>JANRMT010062820.1:9240030-9272368 GCA_026402145.1 Polypterus bichir lapradei
GAAATCTGCCATGCAGGCCGTTTTTGCCCAGTCTCTTTCTTATGGTGGAGTCGTGAACACTGACCTTAATTGAGGCAAGTGAGGCCTGCAGTTCTTTAGACGTTGTCCTGGGGTCTTTTGTGACCTCTCGGATGAGTCGTCTCTGCGCTCTTGGGGTAATTTTGGTCGGCCGGCCACTCCTGGGAAGGTTCACCACTGTTCCATGTTTTTGCCATTTGTGGATAATGGCTCTCACTGTGGTTCGCTGGAGTCCCAAAGCTTTAGAAATGGCTTTATAACCTTTACCAGACTGATAGATCTCAATTACTTCTGTTCTCATTTGTTCCTGAATTTCTTTGGATCTTGGCATGATGTCTAGCTTTTGAGGTGCTTTTGGTCTACTTCTCTGTGTCAGGCAGCTCCTATTTAAGTGATTTCTTGACTGAAACAGGTGTGGCAGTAATCAGGCCTGGGGATGGCTATGGAAATTGAACTCAAGTGTGATACACCACAGTTAGGTTATTTTTTAACAAGGGGGCAATTACTTTTTCACACAGGGCCATGTAGGTTTCGATTTTTTTTCTCCCTAAATAATAAAAACCATCATTTAAAAACTGCATTTTGTGTTTACTTGTGTTATATTTGACTAATGGTTACATGTGTTTGATGATCAGAAACATTTTGTGTGACAAAAATTCAAGAAATTTGACAGTGTCGATGTTGAAATTCCGAATTCACTGACAACATCTTTTTTCTTTTTGCCGGAATCGAGAGCTGCAAAAATGTAAAGTTATTTTTTTCTAATATGAACTGTTATCGTTTTTTTCGTGTCTGCCATTTCTGTAGGAATGAGTTAAATTCCAATGGACGTTTTTCAAATGTTGACGAGCAATAGGCAAAAGGTATTACTGAAAACCATAAAAAACAAAAACAGCAAAAAAAAAAACAGTATGAGGAAAGTTCAAAGAAAAAATATTTACAATGCTTCTGTTATGGGGATCGTTGTGCACAACTGAGCTGCAACCTGCGCTAAGGAGCTCTGTGAATACTGCTCAACCAGACATTAGTAGCCACATACTTTACATGGTGATTTTTTTGATTTCCTTTAACACCATTGTGCATTTGTTTTGTTAGAGACTGAAAATAAATAGGGATGGCCTGGTTGGCACCTCAAAAAATTCTTGAGTTGTCAGACTATCATTTTCTCTGATGACTACAGTGTGCAAAAATTAAATTGTGCATAATGCTGAACTAAGTTCTGCCCCACAACTGTGTGACACCATGCTGATGTATTCATAAAAGCAAAACAGAATAAACTGAAATGAAAATACTTGTTTCAAAATGTCATCTTAAGCTCAACATAATACTTTAAACACTTCCTTTTGTGCTTGTGAATGGTCGTAGTTGCTCGTTGCAGAAATTAGCAGTGGTCACCCATCATGTTGGAGCTGAAGTGCCTTTGATATCTTGTTTCCATAATAAGATATCTTAATTTTTTTCTCCATGTTCATAATCACCCAGTTTTTGGGAAAAAGATCCAGATGCCAATGTAAGGGACACATTTTCTGTGATATCTGCCAGCTGAGTTTCTGGAGTGCTGTCAGCATATTGTTTACTAGTTCAGAATAGCTTACAGCCTTACTGGTTCCCAGGAAATGTTTTGTACTACCAGCACAAATGCATCCTGAGCTCCAAGTTCATGTGGTTTGAGTTTTGCTTTGAATGTGGTTTCACGCAACAGTTCTTGGATTTTGGTTCCAACAAAAAAAATTTTTTCATGATCTCCAATTTAACATCCGAAATAATAACTTGTAAGCAATTGTCACTGTCTTTGCCATGTTCTTGCACTGATCAAGCAGAGTAAATTTACCACAATTGTAACCGAAATTGCCAGGATGGATAACAGAGCTGTACGTATTCATTTGAAGTTTTAAACAGAAATGCTGACCAGCGTAACCTTAGCAAGCTCTAGCCGTTTCCTCAGTCCTTCTCTCCTTATATAATTACTGCTGACATCAGCTGAGTGACGTGCCCACATGTGTCTGGACACAGTGGCAGGGCTGTCTCCAGGTATACATTCAGTGTGTTTACATGCACTTTAATAACCCAGTTATTCATAGAATCCTGGTTTCCAAAATCTCATGTAAACACTTATGTTCTGGTTAGAGAAACTGGGTTATTGATCTCTGAGAAACTAGTTTAACAGATTTCTTCATGAATCACATGTTTATATGACCATGTAATCCTTTACCTGGGTTTACACTTAAGGATTTTGTAGTCTGCACTCTGTTCACTTGGCACACTCTTTCAGCAGCCACCGATAGAAATGTCCGCAAGATAAATTTCTTGAGACAAATGCTCAGGTGATCAAATTATTCTTCTTCCTTGTTGAAATTATCGTTGTCAGTATTTCAGAAATCAATAAGTGTTGGTTGGTGAGATGAATGTACGGCTCTAGTTCAGCAGCTCAATGTCAGCAGCAATGTTGGTGGTGACACATTAAAATAACATGCGTCATGTAGCATGATTCATTTCTAAAGTAACTAGTAAACAAATGCAATAGCTTTTATATTGAAGTACAAAATGCCTGTGTTATTATTATCCCAGCAATGCTGGGTGTAAGGTAAGAAGCACGTGTACCAGTATGCCAGTCCTTTGCATCTTAATATTAGCAAAACTAAGAAACTGCTTATTGACATTTGCCACACCAAACAGCCTCTATGTCCAGTCACTATTCAGGGAGTGGAAGTTGAGGTGGTACACTCCTATAAGTACTTGGGGGTCCACATCAATGACAGGCTGGACTAGTCTCAAAACACATAAGAAAGGGCTTTTATCTATGGAGACTGCATTCCTGTAATGTTGGCAATGACATCCCTCATATCTTCTACAACTCTCTGGTGGCTAGTGTGATATTCTGGTGTGCTGGGCTTGTACCGTCACTCCAAAAGTGGCCCACCGACTCAACAAGATAATTAAAATGGCACACTCATTTATTGGACACATTCTGGACCCCCTGGAGAGAATTAAAATAAAACTGAGTGCCATAATGAACAATGCTGCACCACCTCTCTCTGACACACTAACACTGAGGACTTTCAGCCAACAAATAATTCAACAGAAGTGTGTCAAGAAATGCGACCGGGGCTCCTTTATACCAACAGCAATGCATTTGCATAATGTCTCACTGTGGGCAATGACAGCCTTTTTCTTTTTTCTTTTCTTTGTTGTTAGTCATTTTGGTGTGTGTTCAGACCATGCTGTGTGTGTATCTCTATGTATTTATCTATATAATTAAGTATTTATTTATTTAAAGATCTAAGTTCTGTCTATCTATCCTGGTTTTGTGTATGCATGTAAAAATATTGAATGACACAAGGGACTAGCAGATCTACAGATGTTACTAGTTGAAATCATGGCACCACTTCTATCAGGTAATAGCAAAATGAGTCCTAACATAATTATTATGCAAATGTCTGGAACTGGATGTGCTCTACAAACTCTACATTAAGATTTGAAATTGGCATCCATCCATCCATTAGCCAACCCGCTATATCCTAACTACTGGGTCAATCCCAGCCAACACAGGGCACAAGGCAGGAAACAAACCCCAGGCAGGGCGCTAGCCCACCACAGGGCACACACACACAGCAAGCACAGACTAGGGACAATTTAGAATCGCCATTGCGCCTAACCTGCATGTCTTTGGACTGTGGGAGGAAACCCACGCAGACACGGGGAGAACATGCAAACTCCATGCAGGGAGGACCCAGGAAGCGAACCCGGGTCTCCTAACTGCAAGGCAGCAGTGCTACCCACCGCATTGAATTGGCATGCTCAATTTATTATATAAAACATATGCTATACTCCCAGTAGCAAAAATCTTCATTTTCTAGTGTTATTTTTATCTGTGAACAAACTAAACTTGCCACTCTGACATTTGCTACCAGTAGTGTCAACATTGAACCCTGAAGTTGTCTTTAGTTGGAAACACATTTCTTATTTTATTGTCAAATATTCCACTAATGGTCAAGTAGTGATTGACACTGTCAAATATTTGTACCACAGCCACTTAAAAAGGTCTTCTTCTGGACTTCACCTCATGCTGATTGGTAGAAAAATAAGCCGGGTGATGTGCAGTACTACAGGTTTGTACCTTCTTCAGATAAATTGTGTCTTCTTGAGTATTTTGGATTTTGAATGCTGATTACACATATTTTTAGAAAAAAGGCTCCAGTTTCACATGCACACAGATACAGAAGATTCAAATTTAGAAACATTTCAAAGACAACTGTGGTTATTATATTGATGAAAGTATCAAGTTCTCCATATCCAAAACAATACTTGTAATAATTTATTATTGGCTTATACATTTCTCAAAGGTTACCTGCACACATGTCAGAAAAATATCTGATTTCAAAAAGACTGCAGTCCAATTTGAATTTTTTTACCCTGAAAAATATATGAACTGCTAACTCTGAAGGCCTAGGGCATATTTGTGTTTACCAATTTTTAAAAAAAAAAATGAATTCATTATGCACTGCAGCTGCACAAAAGCACAGAATGAAATTACAAAGAGTTTGGTTTTATATTTAGCCCAAGTCGAGAGTGCTAACAAGCACTTGCATTACATATAATTATACTACACTGAGGCAGCCGTTACGTTTAATTTCCTCTTTCTGAAATAACATCAGGTCAGCTTGTATTAGAGGCTGTCTCCAGATCCAGTGGTAGAGTTCGTGTTGTTCGGATTTCGATTTGTGCCTAATAACTTAAAATAGATTAGTGGGATGGTGGCACAATGATAGCACTCTATTTCATATTTCCCCATTCAGTTACGATTGGTTTCTGGCCAAAATGTTCACACTCTTCCTGTGTTCACATGAGTTTTCTTCCACTTTGCAAAGATTAATTGGTGACCTGATTCTGCCAGGCCTCCAAATCCTGCAATGGAAGAAGCAGGTTCGAAATATAGCAGCATTTTTACTTTGCTTATATGGCTATTCTTATCATCCTTTCATTTAATTGGATGGCCCAGCACTGACTCAGCTCTAGAATGGCCAATGTGGGTAGGCGGCTTGTTGGCTGAGGTCTCCAGGACTCTGACTGCATCTGGCTCGTCTGACTCCTTTTTTAAATCTGGCCGTGGCTCTACAATTAGTTAATGGATATTGTTCTTTTTCATTTGTGTTAATTATTTTCTACTTTGTTTTTGATTTATTTTAACAAATCTGTATCCTTAATTGTGCTACTTCTGTACTTAGTGGGTGGTATCATCTATTCTTGCATTTTGCCTTTAGAGTTGTCACTGCGCTCTGTGCCTACACTTGTTAAGGAGGGACAAGAACAAAGTAGTTTGTACTGTTGTGTTGTAAGTCTGAGGTGGCTGTGACAGATTGGCCATCAAGGTCCGTGAAGAGAATTACTTGTGTTTTTGTTTTGTGTATTGTATTTACCCTATTTGTAGACATCCATTACATGTCCAGCCAACTTGCAAGGGGTCTCTCTCTGAATTGCCTTTCCCAAGATTTCTTCCATTTTTTTTCCCTTCATGGGTTATTAATGAGACTTTTTTATCTTCTTAGGGAGTCAAGGCTGGGGGAACTGTCAAAAAAACACGGCTTGTTAAAGTCCATTGAGGAATTCCTTGTGTGATTTTGGGCTAAATAATAAATAAATTGTTGTTTTTGTATGTTGTTCGGTTTCTAAACTCTTTTGGGACTCCCTCCAATGGGATGACACTTCGAAGAGCGTCCCTAAGTGCGATCACTGTATTTGGGGAAGCAGCTCGCCACCAAAGCAAATCCAAGCCAATCACAGTAGCGCTATTAGCGGCCATCTTCAATGGGTTATGCAAGGAAGATTATAGAATGTTACATAGTTTACCATCAAATAACACGGTATTTCCTTTAATCTTTATGCAGATGACTGTCCGGTTTATTTCCCTCTAAAGCGCCAAGGTCCATGTTCTATCCAGCCCCTGCTTGATTGCCTTATTGACATAAGGAGTTGGATGGCATTAAATTTCTAAATTTTAATGAGAACAAGACAGAAGTCATGCTATTTAGACCATATAGCACCAGAGGACCCCCTGTGGCTCCATTTGAGAAATCCATGATCACAAATTTAGGTATGAAAATGGATTCCATTTTAAAATTTGATAGCCATGTGAACGCAGTGGTAAAATCTTCCTTTTTCCAGTTGAGACGGCTGTCAAAAATCAAGCCTGTTTTGTCTAAGCGCAACCTTGAAACAGTGATACATGCTTTAATAACATCTCATCTAGATTACTGCAATGCGCTTCTTTCTGGAATTAGCCAGGCCTCCATTGCTCGCTTACAGCTGGTGCAAAACGCTGCTCCTCAATTCTTAACTGGCACAAGAAAGCATGAGCATGTTACCCCGATCTTGGCTTTCCTTCACTGGCTTCCAATTCATTTTCGAATCCATTTTAAGATCCTTGTAATTGTTTTTAAATCTTTTAATGGTGGTGCCCAACTTTATTTGTCCGAACTGCTGCACCCTTACGTACCGTCTCGCTCTCTCAGGTCAGCAGACCAGATGCTTTTACGTGTTCCCAAGGCACGATGCAAACTCCGAGGTGATCGAGTTTTTTCAGTTGCAGCCCCAAAACTCTGGAACGATTTGCTGTTGCACGTTAAGCAGGCTCCTTCGCTAGCTGTCTTTAAATCCTATCTAAAAACACATTTTTACTCTCTGGCTTTTAACCCATTATGATATGTTGGCTATCTGTATACTTTTTATTAAGAATCTTTTCAGTTCTTATGTGTTTATGTGTTTCTGTTTTATTTACCCTTTGGTTTTGTGTGTCTGATATGTTGGGTTTTCTTTTTTCTTTATTGTACAGCACTTTGGTCAGCCTTGATGTTGTTTTTAAAGTGCTTTTTAAGTAAATAAATAAATAATGCAAAGAGTACACGACATGTGTTTCGCCCTTATTTGGGCTCATCAGGCTTACACACTCCACTGCACCCCTCATGGGAATCGAACCTCGGGCGTCAGAGACGAAGTCCCTTTACGCTGCTCCACGGCATGTGGTTCGTTTATTTGACAGCCTGGAGATCGGAGTAATTACATTCATAGCATCTGTAGTCTGAGTCTCGATCTGATTGTATGGGTGGTTACCTACATGCTGGAAACAATATTACTTGGCCACTAACCTGGTCATGACCCTGCCTGTTTGCTGTTTCTGTGTATAGGAGAGTGGCAGATCCCGCTACAATAAATAACCGTGCTGTTCCTGTTTCAAGCTGAAAAAAGTTGGTTTTGCTAAAGTACTGAGAGTCAACATTGATAGTCACACAATGTTTGCAGTGCTCTAGCAGGAGTGAATATGTACATGTGAGTGCTGTTTTACAAATGGGACAATTATTTACACTCTGGTTGTTATGGTCAATCCAGGATTCCCCCCTGCTTCTTTTTGTCTTCTATTTTCAGTTTTCATTATTGTTCATTATTTTCCATAATATTGTTCAGTTAATTTTTTATTTATCTAATTACAGTATGTATCATCTGATCATTTTATTCAGTTTAGTTTTAATGTAGCACTTATGTTTGTTTTACAGTTTTCTTATGTTTCGTGTATTTTGTGGGTGGATTCCCCAAGAAGTGGGGCCACCCATCCGTCACAGTTAAGGGACCATCCCCAGTCCTAAAAAATGCAGGCTGGGAATTGAAGTTTGGTGTGGTTCATTTTTAATGCGTCTGCCATATATCAGTCTAAATACATGTATATTATTGTTCTTTTTGATTTATATGGCTCATTTTCTATTATGAGTATTGTTATGTACCAGTAATGGCACAGTGAATACACTTGACTTGAGCATCCTCTTTCTCTGTACGTTTAGCATTTGTTTGCTCAGAAGTTGATGCACTTGCTGCTTCCTGAGCAGCTCTTCTTTTCTCCACCCAGGTGACCCGCTTCTTCTCTTCTTCCATCGGCATCTTTTCGCATTAAAACTGATTAAATCAGTGTTTATGTTGCAAGTACTTAGTACGTTTTGCTTAATTTTTCACTTAAGCTGGCACTTAAGTCTTCCATCTGCCTCAAGAATGACTTAAGATATGAAGAGGTAGGGGAAGTGACGGCGAAGGTGGTAGGGATGAGAACGTTGCCCATACACATGTGGCACACGGCCACCCTCCTGGCTGCTGCCAAGAGTTGATCCTACAATAAAATAAAATAAAAATAAAAAGTGGAATAACCTTGGAGGTTAATCATCACCCCGAAAACGGACAGTAGAGGTCACGTAGTATATGTGTACCAAATTTCAAGTCAATAGTTCAAACGGTTTGCAAGCTACAGGTGATTTAAAATCCTGGACAGACAAACGGACATTCTCAGTAGCATATTATATAAGGAGACTGTTCTTTAAAATATGACTATGTTCCTTGTGGGTGGCCACAGCTTATTTGAATGTTGTTGCTGATTATATACATCCCGTCAGGGTGACAATGTATGGATCTGCTGATGGCTACTTCCAGCAAGATAGCGCAACCTGTCTAAAAACAAAAGTCATCTCAAACTGGTTTCATGAACATGACGATAGGTTCAATGTTCAGCCACTGGATCTGAATACAATACAACCTCATTATATACCAGAACACGATTGCCTCATGTGTTTAACATCACCTTGTTATTTCTACTTGTTATTTCATATTATTAGTCCTAAACTACTCCTTCTCAACTTTTTTGGAAGGTGTTGTACAGCCGTCAATTTAAAAATGAATGTATGTCTTCAAATAACAATACAGTTGATAAAGCAAAGCATAAAGTGCCTTGTCTTTATACTGTTTTTATTTCAGTACAAATGAATACATTTACAAAACACTCATTTTTGCTTTTTTTTTTAGCATTTTCCATGCTGTTCCAGCTTGGGGTTGCAATAATGATCTATAAAGCTAACTTGAGTATTAACTAACACAAGCCACGGGCCTGACCAAAAAGTAAAACAAACTTTGCAGCAAAACGTCTTTTACAATAAATTAAAGTCATGCTACTGCTAATACAGCTCACTGAGCAGTTTTCCTTATGGAACAAGTCTCATTTCCTTTTATTTATTCATGTTGTTGGCTTTTGAATATAATTTTTTAAATCATATTTTTGATTATGCTTTGCTTTAAATCAATAATGTTGCTTATTAATTCCACTTTCGGGATACGGTGGAACAGGAGATTCACAACGTGAATGTGCAGCTGACAAATCTGCAGAAATTGCTGTGATGCAATCATGTTAGCATGGACCAGAATCTCAAAGGAATGTTTCCAGCATCTTGTAGAATCCATACCTTGAAGATCTGAGGCTGATTTGAGAGCAGAATGAGGCCCCACCTATTATTAGTATAGTGGTCCGAATAATTTACTCTGTGAGTGTATATGAAATTAGGAAAAAAAGTCAAATTCTGTTTGTAAGGATGTGTTCAGTTTTTTTTTTTTTTCTAGGTGGGGGCTGAGTGTTGAGTTTGATGGATTTTCTATGGGACATATTATTTCATCTGCTGTTTCATTTATTATATTTTTTATTAGATTGTGTTTTGTAATGAAGTTTAGTTAATTAAAAAATAAAAAGTTAAAAGTCACTGCCATAACGAGCAAAAGCATCTTCTCAGCATTTCAATACATGACCTTAAGCATGACGGAATGTTAATCGCTTAATTATTTCAATTACTACACCTGTGTAGGTGTAACTCCTTTCAATAAAATGTATAGCCCTCATTTACTCAAGGGTTTCATTTATTTTACGAGTTTCCTGAACAACTTATATGCATTCAAACTATGGGAGTATTTTCTGGAAAAGGCTAATTTGCATAATATTTTTATTTGAACAATTTGCATTACATTCTTTAGGCGCTTTGAAATGAAATCTAAACTTGAAGCCATCATTTAAAATTAAAATTTCTTCCTATTGTCAGGGCAATCAACATAAAACTAGGACAGATGTCACATGTGGGAACTTTTTCAAATAGAACTTAAATTCCAAAAAAGTTGGGAAAGTATGGAAAAAATACAAACAGAAAGGAGCGATTTGTAAATTCACACTGTACTATATTGTAAAGACTACAACACATTATTTAATGTTTTACCCGTATCAACTGCATTGTTTTTTTGAAAATATCCACTTATGTCAAATCTGATGACTGCGACACGCTCGGTCGAGTGCTGTGTACCATCGCTATTTCTTTTATTAACACTCTAGGGTTTGAGCACTGAAGACACCCCTTGGTTAAGTTTAGCAAGCAGAATTTTGCCCCATTCATCTATGATGCAGATGCACAGGGTCTTCATTGTCACACATTCCCAGGTCAGGACTGCGGGCAGGACAATTCAGTACACAGCCATGCACTTGTAATCCTGGAAGAATGTATTTTGCTATTGTCCTGATGTAACATGCAGGGATGTACCTGAGAAATATGGCATCATTTATTACTCTAAAATTTGGACATATCTTTCTGCATTAATGGTACCCTCGGAGATGTGCAAGTTACCTAGACCATAGTGTCATTATGGTACCATGACAGATGATGGCTTTTGGTCATGATACTGATGCTGATTGACCAGGAGAACACAACTACTGTTTTTTTTCCAAAAACTATTTGAAATGTTAACTCATTGCACCACAAAACACGATTCTATTGTGTCACTTTTCATCTCAAATGAGACGGAGCCAATGGTGCTTCTGGTCGGTGTTGATGTATGGCTTCTGCTTTGCCTAGTAAAGTCTTAACTTGCATCTGTGGATGCAACAGCAACTGGAGTTGACTGATAAACATTTACCAAGTATTTAAAGCCCCATATCATGATATTCTTTACAGCAGAGGTCTACAACTCTGGTACTGGAGGGCCCTAGTGACTGCAGGTTTTCATTCTAACCCTTTTCTTAATTATTGACCTATTTCTGCTGCTAATTAACTTCTTTTGAATTAATTTTAATTGACTTGTTTTTTAAAATTTCTTTCCCTGAATGTCTTCAGCCTCCCTCTGAATTGCTTCATTTCTTTCTTTAAACGGCACCCAAACAGAAATGAAATATGAAGTGAGTGAGCCAGCAGAAGATCAATTAAGTCAGGGCCCGAAACTCCAACCAATTTTACTCCAGCGAGTTGCTTCATTAGGCACTGATTCTTGTTGTTAATTAAACCCATTCTTTAATTCCATGGCTTGTTGCAGCTCTCATTGTGCAATGGCATACATTTCCAAAATTGTTGATTTTCTCTTTTCTAAGAGCACTGTTAAAATATTTTGGGGACCTGAGAAGATCAGCATTCCTGAAACCTTCACCTTTCGTTATTTTCAGATATTGTATGATCGACACAGTTTGCTGGTCATGTTTAGGCTCATTTTGTATCTCACTATTGTTTGGCAACTAATTAAGGACAAAGAAACAATTAAGGGGTCTGAGTGTTCAAGAGCTTGTCAATTAAAATTAATTCAAAAGAAGTTAATTAGCAGCAAAAATAGCTCACTAATTAAGAAAAGGGTTAGAATGAAAACCTGCAGCCACTGGGGTCCTCCAGAACTGAAGTTGTGGATCCCTGCTATACAAGCTTTTATAGCTTGTCCATACTTTTATTCTTAACTCTTAACTTCTTGCTCTGGTGTATTTTGTACACCAAACATCAGTTATTTTTGTCCATCATCCTTTCACTTGAACCTACCAGTAGCGTCCACCATCTATCCTGTCTTTCTCTCTTTCAGGCCACACCTCTTTGGAGCAGTGGCGTCTCCCACAGGCACATAGCCCTTCGCAAACACCCGAGTAAGTTCAACTGAAGTAAAGCCGACAGTTGACCAGGTGAAATAACCGGCAGTGAGAAATCAAAGTCAGTCGCTCAGCGGGTGGTGGAAACTTAAAGCCGATGGTCTCTTAGTGATTCAGCTGAATACGGAAAACGCCAAAGCACCAAAGTTACTACAATAACTGAAGTTACTACAAAAACATAAAAAACGATATCAGCGCTAAACGTAAGTTCCATCTGCTCACTGCCCGTTGAGGGCACGTTTATATGTTCTGTGTCCTGCAGCATGTATAGTTCAGGTTTTCCGGCCGACAGTGTAGACAGCTTTACCTGCCAAAAGTGTTCAGTTAATTTAGAGTTAGTCGGGAAAATACACGAATTGGAGGACCGCGTTAGGAACCTGATAGCAATTAGACAAACTGAAAATTGGATCGACTCAGTTTGTTTAGACAATTCGGCTACTTCTGATTTGTCTTCAGTCTCTCCAGGTCCCACTGTAGTCAGTGCGTGGCTGAAGTCAGCAGCACCAATTCAGCCACAGGGCGTGTGGGTAACAGTAAGACGTGGGTCTAAGAAGCCAAAATGTAGTCCCTTGGCACCCAGGTCACCAATTTGGACCCAGAACAGATTCTCGGCACTCCGCATCACGTCTGTAGAAACTGAGAATAAGAAAGTGCTCATAATTGGCAGTTCCATAATGTGGAATGTTAGAATTCCAAACTATGTTAAACAAGCAGTTAATGTCAAATGCCTCGCAGGGGCCAAGATTTCTGACATAGAGGCTGCATTGGACCGTGTCGCCAATGATGAAGTATTTACCTTATTGCTGCATGTCGGCACTAATGATATTTATTAACAGCAATCTGAGGTATTAAAGAGGAACTTCATCTCTCTATCCACCAAAGCTAAAAGAAAATGTCAGAATTTAGTTGTATCAGGCCTCTTACCAAGATTATATAGAGGGGATGTGATTTATAGCAGATTCCATTCCCTTCACTGCTGGCTAGAAACCTGGTGTGCAAATAAAAGCATAGTGTTTGTGAACAATTGGGATGATTTTTGGGAAGGCCTGGATTTTTCTAAAGAGAGTGTCTTCATCCTAACTGGAGGGGATCTTATGTATTATCCCAAAATATGGCTGCAAAACTACCTGGCTGACTGATTAGAGCACCATCCAAGCCGCAGTCATGTGATCTTAAATCACAGGCTGTTGTTTATCCCACCTGTTACTATCCTGAAGCTGTTACCCATAATACCTGTTGTGGGACATCCAGTAAATTTAGTCTTGATGCAAACCTTAAATTACTTGATAACCAAAAAATAAGGTGTATCATTAGACCAAGGAATAAAACCAGACCCTCCTCCAGGGGTATCTGTAATAGAAATTTACTTCAAATTAAAACAAAAAATATATCACCAGTTCAGAAAGAAGCATGCAGTTTTTAATGCTGCTTCTTGAACATTCACTCCCTTGGCAGTAAAGTTGTTTTGGCAAATGATATTATATTAAGTACAAAATCTGATCTGTGTCTTCTCACTGAAACCTGGCTTAGTAAATGTGACACTGTTCGCCTAGCTGAGGCGTCACCAGATGGATACTGGTTCTTTCATAAGTCTAGAGGTCCTTTTCGAGGGGGAGGCCTTGGAATAATTCATTGTAACAAAATGCAAATCACGTCTAAAAATTTAGCTGACTTTACATCCTTTTGAGGCATTCATTTTAAATATTAAAACAGATTCCAAAACAATTACTGTATAGTGCTAGTCTACAGACAACCAGAGCCATATTCATTGTTCATGACTGAATTTAGCAACCTTTTATCTGATTTGGCTACAAATTATAATCACATAGTACTGATGGTGGATTTTAATGTGTACATTGATATGGAAACTGACACTTTTAGCAAATGTTTTACTCATTTGTTAAATTCAGTAGGATTTTGTCAGATTGTCAAAGGCCCAATTTATAATCATAACCACACATTAGATTTCATTATAACTTATAAAGTTGAAATTCAAAATTTAAATATTACTCCATTAAATGAAGTTATTTCCGATCACTACTTAATTATATTTGACTTAGTTCTGCCCTTGCCAACACACTCAAAGATTAAAACAAAGACAGTGCGACATCTAAATTATAATTCTGCTTCAAAATGTATAGATACTTTTGAGTAAGTCGAGTGTAATTGTAGAAAACCATTTAGATCAGTTAACATCAAATGTAAACGTGGAAAACAATTTAGATCAACTAATATCGCATTATAATGTGACCTTGAGAGATGCTCTGGATGCAGTGGCTCCCCTTAAAACAAAAGTGATCAAAGCACATAGAAACTCTCCCTGGTTTAATGAAAAAACTCAAGGTCTTACATTAGAGTGTAAAAAACTGGAGCGCAGATGGAGAACAACAAAGCTACATGTCTTTCAAATTGCATGGACAGAGAGTGTTAAAAAATATAAAAAAGCTCTCTTTAAAGCTCGCTCAGAATACTTTTCTACAATAGTAGATAGCAATAATAAAAATCCTCGGGTACTGTTTAGAACAATTGCTAAATTAACAAATGGGAATTCAGATCTACAGTGCAAAATACCAACAGATATTAGCAGTACAGACTTTAGGAACTTCTTCAATGGGAAAATTAAAAATATAAGATCCCAGATCTCAGCATCACAGTACAAACCGCATACTAGCATAGCAGACCCTGCTTCACATTGCATTCAGCACTTTAGTAATTTTAATCCTGTAGCTGGGCAGGAAGTCTTAATATTAATTTCTAAAATGAAACCCACTACTTGTTCCCTAGATCCAGTGCCAACAAAACTAGTAAAAAGTGCAATGGATGTTCTTGCAGTGCCTATTCTAAACATTATCAATAGTTCATTTTTGTATGGCACAGTACCTGATGCACTAAAAGTGTTAGTCATTAAACCATTACTTAAAAAGTCAGACCTAAACCCACAAATACTAAATACTGTAATTATAGGCCTATTTCAAATTTACCCTTTCTCTCTAAAATACTAGAAAAAGTAGTCGCCAATCAGCTTCAGTCACACCTTACGCATTACAATTTATTTGAGAAATTCCAGTCTGGTTTTCGCACTGGTCATAGTACAGAAATGGCACTAACGTGGGTTGTAAACGACATTCTGATATCCTATGATGAAGGAAACTCAAATATAATTATGTTGTTAGACTTAAGTGCAGCATTTGACACCATTGACCATTCTATTTTACTGCACAGGCTAGAAAATGATGTTGGGCTTACAGGCACTGTGCTCGCTTGGTTTAGTTCTTATTAATCAAATCAATTCCAATATGTACAGAAATGTGCTGACAGTACTCCATCATTGTACACAAAAGTGAGATATTGTGTCCTACAGGGCTCAGTACCGGGACCTTTACTGTTTTCACTTTACATGCTTCCACTGGGATCTATCATTAGGAAACATAATGTTATTATTCACTCGTAGGCAGATGACACCTAGTTATACCTTTCATTTAGATCAAATGAATTTCTCCGATGTTGTCTTTAATTAGTTGTGTTAGTGAATTAAAGGATTGTATGGATGAGAACTACTTGTCTTTAAATACAGATAAAACAGAGATGTTAATTGTTGGAGGGAATGACGCTGATCACGATATTTTGTCATCATTTAACTCAGTTGGAATCACCATTAATTTTATTGAATCAGCCTGCAATCTAGGAGTTATCTTTGATTCTAGCATGTCATTTAAAACACATATTACAAAGTTTTCCAAATCATGTTTCTTCCATCTTAAAAATGTTGGGAAATTAAGGAGCTTTCTAAATAAACTGGATTCTGAGAAATTAATTCATGCATTTATTTCTAGTAGGATTGACTACTGCAATGCGGTGTTCACTGGATGTTCAAAGTGTTCTTTATACAGCCTTCAGTTAATCCAAAATGCTGCTGCAACAATTATTACAAGAACAAGAAAGTATGAACATATAACTCCAGTTCTTAAATCCTTACACTGGCTTCCAGTTAAGTTTAGGGCAGATTTCAAAATCCTCCTTTTAACATATAAAGCATTAAATGGCCAAGGTCCGGCTTACTTGTCTGAACTTATCATGACTTACAAACCAGAGCGCACATTAAGATCTCAAGATGCCAGTCTGCTTAGTATTCCAAGGATTAATAAAATAACAGTGGGAGGTCGAGCTTTTAGTTACAGGGCCCCTAAACTGTGGAATGGTCTGCCTGCTACTATAAGAGGAGCCCCTTTGGTCTCAGCTTTTAAATCCTGGCTGAAGACTCACTACTTCAGTTTAACACATCCTGACTGGAGCTGCTGATTAAATGTACAGACTGTATCTCTGTTGTTAGTCATTAGCACTAAAACATAAGTAACATGACAGTTAAAATTGGATACTAACCCTCACCTATTCTGTTTCTCTTCTCGGTACTCAAATGTGAGTACCCACCTGCCAAGTTGTTTTGCCTGCCTAAGGTAAAGTCATCCCTGATGGAGGATCGCAGGAATCATGGGGTAGAGGGGTCCTTTCATCGGATTGGCTGGCCAAGCAATGTTTCAGCTGTGGAATAGCCAAATAGGGGTGGCAGGTTGATGGCGGAGGTCTCCAGGACTCTAAACAAATCCAAATCATATCATGTGATATTATCTACTGTTAAATTCTGGTCCGTACTTGTAAAATTTTTATTTTTATGCTGTATTGAGGATTTGTTCTGATCTGTGTATTGTATTATATTGACCCCTTCTTTTTGACACCCACTGTATGCCTAACCTACCTGGAAAGGGGTCTCTTTTTGAGCTGCCTTTCCCAAGGTTTCTTCCATTTTTTCCCTGCAAGGGTTTTTTTTTGGGAGTTTTTCCTTGTCTTCTTAGAGAGTCAAGGCTGGGGGGCTGTCAAGAGGCAGGGCCTGTTAAAGCCCATTGCGGCACTCCTTGTGTGATTTTGGGCTATACAAAAATAAATTCTATTGTATTGTACTGTATTGATTCTCTACAAGTACCATATCACAGTGGTTTCCCTCCAGTGTGTCACCAGCTGGTTTTATGAGTGGATGCACAGTCGCAAGTTCCATATGGTGCATTTGGTACACTGCGAGTACTTATGCATGTATGACAACAATGAGATGTTCTATTTGCAATGACATTGTCTGCAAAGAACATTCAACAACTGAAGTGAAATGTGATACCTATGCAAATACTGCAGTGGATGAAAGTGTAACTGGAGAAGTGGACCAGGTTTATTTTCAGATACTCCTAGACTGTGTCTTACTATTCAGTAATATGGTATTAAATTACATTAAAAACATGTACAATTCAAAATGATTGCAATATTTTATATTACAACCTCACAGCATGTCTATAAATAGCCAGTTTAACACTGGTGCATAAAGTACACTGCACAAGTACTTATGAGATGAGAAATGGGGTGAGTAGTTAAGGGTTGAAGTGCTGGATTATTTGCTGACACATCAGTTGGCAAATTGGTGAGCCTTGACCCATTTGTGCTCTCGAAGCACTTGACCTTTTTTAGAGGCTCCTTATATACCAGAACATTGCCTGACATGTTTAGCATTATCTTGTCATTTCAACATGTTATTAGTCCTAAACTACAGAGCAAGATGTAGAGGACAGGAAGAGATGGAAAAAGATGATCCTCTGTGGCAACCCCTAATGGGAGCAGTCGAAAGAAGAAGATGGAGAAGAAGAAGATTAGTCCTAAACAACTCCAGCCCAAATATTTTTATCCTTTTTTAATACATCTTTGAAATTTTAAAATAACTTCTTCCTTAGTTTATCTAGACCAAATTTTTTTAAAATATTTTTTCCTGTCTCATTTGTGAATATTTTAATTAGAAAGCCTTTACCCCATTTTTGGGCTACAGCCTGCCTCTTGAGTTTGAGCTAGGTTGCTACTGAGCGGTGTGTTGCAGACCTTTGGTGAAGTGCAGGTCTGACTTTTGTTTTTGAGAACTGTCACCCCTTTTGACATTATAAATCATAAAAGTTTTATTTAAGTTACAGATTATAAAATCTGTAATAAAATTAGAAACATTTAACACAGAGGTATCTTAGCAAAAATGGGGGTGAAAAAAGAAATGACAACCCTTGTTTTGGACAGAATTTTCATTGACAGTATAGGCATTTCTGCCAAAATTTAAGCCCAACTAATCATCCTCCATGTCTAATTCATTAAAATACTGTTGTCCATACTTACAGAATAATCTATTTTTAATTGTAATTAAACAAAGTTTTAAGGAGCTTCTTGCTCAGCACTATAATATTCTGCAAATGACTGACCCCTGAGGTCTCAGAGGTTTTGAAGAGGAACTGAAGATCCGCCTCTCCCCCTCACTCATTGGTCAAAACTCTTACCTTCAATTCAAAAACTCAATCCCATGTGACTTGCATTTCATCCATCCATCCTCTTCCGCTTATCCGGGGTTGGGTCACGGGGGCAGCAGCTTGAGCAGGGAGGCCCAGACTTCCCTCTCCCCGGCCACTTCTTCCAGCTCTTCCGGGAGAATCCCAAGGCTTTCCCAGGCCAGCCGGGAGACATAGTCTCTCCAGCGTGTCCTGGGTCTTCCCTGGGGCCTCCTCCCAGTTGGATGTGCCCGGAACACCTCACCAGGAAGGCGTACAGGAGGCATCCTGATCAGATGACCGAGCCATCTCAATGCAGAGGAGTAGCGGCTATACTCTGAGCCCCTCCCGGATGACTGAGCTTCTCACCCTATCTTTAAGGGAAAGCCCAGACACCCTGCGGAGGAAACTCATTTCAGCCGCTTGTATTCGCGATCTCGTTCTTTCGGTCACTACCCATAGCTCATGACCATAGGTGAGGGTAGGAACGTAGATTGACTGGTAAATTGAGAGCTTTGCCTTACGGCTCAGCTCTTTTTTCACCACGACAGACCGATGCAAAGCCCGCATCACTGCGGATGCCGCGCCGATCCGCCTGTCGATCTCATGGTCCATTCTTCCCTCACTTGTGAATAAGACCCCGAGATACTTGAACTCCTCCACTTGGGGCAAGATCTCTCCCCCCACCCTGAGAGGGCACTCCAACCTTTTCCAGCTGAGGACCATGGTCTCAGATTTGGAGGTGCTGATTCTCATCCCAGCCGCTTTACACTCAGCTGCGAGCCGACCCAGAGAGAGCTGAAGATCACGGCCTGATGAAGCAAACAGGACAACATCATCTGCAAAAAGCAGTGACCCAATCCTAAGTCCACCAAACCGGACCCCTTCATACACCTTGGCTACGCCTAGAAATTCTTTTCCAAAAGTTATGAACAGAATCGGTGACAAAGGGCAGCCCTGGCGGAGTCCAACTCTCACTGGAAATGGGCTCGACTTACTGCCGGCAATGCGAACCAAGCTCTGACACCAGTTGTACAGGGACCGAACAGCTCTTATCAGGGGGTCCGGTACCCCATACTCCTGGAGCACCTCCCCAAAACCCCCCCCCCTCCCCACAGGATTCCCCGAGGGACACGGTCGAACGCCTTATCCAAGTCCACAAAACAAATGTAGACTGGTTGGGCAAACTCCCATGCACCCTCCAGGACTCTGCTAAGGGTGTAGAGCTGGTCCACTGTTCCGCGACCAGGACGAAAACCACACTGTTCCTCCTGAATCCGAGGTTCGACTATCTGATGGACCCTCCTCTCCAGAACCCCTGAATATACTTTTCCATTGAGGCTGAGGAGTGTAATCCCTCTGTAGTTGGAACACACCCTCTTTTAAAAGAGGGGGACCACCACCCCGGTCTGCCAATCCAGAGGCACTGTCCCTGATGTCCATATGATGTTGCAGAGGCGTGTCAACCAAGACAGTCCTACAACATCCAGAGCCTTGAGGAACTCCGGGTGTATCTCATCAACCCCCGGGGCCCTGCCACCAAGGAGTTTTTGACCACCTCGGTGACTTCAGTCCCAGAGATGGGAGAGCTCACCTCAGAGTCCCCAGGCTCTGCTTCCTCATTGGAAGGCATGTTAGTGGGATTGAGGAGGTCTTCGAAGTACTCCCCCCACCGACCCACAACGTCCTGAGTCGAGGTCAGTAGTGCACCATCCCCACCATATACGGTGTTGACACTGCACTGCTTCCCCCTCCTGAGACGCCAGACGGTGGACCAGAATCTCCTCGAAGCTGTACAAAAGTCGTTCTCCATGGCCTCCCCAAACTTCTCCCATGCCCGAGTTTTTGCCTCAGCAACTACTGAAGCCGCATTCCGCTTGGCCTGCCGGTACCTATCAGCTGCCTCCAGAGACCCACAGGACAAAAAGGTCCTATAGGAATCCTTCTTCAGCTTGACGGTATCCCTCACCGCCGGTGTCCACCAATGGGTTCGGGGATTGCCGCCACGACAGGCACCGACTACCTTATGGCCACAGCTTCGGTCAGCCGCCTCAACAATAGAGGCACGGAACATGGCCCATTCGGACTCAATGTCCCCCACCTCTCTTGGGATGTGGTCGAAGTTCTGCCGAAGGTGGAAGTTGAAGCTACTTCTGACAGGGGACTCTGCCAGGCGTTCCCAGCAGACCCTCACAACACGTTTGGGCCTACCAGGCCTGACCGGCATCTTCCCCCACCATCGAAGCCAACTCACCACCAGGTGGTGATCAGTTGACAGCTCCGCCCCTCTCTTCACCCAAGTGTCCAAGACATGTGGCTGCAAGTCCGATGACACAACCACAAAGCCGATCATCGAACTGAGGCCTAGGGTGTCCTGGTGCCAAGTGCAAATATGAACACCCCTATGCTTGAACATGGTGTTCGTTATGGACAATCCGTGACGAGCACAGCAGTCCAATAACAAAACACCGCTTGGGTTTAGATCGGGGGGCCATTCCTCCCAATCACGCCCTTCCAGGTCTCACTGTCATCGCCCACGTGAGCATTGAAGTCTCCCAGCAGAACGAGGGAGTCCCCAGAAGGTATGCCCTCTAGCACCCTCTCTAGAGACTCCAAAAAGGGTGGATACTCCAATCTGCTGTTCGGTGCATACGCACAAACAACAGTCAGGACCCTTCCCCCCATCCGAAGGCGGAGGGAGGCCACCCTCTCATCGACCGGGGTAAACCCCAATGCACAAGCTCCAAGTCGGGGGGAAATAAGTATGCCCACACCTGCTTGGCGCATCTCACCGGGGGCAACTCCAGAGTGGTAGAGAGTCCAGCCCCTCTCAAGGAGATTGGTTCCAGAGTCCAAGCTGTGCGTCGAGGTGAGTCCGACTACAGTAATCCCTCGCTACTTCGCGGTTCACTTATCGCGGATTCACGACTTCGCGGGTTTTTAAATATAGTAGTAGTATTTCCTAGTCTAAGAACTACAAAACAAGTTCGCTGACTACATGCGTTGTAGCACGGGCTGTGATTGTCACATGGGAGGGAGACGACAAATCACAGCTTTCCGCTTTCTAATCGGGCCTGTAATTGGTGCTTTGACTGATGCCTTGATCCCACAGTATCTCCCCTTGTCATTCGCTTCATACTTTCTCGCTGACCGGTTTATTTTACAGTGTGCTGTGTGTGATTTTTTTGTGGATTGTGTTGAACTTCGCTTCAATTTTCACCCCCTGCAATGGCTCCCAAACGTGCTCCTTCTTCAAAGGCTGGTGCTGAGCCTAAGTGACAATGAAGAATGATGACGATCGCTGAGAAGGTGAAACTTCTGGATATGTTGAAGGAAGGGAGAACGTATGCGGCTGTGGCCCGCCAATATGGCGTGAACGAATCCACCGTTCGCTACATCAAGAAGGAAGAGGCGAACATTAGGAAGACGACTACCATCACCTTTCAAAAGTCGGCAAAGAGAGTGGTTACGGCTCGTAATAAAACAATCATCCGTATGGAATCTGCTTTGGCCGTATGGATGAGACGGGCTTGTTTTGGAAAAGAATGCCGTTGCGAACTTTTCTGTTCAAAGAGGAAGCAAAAGCCTCTGGCTTTAAAGCATACAAGGATCGTGTGCCCCTCGTTATGTGTGGCAATGCTGCGGGATTTTTGTTAAAGCCAGGGTTTATTTACAAGTCGAAAAACCCAAGGATTTTAAAAAACAAAAACAAGAATCTGTGGAGAACCGTGGAGGAGGTGCCCCAGGAAATGGCACCGCCGTCTGAAAAGATGTAAAATACAGTCATCGGCTGCGCAGTAAAAGTCATCATCATCCTTCATCGTCATCATTTTTACTGCGCAGCATATTCATCACCATCATCACGCGGGAAGTGTAAACTTATCTACCGATTTCAAATTGCTATTATATTATTGCTATTGCTATCATATTATCTACCGATTTCATATTGCTTAACAGTTGTCCCTGTTATTAATAGAGTAAAGGGTGGGTTGTAAACAATACAGGGAGGGTTTAAAAACGTCCAAATACACGTTAAATAATTAAATAAATATGGTGTCCCTACTTCGCGGAAATTCAGTTATCGCGGTCGGCCTTGGAACCTATCTCCCGCGATAAGTGAGGGATTACTGTATATCTAGCCGGAACCTCTCGACCTCACACACTAGCTCAGGCTCCTTCCCCTTCAGAGAGGTGACATTCCACGTCCCAAGAGCCAGTTTCTGCAGGCGAGGATCAGACCGCCAAGGTCCCCGCCTTCGGCCACCACCCAACTCACACTGCACCCAACCTCCTTGGCCCCTTCCATAGGTGGTGAGCCCATGGGAAGGAGGAGGACCCACGTTACCTCTTCGGGCTGTGCCCGGCTGAGCCCCGTGGGTGCAGGCCCGGCCACCAGGCGCTCTCCATCGAGCCCCACCTCCAGGCCTTGTTCCAGAGGGTGGCCCCGGTGACCCGCGTCCGGGCAAGGGAAAACGTCGTCCAAAGTTTTCACTCATCATTGGAGGTTTGTTGAACCACTCTTTGTCTCATCCCTCAACTAGGACCAGTTTGCCTTGGGTGGCCCTACCAGGGGCATAAAGCCCCGGACAACATAGCTCCTAGGATCATTGGGACACGCAAACCCCTCCACCACGATAAGGTGACGGTTCAAGGAGGGGGACTTGCATTTCCTGATTATAAATGTCTGCTATTTTTTCTGGGTGTATCATTTTATAAATATTTTAGCCAAAAGTTCATGCCTTTTGCTCATTTTGAGCATAGAACTTGATACCTGACATGTGGATTAGGTGACATGAGTAATGTGTCTTGTCTTCTGTGATGGTCGGGTGGGCTCCCATCTTGGTGACCCATACACAAAATACCAAGAACATCAGAGAACTGTTATGCACATAAAAAGTGCATTAACAGAAATATTTAATTAGACAAATAAATAGATAATGATAATAATATAAATGATAGGATCACAAATGAACCAAAAAGACATAAAAAGAAATTTAAACTTAAGCCAGGAGAGAAACACTGACTCAAATATCACAGAAATGTTGTTTCTCTAATAGCTGTGCCAGCCTCTGTTTTTTGCAGGAGACCAGTCCCCATTCTGAGCCATCCAAATCTTTAAAACATTTTGGAGACTTAAGATTTAAAAAAAAAAATTAATTGGAAAAAAAATAAAATAAAAGCAAAAAAAAATGCACAAAGTAAATGAGCTTAGAGGTGAGAATAAATGCAATAAGTAGGTCTCAGGAAAGTGAGAGGAAAATCGCACAAGGCACTCAGAAATGAAATGGAATTATTATTTTATTCTGTTTTTTTATTTTTAGGATTGGCTCTTACAATACCAAAGAAACCAAAACTCCATTGTTGTCAATTTTTCACTTTCATATTCTTTGCTAAGATTTTTCACTGACCAATTCTGTTCTTGTTGAAAGCTGTTTGCCTCCGTTCTTCATTATAGCAGATTCTAAAATAAGTGCATTAATAAATATTCATATTGTGCTTTTCAGTTGTGTTAGTGTGCAGCTGTGAATTTGTTAACATGACCTTAAATGGCCTAACTGTCATCTTCTAGGGACAAGTGCCAATTAAGCTAATTAATGAAATTTTAAGCACTATTGCAACTTTCCCAGCTGCTCCCCGACAATTGATACTTGTCATATTGAGTTTCTTTTGAGTGTGTAATATTTTTAAGCTTGTTTCTTCAACATTTATAAAGCAAAGAAAATAAAATGTAAAATAATTAGTTTCAAAATTGGCATTTCTATGGTTTCACTAGAGTAGCATAGTTTCCTTCCATCCATCCATTTTCAAAGCCTGTTCAACTCACCTCAGAGTAAAGGGAGTCAGAATCCATGCCAGTAAATTACACAGGCCAGTTTAGAGATGAGAATGAATCTAATATGGAGGATTAATGGGTGTAGGAGGAAAGTTACAGGGACACAATAATATATCCACCCTCATTCACTTGCTCTAGAGTTTAACCTAATCCTTCTTCCACGCATGGAGAAAATGTGGACATTTGATAGAAAAAGTCACTGGGTCCCTAGAGTTGAGATAGCAATGCTATCCACTGTGCTGTTATATTTAAATTCAATTTGGTTTCATTTATTTCTATGCTGCATTGTGTTCTCTGCTATAAATGAAGCAAAGATAAATGTCTAAAGGGTATCTGCTTACTGGCAAAAATCATCTAGAGATCGTCTTTTCAGATAGAAAATCCAAGACAAGACTGAGGCAAGATGGCAGTTGAGATAGTTATAAGGTGGCAGAGGTGGAACAGGTGGCTTAGGTGACAGGTACTCGGAAGTGACCACAGACACCAATGTTCTTTCACTCATTGGATCTGTAGGCAGAAAAAAAGAAGAGGCATTAAGCGACAATACCAATCCTCGATTTGGGGTGCAATTACTATTTGATAAGCCAGCAAGATGTCTCTGAAGTGTTCATATATGACATGGTTTACATATTTAAAAAACATGTAAAAGACAAAATATTCAACGTATGTTATATATAATCTTTTTGCCTCTCTGACACAATAGCATTGACAACTTTTTGCCATTGGATTGTTCAACACAAGTGTGTCAACAAAAGAATAATGGAGCTCCTTTATAACTACAGCAATATGCCTTCATAGTGACTAACTGTGACTGTGACTACTCTTATTATCTTTAGCCATGTCACAAGTTTTCATTCTTTTCAATCAGCTTGAACATTTTTTGTCACAATATAGTAATATTTGTTTATTGAGCTTCTGTAAAAAGCAAAATTTCCTCTTTGCAACTAATTAAGTGCTACTGTATCTATCTATTTGTGCCATAAAACTAGACATGGTCAGGGCTGTTACTACAATGTGCTGGACACCTCCTGAAATGAATGTCAGTATTAACATGTCCTGGTGGGGCTCCCAATATAATAAATAACTGATAGTGCCTTAGAAGAAGTTATTCCAGGAATAAGGCATACTGGATCCATGCATAGTATTCTGTTTTAGGTGATTGGGCCTTTAGCACTTATCTTATATATCAACGTCTGTGAGTGGAAGTGTGTGTGTCTGTCTATCCGGTCCGGAAGTGCGAAGGTACAACATGAGGCTCAAAGAGATCGACTCTGTTGCCAAAGTGAAACCGCCAACAAAGGAGAAACTCGCTTAGCCACTAATACACAAGCAAGGCAGGCACATCAGCAAAACGAAACCTCCGAGGAGAGAGAACCTGCTTAGCCACTGATAGACAACAGAGGTGATCATGTTGGCAAAACGAAACTGCAAAGGAAAGAGAACCTCACTTAAGCCACTAATGCACAACTGATGTGATTGATTGATTGAAGTGCCAGAATACATGGTTTCTAAGAGCCTGGGCTTACACAGCTAGTAATATATAATTGGATAACAGACTGGGCTGGGACACATGGCGCCACTAAGGTAGTTCCTCTGAGGTGGCCCCAGGAGTTCTATGGAAGTTTCCTGACTCCAGAGGTGATTTGAGGCTGGGAACCAAATTGACCTGTGCTCTGTGGGTGACAAAGCCATTAGCTCTACTGCAACCCAGCCTTTGGGGAATTGCCTCTCGAAAGAGATTAGATTTGCTGACTCCATCCACTCTTTTAAAAGTGTGTTATGGTTTGCTTCTTTGTTGCCCCCTCTACTTCATTTACCCTTGTATGATTAATTAACACATATGTGTCTTTTTTTCCTCGATTTCCCTCTTATTGTTGGTTTGGAGTTGACTTGACGGTGTCCCTAGGATTCACAATTACACATCAATCTGAACATACTGTATAAATATTATTTAATGTATATAAAATAAATAAGACATTTGTTAGTACAAACAGCATAATCTAAGATTTCATGGTCATTCTACGACAAGATCTCAAATAGTAGTAAAATAAAGGAAAGTAAGACCAGTTGGTAACTACTGTACGTTTAAGAACAACTGTAATTCTGCGAAATTAAGCTCATAAAAATTGTTTTCATTGGGAATTGTTATTTTTATTTGCATTCATAAACACAATAAAAATATAATTACAATGTTTACATGTGTCACATTTAAGTGCAAAACTGAAAAGAAATTTAATTAAAATTTAACAAATCACACAATTTACCTATTCATATAATATTGTTCTAAATCAATTAAGCATGAAAATATTTAGTCAAACTAATGTGTCTAAACATAGATGTAAGAAAATGACAATATATTTTAATCGACTTACATATAATGTAACTTAAAGTAGATTTTTTTACTTCTTATTTTTTTTGACTGAAAACATTGTTTGGTGGCTCATCGCTTGTCCACTTTTTCTGGTGCGTCCCTGTTTTGTTACAATTTGTTAAACTTGTTCATTTATTGCAGTTTAGCTCCATCTAGTGGGTATATCTGGTATTTTCCCTGCCTCCCCCTTACTTCCTGTCATGTGAGGTAATAGGGAAGTTAGCTTAGAATCAGGAAGGCTGCTGTTGATGTGCAAGGAAGTGCACCAGTCGCAGTCCACTGTCATCCACCCTGATCGTCATGCTTGTCATAGCATTGTCCTTAACTATTACTTTACTTTAAAGTTACCTTTCCTTTTATACATATTTGCAGACAGTATGTAACTCCTAAAGTAACTCCTTTAGAAGTTTATTAATAATATGTGTATAATGACAGTAATTTACATTCAAACGATACCTTTGTTGTTTAATATAAAGCCACTTAGAGCTTTGTATCTTTTTTTCTGTTTTAGTTTCACCCTTTTAATCCCAGTAAACCTGTAGACAAAGAAACAATGGTCTACAGAGTTTCAGATAAAGAAAGGTGTTTATCTGCCTGTCAAAGCACACAGTCTGTGTGGAGGCCAAGACAGTCCCAATGAATCATCCAGCAGTAGTCTGCCATCATACTGACATCCCAACATCCCTGATAAGCTTCTTTCCATGTCCTTGATATCGTGATGGAGTCCATCTCTCTGCTCCTCGCTTACTGCTCTAAGATTTTCAGGGGAAACTTTCACTTGCAAATCCAAAAAAGTGAACTTTCAGACTCATGTTGCAACCCAATTCCTTAAAATTACTAATTTATCTCTCAGTTTCTTTATAATTTAGATCATTATTGTTACCTAATGACTTAAGAATTACTTGTTTGAATGATACCTAAGGCTCTTGTTCCAAGTTGTTCATTGCACTCAGACAAGCTCAAAAACATCTGGCATGAAAACATAAAACAGGCTCCATCTTTTTTTATAGGGTTTTGACAGACTGCTTCAAGCTGTGGTGTCAACACTTTATCTGGATCCACCAAGTTAGGTCTGATGATGTTTTTAGCTGTCCATTCCTTCTGAACCCAATTGTAGTTCTTTGCTCTGGTGTCCCATTCACAGAATTTTGGCCACGTTCACACTACCAGGCTGAAGTCACTCAAATCCGATTTTTTTCCCTTCATGTGACACAAATCTGATGTTTTTTAGTCTTTTCAAATCAGATTTCAGTCACTTTCATATGTGGTTCTAGATCAATTTGTGGCACTGCTACATGAAAGAGAATGGTTAGATCAGAATTCATGTGGTTTTCTTGCCTGTGCTTATGGGATGAGTGCTGTTGTCATCAGCCAGCACCGGCAACATAGCAAAACAATGGAGGAGAACTACAGCTATGACAACAGTAACAGCCCCACCATTGCAGGCTTCTTTCTCGTACCCACACATCTCTTGGTGTAGCAGGGCCAGTAAGAGCTGCAAAAACAGCAGAAACATAAATCTGCCTTTTTTTCTTCTTCTCTGCGTAATCGTGCACGGCTGACGACCTCTTTGCTCTCCTCCAGAGCAAAATGTGATGCTAGCTACCAGCGCGTCAGTTTTTGTCGGTATTTATACCTTGAGTCGTTTCACAAATGTGAAGCTTTTTCTTGTTGGTGATGCAGACTCATGCACAAACGTATCAATGTGTGGATGCATTCTGTTTTGAAGGAAAGATGCATTCACATTACAGTTAGATACGGGTCATTTGGAGTTAAGAATGTGGACCATCAAAAGAGGCAAACCCAATCAGAATTGAACAGTGAGGCTTTGTAATGTTAACATAGTCTTTGTATGCCCTGACCGCTGACCTATTAAGATGCATAGAATATTCAGGTCCCCAATGGTACTCGCTGTAGTTCATTTTCTTAAGAAGATTTTCAGAGTTCTTATAGATTTCTTTCAAATGCAAGAAATGAGCAATAGGTATTAAAAAAATAAACCTTCAATTTATAATTTAAAAAAAAATGTGTTTTGTGAAAAAATATTACATGATCTGCGGTGGGCTGGCGCCCTGCCCAGGGTTTGTTTCCTGCCTTGCGCCCTGTGTTGGCTGGGATAGGCTCCAGCAGACCCCCGTGACCCTGTAGTTAGGATATAGCGGGTTTGATAATGGATGAATGGATGGATGTTACATGATGGAGGAAAATGGCTTTCATTATTAAATTCAATGCCCATAAAATATATACACAAATCACATGAAATAATCAAAATATATTTTTCAGCACATACCTTAATTAAAATTGACTGATTACGATTCTCAACTATTAGGGTGGAGAGGATAGATTAATTGACAAATCAACATATGCAATTTCAGAAAGTAATATGACTGACATTTACTACATTGAACAGTAGTGCGATACTTAAGGGACTAAAAACGCTTTTCAAGATGTTAATTTATCATCTGATTGTCTCCTATTCTATACCTCCTACCTGCTCTATCTACATACAATATACACACATTTACGCATCTTTTAACAAATGATGTGTGAGTGAAATTTCACATAAAATATCTCCCTGTGTTGTAATTTTCCTCTGTTCAAGTAGTCTGTTAATATGTTAGCTCAATGAATATGATTATTAAAACATAAGGCTTATGTGTGTTTGTACATTTGTAAATCACAAAGGTTCATTTACAAATTACGATTTAAATACTGTAAAAGTTCTGGTAACGCTTTAGAATGGTGACTGCATAATTAGGCATTTATTTGATACTAATTTGTTAGTAATTACCACTTAAGCCAATGTATGTTAGCACAAGTGAATATCTTATTGCATAAATATCATCTTGTGTCTCAATCATTCATTAATATGCTATATTTTGTACAAAATTCACTGTTTATTATAATAAAATATTTTGCACTGTATTTTGTGTATAGTAATTCTAAAACGTTATTGAAGAATTTCTTTCGAAGAGCTATCTACTTTATTCACATTTTGATTCAAACACTTTCCTGAGTGGTAATTACCCAAACAGAAGCACTGAATACACATCACAAATGCCCCTTTTCTGTAATGTTATCAAAAGTCACAACAACGTCAGTATTTTATGTTTAAAACGTTTTAACATTTAACAAACCATCTTATGACAATGCAAGGTTAAAGAAGGTTGGAGTCCTACCCCAGTAGCATAATGAGCAATTAACTTTGGTCACTGTGACATTGCATCACTTTGAAGGGCCGTTAATTGGATGGAGCGACAGTAGGCTCTGCAGGCCAGACGCTTCATTCAAGGTGTGTTCCTGCCTTGTGCATACCCAAGTTGATGCAACTTGTCATTGCTGTTATAATGCCATCCGTTACTAGACAATCAATATCTTGTTGACCTCTTTAATATGTCTGACAGCTACTCCTGTCGGCTAACAGAACCTCAGTAGTCAGTCCAAGCTATGGAAATTGTCGCGGAGCCGTACATTTAAGCTGGTAGTTTATGCCTGAATGGGCCTCCTGTAGAAACAGCAGTGCAGCATAAAGTAAATAAAAAATGAAAAACGCTTAAATTGTGCTACAAGCACAAACTGCAGTAGCTACTTTAGATAGCACTTCAAGATTTGGAAACCCTTCTAGATCCTCAGCAGGTTCCTCAGGGTCCCTAGCTTCTTACCCCTTAACACCTCGTTTGAGTGAGGTGGTTAAGACGAAGTTAGCTTTCACCTGCAGAAGGGTTTGAACTACTAGCTCTTGTCAACTATAACCATCTTGAGCTGGTCTTAGCAGCTGTTACAATCTCTCTATTGGCTTCCTTCAGCTGTTTAGGTTTCAAACCGACCTTCTGTAAGAAATAGCGCACTGATGTCAGGGAATCCACTGTAGTCAGCTTTGATGGGGAATAACGATGTGTGCCTTCATTTGACAAGAACTTCACCGATCAACTCCCAATACTTGGCTCTTTTTAACTTGAGGAATGTGGCTAATCTGACCTCCCAGGGTATCATGAGTTTAGCCACCAGGATGGTTTTTGTGCTTCGGTTTCTGAGCTCTTGTGGAAAGACACGTTTCTTTCCCAAGTCCACTTGCATTTTCCAAGCTAAGCTTGTTGCAGAACAGACGGGTGGCAGATATTCTCACCCTAGTAGCCTTATCACCTTCCCTTCGGAGCTTTGTGGATTCAGGTGGTGTACTGTAAATATGAAGCAGTGTGGTTGTGACTCTAAAAAGTGCAATTCACAAATCTACATTAAAAAATGATTTGACTATTTTATGTGATTCTTATATATTTTTCTGTACTAAATTTAAAAAAAAACAACATTTTTCTCCATTACGTAACATTTTTTTCACAAAACACATTTTTTTAGCTGTCACTTATAGTTTTTTCAATGAGTTTGAACTTTAATTAATTTAATATCAATATTTTATTTTAACGATTTTGTTTGAATGTAATATTTTCTAATATTAAAATCTATGTATAATGGAAAACAGTTATTTTATTCAATGATAATATCCAAATATATTACGAAATATCTGCGTATCTTATTGGATCGGCTGTCATGGCATACACAATTCCCAGGATTTCTCTGTGAGTGGGACAGCAGAGCGAAGAATTAACTTTGGGTTTAGAAGAAATGTCCAGTTAGAATAAGCTACAGCTTGGAGCCAAAAACATTGTCATACCCAGCCTGGATTATCCAGATAAAGTGCTGCTGCCACTGCTTCATGTTAAGCTTGGTTTATCAAAAGATGGAGCCTGTGTTATGTATTTGTGCCAAATCTTTCTTGGATCGTCTGAGGCTAAATTGAGAGAGGGCATTTTCGCTGGCCTTGATATCAGAAAACTGAGTTATGATTGAGTTTTGCCCAGAGGGGACTGGGCGGTCTCGTGGTCTGGAATCCCTACAGATTTTATTTTTTTTCTCCAGCCGTCTGGAGTTTTTTTTTTGTTTTTTCTGTCCCCCCTGGCCATTGGACTTTACTCTAATTCGATGTTAATTAATGCTGATTTACTTTGTTTTCTTATTGTGTCTTATTTTTCTATTCTTTATTATGTAAAGCACTTTGAGCTACTGTTTGTATGAAAATGTGCTATATAAATAAATGTTGTTGTTGTTGTTATGATGCAAAATTTGATGGTACAATGAAGATCCTAATTGTAAAGAATTGTGAAACAATGTACCAGTTACTGAAAGGTTATGGAACTGGGTGGCACAATGGGTCTCAAATCTCACTTTTTGGAATCATGTTTGGAATTTTCCCCTGAAAATCTTGAAGTGGTGAGTGAAGAGCAGGGTGAAGGATTCCATCAAAATATCAGGAACATGGAAAGGAAGGTAATAGGAATACTGGGGAAATGGTGGACTACTGCTGGATGATACACTGGGACACACCAGGAAAAGTGTGCAATCAATGGGCCACTAAACAAAAAAAAACTAAGAAGTGACAAAAACTAGAAGAATTATATGTAAGTCAATAAATATGCATTCTTGTTTTCTTTACATATTTTTTTCAAATATTAGATTGACTAAATATTTTCAGGTTAAATTAATTAAGAACAATATTGTATACATGAATAAATTGTGTATTTTGTTAATATTATTTACATTTATTTTCAATTTTGTTCTTATATTGTGGACGGAACACTGTAATTATATTTTTTTATTTTGTTCAAATATGCAAATTAAAAAAAAAAATCATAATTAGGGCCTGCAGTGGGCTGGAGCCCTGCCTGGGGTTTGTTTCCTGCCTTGCGCCCTGTGTTGGCTGGGATTGGCTCCAGCAGACCCCCGTGACCCTGTAGTTAGGATATAGCGGGTTGGATAATGGGAGACCCTGGTTTGCTTCCCGGGTCCTCCCTGCGTGGAGTTTGCATGTTCTCCCCGTGTCTGTGTGGGTTTCCTGTGGGTGCTCTGGTTTCCTCCCACAGACCAAAGACATGCAGATTAGGTGAATTGGTGATCCTAAATTGTCCCTAGTGTGTGTTTGGTGTGTGGGTGTGTGTGCCCTGTGGTGGGCTGGCGCCCTGCCCGGGGTTTGTTTCCTGCCTTGC
>JANRMT010062820.1:9272768-9287115 GCA_026402145.1 Polypterus bichir lapradei
TATCTATCTATCTATCATATAGTGCCTTTCATATCTATCTATCTATCTATCTATCTATCTATCTATCTATCTATCATATAGTGCCTTTCATATCTATCTATCTATCATATAGTGCCTTTCATATCTATCTATCTATCAATCATATAGTGCCTTTCATATCTATCTATCTATCTATCTATCTATCTATCATATAGTGCCTTTCATATCTATCTATCTATTATATAGTGCTTTTCATATCTATCTATCATATAGTGCCTTTCATATCTATCTATCTGTCTATCATATAGTGCCTTTCATATCTATCTATCCATCCATCTATCATCCAACCCGCTAAATCCAAACTACGGGGGTCTGCTGGACCCAATCCCAGCCAACACAGGGTGCAAGGCAGGAAACAAACCCCGGGCAGGGTGCCAGCTCACCACAGTCTATCTATCTATCTATCTATCTATCTATCTATTCTATAGTGCCTTTCGATCTATCTATATTAAGCTGCCTGTTACTTTCATACTTGGACCCCCTCACACTCTTTGAAATTACCCAGAATGCCACTCAATTCAGTTCCTTTTGCGGTCTTTAGTATATCTCAACTCAGAAAGTCCCCTCATTGTGTCTGCTTGGTCAAGTTATTTTTTTGCTCCTTCTAATGTCTGCTCACAGCGTTTTGTTTCAGTGTTACGTTATCATGACGTAACACAGCGCTTATTTCACATTTTTTGTTAATATATATATTTTAAGCTTAAACATTACAATCGTCAAAATTGTCCATTCAGGAATACAAGATTTTTAAAACAGAGTTAAAATGCTTTAAAATCATAACCAGCATTTAAAAACCACACATCTACCCGGGGCAGTTCTACTATGAAACAAATGAAGCTTAAGCTTCAGGGCCCCTAATCCTGGGGAGGGGGGACAAGAACAGTTTTTGTCCACATTGCTTAAAAATGTTCGGTGTCTGCTGTATAGGAAGGGTTTTTAAAAAATGATAATAATATCGTGTAATTCACTACTACAGCAATTTTAATCAAAATCCAAAATTCTATGGTTACATTTTTAAAAACTTTGTGGTGATTTGTCATGGTACAACCCCACTGAAGAAGATAACAGTGGTTACACAGACCTCATTGCTGGTTGCTTCAGGCCCCTGCCCAGTTTAGAGTATTGTAATCTGTAGTTTTGGAGGACTACTTTTCATCTTTCTACATTTGATTTACTGTTTTGGATGCTGTTTGAAATGTTTAAATTTATGTCAGTGATGCTGTTTGAGTCACTGTTAGTGTTAACTTTAGACAGTGTTGGTTTAGCTTAGGACCATATTACATTAGATGAAGATTTTCAGTTGTTGCCTTCATTTACATAAACTTAGCAAGTCAGAGGCAGTTGGCGGCCCACTCCCTAAAAACCGACTGTGTAGTCTGACATGCCAAGCGACTCTAGTATTAGTACGTGACTCAACCCAACAAAATCTTGTCTTTAGTCGTAGGATCAGGCTTGTGATCATGAGAGCAAACAACCAATGAATGCTCATCCAGAAGTATAATGCATATAATGAGGGATACAGAAGGCAGTTGTTGTCAAGCTCACAAGCAGAAGATAAGCTCATCTGATTAATTTTCTACATTTTCCAATAAAATGGAAAAAAAGATAAAGAAGTGCAGAAATTGCAGCTGAACTTGCCCTGCTATGCAAATCCTTCTTATAGCATCCAGCTCAGTTGGGCAGCACGCTGTTGGCTGTCAGACAAAAGTGCAAGAAGGAACGAGCCGGAAGGTTAGCAGAGGAGTCACTAAATTTGATTTGGTCCAGCTACGAGATCAGCATCCGCCGTCAGTTAGTGTAACATACCCAAACACTAGAATTTGCATAATGTGACATTGCCTTAAGATAAAAGGTATGATTTTGCATTGAAACCTAAAATACTCAAACAGACAACAGAAGACTATACCTGATCTCCTGCAATTTTAAAGGCAAATGGCTCACCAATGCCAGCTTGGTTTCATTCTGATGTAACAGACAAATACAATATGGTATTTTTCTGTTCATTTTGTGTGAACTGTTTCTGTTTTGAATTTCACTGAGGTTTGGAACTGGACTGTTGATTTTTTGTTTGTGTTATGCATCATATCAATGCTAGGATCTTATTGTAGCTGTGGAATTTTGGCGGTGAAACTACAGACATCATCACAACGCCTTTTCTCAGTAGATGTCCTCCGTGCAATCCTGTACTGTTATGACATGAAAAGGGCAGACGAATGCTGTAAGCACAAAAGCAACCAGGGAATTACTGAGAACTGTGGTGAACAGACGAGCAAGAGTAAAACAAGACTAAATAGCCAGAATCAAGAAACAAAACTGATTCAGAAGAGGGTCATCATCAAAACATAAAATCGTAACATGAGCATCTACTTGGAAAGAAAGTTAAGTTACTTTATAGGTTTAAGCGTGTCAAATCCATTTTTGAAACCCCCAAAAAATATTTCCACACAATGTCCATCTTTGTTTCGAAATTACATCCACAAACACATGTATCTGGGATCCGACTGACGCTACTAACGCTCTTGGTTGTTTGTTTACAATCGCGCAAGCGGATACACGTGACCGCATCTGTTTCGTAATGCAAGATGTAGATTGTAAATCAAAATAAAAAAATTTATTTTAAACTTCCCGATAATTTATTATCAATTTTTTTAATAAAATCAACAACTAAAACACTTTTTTGAATAAATTCTTTATTTAATTTAAAGTACCGGCATGCAAAGTTACTTCTTCATCTGAAAGATGGCTCTGTGGTTTCGTCATTATTTACTTCCGTATTCATCGGCAAAACCGGCATTGCGCTGGAAATCTTGAATCTGAAATGATACTCGTTGTATAAACCGAACCCCAAACTCCAAGCCAAAAATCTAGGACGAAATTCTCGGCTTGTATTCCGGGATCTACGGTATGTCTTATGGCACAGCTATTTTTCATGCTCAGATTATTATTTCAAGTATATTTTGTGCCCAAAATTGTCAGTCTTCTTCTTTCTTAATGTTTGTTGAGGTGGAAACACTTTTGCTCTCAATTTGCATTTTTTTGGTTATATTTTAAAAATATCCAGGAATTTATATTTACAAAGTCAGAAAGATACCTTTTTATTACACAGAAAAGAGAAAGCTGGTTTTGCCATGGTTTCTTCAGGATTATGCAAGGATGAGTTGATCCATCCACTGTTTCGGCCAGGTAATAGGTAAGTAAATGATAGAATAATATACAGCCTTCAATTATTAAAAAAAAAAAAACAAACCCAAGTGTGTGCCGCAATGTTCTTGAGAGGTAGAAAACCATGAGAAACTATTTGAGGAACTTCTCTCTTCCTGCCTAGCACTTGGATGCAACATGTCTTTAAAAATCCATTTCATAAACGCAGTTGGATTGTTTCCTCGAGAACAATGGAGCGGCCTCTGATAAACTTGACAGTGGATCCCAGCAGGACATCACTCAGATGTAGAGACGTTAGACTGGAAATTGTAGTTAGCAGACATCTGATGGTCATTCCACCATGAAACACCTTCGAAGGATTATAAAAGAAAAACAATAAAAGTGACTACTTTTTCTAAGTAATAATTGCATTTTAAATAATTATACTTGAAGCTTTGAAATTTTTAAGTCTAAGTAATAGTAGGGTGTAAGTCATTATGAATGTAGAGAAAAATCAAGCAAAATGATAACTTTTATTGGCTAACTAAAAAGATTACACATAAGTCTAAGTAAAAAATGTTTTGTTATAATTGTGTTTTTTTAATTTATTTTAAACATTCATCTCGCAAAAGCTGGATATGATGAAGCAATTGTCTCCAGATTTGGATTCAGGACCCTCAAATCAAATCATTGACTGAAGTTTTTTTTTTTTATGCAGACAAGTGAAGTCAAAAAGGTTTTTAAATTCACTGAGGGATAATGTAAAATGCAATCACAGCCATTTGAATCCATTACATCATCTGCACAGTGGACGAGGCCTGGTGATATTCAAAATGGCACTGCATAAATAAAGAAAACTAAAGTGTTATTGAAAATTGATTTTTTAATTTAAAAGCAAAATGTGAAAATAGCAGCATGCTCATGAATAAAAACCACATAATAGACAAAAATACATACATAAACAAATATCAATACTACACAGACTTGGTATTGAACAGCATTGAATTGCAGGATGTTACTATTAAGTGTGCCAGTATACTATTGAATCTACCGTCTTTTGGATTCTTATTCAAAGAACAGCCATTACAGTCAATGTTCGTTAGGGGTAATGATGTAGCTACATATGGGAAGATAAAATAAAAATAAAAATTCTCCTTACTCTCGGGTGGTTCGTCATGTGGTGGGTGCGGCAACGTGCTGTAAAATCAGAATGTGTTCCCAAATCCCTCCTCCCTGCATAATTTTTTTGGTCTCTCCTAGACAACAAAAAGATCAGAAACAAATAAGATGGAGACATGTTCTTTCGTCTCATGCTTCTCAGATTTTTCTCCTGAGACAAAACACTCCGGTATTCTCACAAGTTTCTCCTCTTGAGTTTCAGCAGAGATCTCACCAAAGTCACACAATAGGCTCAGATTTTCCAAGTAATGTCTTGAGATTGTTTTTGCACATTGAAAGTATTTGCATTGTGTGCTCAGTAATATGTGGTGACATGTTTGCACAGTTGTTTGTGGTAATAAAACACTTTACTACGATTACAAGAGTATAGAACTTGCTTCTGAATAATAATATTAGCTGCTCTGATTTATATTGCTGTGGTCCAATTAGATCATACTCATTCTGAAAGAACAGGCAGGCACTGTGGCACAGTGGTAAAGACTTTGGACTTCAAACTCTGAAGTTATGGGTTTAAATCCCACTACTGACACCATAGTGAGCAAGTCACTTCATCTGCTTATGCGCCAACTAGAAAAACAAAAGAATTTGAACTGGTTGTTACCATGGATAAAAGCATCACTCAATTAATAAATAAAAAAATATGAAGCATTGAAAGAGACGAAAACAAGACTAGAAAACCTAACATGCTCTTCAAATTTGACTCCTTTTCCCCACGTTGTATCTCACGTCTCCTTTTTGTCTAAAGTCATGTTTCCTAAGGAATTTTAAAAAGTTGATTCTTAATTGAAACATAAACGATAATCTCTTTAAAGTCTCATGAGCCATCAAAGATCAACCTTTGAGCATCAAAGTTTAGCTATGTGTAGGACATATTATAACAAGGGTGACCTGTGGCTAGCTCTAAAGTGCACAAAAAAGGCTTATGATCAGGAGATGATGGACAAGTGGGGCTTAAACAAAAGAAGAGTCAAAAAACAGGTGTGGGTTGCAATAAATGTCAAAAATAACTACAAACAGCCAAAACAGGAAACAAAAGTCTTGAAAAAATAAAGACAAAAAGTCTAATTGTAATTAATCATTCCTCGTTCTACCTACTGTTTTAAGTAATCAACAGAAGCTGGGACAACTGTGCAAATTGTTTGCTTCAGCTTGCAAGGCTTAATTTACTTGAATTGCTGCAGAAAATCTGTTGATTGTAACCTATTTGTTGTTCACTGAAGAAGGCCCATTTGTAATATTCTGAAATTTCCTTTTTATCAGGTTTTGCTAACCTAAATAACAACAACAACAACATGTATTTATATGGAACGTTTTCATACAAACAATGTAGCTCAAAGTGTTTTACAAGATGAAAAAAGAATAAATATATAAAAATACAATTAGGCAATACTAATTAACAAAGAATAAAGTAAGGTCTGATGGCCAGGGAGGACAGAATAAACAAAAAGAAAACTCCAGAAGGCTGGAGGAAAAAAAGAAAATCTGCAGGGGTTCTGAGGCCATGAGACCACCCAGCCCCCACTAGGCATTCTACCTAACATTAATGATCTCAATCAGTCCTCATGGTTTTCAAGCTTCACGTGGAAGAATTAGACGATGATGGTCATGTGGACATCTGGCCTTAAATCCATCAATGCAGGGACATCAAGGTGCTTTGATCAGGTGGTGGTGGTGCAGATCGTGACCACAGAAAACCGGAAAAAGAACAGCAGAGAAAGTAGGGGTTAGTATGGATTTCGGAGCTATGGAAAATATAATAATGCATATACAGAGTATCAGGGTTATACTAAAATGAAGCTATGAGAAAGCCTTATTAAAATAATGTGTTTTTAGCAGTTTTATAAGTGCTCCACTGTATTAGCCTGGCAAATATTTACCGGTAAACTATTCCAGATTTTAGGTGCATAACAGCAGAAGGCCTGCCTCACCAGAGAGTTTAGCTCTTGGAATTCTAAGCAGACACTCATTTGAAGATCTAAGGTTATGATTTAGAATGTAAGGTGAAAGACATTCTGAAATATAGGATGGAACAGATTATTTAAGGCTTTGTAAACCAGAAGCAGTGTTTTAAAGTCAATTCTAAATGGCACAAGTAACCAATGTAGTAACATCACACCTGAAGAGATGTGCTCGGATTTTCTTTTCCTAGTTAAGATTCTAGCAGCTACATTCTGCAATCGTAATCGATTTGTTGTCTTTTTTGGACGGTCCTGAGAGGAGTGCGTTACAGTAATCTAGCCATCGGAAAACAAAAGTGTGAACTAATTTTTCAGCATCTTGTAAAATTATAAGGAGTCTGATTTTTGCTATATTCCTTAACTGAAAAAATGCTGTCCTAGTAATCTGATTAATATGTGATTTAAAATCAATAATTACCCCAAAATTCTTTACCTCCGTCTTGAGTTTTAAGCCTAATGGATCAAGTTTATTTCTAATACCCTCATTATATCAATTTTTGCCAATCACTAAGATTTCTGATTTCTCCTTATTTCAACTGAGTAAATCTGAAGAAAAACTGGAAAAACTGAGGTGTTCTAAAACTTTTGACTTGTATTGTACATCTAACGTTTCATCACTTATAAACAGAATAAAATCCTGCAAGGAGTCATCTGTATGATCTGATACATCTACGTGGTGCCCTGGAGATCCCAGTAAATGACAAGTTAACCAGCAGTGCCGTCACACCACCCGCATTCAGAAGTGGTGCCTTAGTTTACTTTTCGAGCAAAATCATTACACTTGTATGCTTCACTATCAGTAGAACTAGTCTTTTATGTAGTCACTTTCCATTTCTGAAGAACTGTCACTATTAGTAATGGGCGAAACAATTCACAGTGTTTTGCTTTGCTACAAAATACACACAATAAATTGTATTCAGCTTCCTGCAAAATTCATGCCATTTGACACAAGAAGAAAGATGTTTAGTTCCTGTGTGGAAGTGTTTACATGCATTAATTCTGCATGTATATCTGTCTATCATTAAGTATTTAAATAAAGAATTCTAATGAGGATATTTTGTTGAGCTGCCATATGTGTCCCACTTTGTCAGTTTTGGTGACAATCTTGGCAGTCACAAACCTAAAGATACATTAGAGATGAAAAAGAAATTCAAATCTCCGTGGCCCTAGGAGAGTGCATATCTTCTGCCTGAATCAAAAAATGTGAGGTGGGTGTATTCCCATTTAGTGAGATTTTCCTGTGGAGACAATAAAGTAATGTGGACTATGGAACACCTTGGTATGCCTCCCTGAAGAGAATATGCAGCATGTCACTTTTTAAAAAGCACACTGCATTCCTCGTCAGTGATGTGCTCAAGAGAAATAAATAAATTTGACAAGTGTATAATGGTCTACCTGCATTACACAGCTGCAGAAAAGAACACAGGTAAAAATGGAAGTACGAACAAAGCTTTAGAAATCATTATCCTTTCTTTTCCACCCCAAAAACCTCTTAAACCAATCAAAAGTCTTTTTATTGAGTTTTGCATTTTTGCAAAATCGCCAGGGAAACCAATTTTAGTGCCAGTTTAGCAAAACTCTGAACTGAAACTTGCCTATTTTTCTAATCACTGTCAGTATTCTCACGGGATAAATCATTTTCTTCTTCACATGTCCAAAATACATCACATTCAGCTTTCCGCACCACCACAAATGCTGTTAAAATAGTGACGCTCTATAGTTATCTGCTGTTCACTGGAGACAATTAAACTCAGGGATAACGGTGTGCATACTTCTAGTAGTGGATGGTGGGAAGCGGTACAGTATAGTGGTAGGAATAGTTTTAGGGAAAAAAAAACATCAATTCATAAATTTTGATTAATTTCATGGCCATAATAGTTCATGTTAACCTGAGCTATAGTGAGGTCAGGGCCGTCTTAACAGCTGTGATGGATGTCCGGCAAGAGTTTCCGGCCCTCACCCCCAGGCCGCCAGAAGGAGCTCTCCCGACAGCATTGACGTGCCCCGAGTTCCAGCAGGGCCTCATGGACTTTGTAGTTTTTATACACAGCCCTGCAGGATACCTTGGGGACCACAAGGAGTCGCTGTAGCGAGGCTCGTAGACTCATATGTGCCCTATAACCTGGAAGTGCATCCTGGTCACGTGAATGGGAGGAATGATGTACTTCCAGGTTGAAGAAAAAGAGAAGTTTTACCTGACCCGGAAGTGATAGAAAGTCACATGGACTGAGGGAGAAACACTTCCGGGTCAAGGACTATAAAGGACTGTGGGAAATCCCAGACGGACGAGCTGAGTTGGGAGGCAGGGTGGCTAAGCGTCTGGGAGATTGGAGGATTGGATTATTGTATTGTTTTTTTTTTTGAGTATTTGGGAGTGGAAGGTGCTTTGTGCACTTATTATTATAATAAATCAATTATGTGGACTTTTATGTGGTGTCTGATGTGTGGTCTGAGGGTACACACAGCATTATAGGCCCCTGGAGCAAAGCAGAGCAATGGGGCCCCTACCTACACAAACACTCAGCAAGTCACAACATACATAGATTAGCATGGGGGCCCTATGTTCGTGGGGCCCCCAGGCACCTGCCCAGCGTGACCATGCATTAAGACGGCCCTGGTCCAGGTTAACACATTAAGACTGACGGTGAATTCTTTGTGTATTTTGAAGTCCTGAATTTGGCCTCCATGCAGCCTTCTTTACACAATACAACTCTTCTTCAAAGACAGTGGTGCAAGACTGCAGGGTGAGCACATCTTTTCACATTTGCTGTAGCCTCTATTTGTTATTTCTAGTTATACATAGGAGAATATATGTTTAAAATATATTTGTCTAATGCAAGTTAAGTTCTGTCCACTTAAATATTGCTAATAGATTTCTCCTGTACATTTCTTCTTCTTTCAAATAGTGCCCTTGACAATCAAGCAGTGTTGAAATGTGTTCCTTCTTTTCTTAGTTAACCTTTTAGGCCTAATGTTATAATCAGTTTGGAACTGTAGGATTATAATCTAATTTTGCATGTCTTGCTGTCATTGAAATTTATCTTAGAGTTGTATTATTAATAATTATACTATATAATTAACCTTGGATTGTCAGGATCTCTGGGAAGATTTAATGTGTCCCCTAAGGTGTCTGAATATTAACACCTTTAAACTCTTGAATCATTTACTCTTTCTACAGTATATCAATATGAAACTAGATAATTTGATTTGCATTTCGATCTTTCGCACTGCCCTCGATGTCATGCACTGCCAGTAACTTTCAAAATCTAACCTTGAACCTGCCTTCAGGTTTTTAATTCAAACAATATGTTTTCCTTCAGTTGTTAATTGTTACTACTTACTGAAATATTTGCCTAATTAAATGTCGGATTGGTCTGTTTCTACATCTTCAATGTCTGGCAACACTAATTTGCGTCAAGTCAGTTTAGTCAAAGATTTAATTATTTTTCTTAAAGGAGTTGTAAAAGGAGTATTTTCCTGTATAAATCTACATAAATAAAACCATAATATCCTCTGTTTGTTTTTTGAATGTTTCATCTTAGTTTGTTATTATTTTACCTGTTATGCACTTTAAGAACCTCACTTCAACCCTAAGATCCCATCTTGTCTATTTATCTGCTTGTAGCTCTGTTTGTCTGATAATCACGCAAAAACGGATCGACAGATTTTCACGAAATTTTGCATGTAGGCTGTCATTTTACTCCAATTTAAAACATAGGCTACACGGTGTTTAAAAATTTCATCCTGGAGAAGTTGTAATGGAGAGGCAACCCAATTCCAAAATAGCCAAAATTGCACATAATATAAAGCTGAAACATCTTAAAATCCAGGCTATGTGGCCTTTACAAAATTACATCAGAAAGGTTAGTTGTAATAGGGAAGGGGCAAAAAAGGTATCAGTCCAAAATGGACAAGTTCATGAAATTTTTCATGCATATTACTGTTGATAGAACTTGTAATGGGGGATGTACAAAACCAAAGACATGTAATCATGCCAAAAGTGTTCAGTTGCGTGATGCCACAGGACACCGATAGTCATAAGTGAGGATCGACTAGACCGAATGTGGACGCAACAGCATTAACGGTGCAAAAAGAGCAAAATGCATGTTTATTAACAATAGTGCCCAAATTGTAGTGCAGTTCAATTAAAAGTCTTCAATAAATAACAGTTCAGACAACAGTGTGCTGAGGTAAAAAAAGTGATACAATCAATCCCAGAAAATCCAAATATATAGATGAAATGCAAGAAATTTGTCACAGTCTCAGCCACGCTGTAAAACCCCTACACCAATGTCCCTTCCTCTCAGTCTGACATGCTGTCCTGTTAAGGCCTCTTCAAAAGGATTAAGACATCATTTGAACATGGTCCCCTTCTAACTCTTCAACCCAGTCACCTCTTTGTTATCTAAGCGTGGCTCCCTCTTCCTGCTTCCACCTTTGGTTTCTACAGGACACCTTAGCCTACGATTGCCCCTGCTCTGTAATACACCGTAGAGTTAATCCACCCCTGGAGTACTATTCCCCCTACTCCTCCTGCCCTCACAATATTCTACAGAGGTGCTATAGAGAACATCTTGATCTGCATCCTTACAGTCTGGTATGGCAGCTGCACTGTTTTAGATCTGAAGAAGATGATGGCAGTAGAAATCATTGGAACCACCCTCTTGTCTATACAAGACCTGTACTTGTCACGCTGCCTTAGAAAGCCACCAAGATAGTCAGTGACCCCACCCATCAAGCCCATGGACCATTCAAACTTTTGCCTCTGACAAACGCTACAACAGTATGCGGCACAAGACTGCCAGACTCAGTAGGAGTTTCTTCCCACAAGCCATCAGACTACTCAACTCCCTCTAACAACAAACAACATGCTGACCCTTTGCGACTGTTAAATTCCTGAACACACAGACAGTCTGTTTCAACACATATGTTCGGAATCGCATATCTCCTAAAATGCTTTTATGTCTGTGCATTATGTAAATGTTTTTCTTCACTTGAACACTTTACAACTATTCGCCAATGTGTCTATTGGATTATACACATATTCTGTCTGTTTATGCGGTCTGTTATGTCTATCTGTTGTATAACGTGCACTTGCCTTTATATTTGTGCATGGAGAATGGAGAAACGAGATTTCGTTCAGTTGTTCACTCCTTGTTGTGTAGTTTGAATGACAATAAAGTAAATCCAAATCCAAAATCAGTGCTAATGATGTTTGTGATGTGCCATCTGTGGGATTGCAGAGACAGACACATAGACACATGTCCTTTTATTAAGGTGGATTATGAAAGCTAATTTTTATTAAATTAAATATTTGTCCATTTGACTGAGGAAACCCTGCCAGATTTAAAATGTACTTGTACCTGTGCAAATGGCAAATAAAGTCTCTACTCTCCAATACTGTGGGTTCAACTAAGGCCTTCATCTCTTCCCTCTGGACACATCTGGACTGCTGTTTCCACATTGTATTATTTTTGGTTGAAAATTTGAGGTTTTTCATAGCTGAATGCCTAAATTCTTTCTTTGGAATTAACAGTGAATCACATACTCAAGGATGACAGAGGAAATTAAAGGGAAGTGCATTTAGGGCTGAAGACAGAAAGCACTTCTTTACACAAAGAGTTGTGAGAATCAGGAACAAACTACCAAGACATGGAGTTGAACCAGAACCCTTGACATCTTTGAAGAAGAATCTGGATGAGATATTGGGACAGCTTAGCCATTAGCTAAACAAACGAGCTTGATGGTATAAAAGGAAGTCAGTAAAAAATGTCATGAGTGATGACCAGTACAGTCAGTCACAGGCAAGAGTCAATACCAGAAGTCAGAAAGAAAGTCTACAGAGCCTAATCGCTAACCAAAAATCAAAGTCAAAAGTATAGTATTAGTTTCTATTGCCAGGAGTAACAAAAACATAAAAATTGCAAAACCACTACTTATATCAATCTTAGATAAGTCATGAATGCATGCAGTGACATTCGTGTCAATGACTTCAGCTGTCACACAGTCCCGGTGCAATATGGGAATGATCACCATGGCAATGACCATGTAAACAACCCTAAAATGTTGGTGAGACTGAAAGAAAATAGTCATAAATTCTTCAGGGAAGACTTTGATTGCAAAATAAGTTGCATCATTGAATTCCTTGTGTCAATACCCCCCAAATAAGAAAACAAATTAATTTTATCTCAGGCTGGAGACACAAAAAAATAATAAAATGAGTCACTCATAATAGATGGACTGAATAAGCTCCTTTTGTTTTGCCATATTACTTATGTTCTCTTTTACTCCATACTATTAGGTTTTGCAGATGTCAAATTTTAAAGTAATCTAAAAATAAATAATATAAAATTAAAACTTTTTGTTGTCAAGTGAAGTCTCTGCCTCGTGTATCTATGTGTAACATGGGGGTAGGACAAATTTAGGGCCTGCCTTCTTTAATGAAAACAGAGAGAAGAAAATAAAATAAAAAACTGTGTTCTTTTAGATCTGCAAATGGGAATAACATTCATGTCTTACAATATTTCCCACTTCTCATACTTCTCATATGTTGCTGCACTTCAGATATAATAAAAATTAGCATATTCAAGCTCCTAATAAAGGGCTTTGACTATACCTGAGCTTTTTTATCTTTGATTCATAAGTGACATCTCATTTGTGGTTCCACTCGCCTTAGGCCACTGTCCTTCTGACATGACAAAGCTGTCCAGTTAGCACTGTACAATTCAGCCATCTCACCTCACCTAGCTTTTCATCTTTACTTCAGCTTTGTTTTAATAAGACTTGTCATGTAGAGAGAGCTGTGAAGTGGCAAAAAGAAGGTACAACAGTACCACATTTTATAGAACAAAAGCACAGTGGGAAATGCAGATGCAAGGGTCCCATCTGGCTGCTGATTTTCACTGCCAAGATCTCACACCAAGAGCAATTGCCATCTGCTGGCTAGATATACTGACTCCCACTTTTCTTCCCCATGGGAGATATAGTAGCAGGGTTAATTACATCAGAAACTATTCATTTACTGTATATATGCTTTCAACTAAGCATTTCTAGAAGTTTCTGAATTCTGAGATGCCAAATACCAGCTGTCCATTTTCTCAGTTCACAGAGACCAAGAGGCAATGTGGACGTCCATGGGCACAAAGCAAGAACTTAACCCTGTTTAGGAACACATGGAAATGCACACCAAGACAGATACATTTCATCAATAAATCTTTGGAATTTGGGGAATAATTGGATTGCCCTGTCAATCAAGAGAAGACCTGCATACTTCATCAGGCAGGGAATAAACTACACCATCATAATTATACCCTAAAAAACTTTACTTTATGAATAAAATTACTTATGATAATCCGTTTTACCAGCTTAATCATCCATCCATTTTCTGAACATGCTTTCTCCATTATAAGGTCACTAGTATGAGTGGTCTCTGTGGGGTCCCAAGTTACAGTGGGTTAGTAGTTTATAGTCTGAACCCTAAACTCTTACTATGGTACTGTGGAATATAAAATAGTTTAGATATCAATAATGCGTATGTTAAGTACATGAATTGCATTATACACAGATACGCAGTACACCTATTCCAAAACCGTGGACTTTAATGAGGAGCTGGCCTCTCTTTGTGGCTGTAATAGCCTGCATTTTTCTGCACAGGCCTTCTGCAAGATTTTGGAGTGTGTCTGTGGGAATTTGCATCCATTCAACCCAAAGAGTATTTGTGAAGTAATTTACTGACTATTCGTCCCAAAGGGGTTCATTATGGTTGAGATTACGTTCTGTGCAGAGCACCTTCATGTCTTTATGGACCTGGTTTTGTGCATCTTGCGCTCAGACCTCCAAAGGTCATGCGAAAAGACAAATTTACTTTGAGGATTGGTAAAGTGTATCAAATCAACTCAAATCAAAATCAAACTTGGAAGTTCAAAATTCACTAAAATGTCTGCATTAACAATGCCCTTCACTTGGAACCCAGAGTCCTAGTGCAACCCCAGAAAAACAAACACGGATAATGATAGATAGATAGATAGATA
>JANRMT010062820.1:9287125-9299738 GCA_026402145.1 Polypterus bichir lapradei
TAGATAGATAGATAGATAGATAGATAGATAGATAAAGAAAGGCAATGTATAATAGATAGATAGATAGATAGATAGATAGATAGATAGATAGATAGATAGATAGATAGATAGATAAGGCACTATACAATAGATAGATAGATAGATAGATAAAGAAAGGCAATGTATAATAGATAGATAGATAGATAAGGCACTATACAATAGATAGATAGATAGATAGATAGATAGATAGATAGATAGATAGATAAGAAAGGCAATGTATAATAGATAGATTCAAGTTTTACAAAAGCCTCATAAAAAGAGAGAAAAAAATTACACCTATCTATCTATCACTTATCCACCTAACTTTACAATATACATTATGAAGTGCAGAATGTAGTGTTCTCCTGGAAGCCTCCAAAATCCAAATTTTGTTCATCAGACTACCACATAGTGAAGCATAATTCATCACCCCAGAGAACACGTTTCTCCTGCTCCAGAGACCTCTAATCTCAGTCGAGTTTGCAGCTGCTCAGCCATGGAAACCCATTTTATGAAAACCCCAGTGCATAGTTCTTGAGCTGATGTTGCTTACACAGGCAGTTTGGAACTCTGTTGTGAGCGATACAACTTAGGATAGGCAATTTTGTACATGCCATTCACTTCAGTACTTCAGTAGCCTGAGTCTGTGAGTTTGTGTAGTTTACCGCTTTGTGGCTAAGCTGCTGTTGCTCTTATGGTCTTGGGGGTCTCGGTGACTACAGGTTCTAATTTCAAACAGTTTCATAATTAGAAAACAGTCCAATCTTATATTTAATCTTAGTATTTAGCCTTATGGCTTGTGATTGGTTTCATTCATCCGAGACAAATTTTAATTACACTGGGATTCTCACTCATGGTCCCGGAGGGCCACAGTTGCTGCAGGTTTTCATTTCAACTAATTTCTTAATTAGATTTATTTTATTTGCTGCTAAAGCAATATGGTTTTGGACTTAATTTAAGTTAGCTTACTTTTTTATTATTTAGAACCCTTAATTGCCTATTTTAGTTTTAAGGAGCTGCATTTAGGTTTTAATTGTTTTCTGTTTTCTTAACCAGCCACGGTTAAAAACAAAATGCAAATAACAAGGAAACCACCAGCTCTTCAGCAAACATGGTGCCATTTACAATGGTAAATATACATTATGAAGTATCTGCATGGATAAAATGGATAATGATATCAGAAAAGGAAACTCTGTAATGTAGTTAAATGTGTCCTGAATTAATGAAAACACTAACGAAAACATAGTTTAAAACAACAGCTTTCATCATCAGTAAGGACTGTCTTCTAATTAGGAAACTAGTTGGAATAAATCTTGTAACAACTTGCAAAAACTGCAGCCCGCCAGAAGTGTTTGAGTGAAGATCTCTGTCCTAGATGTTTCCATTTCACAATAATAGCACTGAGCAGAAATTTCAAATGCTGACTTGTGGTAAAATTGGCATGCCATGACAGTGCCATGTTTAAAGCCCACCGAGCTTTTCAGAAAAACCTTAAAATATTTGCCAGTGGAGACTGCATGGCTAGGTGTTTAATTTCACACACCTGTTAACAATAGTTGAAGCTGAAATGCCTTAACTCAATAATTTGGAAGAGTTTCCATAAACATTTAGTTATATCTATATATATTTATCTAATATATATATTGTCACACATGTATGCCTTGCGGATAGCTTAATGGCTATGGTGCTGGTAATTCCTCACCGATCCGCAATGCCTATTTTCTTCCTCCCTCTACAGACTGGATGATTGACAGCCCTACCACATCACTTCCGGTGTCCGTACCCCTGGACCCGCCTCTTTTTGCCTGGCCAGTACTTAACTGCTAGTGTCGCCATCTTTTTCCCTTTCTCAACCAATTTATACATCACATTTAATTTAAATTATATGGGGTTTGCTTGCTGGTGCCCCAACTCTTTATGCTTCTTATATATATTTGATATATGATAGATATATCTTATATACAGTAAGTGTGCATTATTTATTTTTTGTATACTATTTGTGCATAATTGTTCTTATTTAATTTTAATTTGCTTTTCTTTGCATGTAATTACTTCTTTGACATCTTGTAAAGCGTTTTGGGCTATATCATTTGTATGAAAATGTACTATTAAAATAAATGTTATTGTTGTTGAACCTAGATCTTACACGTTTTAGATGTTTAAGTACCAAAATGAAGAGAATCTATATATATAATTCACTAAGGCAAGACACACATGGAAAGGCAAGACACCCGTGGAAAGCACGTCGGAAGGGGCATGGATTCACTAAGCCGCCGACAAGTAAGACACCTATGGCGCACGCGGGGAGGAGCCACGCCCACCAACTCCAAGACCATTGGATACGACGACAACTCGCAGAGCCACGCCCACCAACTTGGACGACGACACAGAAAGAACGGCGTTCTTTTATATTTGTCTGTCGTAGAGGCCTCATGTACCTCCGAGCCACCTTGACTGTTCATAGAGGCATGTTTCTCACGGAGGTGAGTCGCCATATGCAGCGTGTAAAACGGTTTGCGAGGGGTATCCCATGGGATCCTTAAAACAATCCTTTACCACTGAGGTTAAAACACAATGAAGTAAGCAGTCTTTAAAAACCGAGTTTTCGGTTACGACGCACGACCGCGTGCACCATAGCAAACTGTTTTACACGCTACATACAGCAATTCGCATCTGCGACAAACATGCGTCTTCTTCACTCACGGACAATTATATGTTGCTCTCTCTTTCCATCTTTTCATTCCCTTTCTGTTGCATCCTCAAACCTTCCCTTTTTAGACAACTGTGTCTTTCCAGAAGTGTTCAACCATCAATAAATAATTATGCGACGTTTGTTATGCCACGGGTTCACTATTGTGTTGTATTTTGTTCTCTCCAGAGTTCCATCTTTTCATTCACTTACTGCTGTATTCTCACACCAACCCGTTTTAGACAACCGTGTCTTTCCAGAAGTGTTTAGCATTCAATAAATAATTATGCATGAGATTGAGCGTGTGTCTACCCGGCGCAGAGAGGCGTGGGTAAGCCATTGAACCCCATTCGGGCTGCAAACCGTGGAATTCCCACTAAGTGCAACTCATACGCTCCCACTGGTTGCATCCCTACCCTTTGTGCACACCCCCCTCCCACCTCGCTACTACCGTGGTCGGATGTCTTGGTGGATTATATATAGAAAAGCAGCCAAAACTGCACAGAGCAATGAAACGTCTACATAAGTCACAGGTGCATCTGGACTGTGTAAAGACGACAACGACTCAAGTGACGAATTGGAGGTGGGCACATGAGCGGGCAGTGCATACTGAACGAGAAATCAGCAGACTAGCATGACGGAGGGAGCTGAATGGACGTCCTTCTCCTCTCCTCCCGTTCCACACTCCGTGTCGTGCACCCCCATCCCTCTGTCTGGCAGGAGAAGGCGCGATTGCGGTCCGCAAGTTATTAGTCTTGGACGATTGGGTGATGGTTCGTTCCGTGCATTGTTACAATGTTGTTTTTCTTGCTGATTTATTACATTACCGATTTTTCAAATGTTAATTTTCTCCCTGTGCTTAAAAATCATTAAAAAAACGGCCGGATTATGCGGCGTATGGTACGCCGCGGGTTGGCTAGTCATCTCTAATTTGGAATATGGTTTTTTCAAAGGTGTACTGTGCAAACTGTGAAAGCACTGCAGGCAAACATTTATACAGACATTTAAAATTCAACCTCATAGTCCACTATGAAGAGTGCATGCAAGCTAAGCAAGTAGTACTAAGTTGCAATAAGGAGACTGTGGAAGATTGTGGGTTCGCTTCCCGGTTCCTCCCTGTGTGGATAGCTCTTTGAGTACTGAGGAAAGCGCTATATTAATGTAATGAATGAATTATTAAGTTCCAGTAATGTTAGGTCTGTGATACAGATAACCATTAATTACCTAACACATGTCCGTATGCAGCAGGATATAAAGAAGTAAAATCCAATAACAGTAGTTGTGTTTTGTTTATCTAATGTCAAGACAACGATTAAAAGAGTTAGCAATACAGGCTTTAAAAAATGGTTGACAGTCAGGGCGAGAGAATTGAACCCCTTCCACAGTTATTCTTCTGATGTCATGATGCATGCACTTTGTTCAAAATGTCAGACAAAATTCAAAATGTATCTGAAACAAGTTGCACTTTATGCAACCCCAACTGATTTGTGGTTAGGCAGGACTATGGAAACATGCCTGAGCACAGCGTTTCATTATAATGATGAGGAATATATGCTGAAAAGTAGATACTTGCAATCCTGCTTTGTTAAATGAATGCACCTTTTATTACTATACTTTTCTCAAGATGAGAACGCCACTGCTCAAGGACTGAGTCTGGCAGATAGCACGTAACAATGTGTTACTATCAAGATACTCCTTCAGCTTGCTAGATACAATATTGTTACATTTAATACTTTTATCTACCAGTAAATCAGAACTATCAGGTTGTGTTTACTCTACATTAACTTCTTAATCTCATGTTGCAGTCATTTAAAATTTCATCATTTAGTTTCATGTAGTTTTATTGTTTTCATTAGTTTCATTGTTTTCTTAATACTGAAGTACCCCAACTTCACATGCCCATGTTTAACCTGTTTCCATATTTAACATTTCTGAATGGAGAATGGTGGTGATGGAATGCTTTTAAGAAGCAACATTTATTTTCAAAAAAAGGAATGTTTTTTATACTTACATTTTATTATATAAATATTTGTATATTAGTAATTGACTGTATTTACTGTATTAAAAACAGAGACACACACTTCATAAATGTGCCGTGTCTTTATTGTAACAATTAAAAAAGAAGTAATTAAACAGACATAATTAAACACTAAATTTTTCTTTTGTACTATACTGTGTAAAGAGAATACAGGAAATGCAGTTGGCAAGACAAGTCACATTTTTCATTGTGCTGATCACTGAAATTAATAATTGCAATTACCATATCAAAGGCAATAATGGTCAGTTATGAATTTTGCCATAATTGTGCACCCCAAATAAAATGTTCAGTTTATTGCATGTGCCATTTAAATGTGCAGCCTATAAATGTCAATGCTATATGTAATAATTTAAATTACATTATTCTGTTCAGTGTTCACTATTACTTTGTATCTAAGCCCTTGAAAACTTTGTAATGGTACAAGATTACAGATTGAAGCTACCATTTTTACATAATGCGCTACAGGAGAAATTAAAATTATACCCCAGATTCCTGTTATTCCTATCTTATAACCTGTGTCCAATCAACAAAATACAGTCTCTTATAAAACTGCTTTTTGTAGTAACTGTCAACAAAATCAAAGGTCAGTCACTAGGAAAAGAAAGAATTGAGCTGCAGCAGGAATGTTTTACTCATGGCCAATTGTATCTAGCATATTGCAGTGTAAGGAGCTCCAGCAAATTAATACAAATAGCCCCTGGTTAATATATGAGATGAGACACAGAAGTAATTGGATTGGTAAATATATATATATATATATATATGAATTACAGCTTTCTAAACATTGTCACCTTCTCTATACTCCCCCTCCCGATCTCTACACCACTCCATACGTGTCTTCCATTGATTGAAACAGTGCTGGAAGTATTCTTGCTTGAGGCTCTTCAACAGGATTGCCGTTTCTGTCTTCACTTCATCCATTGAAGAAAAATGTGTTCCTTTCAGATTACTTTTCATTTTCAGGAACAAGTAAAAATCATATGGAGCTAAACTGTGTGAATAGGCAGGATGATCGAGGACAGGAATGTTTTTGTCAGTCAAAAACTGCTTTACGGAAAAAGAGAAAATTCACAAGAAATTTGTTGTTCAATCGCTGAACTGATTTGTTCACCCGACATTATCGCAACAATTCGTGTAGCGATTGTTGTGCAAATACTGACTGGGCTATTCACAGGACATACCTAGCCGGTCAGCGGTTTCAGAGGGCGTGTAGGAGGGGATATAGTTCTATGATTCACGTTCGGCTGACCTCCAGATGGTTTTCCAGGAAAGCCCTAAGCCCAGTCCAGTTATTTTTGTGTCTCACCTCGTATGTATATACTGTATATGTACTTCTGAACTGGGTAACAGTAGTGTTTAAAGGGTGATTGGTCCATGTACATATCAACTAGATGAGAATGGATCTTCAGAGGCACATTGTTCTTGTTAGAACATAAATAACAATAACATTTACTTATATAGCACAATTCCATACAAGAAATGTTGCTCAAAGTGCTTTACAAGATGACAGAAATATAGTTATATGACATTAAAAACAAAAAAGAGTCGGCAGTAGTATTTAAGAATAAGTAACAAAGAAAAAAGATAAGGTCAGATGGCCAGGAGGACAGAAAAAAAAAAAAACTCCCCTTAGGCTGGAGAAAGAAATAAAATCTGCTTGGGTTCCCAGGCCAAAAAGACCACCTAGCCCGTACTGAGCATTCTACCTAACATAAATGCTGCTAAATCAATCCACTTGTTTTCAGGCTTCACATGATAGTACTTGATGATGTTGGTCTTGTGGACTGCTGGGACACCCACCTTCAATTCATCAACACAGGGGGCTGCATGATGCCTTGATCAGGTGGTGTTGGTGCAGTTTGCCACCACAGAAGAACCAGAAAAGACAACCGAGAATAGTAGTAGAAACTCCTCAGTGATAGCATATTAGTGAATATTCAGTATTCACCACTAAAGTGATATTCTGAATGTACACAAATACAATACGACTCTATGATATCTTCACCACCAGAAGGTATGAAGCAGCTTACTTTTCTAACATATGTTATAGGAGCTGGAACAATTACATCATGTCAAACAGAAATTGATTTTAGATATATGAGGCACTTTGGAAGCCATAAGGTGTTCAGCACCTTCCTCACAAGGCATAAACATTCACAGTGAAGAGAATCAATTCACACACAGATTTGCACCCAATAAGGGGGTGGTGAAGCAAATTGTCACTATGTTCCTGTGTTTGTCAGTATGCAAAGCTTTTCTCCTGTGTGCAAAAACTGGAACAAAATTTAATTAGTTGGGAATATCTAGTCTTAGCAACAATTTGCCTTTAGGAATGATGGATGGGGGCTTTGGGGTTTGCTTATTGATAGTGTAATGAAAAGGTGAGGATTTTTTGAGTGGCTGCCCTTGGATGTGAAATCCTCAAAACTGCTTTAAACATTTGGAGTGTCCATAGTATCATAAGTATAGAAGGAATACACTGTTTTCTTTGTTCCATTAACTGTAATATGATATATGTAAACCATAAATGTATTCTATAAGTGTGACTAAGTTCCTTCAGAAGAGATGCATGCCTTGAATAAATGAAGCATAGGAATAAAAGCAAATATGATTATGGATTCACATGCTTCAACTAGCTAGGCTCCTGCTAACACATGAATTTTACCACCAGCCCTGTAAAAGTAAAAATTCATTTCCTCCTGGCAAAAAATGTAACACCAAGTAAACAAATTTAAGCAGCAACAAGTGACAAAATAGTTATGATGGGTTTACTCATTTTTTTTTCTGGGGTTTTAAAAATTGTAGGATTCAGTTTCACTAAATTCACTGATTTTAATTTTTTTTTATTTCACAGTGATATTGAGAAGCTACTGCAATACCAATTTGTGCTGCCACTTCTAAGTCATTTGTGTCTGTTGCTCAGGACGAGTCCCTGGACGCTGTGTCACTTGAAGTCATCAGCACTCACAGCTTGGGTCTTTCCATGAGCATATTTTGAACAATTTTAGATGAGATAAATGCAGTCAATAAAAGACTTTTAGCTGTATTATTGAATTCATGGCACAAATAGAACTACAATGTATTCTGTGTATGTGGTAAGTGGTAAATCTCTAGGTGAAGTTAGGCCCGTGAGATAGTTGGATTGTCTTTAAAAGGGCTATGAGTAGCCATAGGAAAGGGAGTTGTTTTTTTTTTTGTTTTTCTTTTTATGTTGGCCAACTGAAGAGTGAAATGGAAGAGAGAGAATGAGCAAGGCGCTTTAAGCATAGGTGGACTCATTGATTGTATATTGACTGCATGATAGGAGTGGATTTAAGCCCCTGTTAGCCATTAAGTGCTCTTGAATATTTGACTATGTGGGTTGATTCAGAGTCCCAAGTTTTTGATCATTGTTTAAAGTCGCTAAATTAATTGTGGACTGTTAGTATCTGGATCAGAGCCTTTGATCATTTTTACATTCCTTCAATAGAATAATATATTTGCTTTAGTGTGTATTTCTCTTCTGAAGATTTTTTTTTTCACTCTAATTGCTTATTGCATCCAGAATGGTGAATTGCTATTAATAACTGTGTGGAAAAGATCTACGCTTTTTAAAATAATGTACATCTGCCATTTTTATTGTCTTTCTTTACCAACCCCTGTGTATCGGTCAGTCCGAAACTACTAGCAAAAGGACACATTAAAACAAATGTTACTTGATAAACATTCATGCCCTATAAAATAAAGTTAGTTTGTTTTTTTTTAACTGTGCTTAGCAGTACAGACACCATTCCCTCAGTAGACTAAGTGGCAAACGATTTTAAGATGGCTCATACTGTAAATTACAAATGCTAGTTGAGCATGTGGTGGATACAGAGAGATGTTCTATAATGAACTGAAAATCCCTTCAACAAATCTAGGAGATTTTATATTTTTTAGGTACTTAAATATAAGAATCAGACTCAAATGTAATAGTAATATATAGGTATCTAGGGCCAAAATGCTTAATTAATGATGAATTTTGAAAAATTTTACATTACCAAACAATACACTATGGTTAATGTTTCTTTATAGGAAATTAAAATATTTACATTGATGTAGAAAAAGATACAAGTAATGTTTAGGCGTTGTTTTTAATTTTTACAGCTATTCCTTGGTCTCTAAAAAGACATTAACTTTTGGGGTTTGGACACCAAGGATTTAAATGGTTACATGCATCTGCAACATGTAACGTCATAACCAAAATGATATTAAAGTTGTCGTCATTCACTTCCTAGTTTTCCAATATTGTGGATGTTTTCTAAAAAAGAGAATAAGGATAAATGATTCACTGTGCCTTTGTTTTGCTATGATTTTCAGATTACGCTTGTTGGCTTTCATACTCAATTTGTTGACCTCCTGGTATTAGACAATTGCCTGCCCTGTTTCATTTACCTTTGTTCCTTTTCATTCAATTATTACTGTCAATTTTTACTGATCAGTACAATATCTTTAGAAAATCATATATTGCACTGAATTATTACAAGTCTGCAGTGGGCTGGCGCCCCACCCGGGGTTTGTTTCCTGCCTTGTGCCTTGTGTTGGCTGGGATTGGCTCCAGCAGACCACTGTGACCCGGTAGTTAGGATATAGCGGGTTGGGTAATGGATGGATGGATTATTACAAGTGGTGACAATTTTTAACATTTAATCGTTACTCCTCTAAATTAAACAGTTTCAAATTACTATCTACTTACATTTAATCTGTTTCTCTCCTTCCTAATTCATACACAGCTGAAAACCAGAACTGAGACTGAAACATTACATAACTGATATTTTTAGAATAATATATTTTTGAAATTTAACATGAGTATAAAATAACAATTATGTGGATTGTCTAGCAATTAGAATATGATCAATTTCAAACACATAAGACTTTCATAGCTAACATAGCTGACAAAGTCATGCTAAGCCAGTCAAGCCAATGTGGCCATTTATCTAGTATTAATTACAGTATACTGCTAAAGGTTCCTCATTACCCACATCATTATGTTGCTCACTGGCAGGTATTTCTTTATAAAAAAAGTATCTATATGGATGAAGCATTTCCTGTATGCTTAAGTATTTTGGAAGGTATTGGACTCCTATAACGAATGTATCCGCTTCTTATTCAAAAGGCTGAATGTAGTTCAGGTGTTTAAGAATAAGTGTAATGATGGAATATTCTTTTAAATTCCCAAATGCATTTTGTGCTCCTGGCATCCAATAAACTTTTTTCTGTGGTCTTATTAATGAGAACAGTGATAAATGCTATCAAATTATTTATACATCTTGTATAATAATTTGAATCATTTAGCAGAAAAGGTTGCCTACTATCCCTGAAAAGCCCAGAGCTTTATTTGTAAGACTAGTGCGAGTAATGAAATATTCTAAAGATCTGACTGAGGTATTGTAAAATTCACATTTTTCTAGCTTGGTAAAAAGATTATTTTTACTGAAACAAGACACAAATTATTTTACTGGTTTCTTAAGTAATAGTAATTTCCAGGAAAAAAATAAGCATATTTCCAATGTATATCAACATAATGACATCAAAAAGTCCTGAAAAATATCAATTAACTCTATGCATGTACCCTTGTCACCTCAGGTTCTCCTTCTCTTGGATTTCTCCACTCTCCCCCTTTCTGTACTTCAGCAGAAGGTAATCACTCAAGCAATTATTGCTGCAAACTATTGCTGGTCTCCCGTAGGAAATCACCTGACTCTGTCACTTTGTCTCTCTGGAAGTCCTCACTCTTTTGGAACTTTCTGCTTCGTAGATTAACAACTCATTCAGCCCTCCAATTCATAGATGGCTTAGTGTAGTTCAGGTGATCAGGGGCCTGGTGGGTGCTGCTCCATGATTTTGTTTCAGAGCTGTTTTTCAATGCGCTTCAGTCTCCTTTACTTGCTAGCCAACTGCTGTACTACTCCCCCTTTTTTTGCTTCCTTCAAATAATGTTCACCACTTCTCAAGGCCTTTGTGGTCTGGTTTGGTGGATATTTTGTTGTTTTCTTTTTTATTTGTCTTTCTGTTGTTATTAACATTAAAAAATGTTCTCAGATTCTGTTATGTATCAATTAAATACCTGTATGCTTAATAAAAATTGGATTACAGAAAAAGAAAAAAAAAAAAAATATATATATATATATTATTAAATGACTAGAAGATAGCTGGAGCACTGGATAATCCATAAAGTATGAGAAGAAATTATGAAGTCCATTGGATATATTAAAGGTTGTCTTGTACTCACAGCCGTGTTCCAGATGGATAAATTTACAAATACTCCTGATATTTAACTTCGTATACACTATAGGAACCCCATAACATGACTTAACAACAAAACTTTTGTTGATAGTAATTTTGCTTAGCTTTCCATAAATAAACTGTAAACTGTTAAGGTACCATTCTTCTTCAACAAAGAAGACTCCAGTCCCAATATGGCTGTTAGAAGGGCAATTGAACCCTGTCTGAAAGTTTTCATTTGTACATAGCCTTTGCCTTAGGACAAAAGAGAGAACCTGGTAATAGATCTAAAGCACAACCATAAGACATGTGTGGGATAATTCAAGGAATTTCTGCTTGCTAAAAAATACAAAAAAAGTATATATATACTGTATATATATATATATATATATATATATATATATATATGATATTGAAAGAGAAAATGTTCTGCAGAGAAACATGAAATGGGAGGAGGACCAAACAAAAATGAAAGAACTAGATTTACAAAATTCTATATATGTGTAGTGTACCAATTTATTAGAAGGCGACAGTGCTTAGCAAATTCCAACATTAATGCAAGTATGGAAGATTCTACTAAATTTAATTTTCTTCAAAACAAAGATATCTATTTTATAGGAAAATTAAGGCAGTGATTAATTCCAAAAGCCCATTGGTCCACCTTTTATTGAAGGCTCTGTAAATTTTAACGTTATATGTGATTTTTACACTCCAAATTTTCATATTTCAGAACTAATAAAAATCTCTGTAACTCTAGAATCAATTAGGAGTTGGAGATTTAAAGTCACATTGGTGCATACAGGTTCATTCAGTAAACTGCTTTTACTTTGAGGGTGACTCCTGTCACCCCACGATCAACAACACCAAATTGTCTTCTTCTTTAGGGCAGCACGAGTTAATAAGATATAAAATTGCAGGCCTAGAACTATGTGAAATTTACATTACTTCAAACTAATATTTGCTTTACCTACCATTTTTGTATCTGGAGTCTCTTTAGTTCATTAATAACTTCTATGTTAACTTTATTTGAACATGCATTCAGCCAAAAAATGGGTCAGTGCCAAATTATTAATGCCATCTAAAGAAGCTAATTACCAGCCAAATCTTTGTTCAGTTCCTCAGGGAGTCCATGTGGTAATGTGCCTCACTGGCATTACCAGCAAAAAAATAAATAAAAATGGGTTTTGTGTCCTCTGTTGAGTTATGAGAGTGGCATTTGTTTAGGAAAATAGGACAAAAACTATAAAGAATAAAACCTTGTTTTTTTGTCCATTTATAAACTGCAGAGGGACATCTTCGCTGATGATATGAGCATCTCCTGGTGAGCGTTGTAGTGGGTCTCGTGTAGAGTGGAAAGGCGGCTCTGCCATTAACTGGCCGGGATGGTGTTGTCTGTCTTCCACTCCTGCGCCAGCCTTGCGATGACCTCATAACGCTAGAAGTGTGAGAGAAAGTGTGAAGCACCCTAGTATTGGCTTGCCATGGCTTATAAATGGGATCCCGTATTGGCAATTGTCTTTGCAGTAGCTCAGGGAAAGGAAAGAAGAAAAGGGCTTACTTTCAGTTTTATGAGAGAAGCACAGTTTACATTTCAAAGGCCGGCACAGCTATGTGCACGTGCGCGC
>JANRMT010062820.1:9319738-9365192 GCA_026402145.1 Polypterus bichir lapradei
GACAGTAGATTATTAATCCTTACTTTAATCATTAACCGCCATGACTCACTATTATGTATCAGAATAGTCCCGGGATCAGCTTTCTTAATTCCTTTTCTGTTTCATCCTTGCTAGCGAATACATAGAAATGACCTTGCCATTCCACTTTAAGTTTTGCCGGATACAAGAGGCTGTATTTGACGCTGGCTTGCCGTAACCGCTGTTTGATGTTGTAGAAGGCTGCGCGTTTAGTAGCTGTTGCTGGAGAGAAGTCAGGAAAGATACGAATGTGGTTATTTTCAAATGTAATATCTTCCTTGTTTCTGAGGAGTGCCATCACCTCTAGCTTAAATGATAATCGTTCAAAATGTACTGTAAAAGACCTTGGTCTGGGTCTAACGGTGTTTGATCCGCGTACGCGGTAAGCTACTGCTATCTCAGATTCTGCTTTAAAGTCGTCCCCGATTATTTTAGAAAAAAGTTCAGCAGCGAATTTCACAGGGTTTGAACTTTCTCGATTCTCAGGCAGACCTTCAATTCTGACGTTATACCTTCTACTTCCATCTTCCAAAGCAGCCAGTCTGTCTCCGAGTTTTTTGCATTCGGAGCTGACATTTTCTGCTTTTTCTTCAGCACTGGTAGCTAAATTTTCGGCTAATTCAATCCTAGTCGTGAATGTCTCCTTGAGATCCTCCAATTGATTAGTAAGCGTTTCAATTTTACCCAGCACCTGTCGCATTTCCATTTGCATTTCTTGTCGCAGCCTTTCATTTGCCTGTTGCAGCATCAGCCGCTGCATTTCGTTTGCTTGCTGCAACTCCTGTCGCTGCGTTTCGTTTGCTTGTTGCCATTCCTGCCGCTGCGTCTCGTTTGCTTGCTGCCATTCCTGTTTCAATTCCAGCAACTCTTGTTTCAACCTCTCATGTGCCTTTGCCCTTGCTTTCTCATTTGCCTTCTCGGTTTTCTTTATATCTTGTACGATCTCAGCGAGCATCACCTCCAGTTTAGACATTTTAATTGTGCTTTCTTGTACCGTAGGTGAAGCGTCAGGCTCTACTGTAGCCGGTGCCTCCGCTATCCCCGGCTCGCGTGGAGTAATTGAGATCGCGGACTGTAAGGCCCTTTCCAGTTTCAGGTGTTCTCCGATCAGCGAGCTATCGAGATCTGTACTCCCGATCGTACATTCGCTCCCCTTTTCACTCTCAGCCGGCGACGATGTAGCGGACCTTGGTCCCGAAGAGTCTGTACTTTCGCCCAGCTGTTCCAGGTCTCTCTCTGAAAGGCTGTATCTTGAGCTAGGGCTTGCTGATCTTGGCTTGGGTGCAGCTTTAGTTTTCTTTTCTTTCGGACCGCCTTTCTTGCTGGCCATGTTTATATATGCTTACAAATATACTGTAGCAGTCTCATTGGGCTGAATAAATGTAGGATATCTACATATCTATTTATTTTCATAGATAAGATGCAGCTCAAAGTGATTTACAGGATGAAGGAAGAGAAAAAAAGAATATATATATACACAGTGGAACCTCGGTTCACGACCTTAATTTATTCCAAAACTCTGGTCGTAAACTGATTTGGTAGTGAACCGAAGCAATTTCCACCATAGGATTGTATGTAAATACAATTAGTCAGTTCCAGACCGTACGGACTGTATTTAAATATATATTTTTTTAGTTTTTAAGCACAAATATAGTTAATTAAACCATAGAATGCACAGTGTAATAGTAAACTAAATGTAAAAACATTAAATAACACTGAGAAAACCTTGAACAACAGAGAAAACTAACACTGCAATAGTTCGCGCTATAGTGCTAGGAACCACTCACTAAAAACACTTTTTTTTAATGAGTTTTAAACACAGGGAAAAAAAAATTAACATTTGAAAGATCTGTAATTTAATAAACCACCAAGAAATGTAACATTGCCACAATGCATGCTATGACCTGATCGCTGTAAACAGAACAGAAAACAAAAACAAGCCTTTTCTACCTTATGCATCCAGCCCTCCCTCTCTCACTCGCTATCTCTTTCACGAGCCTGGAGCGCCTTGTGTGTGTCTCTCTCTCTCTAGCACGCTCCAGTGTATGTGTGTGCCTCTCTTTCGCGTGCGCCTCTCTCTTGCGCGTGCCTGTGTGTGCCTCTCTCTCGCATGCACCTGTGTGGGTGTTTTAGTGCTTCTCTCGCGCACGTGCCTGTGTGTGTGTGTGTGTGTGTGTGTGTCTCTCTTGCGCGCCTATGTGTGTGTGTCGTGTTCTCTCTCTCTCTCTCTCTTGCTCGCTCGCTCACTGCACAGGAAATGTACAGGGAGAGACTGAACATGTACAAACTGAAAGGGAAACTGGCTTGTTTGTATACCGAGTGTGTGGTCGTGAACCGTGGCAAAAGTATGGTGAACTTTTTGGTCGTAAACCAATTTGTACGTGTACCGAAACGTTCGTGAACCGAGGTTCCACTGTATATATATATATATATATATATATATATATATATATAAATTAAATTAGGCAATACTATTTAACGTAGAATAAAAGTAAGGACCGATGGCCAGGGTGGTTAGAAAAAACTAAAAAAAAACTCCAGACGGCTGGAGAAAAAAATAAAATCTGCAGGGGTTCTGAGGCCACAAGACCATCCAACCCCCTCTAGGCATTCTACCTAACAAAAATGATCTCAATCAGTCCTCATGATTTTCAGGCTTCACATGGAAGAACTTGATGATGATGGTCATGTGGACCTCTGGCCTTCAATCCATCAATGTAGGGACATCATGGTGCTTTGATCAGGTGGTGGTGGCGCAGATCACCACCACAGAAAACTGGAAAAAGAACAGCAGAGATAGTAGGGGTTAGTACAGATTTCAGAGCCAGACTTCATTCTGACAGTCAGAATTGTTTAAATTCTCTTCCTGGAACCGATGCTAGCTCCAATATTTTCAAAACAATTAATCTTTTCCAATGTTATTTCCTACCTTGCACCCATTTCTAGTGAAATAGGATTTGGGTCTGTTTTAACCTGTAATAGAAGAACTCATACAGAAAATTTGAAGTAAAAATAAATAAGAAAAAGGAAAGAAAGAAGTAAATGAAGCACATTGAGCTGTGAGCATGTCAAAATACTGAAAATGAATTAATAAAACTTTGATTCAACTTTTAAAATATAATGTTTGAAAATTTCATTAGAAATATACATGCTTTTTTTCTAATATAACTGACTTACGTACAAGTTGAATTACTTTGAACTTCACTTTGAAAACACCTTTACAGAAGCAAATGTAAACAAGCTGCCTTTAAAGGCTTGGTAATTGCTATTTTTAGAGTCTCGCATGCTGTGTTTTTTTGTGATTTGATTGATTCTCTTTGAGGAGCTGACAAAAACAGTTCTGTCACTTGTAGAGAGCTTTTTCTCCACTCTAAACAATTGCCTCTATATATTCTCAGCACGGTATGTGATAGCAGCTAAGCAATCCATGTAGCTCATGTTCTTATTTCTTGAAACATGACTGGGGGTTTAGTGCAGGTGCTGTTTACTTTGTTTCAACCGTTATCTATGTCCACATATGAATATGTCACCAGAAATTTACTGTGGAGATTCTCTTACATGTATCTCAAGCATACTGAGACAAGTCACTCATTATATACCTTGTCACCACATGCTCTGTTAAGCTGAAATGCTGAAAAGTCAGCTATAGACAGAGGACAGCAAAACCTGATTTTTTTTACAAATAAAGTACAAGAACTCTCCTTAAATGGCCTCCACTAAATGTTATTCCATGCTAATTGATGAAAACAGAAACACAATGTGTTTTTTCTTTAGAACAGTAGCTAAGCTGATAGATAAGAAATCAGAAATTTTAGGTCATGTTCCGCTTAATTTCAATGTTTTAGGGAAAACATATTGAAGAAATTTTTCATTTTTATTTTATGATTATACAAAGACACAAAATAAGGGCCTGGGGAAAAAGACTTAAGTCACAACCCCTAGAGAAAAGCCTGTAAGGGCCTACTTCCCAAACTAAATCTTTTACTTGTGGTCAAATGATCGTGATCATCGGAGGTGACTGTGTGCAGAGGGTGCAGACCTATAAAATACCTGGGAGTGCAGCTGGATGATAAGTTGAACTGGACTGCCAATACTGATGCTCTGTGTAAGAAAGGACAAAGTCGACTATACTTCCTTCGAAGGCTGGCGTCCTTCAACATCTACAGTAAGATGCTGCAGATGTTCTATCAGACAGTTGTGGCGAGCACCCTCTTCTATGTGGTGGTGTGCTGGGGAGGCAGCATAAAGAAGAAGGCTGCCTCATTCCTGGACAAACTAGTGAGGAAGGCACAGAGCTGGACAGTTTGACATCTGTGGCAGAGCGATGGGCGCTGAGCAGGCTCCTGTCAATCATGGAGAGTCCACTGCATTCACTGAACAGTATCTCCAGAGAGAGGAGCAGCTTCAGCGACAGACTGCTGTCACTATCCTGCTCCACTGACAGACTGAGGAGATTGTTCCTCCCCCACACTATGCGACTCTTCAATTCCACTGACATGCATTTTTATCACTCTTTAATTTAATATATATATTTTTTTATCAGTATGCTGCTGCTGGAGTATGTGAATTTCCTCATTGGGGATTAATAAAGTATCTATCTGTCAAATAATGTAACACTGAAATAAATATGAAATAAAAATTTGAGATGATGCTGAATGTAAAGAAAGGGCTTCCGAAATGGGAAACAAATATTTAAGGCAGGAAGGTTTAACACAATTTGTTCATTTTTTACAGTAGATTCTGTGAAGTAGCCGGGAAAAACAGTCCACATGCTCTGAGGAACAAACCAAAGAGTGTTCACTGTGAAATATAGAAATATCATTAAAATATGCAAAAATCTAAAAATTGATTAATAGTTAATAATTTTTACATTACATCTAATCACAGTTTTCAAAAGTAGGAATAGCAGTGTAGGTAATGAAACATAGAAAACAGAACCAATATTTCCTCCACTGTGCCCAGTTCATAAGACAAAAAGAGACTTTAGTGAGGTAGTCTTTTTTGAATTCCCTTCGGATCAATAAAGTATCTATCTATCTATCATATAGTGCCTTTCTATCCATCTATCTACTGTATCTATCAAATGTTAGCACCTGCCTAAACAACTAGCTTCTAGCGCACCTAAAGCTAACTTGTGTAATGACTGCACTAACTAGCAGCAGTTCGAGTTAAGAATGGACACGGGAGAAAGTAAAAAGGTGTATAAACTGGCCAAGGACAAGTTAAATAAAAATTAAGAACACAAACACCAAATTACGAAAACTTGTAATTAGTAATGAGTGAACCCTACTGAATTTGCTTTGCCTCGAGTTCTGTGAAAATCAGGTGAATTTTATAGATCTCTGCAAAATGCAATGAATTCGATGAGGTAGGACAAACTGAACAAATTTTATGTAGTTTATTATAGTGTGATGGTCTTTAAAGGGCTATGGAAATGTCTGCCAACAATATTGGACCAATTATTGTGTCCATAAATGTGACCTGAGCTGTGAGGCAGCAGTTCTAACCCCTGTGCCACTGTGCCTCCCAGATATAAAACTATGCTCTGAGTCCACAATACGCTAAGCCTTTATGTCTCTAGAGTTCCAATCACTACAACTGACTAAAACCCACAGATGCTGTGACGCAAAGACCACTGTTAGACACTCAGGAGTTGTCCCTGTCACTACCCTAACTGCAATATAATCTGTGTAGAATAACAAAGTATTTTCATAATTTTCTCAATATATTCAGCTAAATACCCCACAAATGACAAAATCCACCTGGAGTACTGATCAAGTAGAGACATCATGTTTGCATATACAGTTGTGGTTGAAAGTTTGTGAAACCTTTAGAATTTTCTATATTTCTGCATAAGTATGACCTAAAACATCATCAGATTTTCACACAAGTCCTAAAAGTAGATAAAGAGAAACTAGTTAAACAAATGAGATAAAATTATTATACTTGGTCATTTATTTATTAAGGAAAATGATCGAATATTACACATTTGTGAGTGGCAAAAGTATGTGAACCTTTGCTTTCAGTATCTGGTGTGTCCCCCCTTTGCAGCAATAACTGCAACTAAAAGTTTCCGGTAACTTTTGATCATTCCAGCACACAAGCTTGGAGGAATTTTAGCTCATTCCTCCGTACAGAACAGCTTCAACTCTGGGATGTTGGTGGGTTTCCTCACATTAACTGCTCGCTTCAGGTCCTTCCACATTTCGATTGGATTAAGGTCAGGACTTTGACTTGGCCATTCCAAAACATTAACTTTATTCTTCTTTAACCATTCTTTGGTAGAACGACTTGTGTGCTTAGGGTCATTGTCTTGCTGCATGACCCACCTTCTCTTGAGATTCTGTTCATGGACAGATGTCCTGACATTTTCCTTTAGAATTCTCTGATATAATTCAGAATTCATTGTTCCATCAATGAAGGCAAGCCATCCTGGCCCAGATGCAGCAAAACAGGCCCAAACCATGATACTACCACCACCATGTTTCACAGATGGGATAAGGTTCTTATGCTGGAATGCAGTGTTTTCCTTTCTCCAAACATAGCGCTTTTCATTTTAACCAAAAAGTTCTATTTTGGTCTCATCCGTCCACAAAACATTCTTCCAATAGCCTTCTGGGTTATCCACGTGATCTTTAGCAAACTGCAGATGAGCAGCAATGTTTTTTTTGGAGAGCAGTGGCTTTCTCCTTGAAACCCTGCCATGCACACCATTGTTGTTCAGTGTTCTCCTGATGGTGGACTCATGAACATGAACATTAGCCAATGTGAGAGAGGCCTTCGGTTGCTTAGAAGTTACCCTGGGGTCCTTTGTGACCTCGCTGACTATTGCACGCCTTGCTCTTGGAGTGATCTTTGTTGGTCGACCACTCCTGGGGAGGGTAACAATGGTCTTGAATTTTCTCCATTTGTACACAATCTGTCTGACTGTGGATTGGTGGAGTCCAAACTCTTTAGAGATGGTTTTGTAACCTTTTCCAGCCTGATGAGCATCAACAACTCTTTTTCTGAGGTCCTCAGAAATCTCCTTTGTTCAAGCCATGATATACTTTTACAAACATGTGTTGTGAAGAGTAGACTTTGATAGATCCCTGTTCTTTAAATAACACAGGGTGCCCACTCACACCTGATTGTCATCCCATTGATTGAAAACACCTGATTCTAATTTCACCTTCAAACTAACTGTTAATCCTAGAGGTTCACATACTTTTGTCACTCACAAATATGTAATATTCAATCTTTTTCCTCAATAAATAAATGACCAAGTATAATATTTTTGTCTCATTTGTTTAACTGGTTTCTCTTTATCTACTTTTAGGACTTGAGTGAAAATCTGATGATGTTTTAGGTCATATTTATGCAGAAATATAGCACAACTGTATGATATAGCACATGATGTAATTTTTCACTAAGTGTGCTAAGAATTTGATGGAGCAGCTGTACTGTCAGCATATGAAATGCACAGCCAGCAATATTTTTACATGGGTAAATGAGAACATGCAAGATGGTATATTGTGGAATGAGTGATCCACAAGTATATGCAGCTCACTTTCCATGTTTTCACAAGCATGGCAGGTACCCAAAGTTGCAAATAAAATAATAAACTGTTGATTTTCTTTATGTGTTTACGCATCTGCCATTAAATCGTGTATGAGACTCAATATGTGCAATTGTATATGTACGTAATTCAAAACATGCATCAGAAATTTTATATAGCTGTGCTCTAATCATATTTTTTTTCCCCTAAAATGTGCTTCATTTACGGTCAAGTACCATATTGTATCAGTCCTTACATTTTCACTAAGAAATCCCTTTGCTTATTCTTGCAGTTGCAGTTATTGTTAGGTCTGTGAAAACTTTGTGACCCGTTGCTGCACTCTTCATTCATGGCTCAATCACTGTGACCAGCAGTGCCACTTCGCATGTTCTCCCTTACTAAAGTCAGAGTGTGTAAAAAATATTTGCAATGCTATTTCAAGTGAGTTTCCGGTTATTTTTTTACCTGAAAAAAATTCCTGGATTGCTAACAGTTTTCACATTTTCCCTTTTCTCCATCACAGCATAGTGAAACAATGAGCGTAATTTTAAGTGTGACAATTTTTCATTGATTATTTGATAGCTGTCTGGTGATGTCAGAAAGCAATTTGCATCTGGGAAACAATGTGCAGTAATGCTGATAACCGAGGCAGGAGGGGATTTGTCAGGGTGATAAGGACATGCAAATGCAGTCAAGTGTACACCATAAGAGACAGACAGAGATTCACTTCTTTGTACTTCTATGCTTCTAGTGTTAAATTAGTTTATCTCTCTTCTTCACTTACAGTTTGAGGACAGTTCTGTGATGTAACGGTGGATTCAGAAAGTATCAGTGTTAAAAAAAAAAGTTGGCTGAAGTCAGGACAGGGAAAAATACGGCAAACAAGGTCACTGGTGAACCCAAAATTTGCTGGGAAAAACAATTTGGTGAATTTTGCCAAAAAACACTACTTATGCTTAAACAAACTAAAGAAGAAAGAGAAAAGGCAGTGTCACTCTTAGCTGAAATGACCAGAAGAATTTACTAATTTAACCATGGTCACAGTGGTCTCATATGCAAATATCGATTATAATTCTTGTGTTGTGACATTACAATTTTATTGACGTTTTGCATCTCGAGGAATAAATGGTAGATTGCCAGTTATTTCTAAAATAAAATGTCCTCATTGAGAAACAGATTGGTTTTATGTCTGTACTTTGCTTACCAAGGAATATGACTCATCAGGTTAGCTGCTTTCACAGTTACATTTGTTTTCATGGTTACCTTTGTTTTTGATTACTTACATTTTGTGCTTCTGGCTGCTTTGATGAATTTAGGTGTTTTGATGAGTTTAGGTTTCTGAGTCATCCTGTCTGACTTCTCTCTTGGATTGCTCTGGAAAGAATCTTGCCATTAAAAGTAAATAAATCTGTCTACTGCAACATGACAATGACGCTCAACTGTAATTATTATTTTTTGTTGCTTTATTTGTTATTTTACTGCTAAATAAATGTTTAAATGGTGTTTCCTGCATGTGCATAGGGAGCAGCTTAAGGGCTTGAGTGATTGCAATTCTCTGTTGAGACATGAGTTGCCGCTGTGCAATAATGAACTTTTTCTCCTCCCTCTGCAGAAAGGAAAATTGACAACATTCCACTTATGACATCACGTTTGAGCTCTGACTACCTGAATGCTTGTCAAATTGAAATGACACCATCTTGCACAGTCTGACTGATTAATGATGGGAATACTCATTTTATTGTGCTATTTTTTTTCACGTTTCATGCATTCAAATTTACTGGCTACAAGGTGCCCTAAAACTCTTTCTTTGTTTTTTGTCTCTTAACAATGATGTAAAATAGTCAAGGTATGATAACAGTTTCTCTATTAACTCAGAAAAAATGTGTATTGGTTGATTTATATTTTCCAACAACACCATAATCATTTCAACTTGAAACTCAGAAGGTCCAAATCATAGTTTTTGCAAATATAGTTGGAATTTAGGAATTACCTTTGAAACATTGCCAAATGTTTTAAAATTGTTGCAACATATGCGGTCTGATTGCTAATAAGAGTACAAAAAGAGAAATTATAGTAATTCATTGCACAGGAAAAATAAAACCAAATTAATTCTTTTTCCAACAAGAATTAGCATGCTGCAATGGGCTTTAATAACAGGCCCTGCCTTTTGAAAGACCCCAGCCTATTCAAATCCTTCTATTCATCCCCTAACATTAATTCATTCAGCTGCACCAAGAATCATCACCTGAACTATGAAGTGAAAGCACAGTTCCAAGTAACCACATTTTTATTTTATTCTCAGAACCAGCTTCAAAATCTTTCTTTTGCTGTATACCCCCAACAAAAGTGTTTTAGAGATACAATATACAGCCAAAAGTATATAGACACACCTCCAAATTATTGTGTTTTGTGTTTCAGTTATACTCATTGCTACCTGGTGCATAAAATCAAGAACATACCCATGCAATCTGCATGAACAAACCCTGGCAGTAGAAGGGATCGTATTAAAGAACTCAGTGACTTTAAACATAGCACTATAATGGGATGCCACCTTTGCTACAAACCAGTATGTGAAATTTCTGCTCTGCTCGATCTTCCCCGGTCAACTGTAAGTGCTGTTATTGTGAAGTGGAAGCATCAAGGAGTATCAATAGCTCAGCCACGAAGTGGTACACCATGTAAACTCACAGACTGAGGCCACCAAGTGTTGAAAAATCATCTCTGCTCTGTGCAGTACACCCAACAGGATTCCAAACTGCCTCTGGAAGCATCATCAGCACAACAACTGTGCATCAGAAGCTTCAGGAAACAGATTTAGATGGCCGAGCAGCTTCACATAAGTCTTAGATTAACACTCACAATGTCAAGTGTCAGAGTGGCGTAAGGCATGCAGCAGATGTGTGTTCTCTGGTGTAATAACCTCACTTCACTGTCTGGTAGTGTGATGAACAAATCTGGATTTGTACAATATCTACACTGTAAAAAACGTCAGTAACTTTAACGGTAAAAATGCTGTAAATGGTGAAAATAAAATACCTTTTCTGAAAAAAAGGAAAGTTACCTTATGTTGTAATGAACATTACCTGTATATCTTAAACAATACATTATTTTTTACAACCAAGTTCTATAAAATCAATATTTTTCTACCTTCAAAATATGCTGCATATCATTTACTGATACATTACAGTTACACTGAAAAAATCTCTGTTAATTTTACACTGTAAAACTGTTAAATAGCAAAGGTAAACAACTGTAAAATGGTAAAGAGCTGTTTCAGTAACACCGAAGGTACAATATTTGCATAAGGAAACGCCCCTTTTTACCATATTGTTCCTGGTGATCTGTATACCTTTGAACAGTCGGAAAAAAACATAAAACAAAGTTAACAGATTTATTTTTTCCTGTGTGCTAATGGTTTTTTTGAGGTTATGGAAGCTGATTTATGGTGGGTTGTATTTGATAAGCTGTAAGACACCATATGAGGTGAGACACAAAAATAACCAGATTGGTAAAAAAATGTATTGATGAATTACAGCATTCTAAATATTGTCACCTTCTCTATACTACCCTCTCCCGATCTCTACACCGCTCCATACGTATCATCCATTGATTGAAACAGTGCTGCAAGTCTTCTTGCTTGAGGCTCTTCAACAGGCTTGCCACTTCTGTCTTCACTTCATCCATTGAAGAAAAATGTGTTCCCTTCAGATCACTTTTGATTTTCGGGAACAAGTAAAAATCACAGGGAGCTAAATCGGGAGGATGATCGAGGACAGGAATGTTTTTGTCAGTCAAAAACTGCTTTACGGAAAAAGCATTGTGCATGGGAACATTGTCTTGGTGAAGCACCCACCCCTACTCTTGACCTGGGTGTTGAACATCTTCCACATTTTCTTGTCTTTCCTTGAAACGTTTGTGCCACTCAAAAACTGTTATCACTGTACACTGTTTATATCATCTCATAAGTTTCTGTGGCCGTTCTGTTCAATTTCAGAAGAAATTTGATGTAGATTCGATGTTCAGTTTTTTCACCTGACATTATTGCGGCAACTCGTATAGCGATTGTTGTGCAAATACTAACTGGGCTATTCACAGGATATACCTAGCCGGTTGGCGGTTTCAAAGGGCATGTAGGAGGGGATATAATTCAATGATTCACATCCAGCTGACCTCCAGATGGTTTTCCAGGAAAGCCCCAAGCCCAGTCCAGTTATTTTTGTGTCACACCTCGTACACCACAACAGCAAACATTTACTTCTCCACCAGACAATGTGCCGTAACTTCCTTAAACATTGTTATCAATGTGTACAATTAAATGATATACATGTTTGCTATTGGTTGCTATTGGTCTTGAATCTGCTTTCTCTGTTTGTTGTTATTTTATTGATGCAAACTGTGTACTGGGCTTTGATCCTACTTTCTAATGGTTTATTGATTGGCGGAGTTATTACAATGCATGGATTTCTGGTTATGGTTAAACATTCCCTTCTGTTGGAATGTGTTGTAAAGAAAAAACAGTTATTTACTACAAAGTTATACCGCAGACCTAAAAATATTGTCACCTTATTTAATTCAGTAAAATTCTGGCATCCCAGATGCCAGTTTTTATCGTAAAAATAACATTTTTACAGTCCTAAAAATATTGTCACCTGTTTTTATGGTAAAATTATGGCAACCCAGCTGCCAGTACTTTACCGTAAATGTAACATTATTTTTTTTTACAGTGTAGAGAATGCTACCTTCCAGACTAAATGGTGCCTACTGTAAAGTTTGAGGAGGATGGATAATGGTCTGGGGGAGTTTTTCAGGGTTTGGGCTACGCCTGTTGTTTACAGTAAAGGGAGCTTTTAAAGGTACAGCATTCACAGATACTGCAGACAATTATGTGCTTACAACATTATGACAACAGTTTGGAGGAGACTGTTTTCTGTTCCAGCGTGACCGAGGCCCTGTGGACAAAGCCAGGCCCATAAAGACACGCGTGAACCCGAGAGGCCTGTTCAAAGCAATGACCTCAACCCTATTGAACACCTTTGGGATGAGTTTGAACATAAGATTGTGAGCCAGGTCTTCTTGTCCAACATGAGTGTTTAGAACCAAATGATGTATGATCCTTCCTTCTCTTTCTGACTTTAACAGTCCATGAATGCATGCCATTTGGTCTCAGTATTTAAAGCAAGAATTGAACATAGCACTACTTTAGCTGAGAACTGCTGCTACATCTGCTCAAAGACTGCTTATGGTCTCTAAAGGTGTCATTTCACCAGGATCATTTTGAATGCATGAATGTTTTTTCTTGCTTTCCATGCAATGCACCGGTTATACTGTAGAATCCAGTTCCCCACGATCATGTAATAGAAACAGATGTTTGGGAAATGGTTGGCTTGTTGGATGTGGCATGGCATTTTTTTTTCCTGATCTGTAAATTTATGAGTATATACCTCCTTTCACAGTAGAACCCTATAAATGCATTTATTTGTGTATTTATTTATTTAAAGAGCTTCTGTAAATTTTTTCCTGAGGACAAATAAAGTCTTATCTATCTATCTATCTATTGTCACAAAACACACACTGAGACATATCAAGGTTTGGGGCAGCCACCGGTATAATGTGGTATCCTGGCTGCAAATCGTCTTTTTTAAGTGGTAGCACTGTTGTGCTCAAAACCGAGTCCAATACAGAACTGAGGGAAAAGGGAAAAAGGGCAGGCTTTTAAAGGGGAAGACAGGAAGTAAGATCATAAGGATCGGGCACGTGTTCATCACTCATTGGATCAAGCCCGGACGTGACATCAGAGGAGCCGGAGCTGATAAGGTCTGTTTCCATTGGTTCGGTCCCGAAAGTGATGTCAAGAGCGCCAGGTGGAATCTCCCAGGAATGGTCTACAGGGAAGGGAGAAAAAGAGTCAGTGCACTCTGCCACATCCTGGCATGCCTCAGAACTGCCTTCACTCAAGCCCTTTAGCTGCCTCCCATGCGCACGTGTGTGACAATATCTATCTATCTAGATGTACTTAAGGTCCCTTTTATAGAAATATTCCTCTTTTATAAAGTGAAATTCAGAAAAAAAATATAATTTCTGATTCTATTATGCAAAATGTCTCTTTACAGCCAGTCAGATTTTTGTTAACTTTTAGAAAAAGTTTGGTATTGCATAGAAGGAGCCCATGGCTAATAATAACTGTGAGAATAAATTTATCATATTTTTAAAAAAGGCTATATTGAATGTACCACATAATTATAACATATCAAGTAATGCATATGGTGAACAGTCATTGAGGAACTGAAAGAATCTAGCAATCATATTCTAAAATGCCCACTGGACTGTGCAAGGCAATTTTACTAATGCTAGCTACCTATGAAAAAGAAAGAGACTAGTCACCAGAAGTCCAATTGCCTGAAAAAATGAGTAACATGCTTCCATTTTTATCAGCTACACAATGTCCACTGATATCAATCAAAAAATTCAGCTCTGGCAGTGACATCCAAATTTCACAGGTAAGTGACTGCGTTGGTAGCACTTCTCCCTGTAATGCCATAAAATAAGTGGAACTTATGGAATATAAGACGATTCTGAAAGAAATTCATGGGTTTATTTGAACTGAGCATACATACTGTCACTACATGCTGTAAAATACTTTATGACTCTTTTGGCCTTTAAATGTTATGCGAGAATTATGGCACTCAAATTAAAACTAGGAAAAGTGGTAAATTTTCAGTCATCATTTTTACTTTATTCAGTATACTTACCCCAGCAAATCAATCTATGTGCAAACTCAATTATAATATAAAAATTCATATATTCTACTTTTACCAAACTCTGAACAAATTTTCCTCAGTATCGCAAGAATTGGAGATTCTTTATGCCTGGTAAATAGTCCACTTTTCAACATAATTAAAACCGTCTCAGTGAAACAAACACCTTCTGGGATACAATGCAGAAAGGGTGTAGACCGGGTATTTTCTTAAATAAGAATTCAATCCAAAACGTACCTGGTCACAGCTACAATATAGCTGAGGATAAATGCAAATCCTTGTCCTGTTCTCATTATTTACATAACAGATGTCCACTATTTATTACACAAAGTCTTTGAGGTCACATGGGATTTGATATGCTATTGTCCCCTTCAATAAAACTGTGTATGTTACTATGTGTTTTCTGTTTGTATTATTTTTAGCTGACAAAGCACTGAAAAAACAGTTGTATCAAGATTTACATGGATAGACGGAACTTTTCCCAGAGGGATATTTGTTTTGTTAAATAAATTTATTAACCTCCTTAATGTTATCTTTATCCCAGGAAAGTTAAGCTAATAATGTTGACTTTTTTTCAACAAGAAAAAAATGTTTTATGGGTAACAGAAATATGTAAAAGCCAAACATTTACATAAATACAGTAAGAAAAGTATTCCTAGTGTGCACTGCGTACTGATGCAGATTTAGTGCACGTCTTTTGTGTGACACATTTTTGGACAATCACCAACGCCCAGAATGATGTTCCAATCAGGTCAGTACAAGCATGTTTTCTATAATATTTTTTCTGTTGCTTGTACATGAGAGGGCAGAATGTCAGTGCCTGATCTGCGCGATTACCTCACCCCTTGTGTTATTGCAGGCTTTCACAGCGTAGAGCTTGCTCACTTCTACATTTCCCCAGTGCAAACACTGATACATTTCCTCATGGTGAACAGTGCCTAGATGAATAATATCTTGCTTGTCCTTCCACTCAGACTTAATTGTTTTGCCTTTTTGCTGAACATCTACTATCGCGCCATGCTGAGGTTTCATGCAGTTGAATTATCCACATAGAACATGTTGGTTTGGTCGTACAGTACTGTATCATGCATCAGTTTAACTTTCCAAGTTAACATCTGATGATCAATTCACATTGTCTTCACCATCACTCAGTACAAGCACTGCCTCAGTTTTAGTTCATTCTAAAACTGCCCTTATAGCTTTTTATTTTTATCTGGAGGCTTCGCCACAATCATGAATATTGATGAGTTACCTTAGAGTGGTAAAACACATAGAAATATTCATGATTTTTTTCCAGCATGATTTTATTTCATCCACTTGATGGCAACAGAATATGGGCCCAGGGTTTTAGTCGGGCGCAAAAATGTAAAGTGGATCATTACATGTCACCCCAGATGTGAGCCGTGGTAAACCATAACTGCATAGAATTCAGAGCTCGAGTCACGCTTGGGGTTAACACCAAGGAGGTTAAACAAATAAGAAAATTGAACACACACACATACATAGTATGGTCTGAACACACAATAGTATTATTAAAAATTCACAGTCAAGGTGAGGCATTTTGCAGACATATTGCTGTTGGTATAAAGAAGCCCTTGTAGTGTTTCCTGACACACTTCTGGGTGAATAATTTGTTGGCTGAAAGTCCTCAGTTTTAGTGTTCCAGAGAGAGGATGTGCATCATTGTTCATAATGGCCCTCAGTTTTATTTTCATTTTCTTGTGCTGTCTTCAGATGGTCGAGACCTTTATCACATACCTGAGAAAACTTTGGTTTTTAAGTTTAGATATGGTTTATAACAAAATACACAAGTTTGTTAGTTTTATATATGTTTGTATTGTGTAAATGTGTGGCATTACGGACAGAATTTTTTCACTGGATTGTATATATTTTCTATATTTTGTTGTTTTTGTGCATCATCAATTTATTATTTTTTATGTTTTTTTCTGTTGGTTTTGCTTATTATTTGTACTCTTTGACTTTAAATGTGCATCAATTGTGTGTGTCCTGTGAGTGGTGCCTAAAGGGACGGGGCCACCCTGATGTCCCTGCTGCTGGAAATTCTCCCTGGGTGCATATTGAGTCAGAGACAGAATCTCAGTGGATCACTGACTTTGTGAATAGCAATGAGCATTGCTTTTCTTCCAGTATTCCTCAATTTTCTGGATTTTTCCTCCTTAATTTTCTGGTTACTGGATTGTGTATTGGGAAGTTTGCTTTGGATTACCATTTAGGCAAATTTGTTTTTGTCCACTCCTTAAGTATTTTGTCTTATTTTTCTATTGTCTGTTAATACATTTTGACCTTTATAAAGAGTCTTGTTTTGAACTGTCCTTATAAGCTAGAGTTTCTCAGTTTTCTCTCCTTTGTGTGACATTTTTGATAATTTTTGGGACTTTCTTTACAAAACAGCAAAAACAGGCAAATAAATTCCTGATGCCAATGTAAAATCAGGGTGTTATTTTAATAAATGAATACATTTTTTATTTGGCAAAACATAAAATTAAATTGTATTTTCTTTAAAGAATTTCACTTGAGTTACCTTGTAGTGGCAAATGGAGCAAAAAAATTCTTTGTGCAAAACACCTGTATGATAACTCAGCTTGGACTGACAAGATAGAACTTGCACAATGCATTGCAATCAAATGTGTCAGTTTCCAAATGAACAAAGTAATGGTGAGATGCTAACCATTGAAAGAAGGATGGGGTTATATCTTGTTCTGTGATGCCATACTGATTTTTTTATTCTTTTGACTATTTCTGACACCCACAATGCTCAGTTTGCTGGCGTTGGCTACACATTTACTCATATTTGTTGCTATAGCCCTGGAGAGAGCTGTGGTTGAAATGTGTTGGCAGCAAGGAGACTTCTATTGTATTATAAACAAACCAGTAACAGCACACTGTATGATAACGTGCAGTGAATACACTTGAATTCATAGTTTTCATCCTCTTTCTCTGTACGTTTAGCATTCGTTTGCTCAGAGGTTGATGCGATTGCTGCTTCCTGAGCAGCTCTTCTTTTCTCCGTCCTAGCGGCCTGCTGCTTCTCTTCTTTCATTGGCATCTTTTTGCATTAATACTGATTAAGTCAGTGTTTGTGTCGCAATTTCTTAGTACGTTTTCCATAATTTTTCACTTAAGCCAGCACTTAAGTCTTCAATCTGCCTCAAGAATGATTTAAGATATGAAGAGGTAGGGGAAGTGATGGTGAAGGTGGTAGGGATGAGAACGACGCCCTGCTGGCTGCTGCAGAGAGTTGATTCTACAATAAAATAAAATAAAAATAAAAAGGGGAATAACCTTGGAGGTCAATCATCACCATGATAGCAGATGTCACGTAGTATATGTGTACCAAGTTTCAGGTCAATAAATCAAACGGTTTGCGAGGTACAGGTGATTTAAAATCCTGGACAGACAAACGAACAGACACGGTAGTGTATTATATATAAAGATGTGATAATAACTTGCTGTGGTGAAGACCCTTTTTGGGAGGAATATCTCCTGTATAATGACTTTTTGATTAGCCCAATGGACTGTAATTACATTAAGCAACTACAATAAAAAAGGCTTCACCTTAAGGTGATTTACTACTTGGAATTTTTTTTATCATTTGGTATTTATTGATGTTGCTTAATATTTTAGTAAGTGCACAAATTACACTTTTCAAACTACTTACATTTGATTGTTTTCACATTTTATTTATATCCTTTGCTCTTCATGTTTAGTTTTAGCTGTTACTCTGTATTTTTTGAGTGAATTATTATTTAAGATAATTCCTACTCTACATCCTTTCTGTGACAGTACCCTATAACATACAAAAAACAAAAAACTGAGAAATCAACATTGTTTGAAAAAAATTCTAATGGATAACAGAGTTAGAAGGTGTCTTAGTGAGGAAATGCCTTTTTATTTTTTGGCCTTGTTTTTCAGAAAAAAAAATACATAGTTACTTAAAGATTAGGAAAGACAAATCTCTTTAAGGCATAGAATGTTTGATGAGATAAGATCACCATATTGTGCTATTTTTGTACTAGGTGCATTGGATAAAAATTTGTGTGGCCTTGCATGTACTTAAGAAACATGAATTTGGATGTTTACAACAGTGAAAAATAATTTCTGGTCATATTTGGTAAGAATGTTAAAACAACCTAGATGAGAACAGGCCATTCAGCCCAACAAAGCTCACCACTCCTGTACATTTTATTCCTCCATAATGACATCAAGTTGAGTTTTGTAAGTCTCTTAAGTCCTACTGTCTACCACACTATTTGACAACTTAATTCACATTTTTGGTTCTCTGTGTAAAGAAAAACTTCCTAATGTTTGTGCAAGATTTACCCTTAACAAGTTTCCGACTGTGTCCCTGTGTTCTTGATGACCTCATTTTAAAGTAACAGTCTTGGTCCACTGTACTAATTCCCTTAATTCATTTTAAACGCTTCACTCTTGTCTCATCTTAATCTGTGAGGCACACTCCTTTTAACTAACAGAAAAATACAATTAATTAATAAATACAAGGTTTACAGAAGATTGATATATGTATTGATATGTAAGACGAGTCACATATAGGCTGGGTGTTCGCAGGTATTTAGAATTCTACTTTATCTTGGCACAGATAAACAGTTTTACAAAACCAAGTCTTCAAAGATAATGTCTGATGTTCTTGCTATGATGCTGTTGGTCCAGGTTCAAGTGGAGAATTCCACATGCATTGGAGTACGCTCTTTCTCTTTGCTGAATGATCCTTGACAGTACTGTGCTGCTACTTCCTCAATTTGCATTCTGTTGTCTTTTACCAATTCACTATAAAAAGGCATTACTCTTTTGGCCCAACATTTTAGGTGCCGTGGTTCCCTTCTTGAATTAATGGCTTCTCAGCCTTGTCAGACTACTGGCACACAGCTTTGGTTTGACAGACTTGGTCTCAGCTTCTGGTCCACAAAGAGAAGAAAATGTCACCCTTTCAGCTTCTCATGGAGAAGGCAGTTCACAGCTTGTTAGTCTGAGAGAAGATTTTAGAAAGTCATTTGGAAAATGTGCACAGAGTGCCCGTGGAAAGAGTCTCAGAGTTTTCTTTGTTCCCTTAGAGAATTTCAGTGAGTATGTTCAATTCCCAGTTCTCCAAGCTTCTCCTGATTGGATTAAATTCACTTTCAGTTACAAAATAAGTGTCTTCTAATAACTCAAAATTAATATATTTTCATTGCTATTTTTTTCAATCACATCACCTTTAGCTAAAGTTCCTGTTTAAGTGAAAATCAAATGTTGATATCTCTGTATATGTTAACAAGAAGAAAAGAATAAAAAAATACGTTTCATGGGGTGTGCTTACTTTTTCACATGACTGTATGCTAATCTGTATTTAAATATGCATGGTATTGCCTAACAACTAAAATGAGATTCAGTAGGTCAGGAAAATGAGGTAATGTATGAGCGGAATAAACAATATCCGTTGAATCATCCATTTTCTGAGCCCACTTAAATCAATTTAAGGACTGCAGTGAGCCAGTGCCTTAAAATGAATAACATTCGCTATAAAATTGATAAAAGACGTCTTTAAGCATAATTACACGTATATTACATTGCATAAATAGAATTTTAACTTTCATTACTTTATTTTTAATTTTTGGTTACTTCACTCTGTCATAGTTAACTCTGTCATAGACACTTTATTCACTCTAAGACACTCTAAGACAAAACTGACACGATTATCTTTTTTTTTTTAAATAATATATATATATATATAATAGCAATTAGCTATAATAGCAAATAGCAATATAATAGCAATTGGTGAAACAAAGTAAATGAAGTTTGTTTCAGACTTTTTAGTTAATCTTTAGAATTAGAATTTTTAAGCTATCCTATCTTTTTATGTTATTAATACTGTCACACATATGCACATTGGAGGCAGCTAAAGGTTTCAAAAGAAGGTAGTTCAATGCCAAACCAGGAGATGGCAGAGTGTGCTAATCCTTTCTCTTTTGTCCCTGCAGACCAAACATGGGAAATTCCGCCTGGACTCAGAGACGCCACTTCCGGTTCCTGTCCAGAGGACGTAATTTCCCCTATCCATCTTTGCAAACTGTCATATTCCTTCTGCCAATCAGTTCTGTTTTGGAATCATATCTGTACCAACCTGTCATTTATATTTTTTGCCTATATTTCAGCCAAACGTTAAGTATATGGGGAGGCTGCCCCAAACCTTTATGCTGTGTCAAAGCTTGTTATTTCCACAATACATCTCTATTATAAAAAAAGTCTTGGAAGGAGATAAGACATGATTTTCTCGGAGACCCTTACACGTCCCGTGCGATAAGTTTTTGTACCAAGAGATTTAACTACGGCCACAAAGAGTAGATGACAAAGTAGAATGTCGTAAAAAATTCAAAAACGTTGACGCAGTACACATGCAGAGCAGGTTAGAGATAATGGAAGTATGAAAATTCGAAAGTCTCAAAAAAAGGATAGTAAAGATCGCATTAGCGCAAACAAATGGAAATTATTACTCGGTGAAATAACGGAACAGTGAAAAGAGATCGAATATATTATTCCGATTTAAACTTTAAGTCGGAGACTTGTAGATCGTCTAATTCGTGTTGCCATCAGGGAAAAAAAAAGTAGTGTTTCTTCCCAATGAAGAGATGTACAGTGCATCCGGAAAGTATTCGCAGCGCATCACTTTTTCCACATTTTGTTATGTTACAGCCTTATTCCAAAATGGATTAAATTCATTTTTTTCCTCAGAATTCTACACACAACACCCCATAATGACAACGTGAAAAAAGTTTACTTGAGGTTTTTGCAAATTTATTACAAATAAAAAAAACTGAGAAATCACATGTACCTAAGTATTCACAGCCTTTGCCATGAAGCTCAAAATTAAGCTCAGGTGCACCCTGTTTCCCCTGATCATCCTTGAGATGTTTCTGCAGCTTAATTGGAGTCCACCTGTGGTAAATTCAGTTGATTGGACATGATTTGGAAAGGCACACACCTGTCTATATAAGGTCCCACAGTCGACAGTTCATGTCAGAGCACAAACCAAGCATGAAGTCAAAGGAATTGTCTGTAGACCTTCGAGACAGGATTGTCTCGAGGCACAAATCTGGGGAAGGTTACAGAAAGATTTCTGCTGCTTTGAAGGTCCCAATGAGCACGGTGGCTCATTGTTCGAAACCATCAGGACTTTTCCTAGAGCTGGCTGGCCATCTAAACTGAGCGATCGGGGGAGAAGGGCCTTAGTCACGGAGGTGACCAAGAAAATGATGGTCACTCTGTCAGAGCTCCAGAGGTCCTCTGTGGAGAGAGGAGAACCTTCCAGAAGGACAACCATCTCTGCAGCAATCCACCAATCAGGCCTGTATGCTAGAGTGGCCAGATGGAAACCACTCCTTAGTAAAAGGCACATGGCAGCCCGCCTGGAGTTTGCCAAAAGGCACCTGAAGGACTCTCAGACCATGAGAAACAAAATTCTCTGGTCTGATGAGACAAAGATTGAACTCTTTGGTGTGAATGCCAGGCACCGCTCATCACCAGGCCAATACCATCCCTACAGTGAAGCATGGTGGTGGCAGCATCATGCTGTGGGGATGTTTTTCAGCGGCAGGAACTGGGAGACTAGTCAGGATAAAGGGAAAGATGACTGCAGCAATGTACAGAGACATACTGGACGAAAACCTGCTCCAGAGCTCTCTTGACCTCAGACTGGGGCGACGGTTCATCTTTCAGCAGGACAATGACCCTAAGCACACAGCCAAGATATCAAAGGAGTGGCTTCAGGACAACTCTGTGAATGTCCTTGAGTGGCCCAGCCAGAGCCCAGACTTGAATCCGATTGAACATCTCTGGAGAGATCTTAAAAATGGCTGTGCACCGACACTTCCCATCTAACCTGATGGAGCTTGAGAGGTACTGCAAAGAGGAATGGGCGAAACTGGCCAAGGATAGGTGTGCCAGCTTGTGGCATCATATTCAAAAAGACTTGAGGCTGTAATTGTTGCCAAAAGTGCATCGACAAAGTATTGAGCAAAGGCTGTAAATACTTATGTACATGTGATTTCTCAGCTTTTTTATTATTAATAAATTTGCAAAAAACTCAAGTAAACTTTTTTCACGTTGTCATTATGAGGTGTTGTGTGTAGAATTCTGAGAAAAAAAAATGAATTTAATCCATTTTGGAATAAGGCTGTAACATAACAAAATGTGGAAAAAGTGATGCTCTGTGAATACTTTCCGGATGCACTGTTTCTGTGAGAATTTAAAGATTTGTTGTTTGGTGAAAGTGAAATCCCGCAAGAGAAAATTTCAAGCTCTGCGGGACGAGAGCAAAGAGATTTGGAAAAGCCCTGCTCACATAATGACGCACACGGTTCAATCATTTTTCATTTGTGTGAATGCTATTGTCAGACACGTTTCTTGTAGAGAGAAAGAAATGGTATTCACTCACGGGCAATTATACGTTGTGTTGTCCCGATGTAATTCCAAACACTAAATCAAAATTCAATGCGATATTGATGAAAAGGTAAAAGCGAAAAGAGATCGAATATATGGACATAGGTGGTATGACAGAAGTATGTATTTATTGTTTGGCTTTAAACTTTAAGTTGGAGACTTATAGATTGTCTAATTCGTTTTGTCATCAGAAAAAAGTAGTGTTTCTTCCCAATGAAGAGGGCTGTCTGTGAGAATTAAAAGTTTTGTTGTTTGGTTAAAGTGAAATCCACATACGCGAGCGACAGAGACGTGAATTTGCTAGCGCAAATTTGGTGAGCAAAGCAAACAGGGCGTGAAGCCCACTAGTTTAGTACATATGCTTGAGAATTGTAATGTACTGTCATTTTATTTACTTTGTATGTGACTGTTGAAGATTTTTCTGCATAATGCACTAAATTAATTCATTGATTTCATGAACTCCCATTTTTCAGTCTGATGGAGGTGCCTGGAAACATTGAGTGAAATGCAAAAGCAAACCTGGATCGGACACCAACCTACCAAGTGTCCCAAAAATGTATACACACTTTGAATAGTTATAAATAAAAGGTTTATTAAGATACATCTAAGTTTTATAATCCTTAGCTGCCTCGAAAGCTTGCATTTGTAATCTATTTAGTTAGCCAATAAAAGGTGTCATTTCACCCTACTTTCTTCCATAATCCAAGTTAAAGAAGACAAATGTAGAATCGGTTATCACAAGTGTTTGAACTATTGGCTGCTCTGTTTCAGGCAATGCTGATAATGCAGACCAATTGATTTACAAACATCATAAATCTTTTCATTTGATATTTGGGTGCCTTCTCTTTCATTGACTGTTTTGAATGTATCGATTGCTGCAGTTTTCTGAGATAAGCCTTATCTTTGACTTGACCCCATTGAAAAAAAAAAAAGTTAAATGGAACAGAACTGAATATTTTTATTCTCATTGTAGAAGTACAGTGAAATTGGATACCATCCTATCGGTGCAAAAAAGCAAGAAACTATAACACTGCAAAAACTTAAATATGAAGATTTATAAAGGAGAGATTTTAAAAGTGGAAAAGCAGATCAAATATCATATTACATACCGAGACATTTTTCACATTCTGCTGGTATTTATTGTATAATTTGTTCCCTTTAAAGTTTCACAGTTTGAGCATCATTTAGTGCAGTCACGGCCTTTGGGTAAAATATATTTTTTTGTCTATTTGTCCAGGTTTTTCATGTCTTGAAGTGTCTGCCCAAAGGCAGCAATTCAAACAGAGAGTGACTGGGTTGGAATGGATCTTTAATTATGCTCCGGGCCTTTTCCTAGGCAGTGGGAGAGGACATGAGATCTGGTGAACGTGAGGGTTATCTCTTCGCCCAATCTATTTGTGTTGAATATTTTTGTTAAGATAGGCCCTAACATCATGATGGTAGTGAGGGGTTGCTTCCTACAACTGGTCCCCAAACTCCTCTTGAATTAGTAGCATGATGGATTCCTGCAGCAAGTTCAATAAACGACACCAGTTGCAGTGTTGACTTAATAAACATTGTACAGTACTTATAATCATTCAAATTGTGAAATCATTTTTTGTGACACCCTGTATAACCGAGAAGATTTTACCATAGCTACACCATAAGCCTATGTGGCCACCTTTGGGAGAAAATTGGGAAAATGTGCAAATTTCACACCGATATTGACTCGACCCAGAGATGAACTTAAAGCCCTTGACATTTGGAGAAAGAGGCACTAATGAGAAAAGCGCTATATAAAGTGTAAAGAATTATTATTTTCAAAACATTGCACCATATTGCTGTCCAGGCATCACAGAAACTGATATTTTTTCAAGATAAATCTCAACATTGAAGCTGCTTTGAGTACGTGTTACCAGATGGAGACCTAGCAGTGGACCCAGGATTTTGCTGGAGGGATTATACCACTAGGGAACACCTGGGAAAAGCTAAAATCTTTTGCTGGGGACAGGGACATCTGGGCTGTCTTGCATGATCTGTTGCCACCTTGACCCTCACTAGGAGAAGTCAAAGAAAAGATGAATCTTCACAGTGACACCAATGTGTTAAAACTTTCCTTAAATGTTAAAATGCAACAGAAAAAATGGACATTGAATCTTCATCAAATCAACAATGAGGAAATGTTTTCAGGCACTTGTCCAAACCTATTACATGCTTTAAGTATGGTAAGCCCTTTTTCTTCAGATCTCCATATTACTTTATCCATCCATGTCTGCTTTTTTCTCTGTATTGCTTTCTCTTCCCTTGTACTTCCATTTACATTTCTTTTCCTCACATATTCAGTGTCTCTCCTCATCATCTGTCCATGCCATTTCAACCTAATTTCCTGTACTATCTTAGATATCTCCTCCACTTTTTTGTTGTACCTCTGATTGTCTCATTTCTTATTCTGTCCTGTTTAGCAGCTCCAATCATCCATCTCAACATTCTCATTTCTGCCACGTCTAACTTCTTCTCCTGTACTCCCTTTATTGTCCATGTCTCAGCTTCTAACCCTATAACTAACTGAATATTATTGTATCTTAGTTTGTGTTGAAAATAAAAATATAAAACCTTTTTGTTATCAATGTATATATGAAATCTGCACAAATGTCAGAGTATGGCTCAATCACAAAGTCCCCTTAGGTTACTCTTAGACTCCAGAATTAACTGAAGACTGCATGTAAAAGAGTTTGAACAGTCTTTGAATGAATAGTGCATTGAGTGCATTGTAACAATCAATTCTACTAGAAAAATGCATTCATTCATTTTCTAGTAGAATTATTTAGAAATCCTCTTAATGTTGCAATATTTTCGAACAGGAAAATATAGGTTTTACATTGTTTTGTAATGTGTGTTTTAAAAGAGACACTGCTGTCAAAGGTATTGTTGAAGTTGTGTACGAGTTCAGTAAAACTAATGTCATGCTTACTAAGTTCAAAAGTGACAGGACATTTTTGCAGTGTGTGTCATCCCACTATAAATAATATTACTGCTTTTTTCTATATTTAGAAGTAATTAGTTACTATCCATAGGCTCTTTTAAGTCACTTGCATAATTTAAGAAACTATAGGTAAAACATCACATGGCCTAAAAGAAAGGTATAGCTGAGTATCATTTACATACAAATGAAAGCAAGTGTTATGTTTGCTATAAGATATCTCCCAGCAGAAGCACATTTATTAAATACAGCAAAGGTCTGAGTACTGACCCTGCGGGACATCATATTTAATTTCTGAAATAATGACAGAGTCCTCTCAGTATTCCCTATATACTGCAATTGATTTGCTAAATATGCAGTACAACATGCAAGGATGGTGTCCTAGACCCCGTTTTGTCAGGGTAGGGTCCTAAGGTTACCCTGTTTTCCTGTTTAGACTATCTATTATAGAATACCACAACAGAATGCCCCAAAGGCCATGCTCTCACCACACTGTCTAAATTGACTACTTTTGTAGTTTAATACTTCCCTCTTTCTTTTACATCTGTAACCCCAGGCAATTTGGTGGAGTACCAGAATAGGCAGGAGAAAAAATAGAATGTTAGAACAATCTAGACAAGAACAGGCCATTCAGCCCAGCAAAGCTCACTAGTAATGTCCATTTCATTAAAAGAAACCCATCAAGTCTAGTTTTGAAAGTCCCTAAAATCGTATTGTCTACCACACTACTTGGTTCCAAGTGTATATGCTTCTTTGTGTAAAGAAAAACTTCCTAATGTTTGTGCAAAATTTACCCTTAACAAGTTTCCAACTGTGTCCCTGTGTTCTTGGTGAACTCATTTTAAAATAATCCAATCTCAATCCATTGGACTAATTCCCTTCATAATTTTAAACACTTCAATCATGTCACCTCTTAATCTTCTTTTGCTTATATTGAAGACTCGGCAGATTTAATCTTTCCTCATAACTCATCCCCTGTAGCCCTGGAATCAGCCTAGCCGCTCTTCTCTGGACCTTTTCTAGCGCTGCTATGTCTTTTTGTAGCCTGGAGACCAAAACTGCACACAGGACTCCAGATGAGGCACCACCAGTATGTTATAAAGCTTGAGCAGAACCTCCTGTGACTTATACTCCACACATCAGGGCGCTATATAACCTAACATTCTGTTAGCCTTCTTAATAGCTTCTGAATACTGTCTGGCAGTTGATAGCTTAGAGTCCACTATGACTCCTCAATCCTTCTCATAAGGTGTACTCTCGATTTTCCAAACACCCATTGTGTATTCAGACCTAACATTTTTACTTCCTATGTATAATACTTTACATTTACTGACATTAAATTTCATCTGCTACAAATCTACCGAAGCCTGTATACTGTCCACGTCCTACTGTAATGACTTAATGGATTCTAAATTATCTGCCATTCCACCTATCTTGGTATCATCTACAAACTTAACCAGCTTGTTACTTATATTCATATCTAAGTCATTTATACCTGTATTAAAAACAGCAGTGGCCCTAACACTGACCCCTGCTGGACGCCACTCTTAACATCGGCCAGTTCTGATGAGGTTCCTCGCACCATCACCCTCTACTTCCTGTGTCTGAGCTAATTCTGCACCCATCTAAAAACATTATCCTGAAATCCAAATCTGTTAGTTTGATGCCCAACCTCTCATGTGGCACCTTATCAAAAGCTTTCTGAAAGTCAAGATAAATAATTTCATATGCTCCACATTGATCGTATCCTTTTGTTGTTTCCTCAAAGAATTCCAGCATGTTAGTAAAACATGACCTCCCTCTTCTGAACCCATGCTGACTGTTCAGAAAAACTCCTGTACTTGCCATCTGCTGCTCAATCTTATCTTTAATAATTCCTTCCATTAATTTTACTACGATGCATGTTAAGCTTACTAGCCTATAGTTTCCTGGATCTGCCCAGTCACCCTTTTTATATGACGGGATAATATTTGCCTTTTTTCAGTCCTTTGGAATCTTCCCTTTGCACAGTGACTTCCTAAAAATATGTGCCAAGGGTTTATATATATACTCGCTAGCCTCCTTAAGAACCCCAGAACCCTTTTCTGATTGATTTCTGCCTATTTAATCAGAAAAGTACTTCTCCCTCTACAATTTCCAAATCCTTCAGTACCTCCTCTGTAGTCCCATTTACCGCTGGGAGGATAGTGCTCCTCGACTGTCTCCACACTTAAAAACTTATCTAAGTCTATCGTCCTTAGACTTTGTTGCATCTGCTCCAGATTTGCCCTACCAAAGCAAAACTTAACAATTTTAATCTTTGCATCCACACTCTTACAAAACACTGAGAATTGCATTATATTATGGTCACTTGACACTAGTGGTTCAATCACTTCTACACCCTCAATTCTTTCCTGATTATTACAAAATGCTAAATCCAGACAGGCTTCACCCCAAGTTGTGTGTATTATAGATAATATGCCCAAAATTTAAGCAGAATACAAATGCAAGTTTTGGCCAAATAATATTAATAAAAACTCGATAATAGATTACTGCATGACTCCCTGTCTTAGTATATTGAGTTGATTGGTCTTATGTTCATCATAGTGTCTTCTTCTCGTGGCCACTGGATATATTATGAGAGATGGAAGCTTGGCATCTTTGTATCACCCACAATTTAAAGAGATTTTGTGACTTCTTGACACATCTCTTGAACCAACGGGGGAGCAGTGTTTTCCAATGATATCAACTCTTCAGCATGACTCAGCACCATGTGCTTCCATGTCCTTTCATCTGAACCACCTGTATTCATCAGGCAAGCCAGCCAGCCAGTTCATGCTTTGAAATTTCAGCTAGAGGTTGGTTACCTGTGTGCAGACATCTGATCTGGTCAGGGTCAAAAATGTGCCAGATTTTAAAATCAGACATTGTTAGACATTATGTTCTCTGCCAGGTAAACATTTTAAAATTCAAATTTGTTAGATATTAATTACAAAAAAGTCTACCTATATCTAGATACAACTCTCCTTTACAGACCCTAATATAATTTTCCAGCATTCTAACAGAATACAGTGGTCAATGATGTCAAATGCTGGCCTTAAATCTAACAACATAATTGTAGAAGCTTTTTTTCATCAAAAAATATTAAAATGTCATTTACAACATGTTAGTGCAGTTTTTGTATTTTGGTCTGAGTGAAAACTAGACTGGAACTTCTCAGGTTCATTTTAATGTGTAAGGATAGACAGAAGCTTTTAGGTGACTACTGTTTTATATACGTTAAGGTTACAAACTCAATTTTTATTAAATAATGTTATTACTCTTGGTATTAATTATGTTTTTTATTAATTTTCTTCAGTGAATGACAGAACATATCCAGTATTTTGCACGTGAGAGGATACATTATTAGTGTCTGACTGCAGCTATTAGGATCTTGTTGAAGACTGAAGAACATGATTTCTGTTTTATTGAAAAACCCACAGCACTGATGACATACTGGTGGAGAGCACCATCACCCTGAGCCCAGATGTCTTGTGTTATAAACATTTTTATATTTTTTATGATATGCTTTGTTCTTTACTAAAAATTGGAATACATTTTGAATATTGAATATTGGGACTACATGTGTATTTTTTTAGTGCTGTTAAAATGAGGCTGTATTTAGCTTGTTCATCTATTCATTTTTTTCTGGAACATATAAAAGTAGAGAATGGAAAAAGTCAAAAAAACCTAACTTTCTTTTATCCATATGTAATAAGCTATCAAACATTCATTGTGCTGTAGATTTAATTTTAAATTCATAAATTTCCCATTTTTACCCACCAATGTACATTCAATGACAACGTGAGGACATGTTTCCAGAAAGATTTCCAAATTTATTAAAAATCAAAAACTGAAATTTCTAATTTCAAAAAGTATTCAGAGCCTTAATTCAGTATTTGGTAGAAGCCCCTTTGGCAGAAATTACATCTTCAATTCTTCGTTGTTCTTCCCTACAAGCTTTGCACAACTGGATTTGGGCAGTTTATCCCATTTTTCCTGGCAGATCCTCTCAAGCTCTATTAGATTACATCAACAACAACAACAACAACATTTATTTATATAGCACATTTTCATACAAACAGTAGCTCAAAGTGCTTTACATAATAAAGAATAGAAAAATTAAAGACACAATAAGAAAACAAAATAAATCAACATTATTTAACATCAAATAAGAGTAAGGTCCAACTGCCAGGGTGGACAGAAAAAACAAAAAAAAAAACTACAGATGAATGGAGAAAAAAAATAAAATCTGTAGGGATTCCAGACCATGAGACCGCCCAGTCCCCTCTGGGCAATCTACCTAACATAAATGAAACAGTCCTCTTTGGATTTAGGTTTCTCACGGAAGGGATTGATAATGATGGTCATGTAGAAACCGGAAAAAGAAAGTAGGGGTCAGTACGGATTTTAGAGCTACCCTGAATAGTTATTATGAGGAAACTGAACATATAGAGTATCAGGATTAAGTTAAATTAAGTTAAATTGAAGTTACAGAAAGGCCATGTTAAAGTAATGTGTTTTCAGCAGTGTTTTAAAGTGCTCCACCGTATCAGCCTGGCGAATTCCTATTGGCAGGCTATTCCAGATTTTAGGTGCATAGCAGCAGAAGGCCGCCTCACCACTTCTTTTAAGTTTTGTTCTTGGAATTCTAATTCTAATTCTAATGACATGGGAGTCATGTGTAAGCTGCCATCTTCAGGCAGTCTGGGAGATCTACAAACTAGAGAGGGTAGAAAATTCCAACCTGGAGCTTTAATGAAAGGTACCTTTAATGGCCTTTAAAAGACGTTCCATTACAGTTTGCCTATAAATAGCTTGCAGGTGGTTAAGTAACATTTGCAGTAATACTTACATATTTAAAGGTAATTAAACTACTGGTTAATAATGAGCATTTTAGAAAACAATACCCTTGGATTGTTTACTAAATTCATTACTGCATTTATAACCACATGTTGACTTTTATTAGTCAAAGCTGCAAAATACATGAAATGATAATGTGCTGCCCACAGTGAGAATAAATAACTGAAACTCAAAGAAGTCTTCTTTTAGAATACCAGCCTTTGCAATGTCTTCAATATGTCAAAGAATTAAAGAAAGAAAAACAAGCTAAAATAATTTATTGATAGAGGCTAGGGACAATTAAACATTTCTTATTAGATTATCAGACCCAACACTCTTTTTTAAAAGAACTCATTAAGATTCAGGCCAACGGGGGATTCAGCAGAGAGCCTTAACTTGTACAGCATATAGAGCCCTGTACAGTTACAGCGACAACAGGATCCACTAAGGGGACCAATGACATAAGAACATGCGAAGTAGGCCGTTCAGTCCATCTCGCTTGTGTTCAGGTCAAGTCAGGTTTATTGCCATATCTACAGTACAATGAAATTCTTACTTGTATGTCACTTCAGAGCAGTTCATGGTAACAAAAGACAAACACATACACAAAATATACACAGCATGCAACATCCATCCACATGTTAACACACGTATTCATGGCATGGGTGTGAAGAAGTTGCAGCCTATCCCAGCAATCAGAGGAAGGGCTGGAAAATATTATGGCATCAGTACATCACAAGGCCAACACACAAACACCCAACCATGCACACACATTTTAGGGCCAGTTTATATCTATGGCTATATAATCACAGTATATCTACATCCATATCTAAATTTATATACAGTATGTATATATACTTATCAGGCAAGTGCGCTTTGGCCTACAGAACTCTCACATGGTAAGCAATACCACTCCGAGTTGAGAGGGGACATTGTTGCTAACACATTCTCCCTTTTCATATGTAGTACTGAAGCACATCAGCTGGAGCAGGGGTTCTCAGACTCAGTCCTGGGGACCCTCTGTGACTGCAGGCTTTTGTTCCAACCACATTCACAATCAGTGATAATAATTGATCTCATTTAATTAGCTGGTCTTTTTTCTCTTCTCTTATTCTACATTCAGAAATGCACAATAGTATCGTTTTTACATTTATAACATATTTAGAAGTATTTATTTTTTCAGTATCTTATTTTTTCTATTATTTTGAACGTTTTCTGTGTGTTTTGCTTCTTTCATTGTATCCTAATAATGACAATTAAAAAGAAGCAGAGCAGACACTTGGGAAAACAATTCCGAATGATGTAAAGATGCAACTAGTTTAGCGTCAGACCTACTAATTAGTAGATAATGGATTAAATAACCAGAAAACCTGAAAAAGAACAATGAAAATCAGGATGAAAATATTGTTAAAAAGTTAAAAAAAAAATCTCATATAGCTGCTTAGAACATTTTTATAAAAAAAAAATTACCAAACTTAATTTTGTAATTTTTACATTGACTGAAAAAGACAAACTGGATAATAACAGATCACTTGATTAGGCTGACAGTCCAATTAAAAACAGAAATTGGTTGGAACAAAAACCTGTAGCCACAAGGGGTCCCCAGGACCGAGCTTGAGAACCTCTGAGCTGGAGGATCCTTGATTCCATTTCCTCTCTTGCCCAGGAAACACCACCCTTTCTAGGATCCCTACATATAAACAAGCAATCCAGGCATAGGTGTTCATTTTCAGACACTTGTCTGAGAGAGAAGGCGTTTCTGCTCAGAATCGGCTTTACTTAAGTACTTTTTGACCCACAGCAACCAGTCTCATTCTGATTTTCTTGTTTTTTATTTTGCTTCAGTTAACCAGTCGGTATTCCAACTCATTGTGCTGCTTTTTATCCACCATTTTAAAAAAGAACAAGTGTCTGTGTGTGTGCCCGTGTATCAGTGTGTATGCCCAGTTGCTATGTCTATGTAAATGCTGTGTTCATTTTTGTGATGTGTCATCTGTTGGAATGAAAAATACAATGCATTTTATTACTATGTGCATTAAAAAATATACTGGTGCACTGTTAACAGTGACGCTGAATATGCTGATGTCTATGTTGATTACTTAGATTTCAGCCTTAGACAGGTTGCAAAACTAGTTTGATATATACACATATATAGTAAAATTTAATGACAACAGAGACAAAAAAGGTTTGTGACACCAGCCTGGAAATCGCCATTTGATGAGAAATTTTTAAAAATTACTTGATATTTTGTCAAAATAGAGGTTTTGGAATCCTTTTATAGGTGAATCTTTGAAGAATCTCAGGAGCACATTGTTACCTCTGGTTTGGAAAGATGTCTCCTGTTGGGTTATATCTTACGGAGTGAAAGAGGCAGAATTGTGAAGTTATACGTCTTCTAGTTGCTGTTCTTTAATTCAAAGAGGGAAAGAGAGACTGAGTAAGTAAATATACCAATCTGTTGTTTCTCCCCACTCTTACCCTGAAATAAGTCTGTGTAACACAACTCACCATGTTCATGTGCACATACATACACACACACACACACACACAAATATACACACGCCATATTATATATACAGTACCTTTACATATCCTCTTTAATAAAACCCCTGTGTGCATCCAGGTGTCCATGTGTGTGTGTCTTCTGGTGAAGTGCGCAAGCACGGGGCCACACGGCATGTGTTCAGTCTCTTCCTGTGCATTCCCTGTGCAGAGAGAGAGAGACAGACATACACACAGGCGCGCGCAAGACAGACACACACACAAAGACAGACACACAGGCGTGCATGAGACAGACACACACACAGGTGCGCGCGAGACAGACAGACAGACAGACACAAACAGGCGTGCGTGCGAGACACACACACACACACACACAGGCGCGTGCGAGACACACACATACACACAGGCGCGAGAGAGACACACACACACACACACACGCGAGAGAGAGAGACAGACAGACACACACATACACACAGGTGAGAGAGACACACACACAAAGACACAGAGGCGTGCACTTAAGAGTGACACACACACACGAGAGACAGACACACACACACACAGGCACGCGCGTGCATTGTTGCAATGTTACTTTTCTTGGTTGTTTATTAAATTACGGATTTTTCAAATGTTTCCCTGTGCTTATTAAAAAAAAAGTGTTTTTAGCGAGCGGGTCGTAAGGCTATAGCGCAAACTCTTGCAGTGTTAGTTTTCTCTCTTGTTCAAGGTTTTCTTAGTGTTATTCAATGTTTTTACATCTAGTTAACTATTACGCTGTGCATTCAATGGTGTAATTAACTATATTTGTCCTTAAAAACTTAAAAAAATATATATTTACATACAGTTCATATGGTCTGGAATGGATTAATTGTATTTACATACAATCCTATGGGGAAATTACTTCGGTTCACGACCAAATCAGGTTACAACCAAAATTTTGGAACGAATTATGGTCGTGAACCGAGGTTCCACTGTATTACTGTCAGACAAAATTACAGGCATTTTACGGAAATACAAACCAGTATTACTGAGAGAAAAAATTAAATGCACACAATACAGTGACGCATATTACAGCCACATACAAGGTCCCTTGCCATTTAATATACAGGTAGACTGTTCCTACTAATGTTCATGCACTACTGTTCTAGCGCCCGTTATTGTAACGGGCTTAATGTCTAGTATTTTTATAATGTTATTGTAAGATAAACAATAAGTTATCCCAATTGTATCATTTTAAATTAGTGTCCCTCATCAAATGATGGTTAGTCATTGGTCCAGAAGTGTTTCTGAGGTGACTGAAAGTGACCACAGAAGTACTGTAACACCAGTGACAAACGCCAAATGGATTCTCACATTTTACATTACAGTTTTGGGTAGCATGTTGTTGCTACACAATTTGTAATTCATGAGACTTTAGAAGGCTTGCTGTTTTTAGAGGATCCCCTGCAGCTGACTCTGAAGCTGCTCATTTACCTGATGGAATGCCAGCTCATAGTGGTAGTGACATATCCCCAGGCTGATGCAACTTGCTGTTACAGTATCACAGGCAGGGTTGTTAAAGGGGCTTTTGGCCAAAACGCCATAGAGCTTGGAGTCGGGAGGAAAGTTTAATTAAACGTTTAGCTAACAGGTGGAAGAGAGGCCAGAACAGTGGAGGGTAAAGTGTGGAAGATGAGTAAAGGGAGTGTTTTCTGTTAATATAGTGATAGATAAGTGTGTAAGGCACCGCACCTCATAGGAAGGGGAACACAATGTGTTAGTCAGGCACATATTGTAGAGGAGCAGCATGTCTATTGTGGTTTTGTCTGTTTCTTTTATACTTTGAGTGTCTTGTGTATACCTTCCTAGTGTTATGATTTTGAACATTTCATTGGGCTCCTTGACTTTCTTTAGTTTTGTGATTAACTTAAGAGTGCCAACTAGTGTTAACCACACTAATATTCTGCACATCACTTACATCATCATCTCTACACTGACACTGTATCTTGTTCTTGCTGGGACTCTGTCCTCTTATTTTGTTTATTTTGTCCACTTTTCCCTTAATTCTCCTCTTATTTGCTGTTTCCCCCTCTTTCCTTTTAAAATTGAGCCAGATGAGATGTGGCCGCTAATCACAATCAATTACGCAGGTGTGCTGCTGATTGCGGCGGCCACCTGAGGCACCACAACAAAAGGACATTTTGTTACCTCAGTTGAGTGTTTGTGTTTGGTCACCTTGCCTGCAGCTCTCCTCTACAGCCTAAAACTCTGTTTAGTCATTTTGCTAGTGAATGGATTAACCCTTAAGAGGGATTTTCAACTTTGTTCAATTCCTAATTCACTGTATTTGTAATGGTGCTTCCCTCTTTGACCAACAAAGAAGGTTTGAGCTACATTTGCAAAAGAATAAGTCTAAACTTGGACCCATGGCCTAGGGATTAGCAAATGAACCACAAACCTGGATAAACAAACAAATTAGTCTTGTGAGGTAAAAGAATGGCCATCCCGTCCAACATGCTACAGTCACTGTGGAGAGTCCTTATTAAACACAACATCACAATATCCAACTCACTGAGTTTGTCACTACTTAAGTCTGTGAACCAACACCTACACAATAGTTCCATTTACAGTTTTTTTTGTAAGCAAATTTGGATTGAAATTTCTGCAAGAACAGGTACAGGATTAACAATATTAAGTCACTATTGGTTGGGAGCATGTGCTAATCCAGCGCTTTGCTACATCCACCACATGAGGAACTACCCGGATTGGGACCTGAGTGCAGCTCTGCAACAGGTGACACCTCAGCACCACACTGGATCAGTGACAGGTTTGTTTTACAGTGGCTGGAGTGCCAATCCCGCCAACAACCACTAAGTTTTCACTGCAAGTTGGGGGAACTGCTTGCAGAGCTGGATGCAGATTAACGTCATACCCAGCACAAAGCAATTGCAGGTTAAGGGCCTTGCTCAAGGGCCCAACAGAGTAGATTGTGTACTGGGGATGTTCCTTAGGACTGGAAGATTGCAAATGTTATTCCTTTATATGAAAAAGGTTGATCAGGCTGGCCCAGATTGTGATAGGTGGTGCAAAATACACAAATGGATGGAAGAAATTATTAAGGATTAATCACATGGCGAGAACAGTGAACATTCAACATGGGTTCAGACAGAGGAGGTTGTGTTTTATTAATATAATGGAATTCTATGAGGTAACAACAAAAGGATATGATAAGAGTGGTGCATTGATGTTACTTATCTTGATTTTCAGTAGTAATTTGATGAGGTGCCACATTAGAGATTGGGTATCAAGCTAAAAAAAGTAGCAGTTCAGGGTGTTGTGTGCAGATGGTTGCAAAATTGGCTCATATACAGGAAGCAGAGGGTTATGGTATGAGGAACCTTATCAGAACTGGGTGAAGTTAAGTGTGATGTCCCTTGGGATCTGTGTGTTGGGCTGCTGCTATATTTAATATAAATAAATACATTAATTCAGAACATAAACAGCAAGCTACTAAAGTATACTGATGATACCAAACTAGGTATGAGGGCAGATAACCTTGAACCAACAGTATCATTACTCAGAGGTAAGGTTTAGACAGAATACAGGCTTGAGTAGGTTTGTGCAGGGTGAAATTTAATGTAAGTAAATGTAAAGTATTACATTTAGAAAGTAAAAGCAGGAGATGTAAATATGCAATGAGTGGCCTGAAACTTCAAAATACCCCTCATGAGAAAGACTTAGGAGTCATAGTTAACTCATCATGCTAACAGAGTGTTACATTATGCAGCATGATGGGTGGAGTACAGGTCAAAGGAGGTTAGGGTTAAGCTTTATAACGCACTAGTGAGACCTCTCCTGAAGTACTGCATGCAGTTTTGGTCTCCAGGCTACAAGTAAATATAAGGTTTCCTCTCACACCCACTCACTCAGCACTTGCTATTGCAGTTGTGGAAAAAAAGTTTGCTTCATAGTCTTCATGAAACGAACTACATGCTTTGAGTCAATCAGAATGTTACACCTGAGATCCCCCCATAACTCCCCCAATACCTCCGTCTGATTGCTTCTGCGTGATCGAGACTCCACTGCCATCAAGAGGGAAGTGGTTTGTTGTGTGGCACAATGGTGCTGTGCACCAGGGAGGCAAGCAATTGTGCGCTGCACTAGGAAGGCTGGAGTAATCCAGTAGATTTTGGAGTTATCCGTTATTTGCTTTGGAAACCATTTTTCTTTACCAAAATCAAATTTTTAGTACCAGTCCAACACTTCTCTTCGCTAGGCCCTATCATCTTCTTCCATGGCTTCCAAAATCAGTGCTCTCCCATTGATACGCAGTTATACCTGCCATTGCCCCAAAGGACCACATGGTATCAGCTATTATTTCTGCATGTCTCACTGATATTGGAACCTAGATGAAGTAACACCTTCTCCATCTCAACCTGGCTAGGACAGACCATGTTATCTCAGCTTCTCTCTCTATTCAGCAGGCCATCTCTGTATGCAACTTTGGAATGGTAATCAATGACCAACTGTTCTTCACTGACCATGTTGCAACGGTCTCTTGATCTTGCAGATTCACTCAATGAAACATCTACAAGATCAGACCACATGTGACGGAATATGCGGCACAACTCTTGATCCAGGCTTGATCTTGTCATGTTTGGCCTACTGCTAGCAGGAATACCGGCATGTGTCACCAAGCCACTCCAGATGATTTAAAATGCAGCGACAGGTCTGATGTTCATCCAGCCAAAACAGACACATATTATTATTGCCTTTTTTAGATCACTAAAGTATTAAGTTCAGCCCCTTAATGCTTGCATACAGAATAGTCAACAGGTCAGCACCTATACACGAAAACACTAGTGAGGTCTTGCACTTCTTCTCGATCTTTCAGGTCTACTAATGTGCAGTGTCTTGTAATGTCAGCATCAAATCTCAGTCCAGACTCTTTTTCAGGTGTAGTTCCTGGCTAGCAGAATGAGCTGCACACCGCCCTTTGTAACTGTGACTCCCTCAATATTTTTAGCAGCTTTTGAAGACTCTCTTGTTTGGTGAATTTCTCTCTAACTGAGTCATTAGTTTTTTGTAACCAAGGAATTGTAACTCGTTTGCATTTTTGTTCTGACCTCGTCTCTTGTGATGATCAATTTTGTACCCTTGTCCAGGAACACTTGTTCCCAAACAGTCCCCCCATCCTGATATTTACTTGATTATGTTGCCCTATGTTGTGAGTGACTATGGGTAAGTGTCTAAGTAAAGAAATGTAAATGTAATGTATGTAAATGTACCTTGGGTTTGTAATTTGCCTCTAGTGATGGTCGAATCATGAACAATTAGTCTTTTGTGAACAACTCTTTTCAGTGAATCATGGGAATTGATTCACAAGTACGAATGAATCAATTCAGTAGAGCTCAATGGGAGTGCTAAAGCCCATTTATTTAGAGGTTTAAAGCTCATATGCAACTAGTGCTCATTGTCTGGTTCGTGAATCTCATTCACGTCACTTATGATTCTTTCTAGTTAGAACTAAATTATTATCAGTGAATGAGATCTCTGTCATTGATCATTCTCTCCTTCATCATACAAGTACAATACAGTAGCCACAAATTTATATTTGAATGTTATTGGAATTGTTTTAAACTGATTGTATAATCATACTATTAAACTAATACATTTATGTCCCTTTGTAGATTTTGTGACGGCCAGTGTCCTGGCACCATTACACATGTTTAAACTCCGATATCTGTAACAGACTTGAATGGAACAGTAGTGGAATAATGGCAGCACAAACTTCAGAAAAGTTAAATGCTTTTTATTTACAGTGCTAGCAATGCTCAAATTCCAGTGTCATGCAATCAAGCACAGTCATTTTGCAATAACACTGAATATACAGTATATCCACAACAAACAAATAAAAATAAGTGAAAGTGAATATATACAGCAGATATAATGCCTAAAATTAAAGGTAATAAAAAAAAATAAAAACAATTATTGTTCCTTCTCCTTTAAAGGCAAGAATAAAATCAAACAGGATGAAAAAAGAACAGTTATCAAAAATCAAAGTTGAAAAAATAGCACAGACACAATTGGCAGGAAAATAAAAGATCAGTGGACCTTCAGATATATTCAACACTAGCTGTCCCCCATGGCTTCACCTACGTAGTAGTGAAACAGGACAAAGTTTAAAAATCAATAAACAAACAGGTATCGGTAGCTAAGCAGATGCAAGGTATGCTCCAAAATGTGGCCAGAATTAGACCGATTCCAACAGAGCCTGGCGCGTGAGTAAGGAGGGCCCTGCCTGGCTCTCCACTCCTGACGTCACGCTTCTCCCTCCTCTCGGCCCGCAGCCTTTGTCTCAGATTAGCGCAAATAAATTACTCCTGTAAGCGAACTATGATACTAAGGGTGATCACAGAAGTCACAAAATCAACTGGATTGTTCAAGCAAATTATAGAAAAAAAACTATCTAAATCTGTTAAGAAGTTCTCGAATGAGAAGCGGACAGACAGACGTTGGATTTTATATAGAGAGAGATGTACGAGAGTGCTGTTCAGACAGATTGTACCACAATCACTTACAGCTCTTTTCCTTTCCAGTGCCAGAAGATGACCCCTGCTGGGTGTCTGTCATTTTTATATGCTGGCCCCGTTCACCTGACCAATCACTAACAATGGCCCAACATAACCCAATCAGTGATGCTGACATTATGTTCTGTGATGTGTAGTCTTTCTTCATAGTGAAAGTCCTGTATAATTCAGTGTCCATCCAGCATGCGTGCTAAGCCACTGGCACACAAATATGCATGTGGCTTCTAAATTTCAGGTAACCAGCTGAACTTACTTTCCCTTTCTGTCTGAGATTTTGACTCTTGCAGCTCCTTACTTTGGCACAACCGACTACTTGTGTTGTTTCTGCAGGTTACCCCTGCCATGATACATGTTGATCTAATTGGATTCTCTTCTGTGGCAGATACAAAGTAACACTGGGTTGTTAGTATGCCAGCAGTCAAGGGTTCAAATAGGCATGGCAGGCCTTCTCACACCTGACTTGAATGCCCAGCAATGCTTCCTCCCACAGCATACTTCCATGCTGCTGCCCCAGGCATTTTTTCCCCAGAGTCTTCTTATACCTAACCTGTTGGTAGAAGTGCATCTTTTAATAACTAATTGTGAAAGAAAAGAAAAGTTATAATTAGTTACTGAACTTCTCACAATGATCCCCATGATTCAACATATCGCAATGTTTAACAAATTAGTCACACAAAACTGAACCTTATAAACATATTATTCTAATTTCTAACAAGTATTTGTTTTCAAATTTTGCTTTAGTGCAGACTTTTTACAACTCATTGAATGCACCGAACATTAATCACTAATTCTTACAAGTTTAAAATGAATCATCACCCCAGAATGAGGCACATGGTTCTCATTCATTTGATTCATGAAGTCACATGATTCTTGCAATCTGATTTGTGAACTGAATCATTACCCGAGAACAAGTCACACGATTCTCATTCATTTGGTTTGCGACTTGAATCATTACCCGCAAATGAAATCAGACTATTTTCATCTGTTTGATTTGTTAATGAGTCACATGATTCTTGGTCATTTGCTTAATGTACTGAATTACTACCTGAGGCTGAGTCATACAATTCTTATTCATTTCATTGTCCAACTAGTCACACAGTTCTTGTTTATTTGATCCACAAATCAGTCACACAATTCTCAAACATTTGATTTAGGAAGTGAATCATTACCTGAGGACAAGACACATGATTCGCATTCATTTGATTCGTGAACTGAATCATTACCTGAGGGTGAGTCAAGCAATTCTCATTCACTTGATTCGTGAACAAGTCACATTATTCTTGTACAAACTAATTTGTGAACTGAATCATTACCTGAGAACAAGTCACACGATTCTCATTCTTTTGGCTTGTGGCTTGAATCATTACCCGTGAACAAAATCAGACTATTTTCATCTGTCTAATTTGTTAATGAGTCACTTGATTCTCATTCATTTGATTTGGGAGCAAGTCACATGATTCTTGTACATCTGATATGTGAACTGAATCATTACCCGAGAACAAGTCACATGATTATCTTTCATTTGGTTTGTGGCTTGAATCATTAACCATGAACAAAATCAAACTGTTTTCATCCATCTGATTTGTTAATGAGTCACATGATTCTTGTTCATTTGATTCCTGTACTGAATCATTACCTGAGGCTGATTCACTCAATTCTCATTAATTTGATTTGCAAAGTGAAATCATAACCTGACAATAAGTCACATAATTCTTGTTCACTTATGATTCTTGAACTTATTATCTTATTTTAATTACTTTATTTTCATTATATTGTCAGTCTTTTGCTTTCAAAGAACTTAATATTATATGATATAAACTATACCAGCTTGTTTAAAATATAATTTAAGAAATATAAATAATATAATAATTTAAAAAATAATGAATTACCAACCTTCCCACCCCCAGGTTTTTTTTTTTATTATTATAGATGAATTAAATGTATTGAGTCACATAGTTCAGAAAAATCAAATCAGTAAAGTCAATAGAAATGCCCATCAATACCTGGCACTCACCCACTGGGCTGTGCCCGGTCTCCTTCTTAAGAGCAATATCTAGTAGTATCCATGCTGCATTACCAAACCCCTTTCAATCCATGGAGAAGGAGCAGTTCTGTTCTGAAGTGCCCCCATATTAGTGAACTCTCATGCAGCCCAAAGAAACAATGCATGGTGAAGGGTGGGGGTCCGGTGCAAAGGCAAATGGGCTTTAACAGAATGCTTTTCTAATGAGAGATGATTATTACATTTTACGAAATTGTTAAGCAGGGGCATGCATTTTTATCTATACACAGAGCTCGTAAAGGAGTTTATTTTTGAGTTTTTTTAGGATTTTATACGAACTGACATTATTTGTAACCGCTATATGAAAAGGGGGAATAAAAACAGGGCAAGAGAGCCGCGGTGGAGCCGTGCTCATAGTAACCTCCATCAGTAGGAGGCTCCGGCAGCAGGTGAAGGACGCGGGGGGCTGACTTAGCCCTCTTCTTGCTTGCACGCATTTCACAGTCGGACCAGCAGGTGTCGCGTTTGAGGCGCCCACGAAGGCAGCCACCACCGCCGCTGCAGCTGCTGTTGCTGCTCTGACGATGGAGCCGCGTCTCTAGACTGGAGTGGAGTAGCAGCGCCGCTGCCTTTCTCTCTGAGACTGTGCATCGTGCGGATCCGGTCTCGCTTTCACACAGCTGCGTGTGTGCCAGTGTGCGTGATTTTACCCTCCCTTTTCCCCGACATCAGTCGGCGGATGCTGCTTTTTCTCTTACGGCCAACATCCAGCAAATGGTCCTAATTCTGCACCACGTCACAGGGCATGAGATCTGAATTCACTTTGTATTGAAATTCGGACAAAAGCAGGGGAGAGAAGAAGAGAGAGTTTTCCCCTAGGACGTTATTTGGTATGTGCAGTCTCCTTTCTGATTGTCTTTTTATTGTTTTTTTTTTCTGTCTTCTTGATTTCGCCTCAACGTGATTTAAAAAAGACAAGCTGATCGACTCCTAAAAAAGCAAAGCATCGTCTCTAGATCTGAGCGCCCATCCTTGCAAGCAAGTGGCATTTTACTTATCGTGGATGGGTGGCATGCATATGCGTTTGATTTTTAGTTTTTTTATTTTGTATTTTAACAGCATTATTACTATGGTGGTTATTTAGTGGATTACGGATTTTGCTTACAGTGGCGAGTACAGATACGGTGTTGATCGTTGTCTGAAATACAATTGAATGGATGATGTGAGCAGAGCTCTGTGGGTATCTTAGAAACAGCGAGCTTAATACTTTACTGCCTAGTGACCTAAATTTCCAATTAATGGTGTTTTTTGTTAGTAACCTCGCTTTGCCACGATTTGGTTTATATGGATTATAATTCTAATTCCCGAGACAGCGAACGAGATTCTAAAAATAGTAAGGATGCTGTGTAAAGGTGAGGGGGATTAGATACCCGGGCTGCTATATAATTAATGACTGAAAGAGGAGATGCGTCTTCTTTTTGCCTTCATTCTGTCTGTAATGTGTTGGCATCGATCGGCTTTGCATAGACTGAGCCCGGGCTGGGTTCATTAGAGAGCCGCCACGCCGCCGCCGCCGCCGCCGCCACCACCGCTGCAGCTAGCACCTTCAGTTCTGTATTTTATTTATTTATTTATTTTATAACGGGGCATCATAAAAAGGAACTGGAAAACGGTCGAGGCGATGTGCATTACTATAGTTACGACGTGCGGCATCTTCATGTGTGAATTTCAAGTGTGCGTAAAGATCGGATGAGATAAGAGCGATGCAGATCACAGAGATAGACGGCCACAGTAGGTAAGGTAGATAGATAGATAGATAGATAGATAGATAGATAGATAGATCTTATTCAAAAATATCAACAGCACAGGAACGGAGAAACACTCAGTGTTGCAAATAACTTCAAAACACATCGAGGTCCAGGTCATCACGCGCCCCGTTCTACGGCTCGCTCAATCAATCAAAACAAAATCTCCAGTTAATATTCATCTCATTGCGAACAATTCCACCAAGGGCCTTATTAATATACCACAATATTTAAGGACAAGGTTTTTTCAAGGTTTAAAATTAAAAATTAAAGTCATCCTTCATTCCTGAGGTACAATCAGCCCTGAAAACATCTTGATGTTGGTTACAAAATAAAGACCTATAATTCTCTTTTCTCTTCTTGTTTATTTCAAACTTGCCTAACTCAATGCAATTACCGAACCTTAGATATTAATAGGAAGGACAAGTATGATTAAATAGAGAGGGGAAAAAAAAACACCTAAACATGCAGAGCATGAACTGGCAAGTAAATACTACAGATGAAAACACAGCTAAATAAACTGCTGCAAAAATTAGTAAAGAAGCTAAAGGCAACCGCTGTACGTCTAACTGAAAAATTAGAAGGAAATGCAACATTGTTAAAATATATAATCAAAAATTTAGAAAACGTATGTTTGACAACTTCATGTACATTATTTGTACATCTCCTAAAATGAATCGACAAACCATTCACACATTTTTTTTTTATAAAGTAATAACATGAACAGTAAAAATATCTGTCTGACTTTTGTAGCCTACGTTTGTAAAATGAATTTAATTCACTACCATGCCAATGGACAGAACCTGTAAAATTATTTAAATAAATTAACAAAGCAATGGAAACACCTGTAAAATCTTGCAAAACCTATAGAAAGTAATGCATTAACGTAAAAATGCCGAGCAATACAGTAAAGTCCTCCTAGCTTTGTCTAGCTGCATTTCCAGCTAGACAAAGTAAACCAATAGAAAATACAAATATAACAAACCAATAGAAATAATTTTCTTATTGTTAGAATTTATAATGAGAAGTCTATCAAAATGATACATTTTATTGGCTATTCAATTAGCCAATAAAAATGTGTCATTTTACTTGACATCTCATTGCATCCATAATGGCTAACACGGTACAACATCCTACTACTTGGAATTTGTAAGAAACCAATGGAAATTATTTTAATAATTTGTAGAATTAAAAATAGATAATTAAAAAGTAAATGAGTATTGAAATCTGTAAAAAATACATAGAAAATAAATATATGAAAAAACATATTTGTCTCAATTTTAAATTTCTTAAGAAACTAATAGAAAATGATTGAAATATTTCTGTAATTCTCTAAAAAATGAGTGAATGTTAATGACTTTTAAAAAAAGTACCTATAACAAAAAAGTAGAAAATATTTGAATCATTGTTAAAATTCTCAAGAAATTAATAGGAAATATTTTAATAATTTCTATAATTCATAAAAAAGAAAATATCTGAATAATTGTGAAAGTCTTTAAAAACAATAGAAAGAGTGTATATATCACAAAGCAATAGATAATATTTCTAGAATTTAACAAATAGACAATATTAAAGCATTAACAAAACGATGGAACAAAATAAATCCAAACTTTTTCCACATCATATTATTAAAATATTTCTAAAGTTCTGCAATAATTAGGATAATAAAACACCTGCATATAATATAAAATTGTTTAATGAAGTAATATACAGTAAAAGTATGCAGAAAAATTGAACGCACACCAACAGAGTGTGTGTGTATATATATATATAAATATATGTACGTATATGCATGTATATAAAATATGTGTGTGTGTTGACCTTGCATTGGACTTGAGTCCTCCCCAGGTGTTGTTCCTGCTTTGAGCTTGATGGGTACTGAAATTGGCTCCTGCTTTCCCAAAACCCATCTCAGGATAAGCAGGTTTGAACATGGATGGATGGATGGATATCTATCTATCTATCTATCTATCTATCTATCTATCTATCTATCTAT
>JANRMT010062820.1:9365202-9381164 GCA_026402145.1 Polypterus bichir lapradei
ATCTATCTATCTATCTATCTATCTATCTATCTATCTATCTATCTATCAAAAAAGAACAGGTTGGTCAACTAGACAAACCCATTTTAATAACAAAAGAAAAGAAAAGTAGGTTTTAACAGAATTAAAGGCTACAATCACCATCTTTGCGACAGCACCCCCTCATCCTAGGGTGGAACAGTTTACCTCAAAATAGCCTTGAAGGTGTCCTCTAAGCACACATGTGTGACTATCTATCTATCTATCTATCTATCTATCTATCTATCTATCTATCCATCTGTAAAATTTGTTCAATTCAATATGATAGCAATTTGATATGTATTTACTATTGTTTTGGTGGCTTCTGCATAAATATATATATATATATATATACAGTATATATATATATATATATATATATATATATATATATATATATAAATATATATATATATTGTGGAGCCGACCCAGACACAGACAGGCGGACATGTTGTTTGTCACCACCACATGTCCCGGATGAGCTCCAGGTGTTTCCGACACTCCCCCGTTGGCCACGCCCCAGCGTGGCGGAAGTGCCGACTGTTCTCCCGGCAGCTCTCCGGGTGTCCTTCTAAATCTTCCCCCCAGCACTTCCGGGTGTGGCAGAAGTGCTGAGGTAACAGGTCCCCAAGGCATTGGGGCGCCTCCTGGTGGTGACTACGGGCACATGCAGGGTGGGGCTTCCATGCCCTCAACCCGTGGCCCCCAAAGCAACCAGGGGGGCGCCCCAATGCCTTGGGGACTCTGGACCTCAGCACTTCCGCCACACCAGGAAGTGCTGGGGGGAAGAAGAGAACAGACACCCGGAGAGCTTCCGGGAGAACAGCTGGCATTTCCGCCACACTGGGGCGTGTCCAGGGGGGAATGCCGGAAAACACCAGGAGCTCATCTGGGATCATATAAAAGGGGCCGTCTCCCGTCAGTCGAGACTGGAGTCGGGTGGAAGCAGGACGAGGCAGGAGAAGATAGTGTGGAGGCGGCCCGAAGAGAAGGCATTGTGTGGCCAGGACTGTGTTGGGGTTTGTGTGGCACTTTGAACTTGTAAATATTGTATATAATAAACGTGTGGTGGTGATTAACAACATGTCCACCTGTCTGTGTCCGGGCCGGGTCCACAATATATATATATATATATATATATATATATATATATATATATGTATATATATATAACAAAGAAGCAACACACCTATAGATAACTTGCTTAAAATAAATAAACCCCACCATCTGCTCATTTATATGCATCCTCAGAGACTGTAATTGGATTTGACTTTTCAGTATTGTAGCATGTTATTGATGAATTTGCCTTAAAAAAAAAAAAAAAAAAATTATATATATATATATATATATATATATATATATATATATATATATATATATAGTATAAGTTTGAAAAGGTAGGTATTCTGAGTTGCTTAAATGAGCAGCAAAAGGTAAAACAATGTTATTTCCCTTTTGAAGGAAAACATGACTCTAGGTTGCCAATAATAATTTATTATTCTTAAGTGGAATTCAAAAGGGTTACTTTATGGCACAAAGTTATATGTTTTACAAAATATAAAAAAATCGAGGCAAAGAAAATAATTATATTGAGAGGCTGTCATTTGACCTGTTCAACATAGCATGTAAAGACCTGCTAGAGTAGAGGAGATCCTCTAATGATATATTATCTCCTTTGAAATTGTATTTTAGTTGTATTTTATAATTTACTGCATAATCGATTAAGGATTTTTAATTAGCTGCAGAGTAACATTTTAAATTTCCTTCAGAATGTTTAAAGATATCAAATGAGAATTGAAGCATGGACTGGAACTACAAGTAGTAAGCTGCACAAATAACTACAACATAAGCACTATTTATTTTCCTCATTTATTATGGATTGCAAACCCTACTGTAATAATTCCAAAATGTAGTATATTAGTTTGTTGGATTTTCAGCTGGTTTGAGAATCAATTTTAACCCCATAAGGAGATGTGGTGAAAGTGTTGGGAAAGACACTGATGTACTGACCGGCTGGAATGATAAGAGTGGCAGACTAGCCCACCCTGGCTAATAGGTGCAGTGGGCACCTCTTTCTTTCTTTCTTTCTTTCTTTCTTTCTTTCTTTCTTTCTTTTCCAGTATTAGCACCAAGAAGCCACACTGCCTTTGCAGTATCTGCTGTAGCTTCCAAACCACTGACTGTTGTGTAGGTAATCCTGTTTAATGCTGTCAACACCATCCAACAGGCCCTAAAAGCTATCTAGGCCAGATGAAGAGATAATGATAACCTTGAAACTATGGCATCTAATTATTGTGTTGCAGTTTTGCATCCATTAGGGTGATAGCCTATTATTCAGTGATATTTCACCAAGCAGCTGCTGGAATCCATTTCCTATCAGGATCCACTCAGCCAAGTTTAGATAGCAGAGAAGCATCTTGTCAACAGTTTTTTCTCTAGAAAAGATATTGAATCAGTGGCAGATGGCAAACTGTGCAAAAAAGGATTTTTAAAAAGTGTAATTTGTAAATTAATATTTATTGCTTGCATATTGCGTGGCATGCTTGGTTCTGTTCTCATGTACTTCATTTTGTTTCTTTATCTCTGAGGTTTAGTCATGGCAGAAGCAGTGATTACAATAGTTCTTGACATTTGAGAGACTTTTATCTGACGCAAAGGAAGAAGAAGGAAAAAACAACATGCACTTTTGTTTTTCAGTATATATACACTGAAAATAATCCTTTGGCGCCTACATCTGCCTGATGGATTGCCCTAGTAATAAGGAAAAGGGATCTGTTTGTTGGAGGTCTGTCATGTACTGTCATAGGCCTATCTTCATTTAAGTTGAGAATGTTGGTAACCGAGTTAGACAGCTGTCTGAAGGCATCACCAGCCCCCTCAGCCTGGTAACCATGATACAATGCAAATTCTTCCCTGCTTTTAGATTTATCTCAACTGTTCGCGCATTTCTTCTTGATGACTGATGCTTGGCTTTCTGTTACATTTAATTGATGTTTCAGTATTTTTGGGCTTTTATGTACAGTAGGTATGTACAATACCAGCACACACTTCTGAAGTAGGCATTACTTGTGTATATTTTTTTTAGAGACAGTAAAGTGGCTTGCCAAATGGCATGGAGCTCAATGAAAAACACAAAGAAAGGCCTCACAAAATGAAATAAAAGTGTGGAGTAGCAGCCATTTAAAATGTATAGTATGTAAGACTTTTATAGAGTTAACAATATTCTGAAACATGTCCCTGATACAGAATGATACAGATGTTTCCACATTGATATCACTGTACTGCAAGTAAATCAACAATTCATTGAAATCTAAATTTAGACCAATGATTATTTAAGTGTGGTCCAGTTTAATTCATTTCAATTTTAACTTCAGCTTTTTTTTTTAAATAGTGAGAGCAAAGTCCACTTCTACAACCTCTCCAAAACCTGAAATTGCCCATATAGACCCAACTACAGATAATGAGAGTGCTTATTATAATCAGAATAAACACAAAGTAATGGTATAGAAAAGGCTTAGCACAAATATCAAAACATAAGAAAACAAACCTTGGGACCTTTCTAAATAAGCTTTAAAATCCTATCTGTCCAGTGGGATGTGTCTTCCACTTCGCCACTTACCAAATTCACTTCCCTTTTCCCTTTTGTCTCTCTGTCTCTTTCTCTCTCTCTCTGTATATATGTATTTATATATATATATACTGTATATATATATATATATATATATATATATATATATATATATATATATAGAGAGAGAGAGAGAGAGAGAGAGAGAGAGAGTCAAAATTATGTTAACATTTGAATGGCGGAAACAATTTATTCACAAAACATACTTCATATGTGCAAGATGATTTACAGGAATGACTCAACCTGTTCGCCATCATGTTCAACACATGTATCATATGTGGCACATAAATTGTATATAAGTATATACATCCTAGTACCATTAGTGTTAACACAATTTTGACTCACCCTGTATATATGCACGAGCCCACTAAGGGCCCAAAAATACACAGCCCAACACTCTAGACACAGCCACTCGCAACACAGAGAAAGTACCCCTCAGACAGGCTTCATGTTCCTCAAAACAATATTCCTTCCCCTCCTAAACTCCTCCGGGTTGGCTTTGTCCTTCTCCTCCTATGAAGTGAGGGGGCTTCCTTTATGCTGCACCTAGGAGTACCTCTGGCGCCACAACATTGCATGTAGAAGGCAATTCTGGGTTAGACAGTAACCCAGCAAAGTATGTATACTTACTATCTGCAGCTCCATCTGGTGGCACCCATGGCACCCCACAGGGCTACAATGCTCAGGTTGTCCCACGGGTATACACATGTCCAATCCAACAAAGAGAGGCTACCACCTAACTCGTAGGAGTAGTATACAGCCCTGATAAGCAGTCTCCTCTATCCTTCCATTATATGGGTTTTCTGGTCAGGTAAGGGTCCATCCATCCCATTCAAGATACCAGTCCTCGCTCACCTTCTGTTATACTAGCCAACGCCCGCCGTAGCATACGGCGGTGTAAGAATAAGAATGGAAAATGGTGAGAAAGGAATTCAGAAATCAAGAAGAAAGAAATACTTCTTGAAAGACGCAGTTGTGAATAAGTGTTTTGCTGGAGACGATTTGTGTCAAGAAATAACCCACTGATAGGAACAGGCAGTTGCCGGATCCCGGAATAGAGATGACATTGTACGAAAACCTGTCAACAGAGAAGATACTGTCATTCATTTTATAACAAAGGCTGAAACAACCGTCATAGTATAACGAAAATAGCAAGGAGAGAAAACAATAGCAAGGAGCGAAACCAATGCCAATGGTCGAGAGCATAGACATATATAGATGGACGCCGCATTCACTGTGTTGCCCAGTCGACACGATACGTCAGCGCATCCACCATATTGCGAGTGGCAAAAGTGCCATTTAAACTAATACAGGTAGACATGGAAACTGGGTTTTCTGATGAAAAAACAATAACATTTAAAACAGTATTGTTTACATACAACAGATTTTGGCGAATCGTTTACATGCAATTATTTATATCCATTTATACACTAATAATGACAATTATTAAATAATAATAATTATTATTATTAAATAATTCCTCCCATATAAGTAAAATTTCTCGGACTGCCTTCTTCCATCTCCAAAACATTTCTAGACTTCATCCTGTTCTTACGCAACACAGTACTGAAGTATTGGTTAATACTCGAGTCACCTCATGTATAGATTACTGTAATGCTATTCTAACTGGCATCCCACAAAAACCTATCCATCGCTTACAACTTCTTCAAAATTCTGCTGCCAGGATAATAACCTGCTGTTCTAAATCCACTGAACATATTACACCTACTCTCTCTCAACTTCACTGGCTCCCTGTGAAGTTGTGAATAGGTGTTTTGCTGGAGACGACAGTTGCCGGGTTCGGGAATAGAGATGACGTTGTACAAAAACCCGTCAACAGAGAAGATACTGTCATTCATTTTATAACAAAGGCTTAGGAAACAACCTTCACAGTATAACAAAAATAGCAAGGTGCATGGGAGGCCGCAGGCAACGTAGGGAAGGGTTTGGAAGAGGGCGAATAGGAATCGAGAAATGCCGTGTTGGCTTTGTGTGGGCAGGACTGGTTTTGAAGAGGAGAAACAGGCAGTGTGGGAAAGGATTTGGAAGAGGACGAATGGGAATCAAGAAATGCCGTGTCAGCTGCTTGTGGATGGGACCGGTTTTGAAGGGGAGCAAGAGGCAGCGTGGGGAAGGGTTTGGAAGAGGACAAATAGGAATCGAGAAATGCTGTGTCGGCTGCGTGTGAGCGGGATTGGTTTTGAAGTGGAAGGAGGACGAACCAGAAGAGAAATATATATAAGAGATTATACATATACTAGCCACAATGCCTGTCAAAAACAAGTAATAAATTCTAAAAATATTTGATATCTATTGCCCTACATGTACCTTCCGTGTCTTTCCTCAGTATCTGCATTTGTGTGAACGTCTCCTGGCCAGTGCTCCCTCTGTTGAGTGTGTTCCCATAAAGAGTAAGACTCTGTTGTTTTGTGTGCCTTGTTTGCCTCCCATTCACTTTTATTCTTCATGCCTTCGAAGGAGCTTCTCAACGTACCTATTTTACTACACTTCCTCTTTCAATTGTGTTATCAAAGTCAAAGTGACCAGTCACACCAAAACCAAACTGACAAATCAGATTGCTGGGAGGAGCCAGACACACATACAGACCATTTTACTATATAGTAAACATACATTATATCTTATAAATATTTATTGTTATTTTATCTCTGTTTTTATCAGTGTATGTATATCTTTTGCACCTACCTATAGAGCGCTTGTTTTAACCCACCTCCTGGCAGCACATTTTCCCATATAATGCTGCGACATTAGCTTTATATGCTTGCCTGGGACTATTTCTGAGACAATCTACTTCTGCACCTTCAATCTGTGGTACCTGAAGGGTCACATTTTAAAATCAATTCACATTTTTTTTTAGTGCTAGGACAATACTATACTTTCCCTCCTGAGTTTATGTGCATATAATGGCCACAGGGTGATATCGTTTCTAGTGTTCCCCATATTATCGCTCTCTCTCTCTTTCTGGCTAAAGGATTGGGCCTTCCCAATTACAGCTAAGCTTTCCTCCCTGTAACTGCACTCGGCATGGCCGTTATTTTTACTTTATTTATCTCTGCCAAATGGAGAAGTCCGACCAGTCCTATGTCTTATTTTGTCTCTTTGTATTTGCACTTCTTTGGTGTTGATCAGTTAGTTGGCCGAGGACTCCAGGACTGTAGTTCTGATCTTTGCTTTGACATTTTCTGCTATAATTGACTGTGGTCCCTCCGTAGTCTGATTTTCTTTAGGGATGCTACTGACTGGAGTTTTTGTTTTCCTCTCTTCCATTGTTCAACAATAAATTAACACAAAGATACTGTTAGATTCCTTATATGTTAATCAGTTTCAAACTACTTTGTCTTTATATATTTGCATTTTTGCTGAGAACTTGTCACAGTGCACTCTCCCTGCACTTGTTGAGCAAAAATAAACTGAATGAAATTGTATTGAATGGTAGAATTTGGATTTTAAAATGTCCGTGATGTGCTCAGTAATGTATACAGAGTCAGTAATGGAGTCTGAACGTAGTTTATAGTTCATAGCAATCCTTATGTTTGCCCCTTTGGTTAGAGGAGAACTGGATTGTATCATGGAGAATGTTTTTTTTTCTACCAACATTTCACAGCCACAGATAAGCAGGAGTGTTTTACAGAAAAGGAATACTGTCTGCCTGCTTTATTTGAAGAAAGACAGGTAGGTCTAAGTGTCTTACATTTAAAAAATAAAAAAACCTGGCTTGGGATTTGTGGTGTAGCAAACCATAGAAACATCACATGATGCTAATCATTAGAAGTATCCACAGGTTAGGAGAAACCTGAACTCCATTAGTCACCACACTACTACACTGCAAACAGCACGGAGAGCTGGAAGGCCGAAAATAAAGATTTTTGTTTAAGTGGCCAGAAGGCAATGATGAGATGTGTTTTTATTTCCTATCTTTGTGATTTTTTTCTATTTTTAAAAAATATTCCCTTTTTTTTTTAAATCGTATTATGTTAATATTATCCAAGTGGTATAGTAACTTTTTGTGTTATTTACCAGGTCTCTCGATGTGCAACATGGTTCCAGAGATTGCTCTTTATTATGGAGAGGGATGTTGGTGGAGGAGAGGGTGTCATTAGGGGTTGCATTGTGCAGTGTGGCAACTGTTTCCTAAATGCGCTTTCATTTTGACCAGAAGTCTGATCCCCCATTTTGTGTGTCATGTCTGCAAGATACTAGTGATCTCGATTGATGCACTACTGGCCTACTGGTTGCGTGATTTGTACTCTAAACTGCATGGTTTAGCTTAGGTTGAGACATAGTCAAAGGCGGCCTTGCTTTGCCACAGTCTCTCTAAATTTACTTTCTCCATCTTCATCCCACAAGATAACTGTTTGCACTCTCTAGGATGAGCTCTGAAGGCCCAACTGCATCAACTGGTAATGTTTAATTATCATCCACTATGGTCCATCTGATGAAACACCCACATTTACTAAAAATATAGAGTAACTCTTAACCAACTTCCACTTGTGCCCCCATTTTCTTGTTCAAAAAGTAATCTTAAAGTTGTCATCTGATCTGCTATTGTTTATCATGTTTTCTAACATTTCTATTAGGTCATCTCTTACATTCTATTTACTTCAAATGAAAAGATTCAGCTCCTTTAATCAGTTTGTTTACATGCACACACATAATTGGGTTAAGGTGAATAAGCTGGTTAAAGAAGGAACCTGGTTTCTTAATGATCTTCTAACATGCAGGTAATTTTCTGAAGTTCTTTTTTTGCAAAACACTCCAGCTCTATTAAACTGCGTAAAAGAGAGTTAAACCTCATCATCGACCACTGTGAATTTGAAAATAAGCATGCTTCTTACCTTATAGTCAGTGCCTTTGGATTAATAATAATACAGGTATTTTTCAATAAGACAAGAATTAGGTTACTTTGAAAAGAAATTGGACTATGTAAAGCACATTACTTGTAACATGTTACCCTACTGCTCTCGAGTTTGTGTTGCTGAGCTTAGCATTGAACATTCAGCTCATCAGTTTCTGAAATATTGAGACTGATTATTTCAGCCAGGAGAAGGAATAGTGCAATCACCTCAACATTTGCCTCTGAAAATATATTTTGTGGACACTTCTACCTGCAGCTGCTGTAAGCAAAGCAAAGCAAACACAAGCACAGGTTGACATAGTGCAATGGGCATGTGCAGACTACAAAATCCATAGCAGTAACCTATTTATCGGTTTACCTGGTCACATAATCGGATTATTCACTGAAAGTTCAAACTCTGTTTACCAGCTTTCTCATAGGGCAATAACCTGATGGCATTACATGGCATTTAAGAAATCAAGTTTCTGTCGATAATCAGGTTATTGAAGTGCATGTAAACACACTGATTACTTTCTAATAGCTCCGCCTCTGATAATCTAGTAGCTCCTCCCCAGATTTCCTCGAGTGCCATTATGCCCTGCTTTCAGAATGGAGACAAAAATGCACACTGTATTTTAAATATGACCTCGCAAATGACTTACACATCTTAAGCTTAACCTTTTTTGACTTATTTTCCAAACATCATTGGAAATACATAGTGTGGGGAAGGGTGGTTGGACAAAGACCTATCAGCAAGAGGCTAATTTAAGGCCACAAGCATGAACAACCCTAGACCCATATACAGTACCTTATCTGGGGCCAATTTAGACTCACCAGTTATCCTAACTTGTATGTCTTTGGAAAGTTACAGGAACAGAGTATCAAATGAAAAACCCACTCAGACATGGAAAGAACGTGTAAAATCTGTGCAGAATAGGAGTCCTGTGAGGCTGTAATGGTAGTAGCTACACTAACAACTAAAGAGAAACATTTTCATTTCTCACATTGCCATCTTTGACTTACCACTGGATTCAGGCTACTATAGTAAACTGCTTTTGATCACTGTCACTTTGAAATTTCTGCTTTTTACCTTTAATTTAAAAACTACAAAAAGAAAATAGCAAATATTTCCTATATTTCCATCATTCAGAGTTACCCAAGTAAAACATATAGGTAGAATAGTCCTTTTATTTACACTTTACACTTGAACATGTAGAAAAAAAAGGTCTTTCAAAAAGCAAATAGCAAACTTCAAGAGATGTTTGACAAAATTTCTGTAATCCTAGAATTAAAAGACTTCAAAGGAGCTGTGGCAGGACCCCAAGCCTCAGAGTAGTCTGAAAACCTCAAAACTCCAGCCCAGTGAAGAACTGCTTATATTAGATAATCATATATAATGATATATCACTGTAAGATGGGAGACTTGTGCATGACCACAGTTGATCCAGAATTTGTCAGATTTCTGTCTGAGTGAAAATGCGTTTTCTCTGTAACTGAATCGTCTCTTGAAAGTGAGCTCGAAACGTCACAATATACAGTAAAAAGACCGTATATAAGTCAATATATAAACCAGTTTCCGTCAGTGCTGCAGTTACAGTATGCTGGAAGTATTCAGCATTAACATTTGCGATCCATCATTTATTGAAGTGTACTTTGTAATGAATATAATAATAAATTCCGTAGCATTTTTCATTCCAACAGATTGTGTATCACAAACATTAACACAGCTGTCAGAATCCTAAACCAAATGCTGTATAACTGAGGCGACAAATACACTGACTCTATAACTTAATAAAGGAAAATTTAAATAGTTAAAATGTAGGAAGTAGAAATGATTGAGGGTGTACTAGTCTCAATCAAGTCCACTAAACATTCTGGTGATCTGCCTTCATTAACGTATTAACATTAGTGTTGATCAGTGAATTTCATCAATGCATTATTCGCAATGAATTTGCTGCAATCGTGTTCACTGTTGTTCTTTGAATTACTTACTGATAATTCATCCAGTTTAGGAGAACTTTTCTCCTCAGCACCCTATAATGCTTTGCAAGGCCAGCGCAACACCCCCTGGTGCTGTAACAGGAAACATTGGATGGGACCTCCCCATGGTGTATATGAAACATATACAGCATAACTAACGAGTTATCTCTGCTTATTGCCAAATGCGCAAGTTGATCTTCGAGTTCCACGTTAGTATAAGAGAAGGAGGCGTGTGCCCTATGCATGCATGATTAGCCATGTGGAGATAAAAAAACAAACATTGAAAGATCCTCAAAAAAATACAGGAGACTCTATGACATATTAACATTAATAAAAGATTTATTACTATTTACAAGACAGTTCTATCTTTTTGATAGAAGAAAAAGTGCAAAGCATCAGCACAGATGGTTTGGAGAGCCTTCTGCGTGACTTCAAAAAATAGAATGAGCCAGCTGCTTCAGTCATGACACACCACTTTGAATTTTGGGCCTTTAAAAGATCTACATATTTTTTGTGACATTTGACTATGATTTCAGCATTTCCATTTTGTTTTGACGCAATATATGATTGTGCATCTCTGACTGCGTTCTTTCTTCTTTCATCTCACAGAGGCACAGTGGTTGACACTGCTGCCGCACAGCTCAGGTCACCTTTTTGGCCACAGTAATTGGTCCACTATAGTTGGCAGATGTTTCCCTAGCCCTCAGGGACACTTTAAAGATAATTGCACCATTATAATTCTGTCAAATCTATTTCAGTTAGTCCTTCAATGCATTTCGCAGAGTTGGGTGAGATTCGCAAACACTTCCATGATTTCTCCAAACTCAAGGCGAAGCAAACAGAATTTGCTCATCATTAATTAACATGAGAGAAGGAATTAACTGTTTAAATAAATAAAACAATTAACAGCTATACAGAGGGTGCACTGGCCTGCTAGGATTGAGACCCTCACAGTCATTCCATCAGCTTCTTCCCTCTGTGTGACGGTTAATGGGCTCCATTGGAATTAGCACTTCTTCTATCGCCATTTTTTTTATTTCCTATAATTTATCTCCTATATAATATAAGAACATATCTGCTCAGCCGGCAGTTACTACTATTCCTTGTTTTCAGTGTTAACATTTGGAATATGCAATCTATTGTAAGGTATTTTGTAATGCACATAGTGATGAAACACAATGCATTTTTCGTTACAACATATGGTGTATTGTATGTAAATAAATCACAGATTCCATGAATTGCAATGAAGAGGACACACTGGTCACACAGGACCAGAGTTTGAGAGCCCTGCAGTCAGCTGCGACCCACTGTGTGACAGCCAGTCAAATAAATCTCTCTGTAAACCAAAGCTTCCACCCTGGAGCTCCATGTAGGCAGAGATGACTCCATGGGACACCAATACAGTCTAGATGCAGACTTCTCTTATTAAAATTAGGGTTGTGAGAGGTTAATCTGAGTCAAATAATGATGCCTGCCCATTAAGTCAACTCCAGGTCCTTGGAGGCTCTAGGATGCAAAGATACCAGACTCCATTGACTGGAGTTCTGGTATTTCAGGGCTCCAATAGGATTTTTTTTTCTATTTAAAATGCCCCTTATTAGGTTATAATGTCAATTGTATGCACCATCTTTTGGAATGAAAAAATCCAATTCAGTTTATTAGTATATGCAGCAAATGCCTTGGAAAAAGTGTGTGAGATTGATGTTCTTGAATGAGTGTGTTGTATGGGAAAGTACTCTTAATCAGTTCTCTAATTATACTGAATGACAGATCCTACACTGAAAGTTTGTTCTTTCTGGAACTCAAAAGTATTTTTAAATGTGACAAAAAATTTTTAAGAAAAAAGGACTTAGTGTATTTTGATTTGCTTTTTATTAAAAACTCTTGAAAAAAATTATCAGCGTTTGGGAGGCACAGGGGACAAATGTTGAAAATGAATATGAAAGAAGGTTTACTTCTCACGCTTTTAGAGCACTGTGTTTTAGCTGAAATAATGGGCATTGAATGCTGTAGGGATATGTTCAAATATCACTTAAGTGGTATCATTTGAATTGTATTTTTGACCACAACAAATGAAAATAGCAGACATTTCCGGGAAGGACTATTGATGTGTTCTTTATGATAAATCTAACAGTACATGTTGGTTATTGCTCCTTGGATGCCAGCTGAATCCTTACAGTGTCTTTAAAAACAAGTGCAGCCCGTGGTTTGCATTTTTAATGCAAGGTGAAATGAATGATACAGGCCACATGGTGCTAGAGAGCTAGCGGGCTTGACTGTAAAACCAAAGTTGTTGGCCCCGAAACAATGGCTGATGTGCTGGGAGACCCTGAGCAAGTCACTTAAAATTTAATACCTGTGTTCAGATTGTAAAAATGCAGTAGTGTCCTGTGTATTGTGCATTTTGTGCAGTTTTTATTTACTGCATTATGTGTTTGTGCTGCCTTTTTATTTATGGTAGCTCCCTCTTTAATGCTTTTGTATGGCCAGAGAATGTCATTATACTATTGTAAATGAAACTCACACTAAAATATGAAGATTGCGTCTGGCACGAAATAAAATAAAAAATGTGGCTACCCAAGAAATACAGCCGCAATTTAAACTAATATTTAGATATTTAGGTGATGCTCATCCAAAGCAGATAATAAATAATAAATACAAATTCAATTTGCCAGAAGTTTATGGCTGTTACATGTTTGCTTTTGTTAATACAAGAAACTTTATCAGAAATATATTATTAATATTACCACATAAACATGTAATATTGTCCCATCCTATTCAAGGCTGGCTGCACTCTAACACTGCAGAGACAGAATTAAGTTCCTTGTGATACTGACATACTTTAAAAAAATAGATAAGTGGACAAATTACTTTTTTAAATACTGTATATTTTTGGCTTAAGCCTTTATCCAATATGAATTACACAATCCAAACAAAGTGCAATTGTTACAGAATGGATATAATATTAAATCATGTTTTACTACTGGCACTGCATTTGGTGCTTTTTCTTCCATATGGCTAATGCAGTTGGGATGGGCACCAGCTTCATTAATCACTCAGAAAATGATTGAATCGATGAAAAATAACTGTATAAAAGTAAGACAATATTCAGAAAGCACTCAGACCCCTTCACTTTTTTCACATTTTGCTATGTTGCAGCCTTGTGCTAAAATCATTTAGATTATTTTTTTTCCCTTATCAAGCAACACACAGTACCTCAGAATGACAAAGCAAAACAGGATTATAGAAGCTTTTGCAAATCTTGTAAAAATAAAAAACTGAAATCTTACATTGACACAAGTATTCAGACACTTACATAGTCCTTATTTTGGCATTGATTTCAGCCTTCAGTCTCCTTGGGTATGACACAACAAGCTTTGAACACCTGGATTTGAGGATTTCCTGTCTTTCTTCCCTGCAGATCCTCACAAGCACTATCAAGTTGGAGGGAGACCAGAGTACAGTGGGAAAAGGATCTCTCACTCAACATCTCAGAAAAGGAGTGGATGTAACAATGCAGAGAATTCACTCAAGCTCCATATGCGCAAAGCATACAATTATTCAACTTAAAATTATCTGTCTCATTTAAAATTGTCCAAAATGTTAACAGGGCAAGATCCAACCTGCAAACATTACAATCGAGCTCCAGCCTCACTGGGTCACATGTTTTGGACATGCACCAAATTAACATCATTCTGGACCAAAATCTTTAAACTCCTCTCAGACAGCGTTGATGTCACAATCCCTCCTAACCCATTAACAGCTGTGTTTAGTGGACTCCCAGATGGGCTTAAAGCGGAGAAGGACAAACAAACTGTGATTGCCTTCACTTCACTATTGGCACGTAGACTTATCTTGCTCGACTGGAACTCTCCTGTTTTAAGTTAGTGGGTAATTGATGTTATATATTTATCTGAAATTGAAAAAAATCAAATTCTCACTTAGAGGATCGGTACAAAACTTTTGTAAAACCTGGCAGGATCTGTTCAATACCATTTTAGAATAAGCATTTAAATTGAGGAAGCAGATTCTCTCCCCTCTTTTTTACTCTTTTATTTTTATTCATTTATTAATTTATCTATTTTCTTATTTTTACTAGTTTAAAGTTTTACTCTGCTGGCCTAGCTCTCTTTCTTGTGGGTGGGGGTTCATTAGTTTCATATGAAATGTAGTTTGATTTAAATAAAATCAATAAAATGTAAAAAAAAAAAAAAAAAAAAATGTTGGATGGAGACCATCAGTGGACATCTATTTCCCAGTCACTCCAAAAATGTTCGATTGAGTTCAAGTCCAGGCTCTGGCTGGTCAACTCAATGCCATTCCCAGGATTGTCCCTGAGCCACTCCTGTGCTGTCTTTGATTTTTGATTAAGGTTATAGTCCTGATGGAAGGTGAACCTTCAGCTGATGTCCTTGCCATTAAAAAACAACCCCACAGCATGACACCATCACCACCACAGTTGGAATGGTATAGTACAGGTGATGAGCACAGCCTCTTTTATTTTCAGACATGGCACTTGTTTTTATCAGACCAGAGAATCTAGTTTTTCACAGTCTGAGAGTCCTTTAGGTATTTTATTTTGCAAACTCCAACATAGCATTCCATGTGTCTTTTGATGAGGAGAGCTTTCAGCCTGGCCAGTCTGCCTTAAACTACAAGTTGGTGGAGTGTAGCCCTGATGGTTATATTTCTGGAAGCTCCACCCACCTCCGCACAGGTTCTCTACAGCTCAGCAAGAATGACCATTGGGTTCTTTGTTTCCTCTCTTGCCAAGGCCCATCTACAAGGATTACTCAGTTTGATTGGGTGGCCTGCTCTTGGAAGAGTCTTGGTTGTTCCAAACTTCTTCCATTAAAGAATCATAGAAGGCACTGTGCTCTTGGGAACCTTTAATACCACAGGATGTTTGTGCAGCATTCACCAGATCTGTTCCTCGACACAAACCTGTTTCTAAGCTCTACAGGCAGTTCCTTCAGTCTCATGGCTTCATTTTGTGCTCAACTGTGGGATTTTCAATGGGTGCGTCTATGCCTTTCCTGATCAGTCCACCTCATTTAATAGATGGACTCCAAAACAACCTGTAGAAACATCTCAATGATGATCAATAGAATGGGACACACCTGAGATAGATTTCAACTGTAATAGCAAAAGATCTGGATGATAGTGTCAATATGATATTTCAGTTTTTTGATTTTAAGAAACTTGCAGATATTAAAAAATATCCTACAATCCTGTTTTCACTTTGTTATTCTGGAGTATTGAGTTTTTCTTGATGACAGGAAAAGTAATTTAAATGATTTAAGCATAAAGCTGCAACATAGCAAAATGTGAAAAAGTGAAGGGGTCTGAACTTTATGAATCCATTGTGTGTTTATATGTAATTATTTAAGTGACTTGATTGGACATTAATGATGAACAATTAGAAAAAGCAAATCAAATTATTATTATTATTATTATTATTATTATTATTATTATTATTATTATTAT
>JANRMT010062820.1:9401003-9423680 GCA_026402145.1 Polypterus bichir lapradei
ATCTATCTATCTATCTATCTATCTATCTATCTATCTATCTATCTAGTATATAGTGCTTTATCTATCTATCTATCTATCTATCTATCTATCTATCTATCTATCTATCTATCTATCTATCTATCTATCTAGTATATAGTGCTTTATCTATCTATCTATCTATCTATCTATCTATCTATCTATCTATCTATCTATCTATCTATCTATCTATCTATCTATCTATTGATTATTTCCAAATCCATCTAAGACTGTTACAGAAAGTGAAAGAGATCCAGCTTCTGTGATATATATCTATATTGTATTTAAAGTGGAAAGATGATTTCACTGATTCTTATTTTTAGGCATTATAAATGTTTAAAAATGTGAAACCTGGCACTTGTCAGCTGTTCAGAATGTAGAGGCATCTATGGCAGCACTTTCCTGCTACAGATAAAGCCATGAGTATAGAAATACTTAAGGTTGCCGTACTTGCCCTCTTTTTAGGTGCTTATCCAGGCATCCTGGTGGATTTTAGAAAATTGATAAGTTTTCCGGTTTGTTCCCAACCAGGTTTACTTTTTTCAGTTCGTCTCCATTTTTTTAAAAGTATTCCCTACCACATTATTCTTAACAAACATCAGATGAACCTGCAATGGCGATGCCATTGATGACTAGTTCTCAAACAGTGTGCCACGCATATTATGGAAGTCATTATAAATGCACTTACACAGAGAGAATCACCAAGGAAGAGAGCAGTCTCTTTTATATTTATATCTTCTTTGTCCTCTTTTTTTGGCTCAGGGAATGTGGAAATCCTAGAAATACTACATGCAAATATGGAATTTTTTTTCTCTTGTTCACATGCTCCTTCAATTTTTGTTTATGAGACAGTGCACTGCTTGCTATCTATATAGCGTCTCTCTCTGTTTCAGCTGAGTGTGTGCATGCTATGATGAGGTGATGATAGAATGTATTTACTATTTACTCTCTCAGCATAAAAGTGTCCATTTTAGATTCATTGTCTGGGTATGGGTGAGTAGGGGTGCATGCATGTGTGCACTGCTGTGGACTGGCATTCAGTCCAGGGTTGCTTTCTGCCTTGCGCTTATTCTTGTTGGGACAATCTCTGGATCTTCATAAACCTAGTGAAATAAAAGTCAAAAAATAGTTGATTCATATGACAATATGAATGTACATGAAGGAAGAAACATATATAAAAAAGATTTATTAAGATTATAAATGTTGTTACCAACAGTCAGTTCTAAATCTCAGTTAGCAGCAGAATCAGCAAATAAAGCAAGAAGGGCGAACTACCCCAAGTTTATTTATGCTTATGTATCTAGAGTATGGTGTGATATTGCAATGCAGCTGTTATTACTAATTCTTCACATATTTGGGGTCAGATGTTCTTGTGCCCAACCTAATCATTATCTGTGTGGAGTTTGCTAGTTCTCTCCTTGACTGCTTAGGGCTTTCCCCCAGGGACTCTTGGTTAGTGGATTTTGAAACTCTAAATTGGCTCCATTGTAACAGGGCATATGTGAGCCCTGTAAAGCCCCCTGTGTCTCTGAACTAAATTAAGTGGTGTTGAGAATGAGATGAGATGAAAACTGAAGTGTAGCCTAGTTGAATAGCTGCACTTTGGGAAATTCATCCATATACTAAACTTGCTTAACCCCATGTTAAAAAAAAATTCAGAAACTGCCCCGGTAACACTGGGAATAGTTGAAAAAGTCCAGCTGGACTACTGCAACTCCCTCCTAATGAAGATTCCTTCAACTGTTGTCAGACCACCTCAGCTCCTCAATAATGCAGCTTCTCGACTGGTGTTCTCTGTTCCTCAATCCCCCCCTTTATTCCACTGCTTTAATCTTCTTGATGGCTTCCTGTTGCTACAGTTCAAAACTCTTAGTTCAGCCTACAGTGCTCTGAGTGGGTCTGCTTTCAACACTGTACACGTCTGCTGGAAAGTACACAGAGGGGCTTCTCTTTAAGTAAAAAGTGAGGGCAGCAGTGGCTGCAGGTTTTCATTCAAACCTTTTTCTTAATCAGAGTTTTAGCTGCTAATTAACTTCTTTTGTCTTTATTTTAATCAGCTTGCAATTTAAGACCCAGACCCCCTTTAATTACTTCTTATTATTAAATTAGCAGCCAAATAATAATGAGATACAAAACAAACCAACACATGACAGGCTAACTTGTGTCCACCATACAATAACAGAAAATAAAGAAAGGTGAAGGACTGAGTAATGTTGATCTGCTCAGCTCCACAAAACACTTGGGTGTGGCAGATTTCTCTAAATATTCACAATATGCAATAGATAGATAGATAGATAGATAGATAGATAGATAGATAGATAGATAGATAGATACTTTATTAATTCCAAGGGGAAATTCACATACTCCAACAGCAGCATACTGATAAAAAACAAAATTAAATTAAAGAGTGATAAAAATGTAGGTAAAACAGACAATAACTTTGCCTGAGGAACGATCTCCTCAGTCTGTCAGTGGAGCAGGATGGTGACAGCAGTCTCTCGCTGAAGCTGCTCCTCTGTCTGGAGATGATAATTTTCAGTGGATGGAGTGGATTCTCCATGATTCACAAGAGCCTGCTCAACGCCCGTCGCTCTGCCATGGATGTCAAGCTGTCCAGCTCTGTGCCTACAATAGAGCCTGCCTTCCTCACCAGTTTGTCCAGGCGTGAGGCGTCCCTCTTCTTTATGCTGCCTCCCCAGCACACCACCGCATAGAAGAGGTCACTCGCCACAACCGTCTGATAGAACATCTGCAGCATCTTATTGCAGATGTTGAAGGATGCCAGCCTTCTAAGGAAGTATAGTCGGCTCTGTCCTCTCTTTCACAGAGCATCATTATTGGCAGTCCAGTCCAATTTATCATCCACCTGCACTCCCAGATATTTATAGGTCCACACCCTCTGCACACAGTCGCCTCTGATAATCATGGGGTCCAGGAGGGACCTCAGTCTCCTAAAATCCACCACCAGCTCCTTGTTGTTTCTGGTGTTCAGGTGTAAGTGGTTTGAGTCGCACCATTTAACAAAGTCCTTGATTAGGTTCCTATACTCCTCCTCCTGCTCACTCCTGATGCAGCTCATGATAGCAGTGTCGTCAGCGAACTTTTGCACGTGGCAAGACTCAGAGTTGTATTGGAAGTCCGAAGTATATAGGCTGAACAGGACTGGAGAAAGTACAGTCCCCTACAGCGCTCCTGTATTGCTGACCACAATGTCAGACCTACAGTTCCTGAGACGCACATACTGAGGTATGTCTGTAAGTCCACAATCCATGCCACCAGGTATGAATCTACTCCCATCTCTGTCAGCTTGTCTCTAAGGATAGCTTTTCCATTTAGAAAAAAGAAAATAAACAGTTATGGAAATGTCTTCTGTGGAAGAATAAGAGCGGCTTCAAGCAGTGGAATTAAATAACATGTTTAATTAACAACAAGAATGGGTTTCTAATTAAGAAACTTATTTGAGTGAAATTGTTTGGAGTTTGAGGCCATCTGTTGTCTCACTTCATGTTTCATTTCTGTTCGGCTGCCATTGTTAACAAAAAAAGAAGGAGAAGAAGCAAATTCAAAGGACTAAGTTTTAAAAAGCAAGGGAAGTAAAATAAAAGGAAAAGAAGTCAATTAACTGCAGAAATTGGTCACTGATGACGAAAGTGACAGGAAAGAAAACCTGCAGCCCTCCAGGAACATACTTTGAAAGGAAGCTTTTGTCGTGAGTATGATCTTGAGACATCATGGTAGCTGTAAATGATCCATATATGGATTTCCTTAATGGAGTACAGTGCTACTTTATACAGTAGATGGGAGACCACTGTGAAATGAATCAAGATTATTTAGTAAGATCAGTTACGCATGTTTGTAACGTCTTGTGTATTTCAGAACTTACCTAACTGTTTTGAAAGTTGAGGCATTTGTAATTTTTGTTTGTTTAGTTTATTAAAGACAGCTGTATCATATTTTTTGCAACAGTAAGTCATTTTATAGCCAAGACAATATAATGTAATTAAATGCTTTAGTAGAATGCATAAAATACATGTTTGCTTTTATTTTAATAGCATTTTACAGTATCATGTAAACAAAAGCCAAAGCCATTTGCTGTTTTGCTATTTAGTCCGCACAAAAAGCAACCAAAAATAAGTCATAAAAATAAAGAGCAAACTAAATGCAATACAATTAATAATTAATAATTTCCAATGAACTGGTTGTTTTTAAATTTTATATTATTAATTGAAATGAGCATTATGTCGCTCCTTGGAAAACTCTGGTAGCATTGTTTGTTCTGAATTTTTTCGACTGGGAGTTTTGTACTTTGAAGGATGTTCATGTGGCTAAAATCCCTTTCATAAAAGCCAAATTCTCACTAATGTGGTGTAAAAGATTTATCAATCGATCTACTTTGGTTGTTGGCTGTAGAATGTCACTAATAGTATTTCATATTTCAATTTTTGCAAGAAGTACCCAAAAGAAGATTTCAAATCTAATGTACATTGAAGTCCGTCTGCAGACGAAGGGACAGGAAGTTGTCCTCTGCTTGTGCGACTCTGCTGGCGCTTCAGTAACTTGTGTTGAGTATTTATTTTGCTGTCAGAAGTGAGCTGTCAGACATGTTAACTGGGTAAATATGAACTGTCAGTTGAAACAACCTTTCTCAAAATAAATTTGAAGGAAAATATTTATGGCATTGGGACACGCAAACCAATGTCCCAATGATCCTAGGAGCTCTATGAGCGGGTGTGGGCATATTTATTTCCCCCGACTTGAAGCCTGTACATTGGGGTTTACCCCGGTGGACGAGAGGGTAGCCTCCCTCCGCCTTCGGGTGGGGGGACAGGTCCAAACTGTTGTTTGTGCATATGTGCCGAACAGCAGTCTGGAGTACCCACCCTTTTTGGAGTCCCTGGAGGGGGTACTAGAGGGCATACCTTCTGGGGACACCCTCGTACTGCTGGGAGACTTCAATGCTCACGTGGGCAATGACAGTGAGACCTGGAAGGGCGTGATTGGGAAGAATGGCCCCCCTGATCTGAACCCGAGCGGTGTTTTGTTATTGGACTTCTGTGCTCGTCACGGATTGTCCATAACGAACACCATGTTCAAACATAGGGGTGTTCATATGTGCACTTGGCACCAGGACACCCTAGGCCTCAGTTTGATTATCGACTTTGCGGTCATGTCGTCGGACTTACAGCCACATGTCTTGGACACTCGGGTGAAGAGAGGGACGGAGCTGTCAACTGATCACCACCTGGTGGTGAGTTGGCTTCGATGGTGGGGGAGAATGCCGGTCAGGCCCGGTAGGCCCAAACGTGTTGTGTGGGTCTGCTGGAAATGTCTGTCAGAGTCCCCTGTCAGAAGTAGCTTCAACTCCCACCTTCGGCAGAACTTCAACCATGTCCCAAGGGAGGTGGGGGACATTGAGTCCGAATGGGCCATGTTCCGTGCCTCTATTGTTAAGGTGGCTAACCGGAGCTGTGGCCGTAAGGTGGTCGGTGCCTGTCGTGGCGGCAATCCCCGAACCCAGCACACTATCATCTTCCAGACAGTATTCAGAAGCCATTAAGAAGGCTAACAGAATGTGAGGTTATATATCACGGTGTGTGGAGTACAAGTCCAAGGAGGTTCTGCTCAAGCTTTATAAAGCACTGGTGAGGCCTACAAAAAGGATATAGCAGTGCTAGAAAGGTCCAGAGAAGAGCAGCTAGGCTGATTCCAGGGCTACAGGGGATGTATTATGAAGAAAGATTAAAAGAGCTGAGCATTTGCAGTTTAAGCTAAAGAAGATTAAGAGGTGACATGAGCAAAGTGTTTAAAATTATGAAGAGAATTAGTCCAGTGGATCGAGACTGTGACTTTAAAATGAGTTCATCAAGGACATGGGGACACAGTAGGAAACTTAAAGGTAAATATCTGTGAGAACCATAGACACTTGGAATAAGTTACTAAGTAGTGTGATAGACAGTAGGACTTTAGAGGCCTTCAGAACTCCAATTGTTATTTTAGAAGAATTAAGAGGTTAGGAATAGTGAGCTTTGTTGGGCTGAATGGCCTGTTCTCGTCTAGATTGTTAAAAAAAAAATGAATACTTGAATTTTCACAGAATATTTCTCTTATAAGGTAGACAATTTTGAAAAATGCCTAATGTTTTTAACAGGGAGCTTTTCAAAATTTCAAATATTGGTACAGCTTGTAAAGAAAGCTGAACTTTGCGATTAAACTTACTTTAACTCTTTCAGGGCAGATGTGGACTTTTGTCAAGAGGAGAGGTTGATTTTGGTAATCAACTATAAACAGTGACAAAACCCGCCATTATGTTTAAGTTGGACTCTCTTTGCTAGAAGAAAAGTTAGCTGTGTTGGTTTGACTGACATTCCCTGTGTTTGTGTGAGTAGCGAGGAGCAAACAATGACATCTGGCGAGAGATCAATGCGGATGCATAAAGCAAAATACTCCATGGACGATGTTTTGTATATTCTCGTTGAATTGGACTCTGACTTGTTGAACTCCAAGTGATCGAAAAATGAATGCGAGGTAGCAGCATCAGCTGATCGGTGGTGCTGAACAGGTTCGTGTAGCTGACGCACCTATGGCAACGTTCATCTGGGAGGACCGTCACTTCTAATGACAAGAGGTACAAACCAGAATGTGATGCACTGTGACTGCGATTGCCTCTGCCACCCCCACCACATGAACACAGCCTGGCAGCCAGCCTGCCGCACGTCCCTGATGAACTGGCAGCCACGACACACAGCAGCAGACGTTTCATGTTGGTTTCTGTGTGAAACCATTGCTTTGTGTGCTTTTGAGAAAACTGTGTTTTTTGGAAAAGATATTCAGCCGTCAAAGTGTTAACAGTACGTGTAATAAACAGACAACCATGACAATGACAACAAAAACAAACCTAATACAAAAGCTAGTCTCTTCAGCAAAAGATAAGATATATATTTTAAATTTGTAACATGGTTAATGTTACAGTGAAGATAGTCGTTAAAGAAAGACTTCTGCATAAAGTACACCATCATATATTGTAGGTGTTTCTCCAAATATTCACAACATGTAATCTGATTCGCAAAGTGTTTTGGACTAAGGACAACCTTTCCAAATTTAAAGATATGGTGGACGACCTAACATAAATTTTTACTTACATTTACTGAATTTGTGTTACTATATGTGTTTATGTAAAATAATACTAACATTCATTCCCAGCTGTGACTGAAAATCTAGTGACTCCTCAATCAATGACCAGCCATGAAGACCTGGCAGACATACTGACAGAACTGATACAAAAAAGCAGTGTGTGTTAAATGTCACATTGAATGAAGGGATTGCATCTGCTCTTCCTACTGAAATGATGGTGACTTTAAAAGGGAGTCCCTGATAGTGACAGAGATTGGCTCATTGGGGGAGACAGAGAGACAGCTATAACAAATGTGAAACAAAACCAGTTGCAAAGTTTCATTTTTAAGAAAAAACTGCTTTTTTAAGCATTGGACTCATAACATTTTACATAATAATAATACATAAAGTGAAAAAGTAACAATATGCGTGAGGTGCTGGTTATTTAAAATAAAAAAAAATTAATAAATTTCCAAACACAGCTTTCTTTTATGAGCAACGGGCTAATCAACACAGCGATGAAATAAATAAGATGTTTACCGAAATACTGAAAACTGAAACACAAAAAGGAGCTTTAGAAATCTTTAAAAAAATGAAACACAGCTGCTGTAGATCTGTATAATGTGACAAATTAACACAATATAAATTGTCAAACTTGCTTAATCTGGGTTGCCAGTAGCCAGTCCCTGCAGACGTATGGAGCTTAAGTGCAGACAGGGCAGTCGGACAGGGCAGCAGTCCATCCATGGAAAAGTCTGTAATTTAAAAACCCTTTATACTCTTAAAACTATTGTACTGAGAAAATATTCCTATATTTTTGTGAAAAGTGAACTTCTGTTAATACGGATATTGGTAAAATTCCTTACCTCAGAGCCATCCATCCATCATCCAACCCGCTATATCCTAACTACAGGGTCATGGGGGTCTGCTGGAGCCAATCCCAGCCAACACAGGATGCAAGGCAAGAAACAAACCCCAGGCAGGGTGCCAACCCACCGCAGGGCACACACACACTAGGGACAATTTAGAATTGCCAATGCGCCTAGCCTGCATGTCTTTGGACTGTGGGAGGAAACCGGAGGAAACCCACACAGACACAGGGAGAACATGCAAACTCCACACAGGGAGAATCCGGGAAGCGAACCCAGGTCTCCTAACTGTGAGGCAGCAGCACTACCCACTGCACCACCGTGCCGCCCTACCTCGGAACCACATGCTTGAATTGTGTGTAATTTTTCTTTCAGCCTTTCTGTATGCCAGTATAGTAACATCCATCCATCCATTTTCCAACCCGCTGAATCCGAACATAGGGTCACGGGGGTCTGCTGGAGCCAATCCCAGCCAACACAGGGCACAAGGCAGGAATCCAATCCCGGGCAGGGTGCCAACCCACCGCAGGACACACACAAACACACCCACACACCAAGCACACACTAGGGCCAATTTAGAATCGCCAATGCACCTAACCTGCATGTCTTTGGACTGTGGGAGGAAACCGGAGGAAACCCACACAGACACGGGGAGAACATGCAAACTCCACACAGGGAGAATCCGGGAAGTGAACCCGGGTCTCCTAACTGTGAGGCAGCAGCGCTACCCACTGCGCCACCGTGCCGCCCTACCTCAGAACCACATGCTTGAATTGTGTGTAATTTTTCTTTCAGCCTTTCTGTATGCCAGTATAGTAAAAGTCATTGGATTTTCATCACTGTGAGGCGGCACAGGAGAAACGACTGCCAGAAAAGGTGTGTCACGTTCGAGCCAAAGGCTGAGCTGCGCATTATACTAAGTCAGTACTTTGTGTCACACATTTTGCTCTTTTGCCCTTTTGAATGAAGACACACTCCTTTGTAACAACACAGGCATGTTTCATTACTCAACAGTGAGTTTCATTGATTCAGAATGCTTTGCAGATTAAGTATGAATTACAGGGCCTTCTATAATATTTGGGACAAAGACACATTTTTCCTCTGCACCACAGTATAAAATTGCACATCAAACAATTCAGACGTGATTAAAATTCACATTGCAGATTTTAACTTAAGGGTATTTGGATACATTTTGACACAGTGTATAAATTAGAACACATTTTACACACGATCCCACTATTTCAGGGCACCATAATTTTTGGGACATTACGATGGCAGGTCTATTAAAGCTGTCATATTTAGTATTTTGCTACATATTCCTTACATGCAATGGCTACTGGAAGCTTGTGATTGATAGACATCACCAGGTACTTCTATGGTGATGCTCAGCCAAACCTCTAATGCAGCCATCTTCAGCTGCTTGTTTTGGTTTCCCTTCAGCATATTGAAGACATGCTCAGTTGGAGTTAAATTGGGTGACTTGCTTAGCCCTTCAAGAAGTTTCCATTTTTTAGCTTTGAAAAATCCTGTGTTGCCTTAGCAGTGTGTTTTGGTTCATTATCTTGTAGGCTGAAGCACCATTCAGTGAATTTGAAGGCATTGACTGGAGCAGATCGGTTGTTTCTATAAACCTGAGAATTCATTGGGCCACTGCCATCCAGTTTCATTATGAAGGAAGAAGATAAGTGTGCCAGTACCTGTGGTAGCCATACCATGTTTAACAGATGAGGTGGCATGCTTTGGATCATGAACAGTTCCTTTTCATCTCTACACTCTTCTCTTGCCATCACTCTGATGCAGGTTCATTTTCATCTCGTCTGTCCACAAGACCTTTTTCCAGAGTTCTGCTGGCTCTTTTAAGGACTTTTTCGCAACCTGTAATCTAGCCATTCTGTTTTTGTGGCTAACTAGTGATTTGCATCTTGAGGTGTGACTTCTGTATTTCTGTTCATGACGTCTTCTACAGATAGTTGTCTTTGACACATCCACATCTGCCTCTTGAAGGCTGTTTCTGATCTGTCACACAGGCGTTTGGGTCTTTTTCTTTACCGTAGTGAGGATTCTTCTGTCATCATCAGTTTAAGTCTTCCTTGGCCTTCCAGTCCCTTTGTGATTACTAAGCTCACCAGTGTGTTTTTTCTTCTTAATGATATTCCAGACAGTTGATTTAGGTAATCCTAAGGTTTTACCGATGTCTCTAATGGTTTTATTCTTGTTTTTCATGCTCATGATGGCTTCTTTGACTTTTCATTGGCACAGCATGTGTCCTCATGTTGAACAATGGAAACTACAGACTCAAAGGGTAGAAGCAAGCTGAGGTACTGTATCTTATGAAGCATTGAAACACACACACCTGTGACACCAATTGTCTCTAACATGATGGTACCCTGAAATGAGGAAACCGTGTATAAAAAGAGTTATCATTTCTACATATATGCAAGCAAAATGACACCTTTTATTGGCTAACCAAAAAGATTACAATATGCAAGCTTGTTGCCTCGAAAGCTTGCATATTGTAATCTTTTTAGTTAGCCAATAAAAGGTGTCATTTTGCTTGGCTCTTCTCTACATATATGCAAATACCCTTAAAGAAAAGACTGCAATGTGTACTTTAATCACATTTGAATTATTTGATTTGTAATTTTAAACAGTGCAAGAAAAATATATATTGTCCCAAACATTATGGAGGGCACTGTATCTGCAGGACCTACTCAGGCCAAGGAATGATGTCAGTTGACTGAGGCTAGAAGAATCCATTACCATATGCAGGCCTACAACATCAATATTGTGACCAATGAATGTTTGAAAAAGTCAAATTTCCCCTTATTCACTTGCAATCCATATTTTCTCTGATATCCTAGGACCTGCATGCTAGGTGATCAGCATCAGTATGCCTAGTCAGTTAGTTTGAAATTCTGTCTGTGTGATTTCTAACATATTATTGTGGATTGGGGCAAAGTTGTGCGTCTGTTAGTTGACTTGAGCGTTCTATTCAAAGAGTGATTCAATAAACTTGGACATCTTGCATCCTCTGTTGTCAGCTACCTTATTGAAATTAGATTGTGTTCATTTTGGGCTACCTAAGACATATGGAATGTCCATAATGTGATATAAAATATGTGTGAATTAATATTGATAGAAACGTTCAGAAGTGTTGGGGTCCCAATCAGGTTCTTCCACTGAATCTGCACAAGTTGTCAAGCGTTGCAAAATAATAGAAGGGGAATCACTTCCTCATAACAAAGTACATCAGGTTGTGATTGTGGGTTTCTTACAGCTAAATGACCCTGGATCTCCTGTGTCCGAGTACTCGAAGGGGACTAGTTGAAATGAGTAGAAGTGATGTTGGCATTCCTTAAGCGGGATATTCTCTTGCCTTCTCTAGCATGGTGGAAGTGCACTGCTCTTTTCCGACATCACTTTGTCATTGGAAACCTGCATGAGGCACTCGTCAGACTTGCACATTTGACATTAGATATTTGAACTTCATTAATATTAGAATTATCATATGATATTAGAATTATTCATTCATTTACCCATTTTCTATGTGTAAATTTCAATTTTAGGGTTATAGGCAGATAAGGCCTTTTACAGCAGCATCAGTGCAAGGCAGGCAGTAATCCTGGATGGGATGATAATCCATTACTGAGTATTTACAAGTATGTCCTCACACTCAATGAATCTGCAGTCAGCACAGGAGAACTGCCTGGGGAAAAAGGCACAAGGAGATCATGCTAACTGCCCACAGGTAGGACTGTGAGGCAATGGACGTAACAGTGCTGAGTACTCCACCAGTGTGTCCTTATAAGTATGCAGGGCAAATCTTCAGATTTAAAAAAAAAAATCTATATTTTCTAGTAATACATTTCTTTCAAATTAAATTACAAAATATGTAGATTAGTCTTTTAGACAAGTGTTATGACTGCAAGGATTTGTAGCTTATTTGTAAATCTGTTTGGCAGGTTAAATTATATTGACCTAAAAATAATTTAAAGAAAAGATACACTCACACGGTACGTTAAAGTATGAATAGAGATATTGCATTTTGTATTTAAAGAACTATAGAATTACAGGTGATTTGGTAGTATAGCTTCACCACTGCTGACATTCTATTTATTAGAACTCCAAATGCATCACTCGTTTGACCTCTGCGCTTCAGAAAGACTTTGATAGATTACAGAAAAGGAATCAGGGGAACAAGATGGTGTGAAATGCATTTACAAGCTGCATAAGATGCTGATTCCCCAAGAAACATGAGAATAAATTGTAATTCACTTTAAATTAAGACTTTACGAAGGCAGTGACATGAAAATGTAGGTTGATGAATTAACCCTTGAGAGAAATGTGATCCCCACGCTTAAAGGTATAAATCTAGTCTAGCTCTATAGTGATGTGCTTTAAGGGGCTTTCAGGATGCTCATAGTTTATACAGAATGGCAGATTGGTGCGATATACATTGTTGAAATTTTAAGTGTAAAAACCAAGATAAGGCTGAATAGTGAAAATATGTGGAATGTAACGTTAGAATTTCAATCTTAGAGCATAAATAATGAGGACTGATTAAGGATAACTGAAAAAATGAGGACTGCTGGTGTGATGGACAAAGATTAACTCAATAAGCACTCAATGTCATGATTCTTGCTTTTTAGGTGTAATATTTGAATGCAAATTATTATGGTTTATTTTTATTGAGGATTTTAATATAATTACATTTTGTCATAAGATTTTTCACACCACCACAGTGACATTTTATTTATTTGCTTTTCTAATATTTTGATGGCCAAGGTAATATTGTTTACAGTTCCATACTTGTGGCAAGTCACACGACATGCAAGTCATGTGATGTATTACATTATTGTAGCCCACCTCTCTAACATGGCAGCGTGGTACTACTGATCTCCAAGTTTATGGATTTTTAAAGATGTAAGACTTTCGCTTGGAGATTTGTTTTGGACACAGCTTATCAGGTTTCTAATTGATCGTTATCATTTTGGGTTTAGTATATCTCTTTTTACTTTACTGCCATTCTGGCCTTAATTTGTGCTTGGAGAACAATTTTGCCTGTTGTATTTGACATTTCATCTCCTGGTCGTCAAATCCATTCAGTCCCTTTTACAGTAGAAATGGAAAAGTAAGGAATTAGAACAGTTAGAATCACTATCACTCCATTCTAGAATGCTGTAAGTGAACTAGTGAACATCACAATATTAACTCATGAGGTCAATGAGGCATAGGAATTTTTTAGAATGAGGGAAATGATGGTAAAATTGAAGAACCTACAGGTGGGTGTTGATTTTGCGGTTGATTTTGAGACTTCTTTCATCATGCTAAGTATCATCATCCGCTTGCAGGACCGATTTATTTGCACAAATCCTTTGTGGCTTTTGGCTTGAGAGGGGGAAGCGTGACGTTAGCAGCGGGGAGCCAGACACTGACCTTCCTCCTTACTCATGCCCCTGCCTCCATTCGAATCGGTCTACCTCTCGTGACATGTTGGAGCATACCTTACCTCTGCTTACCTAGCGATACCTTTTTGTTTATTGATTTTTAAAGTTTGTCCTGTTTTCACTACTACGTCGGCGGAGCCGTGGGGGACAGCTAATATACATATATAATATACAGTGTGTATATATATATATATATATATATATATACACATGTATGTATGGTGTTTGCGTATGTTTGGTGTTCGCGTCAATACCTCGACTTATTACAAGTAAGCATGCAATGGAACTCTACCTCTGTAGTTAGAAAATATCGTGGCAAACGCGGACTTAGTATTGCATGACTGGCTAAGAATGTTCGAATGCTTCAGTGATGCCGCTGGACGTCCGAATATAGCAAGTTAGTGTTGGTTTGAGTAGATAACAGTAAGTTTGGTTGGTTTTTGGAACATTGGTTTGGTGGGGCGTACTTTCCAGGACTAACATCGTCGAGTGACTTAAACCCTTCGACAGCTCTGGAACCGTAAGTAATTTAGAACATATCGCCATTTGCTTGGTATGTTGAAATCTATCTTTGGGCAGTTTGTCCTCCTGACATCTATTGGCAAACTGAGTAATGACGGCTGGGTATTAACAGGGGTCATTCTTTAAATTTTAGCCGATCTCAGATCTAAAATGATCACGCCAACATAATTATTACTCTGACTCTGATTAGAGTCATAAAATGCAGTTTGTTTTGAAAATTTGTTTGCCGGAAAAAATCTAATGAAGTGCGCTGAAGAGCTGAGTTCACGTCTCGCAGCCCCATTTAAACAGGAAGCTCTTCATTACATCAGCCAAAAAGGTCTATTTTAAGCACAAATCAATGCCATGATAATATGACTTAAAAAAACAAATAATTCTTTGCCGAGAAAGTATGGATTTCACAAATGTAGAATTTGTAGACCAATTCGATCGGGCTCCCAGTCGCTAGTATATATATAATATTATAAAAGTAAAGGGATGGGGCACCAGAAGTGATCCCATATTTAATTGGCAGGTCATTAGCTAAAGGGAAACTAAACAATCAATTCAAATCAGGTCTCAGAGGTGGGATTTCTGATTGAGATGTGTTAAGTGACATCAGAGCTCATCTTGTGAACTATCCTCAGATCTTAGAAGTAAAAGGTACAAGTGACAGCATCAACTTGTGGTCAGGGGAGGGATTACAGGTATTATAAGTATTACAGAAGCCCTGATGATGTTCCCTACACACGCATGCTGACACAATATACGTCATATGTAGGGGACCCAAACGTTCCAAGAATTGTTTAAAAAAAAAAAAAAAAAAACATTATTATACGACTAACAGCAATTGCCTATTAGTCACCTTCAAAAACTTTCCTTGAAATGCAATACATTTACTCCAGGAAGTTTTTCTGGAAACATTTCCTGTACTTATTTTTTGTTATCATGTCTAGAGCCTTGTGCTTTTTTTTTTAAATTTTTTCAATGGAATCAAAACTTCTTTCCTTTAGTCTCCATTTGAATTTAAAAATTATTCACAGGGAGCGAGATATAGGGTGTATGTGAAGCAAAAACCGCAATGTTTTTTGGTCCCAAACTTTTTGACTGCCAAAGCAATTTGTATAGGTGTGCTGTCATGGTGCAAATTTCAGTTCTGGCTGTTATGTTTCCTGTTACTTTCCCATAGATATCTCAGGAATCTCATCTAATGTCAGTCTGTCCACAAGGAACAAACTCTTTATGAGGAATTCTGCCAATGATGAAAAACTCAATCTTGAACATTTGCCATGGTGACTTGAAAAAAAAATCACTCAAGTCCTGTTCATGACTGTTAGAATAAATGGCAGAAATACGCACTCCATTAACTCAAAACGATGCCACTTAATGGAGTGATTAACCAGTCTGTAAGTGTATGATACCTAGCAGATGTAAATGCTAGGGGTCGCTGTTGCCTGTTAAACCCAACAGACAGATGCAAAGAACACAGGATAAAAGCACTAAGAAGTATTTTAATGTTTCTTCTTGGAAGAAAAAAGTGTCTCCCAAGCACCCGAGCCACAATGAACAGGCAATTAAATGAACACAATACTGTCAAATAATAATAATAATTCTCTCCTCCACACCTTCCAGCAAGCTCTGTCACACTCCTCCCGACTCCGGCTCGCTTTCTGGGTCTCGAGTAGTCCTTTTTATAGTCCTTGACCCGGAAGTGCTTCTGTCCTTCCACCCACATGACTTGCTAGCACTTCCTAGTCATATGGAGAATTGGTCTTTTCTTCAGCCTGGAAGTACTTTGGTGCTTCTGTCCTCATGTCCGCACAACTTCTCCTGTCCCTTTACAGCTCCTCCTGGCTGCACCCATGGCACCCAACAGGGCTGAGCAACCAAACTCCAAGTCCCAGGATTCCCTGCAGGAATCTGGGGCACCACTACATTCCAGGGAAGCTGCCATCTAGCGTTCAGGGGGAGGCAGTGTCCAAAAGTATCTGCCTTCCCCCATACTTCCATCCTTTGGGCATCCCAGCCGGGTTGAGCTGCCAGCGGTCCCTCACACAGCATATTTGATAACTACACCCTATGCCCGTGCTATTCACTGATTCTGGGGATTTTGGAGTCCCTACATGTATATAGAGATTGCGAGTTTCTGTGTTGGCATCTGTGTGTTCTGACATTCAAGCGTTGTTTCTTCCTGACAGTGGCAACTTACAATGTGACTTCCGCCTGCTCGATTTCATGTAGTATACACATAAAAGAATAAATAGACTGTGATGAGCACTTATGGTGTTGAGTTTTGAACTTTTGTATTTCTTTCCAAAAAAAATATAACCATAAAGCTAAGTGTGGTTTGCTTTGGTTTTGCTTTTTTTTGTGTTACGACCACTCATTTTTCTTTAGAAGATATGCTACCATGCTATTGCGGAATTTTGACCACCTGATCACCTTTAAGTCTTGAAAGTGATTACACTCCCAAAAATAATAAACAGTGAAAATTGAGCTTGTCTGTCACTGGTAAAGACAATTACGTTTGGGTGGGTGACACCACCAAATGGTACACATCATAATCCATAGGCTGAAATTCCACACTATGGCTTATTTTGAAATGACATCCCTCAAAGGTGCATCAGAAAGAAGAACAAGAAAAAGAAGTGACAGATGCTAAACATTGTCCAGGTTCTGCATGGAAAAATCAATAAAGGCAATATGAACATTTTCAGTGAATAGGGAAGGTACCCTTGAAAAGGTTTTGATCATTGAAATGGTGGAATTATCTGAAAACAGATATGGGACTGGATTATAACTTTCTAGTAATGGATGTAGTGGAAAATTGAAGAAAATTATGTGAAGTAAATTGAAGACAAGAATGTGTTTACAACCAAGAGAGAAAAAAGAGCTGATAAAAGCTTCACTTACACAAGGTGAAAAAGTCTAACGTTACAAGGTGCAGTTGAGTATATAGGACTTTAGATAGAAATCAGAAGAAATAAATTGATGACACTGGAAGAAAGAATAGAGATGGGAAGCAATCGGCTAAACTCGGTGCAAGGTAGAGGAAAGTTCTGTTCACTGAGGAATAACCAAAAAGAGAGGTGGTGAGCAAAGCAGAGTGCAATCATCTTGAGAGATAAGGCAAAATCATTGTGTACTTGGATAAAGAGAAACTAAATGGCTGGAAAAAGCAAGGACATTAAAGATAAAATCTGCCACTGGGTTGGTATAAATAATCGTTTCATCTCTTCTTACTTCCTAGATATGATTTTTAAGCTCGTGGCTGCCATTGAAAGCTGAAATCTCTAGAAACACACTTAGAGATCTGACCAGTGCCTTTACAGTTTACAAGAAAACAAATCACACCGTCGGATCTAATCTGTATGGCACAGTGAGTGGTGTTGCTATGCCAAAGCTCGACACACTGGGTTTGAATCCTACCCAGCGCCCTGCCCATGTAGTGTTTGTGGATTCTTCCTCTATCTAGATGGAGTTTTTCTGTACATACTTCAGTTTCCTTCCATATCCCAAAGACTGCACTAGAGCTGAGGTTAATTGGGACCCTAATACTGTTTCTGTGTGCAATCGTGTGCACCCTGTGAAAGATTAGTCCATGTCTTATGCACAGTGCTGCTGAGTACATTCCTCCCTGATTACCTTGAAGCAGAATAAGTGTGTGAGAGGTTGAACAGATGAATAACACACAATTCTCAAGACACATGAGATACATATTCACTGTGATATACAGGCTAAGGACCTTAAACAACAAGGCTGCCAGCTTCAGTCCCCTCTTCTAGCTTGTGGTGTGATCCTGACCTAAACACACATCAGTCTTTACTCTGATACCTAAAAAACATATAATATTTCATGACCTTGACATTAGTCATGTGTAAAGACATCTAGCTGGTATACAACAACATCTATTTCTATAGCACACTTTCATATAAAGAATGAAGCTCAAAGTGCCCTAGAAGATCCAACCCTGATAATCCTGACGCCCTTATCAGGGATCCTAACACAGGGTCATGGGGATCTGCTGGAGCCAATCCCAGCCAACACAGGACGCAAGGCAGGAAACAAACCCCGGGCAGGGTGCCAGCCCACCACAGGACACACACCCACACATCAAGCACACACTAGGGACAATTTAGGATCGCAAATGCACCTAACCTGCATGTCTTTGGACTGTGGGAGGAAGCCCACGCAGACACGGGGAGAACATGCAAACTCCGCGCAGGGAGGACCCGTGAAGCGAACCCGGGTCTCCCTACTGCGAGGCAATGACTTAATTAATTATATTTTTACACATTGTGACAACATAGATGTAAAATTGTGGATTAATCAGTTTATCAAATGCTATGATAAATTTTTCTGTGAAGTGCTCTACAGAAATCAATATTTCTTAATAAATTAAAATTTCACAGCATGTTTTAGAGCCGGGGAGACCAGCTTTGAACCTTGGAGAGCTGCAGTGGCTGCATGTTTTTGTTCCAACCCAGCTGCTTTATTAGAAGCTAATGCTCGCCAATGCCCAATGGATGTGGGGCATCTGTTGGTGAAGAAAGATTCACGGATCTTGACTTTGATGACGATGCTATGACCTTCGTGAAGTCAATGGACGCCCTTATCAGGGATCTTGAGTGAGGAGTCTGAGTGTCTGGGCTTGCGAGTGTCCTGGATAAAAACCAAGATCCAGGCCTTTAATGACCTCTTGGGCACAGCCATTAGGAGTGTGTCTGTCTGCAGTAAGAGTGTTGACCTCATTGAGAGGTTTACTTACCTCGGCAATAGCATTCACGTCTCTGGTGACTCAACCAATGAAGTCAGTAGATGGATTGGGAGAGCATGGGGGTCATGAGGTCACTGGAAAGGGGTGTGTGCCGCTCCCGATATCTATGCAAAAAGACGAAGGTCCAAGACTTTAGATTCCTTCTGCTTCCTGTCTGGCTATATGGTTGCGAGAAATAGATGCTATCTAGTGACCTGAGACGAAGACTGGACTCCTTCAATGCTGGATCTCTTCAAAGAATCCTTGGGTACCACTGGTTTAATTTTGTGTCAAATAAGTGGTTGCTCATGGAGTCCCGAATGAGGCACATTACCTGCATTGTGAGGGAGCGTCAGTTACGGCACTACGGTCTTGTGGTGTGATTCCCCGAGGGTGATCTGGCTCACAGGATCCACATTGTTGAGGACCCTGATGGCTGGGCCAGGCCAAGGGGATGCCCAGGTAATATCTGGTTGCGACAGATAGTGGGTCATTTCCAGGGGCATGGGACTGGGCCGCATGTCTGACTGGGGGGTTGCCAACCAGGATCCTGAGCTGTTTCATTGTGTGGTGGATGCGGAAATGCGTTGTATCAGTGTATGCTCCCCAACCTGACCTGACCTGACCTCGCCATTAACAGATCTTATTTTATTTCATAGCTTGTTAATGTTTTAACTCTACAATGTTAGTTCATTCTTAAATCATACATTTTATGTATAAATGTATCATCCAAGTGATTTGAAGGCTTATACAGATGAGTGATTTTCTACACACAGGTGGAAATGGAGACAAGCTAGAAGTAAAACTGTTGGTCTCTTTGTCATTTGCATCTTACTGCTAATAAGGAGTAGTTAAAACAATGAGTACAGCTGTTTAATACTGCAATAAGCAATTACAAGTTAAAATCTTAGCAAGTGAGACAACTAAAATGAAGCAGAAAAATGTCACTTGATCAATATACTGGTTTTTTTTTGGGAATACTTTGCTGAAATGTCCTTTGAGTCATCATATCTAGACTAAAGAGTACACATGCCACAGACAAGACATAATCTTTATTTGCATTCAGGTTTTTCTGGTTAACAATTTACAAGAGTTGATTTAGTATTATCATCATATTTCATAAAAATGGAAACTGTCAGTACTGCATTTTCCCAGTCACCAGCAGTATGTGTTTAATTTAGAACAGAAAGTGGTATTAAAGTTATGAATCAGTGAATCAAGTTCACACAGTATGCCAATAACACTAACACCGACTTTACCTGACAGTTTTTAAAGGTGCAACTTCCAACACTTCAGCAAAATTGGTAACACTTCGGAATAAGTGCTTTAAGGGTTACATATACTGCATCTATTAATCACTTACTGTACATAGACAAAGCGTTTGTTAGGGTTTACTGATGTCTCAGTAAGTGGCTCAGTAGACTCGCTATCGTCATCCTCATCATCTTCAAGTGCCATGTTGTTGGGTCGTGGCCTTCCTTCTGTCCCTGATCTCTGATGGTTTTCCATATTTTCAGACATTAGGTGCACTTTAGTTAGCTTCTATTGTAAAATGTCCTTTGTTAGACTTTCCAAGACCAAACAAATTTCTTGTTTGCGTCTTGATTATCTTCCAGTAAATGTGTGATAGACAGCTGCTAATGCAACATCTTACCAAGAAATGATTTTGTGCAAAGGTTCAAGGATATATGTTTTCCCCATCTAGACAGGTTAAAATCTAACGAACCAACATAAGCCTTGGTTTTAACATCTGCAGCACACCATTCAATGCATTTGTCTTTGTTTTATGCCATTTGCTTTGGAATTTGTAAAAGCAGTGCTAATGCTTGTGATGCGTCATCTACTGGAATGACAAATGCAGTGCATTTTATTGCTAAAAATGTTTGTGATGTGTCACCTGTTGGAATGACAGAGACATTGCACCTAGACAGACATAGAGACACATACTTTAATTAAGTTGGAAGAAAGATATTAAAAAGAGAGAAGAACATCTAAGAAAGGTCTTACTGTAAGTAAATTTAAGCAAACTGATGGTGTATTCACATATTTCTTTAACTGTTTAATTTTTCATTTTAGACTAAAATTCTTATTTTACATGAACTTACATAAACAGGGCAATTGCTCTATATGGGTTATTATGAGTTACTACGGGTCAACGAAATAGGAGTTGGCACCTTAGTAAGCTGCCTACTTATTTCTTTTCTGAAAGGAAGAAGTAAAAAATTATTAGAATCTCATAGTTTTTGATCATTTGGATATTTGTGTATGGATAGCACGGTGGTGCAGCACCTCACTGATCCAGAAAGCTGGGTTTGAATCATGGCCCCGGCTGATGTCTGGGTTGAGTTTGTACATCTGTGGGGGTTTGTCTCTCTAGTTTTCCAACCAAATTCCAAAGACATGTTACTTAGGTGGTGGCTCGAAATTGGTCCAGCAGGTATGTGTGTGTGTATGTGTGTGTTTGAACATGCCAGACAATGAATTGGCATCCTGCCAATCACTGCATTTTGCTTTGCACCCAGCATTCCTGGGACAGACTCTGGACTCTTGTATTCCCATATTCCAATAAGCAAGTATGAAAAATGAATGTAAATGAGATATTGTAACAATTCTGATTTCCTTGAAAATATTGTGGTTTAGGACATACTGTGCCACAAGCATCCAACTGATGACATAAAGTATAATTATGATCTTCTATAAGCAATGAATGCCACAATAAATTCACTCTGCCAGAGACATTGACTTGTAAAATGATTGTTGATACTGCCGTGCAGCTGTTGTATCTGTGTTTGACATGAAACTTTTTAGTTGATTTAGTTGAAATGAAAACAATAATTGATCTTATTGTGTGAAAGAGAAAATTGCTCACAGCAGTGGAGGAAACCACACCATTATTTCATTTTTTTTTTTTGAAAAAGTAAAAGGGGGAAATACAGCACAGGCTTTTACTAATGATGGACTCCATCTTTTATCCTTTATATTCTTGTGAAATTCATTATTTTTAAAATGTATATGATATACAGTATACACATAAATACATGCATACAGTGCATTTGAGTAAATTCCTATTTAAACAGTACACTTTTTAAATGGTTTATCAGTGTTTCTAAATTAGTCTGTAATATTTTATGTTTGTTAGTAATAATTACATTAGTGCTCATATAGTGCTAATATTTATTTAGTGCTCAACACTTGCTGATATCTATCTATCTATCTATCTATCTATCTATCTATCTATCTATCTATTGTGGTAGATAGGGGGCACTCTCGCTCCCTTGAACCCCTGTCCACAACTCCAAACACTAGGTAAAAGTCCTCAAATTGACTTTATTAAATCTCCACAGTGTACAAAACACCCTCTCCTCCACTATACTCATAAACAAATCACTAATCACAATAATAACCAATCCTCCAGCTCCCAGACGCGTTGCCACCCTTCCACCGAGCTCAGCTCGCCATCTGGGAGCTCCCACAGTCCTTTTATATCTCCTGACCCGGAAGTGTTCCCAATCCCCAGTCCATGTGATTCTCAATCACTTCCGGGTCAGGTAAAAGCTCTTCTCTTCAACCCGGAAGCCCGTCGCTCTTCCTATGACGAACTTCTGGGTCATAGGGCACGAAGAAGTCCTCGGTCCTCCCTGCAGCTCCCTCTTGTGGCCCCCACGGCATCCAGCAGGGCTGTGCATAAAACCCACATTGTCCATGATGCCCTGCTGGTCTTCTGGGGACCTCCATGCTGCAAGGAGGGCTCCACCTGGCGGCTTGGAGGTATTGGCCGGGCTAAACAGCCGGCCATCCTCCACACTATCTATCTATCTAATCGTCTCTTTTATCTATCTATCTATCTATCTATCTATCTATCTATCTATCTATCTATCTATCTATCTATCTATCTATCTATCTATCTATCTATTTATTAAATCGTCTCTTTCATCTATCTATCTATCTATCTATCTATCTATCTATCTATCTATCTATC
>JANRMT010062820.1:9423690-9473464 GCA_026402145.1 Polypterus bichir lapradei
ATCTATCTATCTATCTATCTATCTATCTATCTATCTATCTATCTATCTATCTATCTATCTATCTGTTCTTTATATTTCAGTAAAAGTCTTCAGATGACAGTAATAGTAGGCAGATATCAACGACAATTTGAAATTCATAGTCATAGATCACACAGCTAATATTACACTTGTCAAAAAATAAATGTTTTTCTCCAAGGATGAAGATCACTGAATCAAACCAAACCATGCATTATAAGCAATAAAACTAATAATTACATAGGTACATGTATAAATAATAATGTTACCTCTAATTTAAAGTTTTATTAAGATGTTTTGGCCAAGATGGTAGGCTCTGGAAATTGAGCCTGGGTTTATGGGTAAGAACTTTATCGATTTATTTTTCTGGCAGCTCCTTTCTCACAGTTTAAAATACTATATGAGTTTTATGTCTCTTATTGTATTTGACTGTTCTAAAAAAAACATCAATATAATAACACAATATTAGCAAATGCAGTTTTTTTTTTGTCTGTGAACTAATGTGATGTTATGGTACTGGATCTTATCAAAGTAAAATAATACAGTCCAGACTGAAGACCTGGTGATGTGAGTGTCTTGACCCCCCAAAACTCACCTGATCTCCTAAGCCTCTGTTGACTTTTCCCCATTGGCTACCTGTCCATTTTAGCCAAGGCTCAATGATGAATGTAACCTCAGTCGAAACAGAGCTGGCCGCCTGTGCTTGTGTGTATCAGATGAGCTCATCAAGGCCTGCGTGTTAATTAATCCCAGGCCTGGACTCCGTCAAATGGCTCATTCGGCTTCTCACTTTGCACTGCCCATAATGATGCCAACGGATCAATTTCTCTCTGTTGTTAATTATTAGTGTCTCTTTTATATATTAACTGTTTACAATCTCTATTATACTTTTAACTGTTTCTGGTATTAAATAGTATGCCTAATTAAAGCAGAATGCTGAATACCGTTTAAAAGGATTATACTTTGTGCATAAATCACAGCACTCAGCCATTTGTAATGTGACAGCTTGTCAGGCTGGCAAAAGGTTGCTTAGGGGCTCAGAAACATCACTGCTTAAATGAGCTATGCCAATTTATTTTATGCACATTTCATGTGGATGCCATATTTACAAAATGACCAGAGATCTGTTTTTGCTTCATTTCCTATTTCAGTCAGTCAATCTGAGTCACTGAGCAAACATTTCTCTTACTTGTAAACCAAAACAAGAATGTGTTTGTTCAACCTATTATTTTGGATAAATAGATTAAAGTGATTACAGCAAATGCATATCAATATTCATGTCATGCTTCATATAAATAAGGCATGTCAAAAAGACAAAATAAAAAGCTAAAGCATCATTATTGACTGTTACCTCCATGAATGTAACGGGACTGAAAGAGATACTATGGTTGAGTAGTAATGCACAAATAACAACAACAATCACATTTATTTAAATAGAACGATTTGATACAAACGTGTAGTTCAAAGTGCTTTAGAATAGCAAAAAAAAAAATCATTCATTAAAATAAAAGGTGGAAATAAATGAATCTGTAAAGTCTGTGTAACCCCTAAACTGGCACTTTTAATTGTAAAAACTTTTAATTACAAAATACAGAAGCAGCCTTCTACTGTGTTGCTTAACAATGTCATCTGAGTCGTGCTTCACGTTGCTCTCAACATGGGGTCAAGTATTGTTGGGTAGACGCTGAAAGAGAACTTCATCCTCAAATATTTATTTTGTATTGGAGATGAGTTCTTGTGCTATTGATTATTAAGGAAGCAACAAGTTCCGGAAAAAAATGGGATAAAAATAAGCAAGTTACGTAATAGTTAGGTGAATTTCTGTCTAATTAATATTAACTGTTAGGCTTTTGTAATCTGTAACCAGTTTGTATTTTAATCTGAACTCATGACTTTTGATGGTCAATTTTGTACCCTTGTCTTGTAACACTTGTTCCCAAACAGTCCCCCACACCAAGGGTGTCAAACTCCGGTCCTTGAGGGCCGCAGTGGCTGCAGGTTTTCATACTAACCATCTTCTTCATTAGTGACCAGTTTTTGCTGCTACTTAACTTCTTTTGCCTTAGTTTTAATTAACGTGACTCTAGCCCCTTATAGTTGTCTCTTTTTCCTTAACTAGCTGCCAAACAATAACAAGACACAAAAGAAGCTGACATACGACCAGCTCACCTCACACAATATCTGAAAATAAAGAAAGGTGAAGATCTCAGTAAGGCTGATCTCTCAGGTCACCAAACCATTTTAACGGTGTTCTTAGAAAAAAGAGAAACTCAACAGTTTTGGAAATGTCTGCTGTGGCAGGATGAGAGCAGCAACAAGCCATGAAATTGAATAACGGGTTTAATTAACACCAAGAATCAGCTTCTCATTAAGGAACTGGTTGGAGTTTGAAGCCCCAATTTAGCTGGTCATCTGTTGGCTCGTTTCATGTCTTATTTCTGTTTGGCTATCATTTAATGAAGAAAAGAATCAATTCAGAACATTGAATCCTTAAAAACAGGGCCATTAAAATGAAGCGAAAAGGAGTTAATTAGCAATGAAAACGTACGAAAAGTGTTAGAATAAAAACCTGCAGCCACTGCGGCCCTCCAGGCCTGGAGTTCGACACCCCTGCCCCAGACAGATGTTTACTCAATTATGTTGAATTCTTTTATAATTCGCTTTGGATAAAAGTGTCTGCTAAGGAAATGAATGGAAATAGATTTCATATTGGGCGTCATTTGCTTTAGATTGTCTTTAGGTGACTCCTTTTGCTTCTTTTTTTTGATTTTATGGAATATTTTGTTATTTTTTCATTATTCTTGTGAATAAACCTGTAATTTTTAAATATTGTTTGTGGGACTTGCCTCAGATATCTAAAGTATGTATCACTTTTTACACAGGTGGTGACTAATATTTTGTTTATTATGGTTGCGACATTTTGTAAATTGTTTCAATCTCTGGCTAAAAGTGCATCCCCATTGCCATCACGTGATACCAAGTGTTCTGATTAGAGCAGTACACAAATAGCAAAGGTGTGAGGACTCCAAAATTGAGCTAAAAGCAGTCTGCTATGTAATGCGATACTCCAAGGCTCCCTGAGCTCCCACTGTATAGGTGGACTTCGGCCTACATTGGACCAAACAGGAGTTTGACTTCAAGTGTTTATAATATTTTTGAAAGTCCCAAAATAATAGTAAGTATACATTCATAAGAGGGAGAATCGTAAAACTCCAGCTTGAGAGACAAGTCCTAAAGCAATTTTTATGAATAAAAGATTTAATCACAAGAACGTTGAACAACGGCATAATCCAAAAGACCAAAAAAGGAGTTACCTACAAGGCAATCCAAAGCAAATGAGTCCCATTATGAAGTCCATTCACTTTTCTACCTTTATTTACTTAGAAAGCCCTTCTATCCAAAGCGGTTTAGAAAAGAGGTTAACGTAAACAAGTCTGTGGGACTGTTTGGGAACAAGTGTTACTGGACAAGGGTACAAAATCGATCTTCTCAAGTGAAGATCTCACCACACAATGCAAGCAAATTACAATTCCTAGGTTATAAAAATCAAACCGTTAATATCTGTCAGACAGAAATCCACCAGAAGAAAGTCTTCAAACGCAGTGAGGGAGTCAGCGTTTCATATACAGGTGGGCAGCTCATTCCACCAGCTAGGAGCTGCACAAGAAAAGAGTCTGGTTTGAGATTTGTTGCAATGCCATTTGGAGCATTGGGCCTTATGAGTGCCTCCACATATATATAGATGCTGATTTATCGACTGCTCGGTATGCTTGCATCAAGAACGTAATGTGTGCGGCTACAGGAAGCCAATGTAGTGATCTGAACAGAGGAGGAACATGTGACCTCCACAAGAAATCAACAAGGGTAATCCTGAGAAATGGAGCAAAGTAAATTAATAAAAATCAGTGATCAAAGCAAAAGGAAAAAATACAATATTTACAGGTTCAATACAATCCACCATAGTGCATTTAAATGAACCACACTGAGCTTCACTTTGCTGCTAGCATTAATCAGTATAGGGTGGTCCCTAAAATGTGATGGATCTTGGGATTCCACCCACAAAACACAAGAAATCTATTACAACAACAACATTTATTTATATAGCACATTTTCATACAAATAATGTAGCTCAAAGTGCTTTACATGACGAAGAAGAGAGAAATAAAAGACAAAGTAAGAATTAAAATAAGACAACACTAATTAACACAGAATACAAGTAAGGGCCGATGGCCAGGGAGGACAGAAAAAACAAAAAAAACTCCAGACGGCTGGAGAGAAAAAATAAAATCTGCAGGGGTTCCAGGCCACGGGACCACCCAGCCCTCTCTGGGCATTCTACCTCACATACATGAAACAGTCCTCTTTGTATTTAGGGTTCTCTTGGAAGGACTTGATGATGATGGTCATGTAGACTTCTGGCTTTGAATCCATCAATGTAGGAACATCACAGTGCTTTGATTTGGTGGTGATGATGCAGATTGGCACCACAGAAAATCGGGAAAAGAAACAGAAGAGAGAGTAGGGGTCAATACGGATTTTAGAGCCACCATGAATAGTTATTATAATGAATTGAATACACAGAGTATCAGGATTAGATGAAAGTGAAGTTATGAGAAAGCCATGTTAAAGTAATGTGTTTTTAGCAGTTTTTTAAAGTGCTCCACTGTATTAGCCTGGCAAATTCCTATTGGCAGGCTATTGCAGATTTTAGGTGCATAACAGCAGAAGGCCGCCTCACCACTTCTTTTAAGTTTTGCTCTTGGAATTCTAAGCAGGCACTCATTTGAGGATCTAAGGTTACGATTTGGAATATAGGGTGTCAGACACTCCGATATATAAGATGGAGCAAGATTATTTAAGGCTTAAGGCTATTAAATCTATTAGAATGCAAAACACATAGAAAACCCATAGATACTAAACAAGAACCAAACAGAATAAAAAATAACAAAGAATGCATAATTAAAAAGTAATAAATGAACAGAGCAATATTACCAGAACACTAGGAAGTTGCATGTCATGATGTCAACACTTGGAACATATTTGCCAATTTTATGAAGTTTTCTTGTTCTGTCCAAGATCTCAAAATGAACAATTTGGCAGCAGTAAGTGTAGTGTAGGCTACTGAACTCTTGTGTGTATTTAGACTTTGACCTCATTTCATATTTTGAGCTTGGCAGTCTAGGTTTTGTTTTTGATCTCCTGGCTTTTAGACTTTAACCTTGATTTTTTTCCTCACTCCCATCTCCTGGTTCTTCTTAATTTCCTTCTGCCTTTTTCCATTGGGGCAGAAAACAGTTAACCTGACATGTACGTCTACCATACATGCAGAAGACAGCTTTCCAAAATTGGGAAATGGCAGATGGGCAATGACCAATGATAGATCAAAGACGCACTGGGCCACCATGCCACCCACTATATAATAATATATAATACTATTGTGTATAGTGAAAGTGTTGTGAAATATATAAGGCAGCAGAATGCTGTTGCCATTTCAAAATTGGGTCCATCCTGTGTTTTACTATTTATGCCTGAATTCAGTGCCCAAATTAGCTTAAGAGTGATTCCAGCCAAATGTATGCCTGACAGCTACGAGCAAAGCTGTTATCGTATTCCTGTTGAAATGAAAATCAGCTGCTAAAGGACTCCCGTGAGATCAGTTTTAACGGAAACCCTTCCACTTGAGCTGTAAGTGTGTCCTATCTAACTATTTTTATAAATAATGTACACCATATTTCTGTATGCATATTTGTGGTATCATTTACATTTATATAGATATCCTCTTGCTTGTGAGGTTTATCAGTTAGGTCTTTGGGGTAAATGGAGACATATTATAAATAGGTAAAATTTAAGGGCAGCTCTGGTGATGATGTATGGGAATAGAATAAAAGATGCCATTATTCTGGACATAATAGGCATTAGATCGGTTGTGCTGAAGTTTTAGCAGTATGCACAATGGGATACAGCTGCAAGGCCTCCACGTCCTTAGATGGACATTATTTCTTTTGGGAATAAAAAGTAAATCAGTGCTTTATCTCCTGCTGTGAAAGAAAGTGCTTATATTCAGTAACATTGTTAGGCTTCAGTGGCACAAAAAGAAATGGATGGTGTGCGATAAACAGCTATCAGTCCATCAGTCGTTATCACTTCCTTAAGGAAAAATCTTTCACCGGCAGAATATGCCTTTCAACTTGAAAATTAGACTTTTTTTTTTTTTTTTTACTCAAGACAGTGTGTTAACAGCATACATTATAAAACATCCACTTCAAAACACTAATACTCGTGCATTTGAAATGGGTCCATGTTGTTCCCGGTACATTCTATAATAAGCCCACTTATCTTACACACAATACATCTCAGTAACCTTTTGTCTGGCAATAATGTGCCCAGTTAGTTGCATGTTCTTTGTAACCAGGCCTATGAATTCTAAGACACTTGGTTTTATACAAAAAGTGTACCTAATATTGAATAAGAGGTGTTTTTTTTCCAAATCTTTGACCAAATCAAATGCATAAGTTAAAACTATTTATAATAAGAAAATATATTTGCATGAATGAGTGCCAAAATAACATGTAACAAAATGACCCTTTTAAAGTAAAAAGCTAAAACTCTAATTTGTATTTTATATATTAACTTGTTCAATAAGATCTTTTGCAAAGCATTATGAAAAGAACAATAGAAATACATGAAGTAACAACTGGTTGAGAGCCTGCTTATACTCACACGTCCATCCATTACAGTATTAAACCTGTTTAACCCAATTCATGATTACAAGAACCATAACTTGTACAAACAGATTTGGGCAGCAGGTGGGAACCTACCCTTGATTAAAAAAGAACGACATCCAAACTTCACACAGGCATTGTCTCATTTAGGATTAAAACACAAGACTCAGGTGGTCTGAGACAGCTGGACCAGCCACTATATTACCTAAAACATATAAGATTGAAATTGCACATGTAAGAATATAAGAAATGTAACGAACGTCAGGAAACCATTCAGTCCATCAAGCCTGTTTGTTGAGCTAATAGCTAACCTGTCCCAAGACATCATCCAGATACTTCTCAAAAGTTGTCAAGGTTTCTTCTTTAACTTCATCTCTCGACAGTTTTTTCCAAATTTCCATCAACTCAAGAGCGTACTGGTTTCAGTCTTAAATGCACTTCCTTTAATTTCCACTGGTGTAGTGATTCACCATTTAGTGAAATGAATTCTATTTTATCAATGCCTTTGAGAATTTTAAAGATCTGGATTAGGTCCCCACATAGTCTCCTCTGGGTCATGATTTATCATTTATAATTCTTTTTCTGGTGACTTTAGAGATGTTGAATTATTAAACTGTATTTTGATCTATCCATCAAACGTATTTGCTAATTGGTGGTTTTACCTGTACCCCTGATAAGAAATAAAAAAACAGAATTTCAAACTGCTTTCTAAATAAACATATTTAAGGAGGAAAGCAGTAAGGTTACATTTAGTGTTAATGTCAGACATATTATACTGTTTGATTTACTTCCCTGAACGGTTGGAATAGGAGAAGGGTGCAACTGTTAAAATGATCTTGAGCTAGCTATCAATAGAAGGCGCTGTTTGTGTTTCTTCTTCTAATGCAGACATGAATACTTTATTTGCACCTAGTGAGCATAACATCTCACTGTCTAGTGGGCTTCATACTGCTATTTTATAGCAATAAGCACTTTAATTTAAAGTCTGGTGTCACGTGTATAGAGTACAGTGACATTTGTACTTGCCTGTTTGACCCACATACATCTCGCTGCCACTTTTTGACATGATCATTTCTTCAGTTGTATAGAAAAATTTGATCTGAAGTTGTTAATTATGGAATTTGTAATATATCCAGAATATAACATTCTCAAACCTATCCAATTCAGCGGTGTCGGTGCCCAGAACTTATTCTTACAGTAAGGTATCAACCGGCCATGTCTGCGGCACCAGTCCATCACAGAGTTTATTTGTGTACACACCAACATTAGAACATTAGAAAAGTTTTGATGAGAACAAACCATTCATCCTTTTCATCTTGATTGTCCAAAGTAACGTCAAACAGAGATTTGAAGGTTCATAAAGTCCTACTCTACACCACACTACTTGGTAATTTATTCCATGTGGTTGTTTGACTGAAGAAAAGAAAAATGGAACCAACTGCTGTCATCAGACCTCTACTGAAAAAACCCACCTTGGATCCTGAAGTTCTCTCTAACTATAGGCCCATCTCCAATTTTCCATTTCTCTCCAAAGTCTTGGAAAAAGCAGTTGCAGCACAACTTCATGATCATCTCAAACTGAATAACATGTTTGAAAAGTTTCAGTCTGGTTTCCGCCCTGGCCATAGCACCGAAACAGCCTTGGTCAGGGTTACCAATGACCTTCTGATGACAGCAGATACTGGTTCCCCTTCTCTACTCATTCTCCTTGATCTGACAGCTGCTTTTGACACAATAGACCATAATATCATCCTTCACCACCTGCAATACACTATTGGACTCTCAGGAAATGTTTACAACTGGTTCACATCATACCTGACTGGCAGAACTGAGCATGTCGCCTTGGACAGCACAAAATCTCACACCCACAACGTCACCTGTGATGTCCCAAAGGGATCTGTGCTAGGCCCCATCCTATTCACCATCTACATGCTCCCCCTTGGAATTGTCATTAGCAGACATGGTTTATCTTTCCATTTCTATGCCGATGACACTCAGCTTTATCTCAGGACAACCCCAACCTCCTCTATTGCTCCTCCGCCAATATCTACACTGACTACCTGTCTGGAGGAGATAGAGGCTTGGATGAGGCTCAACGTCCTTCAGCTGAACAGATCAAAAACAGAAGCCATCTTAGTTGGTACACAGCACCATCTCCGTTCTTCTACTATCACCAGTATCACTTTCTCTGGTCAAAATATCTCTCTTTTCACATCTGTTACCAATTTGGGTGTTATAATGTACTCACAACTTACCTTTGACACCCACATCAAACACCTCTGTAAGTCATCTTTTTACCACCTCAAGAACATCACCAAACTACACCCAGCACTCACCCTGGTAGATGCAGAGAAGCTCATCCATGCCTTTGTCTCTTCCAGGCTGGATTACTGTAATGTGCTCCTCATCGGGATTCCTGGTAAGAATATCCAGAGACTTCAGTATATTCAGAACAGCGCTGCCAGGATCCTGATGAGGGTGTGAAAGCACGATCACATCACTCCCATCCTGAAAACTCTTCATTGGCTCCCTGTCCTGCTCAGAATAGAGTACAAGGTCTCCCTTCTCACCCATCAGTGCATTTATGGACATGCCCCTCTTTACCTACAGGAACTTCTTACTCCTTATACTTCCTCATGTGCCCTCCGCTCTGTACACATAAACACCCTCCAAGTCCCCAGAACTAAGCTCAGCAGCATGGGTGACAGGGCTTTTTCAGCTGTGGCGCCGAAGCTTTCGAATGCCCTCCCTGATTACCTGAGAGCTCCACAGTCGACTGATGTTTTTAAACGAAACCTAAAAACTCACCTCTTTAGAAAGACTTTTTGTTAAAGTATTTTTATAGACTCTTATTTTTGACTCTGTGGCACTTTGAGATTGCTAAAATATAAAGTGCAATACAAATAAAATCTATTATTATTATTATTATTATTATTATTATTATTATTATTATTATTATTATTTTAACAGAATCTGCACATTTTTTGAATATGAGTGAAAAGGCAGAGGCTCACCGATGCAGTCTTGGGAGAATATGCAAGCCATGCATGGACGATGATTTGGTCCAGGATTTAAACCCAGGCCACTGGATCAGTGAGGAAGCAGTGCTAACCACAGAGCCACCATGTTAAAGCACAATCCTATTTCCTTAAATAAAAATGCTTTGCATACCTTCAGGTCAATTATGCAGTTAAAAACGGAGACATTTTACAATGGAAACAATTTAATTTTAATAAAGCATCATTTGCAGAGCACTGCCTGCAAGAACACAAAAGGTCAACCAATGAAGAGAGTAATTAAAATGCAAAATTAACAGACTGCAAACATACAGCACTCGACAAATGCAATAACATGAAGCTCCCCTTGAATTCATCAGATTCTTTATAATGAATATCATCAGTGCCTGTGTGAATAACTGCGGTAAAAATTAATAAATGGTAAAGGAAATACATTTAATATTGCTATCTGAAACATATACACCAGGGAGTATTTTACTGAAACTAACTTTCGATTAAACTTGGCAAGAGTTAAATTCTGGAGCACTGATGACCTTTTAGCTTTAATAGATGAACTGCCAATGACTAGTTTGATATTTTAGGCTTCTACCTGACTGAAACCCAGTAGTCATTCTTTGCGGAATTGGCACCTTGGGAGAATGCAGAGTGTAGAAGGCCTACCACTTCATCCACAATTAATGACCAATAAAGTCCAAGCAAAGCTGAATTGTCGAATCTCTAACAGTCCTGAGGTGAACCAAGAGTGCACTTTTCTAGCAATTCTAAACTGACCTAAGCATATTTTCTGTATAACTGTATAACTTGAATACGCATTCAGAACTCTTTACTTTCTGCACACTGTGTTATAGGTTTAATTTTAAATTGATATATTTGCCATTTTTGAAAATAAGTCTTTACTAAATAACCACTAATGACAAAATGAAAGCATGTTTTCAAAAAGGTTTGATTTTAAATTGGTTAAAAATCAAAACTCTTATTCATATAAGTATTCTGGCCCTGAGTTTTAATGCTTCAGGAAAGCTCAAGAAAAATGTAATCTAAACGTAAATTCAATAGAAACCTTGCACTCGGAAAGCACATCTGGATCAGATGGAACCTTTCTTGAAGTAGAAAAGTCCTAGCCATGCCTGCCATCCATTATGAATTTTGATTTTTGGTTAGTGATTATGATTATGAAAGGTTGGCTAGACTTTTTGACATTTTGAGCCCTGCTTGTTATTTTGACCTTATCACTATCTCCTGGTGTTTTTCATAAAATCCCTCCTTATCTTGCTGAGAGAGAACACTGCTTGTGACTAAACAGATTTAATTCTCTGAGTCTGTCAGTGTAGGACATGTCCTTAAGTACTAGGTTGTACTTGGTTGCTCTCCTCAGCAGAGCTTCAAGTGCTGCTATGTCTTTTTGGTAGCATGGTGACCAGATCTGCACACAATAATCCAGACGCAGTCTCACTAGTGCTTTATACAGCCTGAGCACAACTTTCCTCAATTGATATTCAGCCTTTTTCCCCTTAATTTCCATTGGTGTCCCTGAGTATGTGATTCGGTAATTAGTCAAAAGAAATCTTCTGGATCTACTTTATCGATGCCTTTGAGAATTTAAAATCTGGATTAAGTCCCCATGAAGTCTCCTCTGCTCGAGAATAAACAGGTTTAATTCTCTGAGTCTGTCAGTGTAGGACATGTCCTTAAGTACTAGGTTGTACTTGGTTGCTCTCCTCAGCAGAACTTCAAGTGCTGCTATGTATTTTTGGTAGCATGGTGACCAGATCTGCACACAATACTCCAGTCGCAGTCTTACTAGTGCTTTATATAGTCTGAGCACAACTTTCCTCAATTGATATTTCCACTGGTGTCAAAGAGTACGTGATTCTGTAATTAGTCAAAAGAATTCTTCTGGATCTCCTTTACTGATGCCTTTGAGAATTTAAAATCTGGATTAGGTCCCCATGAAGTCTCCTCTGTTCGAGACTAAACAGGTTTAATTCTCTGAGTTGGTCAGAGTAGGACATGTCCTTAATTCCTAGGATACACTTGGCTGCTTCAGAACTCTTTACTTTCTGGGCCGGGTAACTGATCATCCAGCGCATCCTTGCGCTTGCCTTCCATCACAATGGAAAAAAGTGAATTAAAAGGCTGTTTTTTTTATATATTCTCACTGTACACATATAAAAAAAAATACAATTTCCAAAAAAAGCTGTCTTTAATATTGTTAAAAGGTGTAATTGGAATAATTGATATTGTCAGTAAGAGAATATGATAATAAAGAATCTGGATTAATGATAACATGAAACTCTCCCTCATTCTGCAGTACACAAGTTGTGTAGAAGACAACCCCAAAGCTTGCATTAAAAACTAACTTAACGTTCACTGGAATACTAGAGCATAGCCAATTATTAAATTTATATTTTAAAAGGAACAAGAAAATTAAATTCCAGCTTCCTACAAGGAGAAGCACCAGATCACTGCAATCCCTTAAATAAATAAGCAAGTGTAGAAAATGGCTGGTTGTACAGACTGAGCTTCTGCTTTGGGAAGAGCAACGTATGTTAACTGATGCACATCACACCATTCTTGATTTCATGTTTTATATTTATGTGTTTTCTCTTCTTTTTGTGTGTGTGTGTGTTTAGCAGATAACTGTTACATGCGTCTCATGCATTGCCTCTTCAGGTTTTCTTCATGCAGTATCTGTTGATAAGAATGTCTCTTTATGTTTGTCAAAGTTCAAGATCATGTGTCTTGCTGTATTGTACGAGTGCAGTAGCTCTCTAGCTTGTGGTGCCTCACTTTATACAAATCATTGACTAAAAGCTACAATGCATTACTGAGCACAACAGTTTAGCAGCATGAACAAAACATAAGCTTAATACTCAGAATACAATGCACAGTTCTCTGAAGAGAAAGTAAAAATGTTAAAAAGCAATTTTGTGTTTCTTTGTGCTTTTTGAGGTTTTTGTGTTTTTCACTCTTTTTCCACTATAAAGAAATAATTTGTGAAATGGTTCAAACTACACCATTAAGAGTAGCGTGTGTCTGCTACACTTTCATTTAAATTCTTTATTGCTGTAAATACATCTGTGATGTGATTTGTACCACTAGAGGGAAGTCTTCATTTATCATTTAGACTCCTCAAACAAAATGCAGCATTTCATTTAAATGTTACCTCACATTGATGAAATATGTTTGAAGACTTGCAAAATAAGCTCTTATCTAGCATACTGCAAAGGACATATAGTACCGTATAATTTGTGAACACTGCATATGTAACAAATGAGATAACACTGCAGTGGAAATAATTATGCACAAAGTATGTTTGCTTGATTATGGACATAGTTAATAGTGTGCATGACTTTTTTCTTATGAACTATTTAGCTCAGTCGAGCGTTGTGTACCTCGGGGTTTTGCTCCCTCGCTCGTCTTACCAGGCTTTTTCTGTGGAGCAGCCAAAGTGCTTCTGCTAAGTGATGTGCCATTTAAGTTGAAGTTTTTACTTTGTCGAATTTCTTATTGTTCTTTTTGTGTTTGCTTCTTTATATTTCTCAATGGTACTATAAAAAAGAGAAACTAAGTTAAAATGATAAATCTTTTGCCATCTCCATAATTCTAATCATGAGACAGGGTATAACAGCTCGACCTTGAATGCACACTGCTATAACAGATACATAACTTTTCATAGTGACATATTAAGAAGTGAAAATAAGTCCATCCATTTTTAAACCCTCTTAATTCAGGGTTGTGAGGACTGAGCCATATGCCAGTGGTATTCCAGGGCTGCCAGTACAATACAGGGCACACTCACACACATACACTCTCAGTTAATGGACTCACTCTGGACTCCCTTAGCAAAGGAGAGAATTAAAACAAAACTGAGTGACATTATGAAAAATGCTGCACATCCACTCTCTGATGCGCTAACACTGAGGACTTTCAGCCAACAAATCACTTAGTAGGAGTTTGTCAAGAAAAGTGACTGGGGGTACTTTATATCAACAGTAATAGGCCAGCATAATGCCTCACTGGGACTGGCACTGTCGAGTCAGAAGTTGTCTTTCTTTTTAGTAATTCTGGTGTGTGTTCAGACCATGTCGTATGTGTCTGTTATATTTATTTATCCAACTATTTATGTATTTATTTAAAGCACGTGTAAAAAGCCAAATTTCACCTGTGGGGACTAATAAAGTTCTATCTTTCTGTCTGTATCTACACAGTGGATTGAGAAAGTAATCAGACCCCTTCACTTTCTGCACACTTTATTGTGTTGTAGATTTATTTTAAATAGGAAAAACTGGAAAATCTATCTAGTTTTAAATTTAATAAACCATAACAACAAAGTGGAAACATGCTTGCAGAAATGTTTTCAAATGTAATAAATATTAAAAACTGAAAATCTCTCTTTTATATCAGTAGTTGGGCCCTTTGGTGAGGCATTCCATATTATGGTCAAGTGTGTCCTGCTTGCTTTAATTCTCCTTGAGATGTGTACAAAATGTGATTGGGGTCCACCTGTGGCAAAATGAATTGATTGGACATCATTTAGAAAAGCACACACCTGTGTATAGAGGGCCCCACAATTCACATTGCATGTCAGACCAAAAACCGGGTCATTAAGTCCAAGGAACTCTCTGTAGACAACCACAATCAGATTGTGGGGAAGCATAAATCAGGGCAAGGGGATAAAACAATTTCAAAAACATTGAGTGTCTGACCAAATTGAGTAACCAGGGAAGAAGGGCCTAACAGAGCTTTAAAAGTCCTCTACTGAGGTGGGGCAACCATCTCAGCAGCACTCCAAATATCAGGTATTAATGATAGATTGGTGTGGCCACCAGGGGGCTCTCCCGATTCCCAAACACTCGATACGCACTGGCTCTGGACACAAGTCTGCCACAAACAAGAGTTTTATTTGTGGGAAACTCTTTAAGGAATCGTTTCCTATGCCAGAACCACCATACAGTATAAGCACACAGCAATGCTCTGTAACACTCTCATTGTCTTCTCTCTCTCTCTCTGCCTCCTCTGCTCCTCCCAGCAAGCTTCATCCTCCTCCTTGTCCCCGGAGTTGTGGCAAGCAGTTCCTTTTATGGTATACCCGGAAACACTTGCGGTGCGCCAAAGCCGTGAGTCGCAAACAAGAAGACTAAAGTCAGCATCTGCTGCCAAACAGACTTTTACAAGGTATTGATTTAAGAATCTGACTGATAACAACATGAATGAGAGATTTCAATTTTTAATAAATTTGCAATAGTTTCTGAAAACAAGGCTTCACTCTGTCATTAAGGATAAGTGAGCATAGACTGATTGGCAAAACGGTACATTCATCCATTTAAAATTAAATCTACAACACAATGTGTGCAGAAAATGGAGGGGTCTGGATACTTTCTGAATCCACTGTACACCAATTCACTTATACAGGATCAATTTAAAGTTATCCATCCATGTAACCCTCAAGTATCTGTGGAAGAAAAGAAGGGAAATGAGGCGAAAACTAACAGTGACAGAGCATATAACTATCACACAGAATGTGTCCAAACCCAGGACTCCACTTTAACTACTGTACATCCGAGAAAATAAGTAACATTCTCATAACCTGATTAATTCATTTCAAAGGTTGTGGAGGAGTCTGAGCCTATGCCACCACCAGTGAATGCATCAAGGGATGGAATACATTTCATAACCAACTCATTGACGCACCAGCTCTCGCACAGGGCATATTTGGAATACAAAATTTAATGTAACCTGCATTGCTTTATAGATGTGTGAGGAATATTCAGAGAAAAAACATGGGCAACAACTGGGTGCAGGATTCAACCTAGGATGCTGGATCCATGAGGTAGTAGTAAAAACCACTGCACCACCCCACAGAAAATACAGGAACGGCCATAATATAATGGTAGTGTTCAACCAGGCACAGCAGTGGTAGCGCTGCTGCCTCGCAGGTGGGAGACTCCGGTTCGCTTCCCAGCTCCTCCCTGTGTGGAGTTTGCATGTTCTCCCCGTGTCTGCGTGGGATTCCTCCAGGTGCTCTGGTTTCCTCCCACAGTCCAAAGACATGCAGGTTGGGTGTATTGGCAATCCTAAATTGTCCTTAGTGTGGGTGTGTGTGTGTGCCCTGCGGTGGACTGGCACCCTGCCCGGGATTTGTTCCTGCCCTGTGCTGGCTGGGATTAACTCCAGCAGACCCCTGTGACCCTGTGTTAGGATATAGTGGGTTGAAAAATGACTGACTGACTGTTCAACCAGATGTCTCCAGATGAGATATTTTTAAAGGAGGCATATTCATTAATGTCTTTCTTGGCTATACAGTATGTTGTTTTAATTACGCATTTATGGTGAACTCCCACTAACGTTCCATGTTGTTTCTAACATCTTGTACCTGCCGTAATTAATAGCCTACGGCATATCAGTTAATTATACCGAACTGATACTGAAGAAGCAACATATTTAATAATCGTCTGTTGTCATGCCACTGGACTCCTGACTCTAAACTTGAATTAAAAAGATGGTGTGGTTGTTTCATCACACAGTTTGATAAACATGTAAAAAGAAATTCCGCAGGTATAGCTTTTACCATTTAATGCTTACATATTTTGGCTACCATGGTTTCAGTTATTGGCATTGAAATCAGTTATGTTAGGTTGAATGCCTAAAGGTGGTTTCTGCGGTCTTGTAGCCTGAAACCCCTGCAGATTTTGTTTTTTTTTTTTTTCTCCATCCGTCTGGAGTTTTTTTTTCTGTCCCCCCTGGCTATCGGACCTTACTTTTATTCTATGTTAATTAGTATTGCCTAATTTTATTTTTATATTTTGTTTTTTTTCTCTTCCTTCATCCCGTAAAGCACATTGAGCTACATCTTTTGTAGCTATATATATTTTTACGTGCTATATAAATAAATGTTGTTGTTAATTTCAACAAAGGTAGCCAAGTTAGAAAATGTACGGATGATGTAACATTCAGGTGCGTTTGAGGCCCATTCAGGCACATTCAGAGTTCAGTAGGATCGGTTCTGTAACTTTCTCAGTTCATTTCAGGGTTGTGGGGCCAAAGACTATCTCACCAGGACTGGGCAAAAGGCTAAAAACAGTCTTGGACAGGACTCCACTCCATCAGAAGGACCACTGTCACTCACACACACACACCCCTGTATTCACACACAGTGACAATTAGCAATTGGCAATTAATATAACAGAAAACCTTTTGTAATTAATTCCTTCTAAGCTTGAGTGTGTTTGGTCGTGGTAATTTAATTAAATGGGACTTGCAAAACTATTCATTTGTGACAAATTTTAAGGAATAAAAGAAGTGAAAGGCAAATTTTATTACAGTGACAGAACATTATGGATTACAGATGAATGGGACTGGTCAAGCTATAAATTCACCATCAAAGTGCCACAACTGGGACACCTTTGTAGCACGTACGTCCATAACAAAAACCATTCATATTTGATTTACGGCTGCTTTATCTCATCATCATCAGAGAGGGATTAGGGCATAGGAAAAAAGAAAAAGACTTTTGGAAATGAATATATAGGCTTTCACACATTGCTTGAGGTGTAAACAAATAGATGACAGTACTGTCTCTTTTTCTCAGCTTCTTAATGAATCTCTCCCTATTGGAGTTTTGACCATATTGTTATGAGGTTTATGCCCCTTGGGCTTTTGTATGCACACTTCTAAATATATTGTGAGGATGTTTGTGTGGGTGCGGCAATATTTTATTAGATGGGTGGCCTTTTAAAAATGTGACATTTTGATATTGAAATTGGCACTGTAACAGGTGTTGGATCCAGATCAGTCCCCAGTCCCCAAAGAAGAGTGTGGTCCAGTATTGATTTCTGTTTAAACCGTGATCATGAAATGTCAATGATTTTGAAGTTTGACATTTTTGCCAGCGCGGGACGGGGGGAACTGAATTGGATACAACACAGGACATCTTGTCAACCTAGTTATTCACGATGTCAATGAAACTGAATTATTATAATCTGCAGGTAATGGAGCTGTGAGGTTGGGTGGATATTGAATACATGTTTATTTGCTTTGTGCACAGCTGCTTATACACCACAGGGTACTTCATTGGTATCTAGATAACCGTTTGTATTCTGTGCTTGCATAGTATACTTTTATGGTAAAGAAAATCAAACTTCCCTGTTACAATTTAAAGCATCTGGAAGAGTGAGAAGCTGGTGTACTGTTACTCATCTGTTTTTTTCACTCAGACCACTGGGAGGACTTCATTAAGCAGAAACAACTTGCTCATATATAGGTTTCCCTGTGCACACCCATCTCAACTTTCCAATGGAGCCTTGCCATCCTGTATGTACGTAAACAAACAGTAACAGCAATATGCTTCTTGCGCATGCAGTCTTCTGGTGTTTCATTAATTTGCATTGGCGATCTGTTTGCCATCAGTAGCAGCTTTTGACGGTGAAAAAGAGGAAAACATACAAAATTTACAAGTTGGTGTAATTGCTCTCAGGGTAAAATTAAAACTGTAAACGAATTTGTAGTTGAAGTCACATGAAACACTTCTCTGTTTCAAGATAGATGAGCTTGTAAATTCGCAAATGCTTTTTAACGGGAAATTCTGAAAAGTGTACAGTGCTATCTGTTTAAGATATCTGAAAGAAAATTTAACTGTCCTACTGTCTTGACCAATTTTCTTGAAGAGTAAGTTTGTCATATCTCGACAAAATTGGTCCACAGGGTTTCAAGTTGTTTCATTGGGACAGACAGACATGGGATCACAACAGGTGCATGTATGGGATGACACATCTACCTTAAGAACTTCCTTGCCCCATACTGTTTAAATCTACTATCAGTATGGCGACATGGTTTGTGAGAATGGGGTGTTTATAGCTGTTGTCTTCTCTTATGATGTATGTGTGCACTTTATCAACCAAAAACAGACCAGTGTGAAATTTATCAATCAAAACCAGACCAACGCCATGTGACGGACAGCCGGGTCCCATGCCCGGCCGGGACGCCTCTGCTGCATACGTCCCGGGGGAGCCATCATGGACATTGCAGTACCTTCCCCGGGGCGCTTGGGGGCAGCCTCCCTGGCCGTGGATCCCTCCTCAATCTCCCCCGTGGCTCCATGGGACATGGAGTCCACCACAGCAGCCCGGTTGGGAGATGGGGTGGCCGCTAGGGGGTGCTGCGGACAACCAGCCACCACACTGGACGGTTTATCAGCCCCACCCGGAGGTGCAATTAAGACCAGCTGGTCAGGCACCTGTAACACTTCCGGGTGGGGTGTAAAAGGGCGTGCCTCCCAGCAATCGTGGCCAGAATCGGGAGGAAGAGGACGAGGTTGCCTGGGAGGAGTGGTGGTGCCAGGAAGCGGTTGGTTTGTGTGAGTTTTGGTGCTTGAACTCTGTTGGGCCTGTGGGACACGGGGAAGGCGTGTGCCCACGGCTGAAGAGACAACAATAAAGCCCTTTGAGTGTGAACACGTGCCTCTGCGTAGTCTGTGCCGGGTCGGGCGCTATATAGCGCCTTCTCACAGTGTGTACATCAGAAAACAAATTCTGTCAAGACACAAGTTAACTCCATTTCTGTGTCGGCCATAAACAGGAGATTCCAGTCCAATATTTTATGGTGAAATATAGACATCTGGCCCAGCCTGTAGTTCTCAGTGACTTTTTCTAGTCACTTTCATAGATACATCTATAAGCAATTTTTTATTCCAACATTCCAGAAGCTGTTGTTAGCACACTTTTTCATAGATTTATATTAACAGGTTAGAAGAATGAAGGCCATGAAGTGACGCCTCTGTTGCCGTACTGATATACCAAAGACACAACACAGTAGTTCACTGTTAGATATTATAGGACATGTTTTGCCCTTTTCTGAACATCCAGACGAAACCAACAAAAAGCAAAAGCGGTGTTGTTTATCTCATTTTCTCAGTCACATGAAGAAAATAAAACTGCTGCTGATAAAAAAAAAAGTCAATATAGCAGTAGAACCGGCAGAACTGATACGATTAAAGCAGTCAATGTCATATTGTGGGAAATCCCTGTGAAAAATCACATTAATGATACTACAGGTGTTTGTCTGTTTCTTTAGAATGAGTTGGAATTAAAACAGGCACGCTAAGCTTTATCTCATTTTTCCATTAATTTGCAGGTTTTCCGCACATCTGTTTTTCAGTAGTCTTATTTTTGAATAAAGCTGATGATCTGGAATCACATCAGTTAAACTGAACAGTATGGTAGCACACAGGCAGAAGAATCTACCTGCATTCGATTGAAAAGAGTTTTTTTTGTGATGACGAGCAAGTAACTAGGCTTGATTCTGCTTTAACTGTTAAAATCAGTTTTAACCTTGGATATCATCTTGAGTATGTCACCCAAATAATAATGTTGTTAACACAGTGCATTTCTTCAAATTGATATAAGCTCTCAGCACATACTGTAATTGGACAATATTCCAGAATTGTAAGCACTTAGTAGTAAATTAAATGAATTAATTATGTATGGCAGGCTGTGTTGTATACTGGCTAAGGCACTTAAGCCCCAAAGTTGCCGGTTCAGTTCACGCCTGTGACCCAGCAAGTCACTTAACTTGCCTGTGCTCCGACTGTTACAAAGATCTGTAAACAGTTCTAATGCACTGATCTTGAACAAAGGAGACAACCAAATGTAAAAGAACATAACAGAAAACATTTTTCTATTTTTTTTCTGTAAATATTTGCTAATGTTTAAATGTTTTAAGAGCCAAACTCCTGTTACAGAGTTCCAAATCCATAGGTATAATGGATATATGAAGTAAATTTATAGTCAAATCCAAACCTTCACATAAACAACTAAACTAAACTGAGACATCAATTTAGGATAATAAAAAAGCCTAAAATTCGTGGCTTTTCTATATTAAAAACCAAGGGTACACTGGGTTTGTGGAGAAAACCACATAAACACTTTGAGAACCCCTCTGGATCAGAGAGGCAGTGGCACTAAGTATCAAGTCCACATATTAATTTTAATATGATATTATTTTTAAAGAGTATTAAAATTTGTTTCAGTAGTTTTTGATAAGTGTATCTTACAGTGTTATTAATGCTGAATTCAAATATCAGACTCTGTCTATCACACAAGGAATTAAAGTCAGTATTGTCCAACCCGCTATATCCTAACACAGGGGTCTGCTGGAGCCAATCCCAGCCAACAAGGCAGGAACAAACCCCAGGCAGGGCACAAGCCCACCACAGGATACACACACACATTAGGGACAATTTAGGATCGCCAATGCACCTAACCTGCATGTCTTTGGAGTGTGGGAGGAAACCCATGCAGACACGGAGAACATGCAAACTCCATGCAGGGAGGACCCGGGAAGCGAACCCAGGTCTCCTTACTGCGAGGCAGCAGCGATACCACTGCGCCACCGCGCCGCCTAGAATTAAAGTAGCACACGAATAAAATTTACAACAAGAGGCCTTTAATGACCTGTTGGGCACAGACATTGGCAGTGTGTCCATCTGCGGAGAGAGTGTCAACGTTGTCAAGAGGTTTATTGACCTCGGCAGTGACATTCATGACTCTAATGACTCTTCCGATGAAGTCAATAGAGAGATTGGGAAAGCATGAGGTTGCTGGAAAGGGGTGTGTGGTGCTCCCGATATCTATGCAAAAGGACAAAGGTCCAAGTCTTTAGAGCCCTGGTGCTTTCTGTTTTGCTATATGGTTGTGAGACATGGACGCTCTCCAGTGACCTGAGATGATGACTGGACTCCTTTGGTACTGTGCCTCTTCGGAGAATCCTTGGGTATTGCTGGTTTGACTTTGTGTTGAATGAGCAGTTGCTCATGGAATCCCGAATGAGCCACATTACCTGCACTGTGAGGAAGCGTCAGTTACGGCACTACTGCCATGTGACACGAATCCCCAAGGGTGATCCAGTTCGTAGGATCCTCATTGTTGAGGACCCGAGTGGCTGGACCAGGCCAAGAGGATGCCCACGTAACACCTGGCTCGGGCAGATAGAGGGTCATTTCCGGAGGGTGGGACTTGACCGTATGTCTGCTTGGGGGGTTGCCAACCAGGATCCCGAGCTGTTTTGTCGTGTGGTGGGTGCGGCAACGCGCTCTGCCAATATATTCACCCCAAGCTGACCTGACCTGTATATATACACCATATACACATGCTGGGAGCATCTCACCTAAAGAGTAGTAGTGTTTTCTGCTGTACTTGGCCTCCAGATTATCCTTATGGGTCCAGCAGTAGTCAGCATGCATGTTGGGGCTCCACTTGTTTTGGTGTCACTTTGCTATTTCAGAAATGTCCTGATCAAACCATTTGCCATTTTTGTTGCTGGCTGCTTTAAAATTTCTAGGGAAAAGTTCCAGGTCAGAATCTAAGACATTAATTTTGAAAGAAATAAACACATAGATGTTCACACTTTAACATTTGATCACTGACTGGCATGGAGCTGTTCCTCAGGCAGGGAGCAGGCCTGCAAGCTCTGGCACGACAGACTTATTTTACGCCCTTCTGGAAAGTTATAAAATGTGCACAAACAGCAACAAACACATTTTAAACCTGAATTTAAAAACCCTGTACACCTTAATAAGCATTTTATCTACTGTGGACAGCCGGGGGCACCTTTTAAAATATTCAATAAATAAAGTTAAAATACAGGCAGAATCTTCTTTAAAACCTGAGCCCCAAATGTCTCTTTCTAAAACATCTAAAACGCCCCCAACAGGTATAGTCATCTATTAATCCTGGGTTCGGGTTCCCAACACCAGTCCCTCGGCATTTGAAGGGAGACACTGTACAGTGGGGCTGCTCCTTCTCCTTTGCATTACTCTATAGGAGTGCCCCTTTTCCAGCCTCGTTTTCATGCGCAGGCCTTGCAGCTCGCTACCTGGGGCATACTCCTGACCACCTGCCTCCTGTTTTCCCATCACAGGCTCTCTCAATCCTGCCTCTTTCTCATACCCTCAACCTCCATTCCTTCTTTTCTTGTTTCCCTTTTGTCCTTCTTTCCCTAATTTTTGTTCTTCTTTCCTTCCTCTGCTATGCAGGCTCTATTCAGAGTCCCGATTGTTCCAAGGTGTGAATGAAGCACTTGATGTACACACTTGTAGTTACATGTCAATGTGCGATCAGCCAAACACCCCAGTCAACCTCATAGAGTCACACACATGCACCCTCACATATGCTCCTGCACACTCCAGGACTCTTGATTACTTATTAAAATCACGCTTCGCCACAGACCACTTATCAAAAAACACCCCTAAGTTGTTCAGTGACAATTTCTTGGTTGACCCGCTTTATTAATGGCTATAGGATTATTGCCTTATATTGCAGCTATGCTGGGTTGCATTTCATTTAATAAAAACAAACCTCCAAACCTATGTCTGATGTTACTTTATTAAGTGACCTTATCCTTGTGTATTCTCTTAGACTACATTGAGGTGTATCTTCACGTGTCCATTTTCTAACTCACTTAACCAGTTTAGGTTGTCAGGTGACCAATGTCTGTCCTATCAGAAAGGAATACAAGATGGCCTCCCTCATGCCACCTTGACAGGCTGATTGAGAACTGGGGAAGGCCAAGAGAGGAAACATTAACCCAAAACAAAGTCCAGACCAGAGTCCCATCTTATTGACCATTGCTACCAAAATGCTAATCAGAAAATCATTATAACTAATGTTGTGCAAAGGAAGGATCCTACAGAAAAATGTTGGGCTGCCAACCCGGTTGTCCCCATTTTAATTCTTTCAGTTCAAACAAAAACAAACAGCCAATGGCATGCTAAATGGAACACATTCAATTGCAAACAAAACAAAATATAGTGCTTATAGCTTCGAGTCTCCAGGTTGCATCAAGTTCCGTCCAGGAGGTCACTCAGGCTATCATAGACTGTCTCTTTCTGGCATGTTAGAACCTTATTGGGCCCTGGAGTCAGTTATCCTCATTGGTCATCTTTTCTGGACTGTGGACGAAGAAGGAGATGACAGGGTTAGCGATGGTGCCCCCTTTTGGCCCAGGGTGTTATGTACCTCAGCTGAATCTGTGAGGTGATCTTCCAATGCACATGAGTGATGCTAAACAATGGCAAAGAGTTAGGAAGAGTTCGAGGTACTAAAGGGCTTGCAATATACAAAAGCTGTAATGCAAACTAGCACGTAGACTACTTTGAAGAGAAACTAACTACAGTATAGAATTTTGGACTTTAATCAATAAAGGGATAGTGAAGTGTGATTTTTTATTTTTTTTTTTAAATAAATAATCGGATCCTGGAGTGTGCAGGCTCCAGACGGGTGCCAGAGTTTGCATTCAGATGCTACTCTGGGGTTGATTGAGTTGCGTGGATGATTGTGTATTCACGTGCAAATGTGAGTGTATCAGTCAAGTGCCTCGTTCACACCTCAGAGCAGGTGGAGGGACTGCATCGGAACCCAATCGGGAAAACAAGAAGGATCATCAGCCCAGATCAAATACAAGAAGGATCATCAGATCAACAAGAGAAAGAGCAAATGAGGTTATAGGAGGAGAAAGTGGCAGGACTGGTGAGGAGCCCACGTGGTAAAGAGTGGAGGCAGGTGGTCAGGAGTATGCCCTGGGTCTGGAGAGGGGACACTCCTTAGAGCGACAAAGGGGAGCAGGAATGGCCTTGTTGTGCAGTGTCTGCCTTTCGGATGGCAATGAAATGGCTGAGGTAGACATGATTAAGGTTCAGAGTGGAGTCCTACAGATGCCGACAGACTGGCAGTTGGATCCCAAACCCAAGATTTAGTGAATGATTACACCTGCCGGCGGGTGTCTCCTTAAAAGTTCTGTTTGGGATAAGCTGAGAAGACACCAGATTTCAGAGAGAGGCATTTGGGTTTGTGACCGTTTAAAGTAGAGAAAACTGCCTGGGGTTTTAATCTAATTTTTTATTGGTTTATATATTGGTTTTTAAGCTCCACTATAAACTTGATTTAATGGAAATATATACTGCTTGTTTTTAACCTCCATGTTTCACTTTGCTTTTATGAATTATTTATTGAAGATCTTTTGCACTGCACTTTTTGGAACACTGTTTAGTTTTTAATAAAAGCACCTACTCACATTTGCACCAACCCCTTGCTGACTGTGTGTGTCCTCATTTGCACATTTCATCTTGGTCAATGACTACTGACAGTTATGAGTTCAAGAGGCTCCTGGATGCACTGAGGAGCACAGTGCAGACCCGGAGTTTCACTGGAACCGCCATCATATTTACAGTATAACGTTATTACTGCAGCAATCATGGTCCTGTGACACATGCCCCTTGTCCTGTAAACAAACGAACGTGCCGAATTTATCAAAACAAATAAAAACAGTTAGAAAACTGTAGATATCCATTCTTCATAATGAAACTAAAACAATACAAACCCTAAGTGAGACACTGTTTTATCACCACTAAGCCAGGGAACACCACACCACAGTTGAAACACAACAATGGGTGGGTTAGAATTTATCCTGAATGCAATGATGGCAAGACAGCAAACAATTCTGGACAGAGGGTTATTCCACAGCAGGTCCTTATCTAGACTTGTACTTGGGTTCCTCATCTAGATCTCAAAAAGCATCAGACATTAATAAAGTTGTTCAAGCAGAGCTAAAGTAACACTTTACAATTTCGGCTTCTTTGTCGCATCCATTAGTTAATTACTGCTGTGTAATAAGACCTAAACAGACATGTTGAGTTACATTTGCATGAATCTGAATGATAGCTGGACTATACCAAGTCCTTATAGCATCTGAAGTTTTACCCAGAATTCTTTCAATTTATCTATGAAATCGTGGACTTGTGGACATTAGTGGAAATGAAAATGAACTGCATTGAAGAGAGAAACCAAGAATCCTTTATGAAACTTAAAGGGTCATGGGAACTACAAATGAATGTCAATTTATTTATATAGCACATTTAAAACAACATAGTAATGCTGCGGCCAAAGTGCTTTATAATAATAGAATAAAAGAAAAAACAATAAACAATAAAACATAAATAGTAATAAAATATATGAACATAAAATAAGATAGATAATAAATAGAAATAATGTTATATGATCACAAAGAGGAAAACCATCAGTATTACTGAAGGTCGCTGAATGCAAGTGAATAGAAGTGAGTTTTTAATCTTGTTTTGAACTGTTCAATTGTAGATGACTCCTTAATATGATGAGGTAAAGAGTTCCACAGGCGAGGCGCAGCAGCTGCAAAGGCCCTGTCCCCCTTGGTTTTACATTTGGTACGAGGGACAACAAGAGACAACTGACCAGAAGATCTAAGCACTCTGGATGGCTGGTGTAGAACACACAGTTCAGATAAATAGGCAGGAGCAAGCCCATGTAACGATTTAAAAACTAGCAGCAAGACTTTAAAATCAATTCGAAAACTGACAGGCAGCCAGTGTAAAGAAGCTAAAATAGGAGAAACAGAGTCATACTTCCTTGCCCCAACCAGAAAGTGAGCAGCAGCATTTTGGACCAACTGTAACCTGTGTATCAAAGATTTGTTAATCCCAGAATACAGCGAATTGCAATAATCGAGGCGAAAAAAAATAAAAGCATGAGTAGCTTTCTCAAGATCTTTAGAAGATAAAAAAGGCTTTATCTTACTTAATAGACAAAGTTGGAAAAAGCAATTCTTGACTACAGAATTTACTTGTTTCTCAAAAGAGAGGTTACTATCAAAGGTAACACCAAGATTGCAGACTTGAGGTTTGGAAAAGGCAGAGAAAGAGCCGAGAAGTCCAAGACCAATTTGGGCTTTAGCTGGTGGACCCACTATAAGCACCTCCGTTTTATTTTGATTTAGATCAAGAAAATTATTGGCCATCCAGGATCTTAGTTCAGACAGACAGTTGTGGAGTTGATTTGTTGCAGAGTTGCAGACGGGAATATAAACCTGAGTATCATCAGCATAGCAGTGAAAAGAAATGTTAAATTTCCTAAAAATCGCTCCAATAGGGTGAAGGTATATAGAGAATAAAATAGGACCTAAAATGGATCCCTGAGGAACACCATATTTAAGAGGAACAGTAGATGAAAAAGAGGAATTTAAAGTCATTGAAAAGTGTCTACCAGTTAAATATGACCTGAACCAGTTAAGAGCAGCCCCTTTAACCCCAACAAGATGTTCGAGCCGCATCAACAATATTTCATGATCAATGGTGTCAAAGGCAGCGGACAGGTCAAGGAGGACAAGGACTGCCGCATCACCTGAGTCAGTAATAAGAGAGATGTTGTTGAACACTTTCAGGAGTGCTGTTTCAACACCATGATAACGCCTAAAACCAGATTGGTAGGTCTCAAATAAATTATTGGAGTTAGGGTGATTGACCAATTGATTATAAATAATTTTTTCTAGTATTTTAGCCAGAAATGGGAGCTGGGAAATTGGACGAAAGTTGGTTAAAAATGTAGCTGAATGTAGCTGAAGTGAAGATCTTAATAGCTTTAAAAAGCCATCTGACTAAAATAGTGAATTTATTCACTAGACCTGTTAGTTAAAACCTGCTGGACTTGATTGCCGCCTCTCATCTATAAAATGTCTTACAATAACATAGCATGCAGGAGCCTCCCAGTCAACAAACAGTCCTGTCACAGGCTGCTCCGCTAGCGCAACGGTGCTACAAAAGACTCCCCAGGCTTCTTCAGTTATTGAGGATAACGATACATTTGCAACAAAAGAATAAGAAAAGCAAACAAACAGGATGACAGCTGAATGTCAAGAATGTTTTTGTTTGCTACTAGCAAGTTACTGTTGCCAATAATTGTTCGTTTCAGATCCATACATATGTTGTTTAGAGAGATCCAGCCCAGTAGGCTGCACCAGCCAAATGACTATTCATGGCGACGAGTAAATGTTCAAGAGAAGCAAATCAGCTTTTTCTTACTGGCATTGCTCCCTGTTGAGAATAGTAGGGCTATAATTAGCCAAGGCAACACAGTATTTCTATATTTTGAAATGTTAGAATGCAACTTTTATTGTGAATCAGTGCATCTAAATGAAAGCTGATGAGGTTATGAAGACCTGGTAGAACAAAATGAATGCCTGTTTTATCCACATTTTTATGATAATTCAGACATTTTATGGCATGATGTTCTCAAACCAGATGAATCCATTTCAGGCTTTCTTGAGGAGTTGGGAACAGAACCAATGCAGGCAACAGCGGGCGTATTTGGAGTATTTAAACATTAGAACATTTTTGAGGAGAACAGTCCATTCAGACCAACAACTCTGTCAATCCTATTCCCCTTATTTCTCTAAAATAACATAAAGTCAAGGATTGAAGGCCCCCAAAGTACTGTTTATCTACCACAGTAGTTGATCACATTCCATGTTCTTGTGGTTCTCTACGTGGAATTTATCCTTAACAAATATTTTATCCTTGTATCCTTGTTGAACTCACTTTGAAGTAATAGCCAGGATGTATGCATGGTACTCATTCCCTTCATAATTTAAACACTTCAATTATGTCACCTCTGATGCTGTCTTTGCTTAAACTGAAAAGGCTTGGTTCTTTCAGTCTTTCCTCATTAATCATACCTCTCCATCCTGAAATCAGCCTAGTTGCTCTCCTCTGGCCTTTCTCTAATGCTGTCTTTTTTGTGATGCAGAGGTCAAAACCTTTTATAGTACTCCAGGTGAGGCTTCAATGATCAGTTAATTCCTTGACTTGTTCTTCACACATCACACACTATGGATTCAGTGTAATGTCTGATGCAGACAGTGACAAGTTAAATCTTCTCATAAGGTGTATTTTCAAATTTTAAATCTTCAATTGTCTATGTAAATCTAACAATTTTACTGCCTATGTGTAGTACTTTACATTTCTTCTGGCAGAATTCATCCCAAACCTGCCTAGGTTCCCCCTTCAATAATTTGGCTGATTCTAGATTATCTGCCATTCCACCTAGTATATATAGTATCAACTTTAAACAAACGCTATCAGCTTTATATGTAGTTATCAAGATCATTCACGTATTTTAAAAAGAACAATGGCCTCAGCATACTCACCACTTTCACACACTTAATTTTGAAAAATTGCATCAGGAAAGAGTGCCAGTTAGAGGTTGCTTCTTGTAGCTCACTGTCTCCCATCTTGTATTTATAATTGAGGTTCCTTTTGCCCAGATGTAGCAATTTTCTACATTAAACTGCATTTTCCAAATGTTCGCTCAGTTCTGAAGATTGTACAGGTCTTTTTGAATTCTTTTTGTTGCCTCCTCAGTGTCTGCCATCTTACCCAATTTTAGCGTTATCTGTGAATTTCACAAGTTTACCAACTATCCCAGAATCAATGTCATTAATATAAATCAGAAAAAGTAATGGTGCAAGGACAGACCTATGAGGGACTCCACTGATGACTCTCCTCTTGTCTATACTCTTCGTCTGCTGCTGGTTAACCAACTAGAAATCCAGTTTTGCATGTTACCTTTAAGGCCTACAGCTTTTAGTTACAGAATTAATCTTTGGTGTAGGACCTTATCAAAGTCTTGTTGAAAGCTTAAATTATATGATAATATAATTATTATCATGATGCTGTATACTTTGTTTTTGTCACCTATTCTGGTTGTTTCTTCAAAAAAATCTAAAAGATTGGTTTGGCTGAAACTTCCTCTCATAAACCCATGCTGCCTGCTATTTAGTGCAGCATTTCTCAGTCTTTAAGTATTTGCGACCCACATTTTCATAACAGTTTTAATCACGTCCCCCTAACGTTTTTTTGAAACCCTAATAAAACGTATTCCTGTATTTTTTGCTTCCAATACACCGCTACAAGTTTTATTATACCTACTTAACTTTTATCAACATTTATCTAACTCTAGATTTATTTTTCTAGTATCAGAATGTAGTTTAAGTTTATTTGTTTTGGTTTGAGTAGATGTATTTTTCATATTTTCGATTCTTGTTTTCTTTTTTTTACATCTTCACGCCCCCTTTTTTGTTACTTTGCGCCCCACAGGTTGAGAACCTCGGATTTAGTGTATTATTTTCGTTTAAGTAATTTTCATATTTTTTGATTATAGTTTCCATAATTTACATGGCACAGAAGTAAGACTTATTAGTTTGGAATTACCAAGATCCATTTTTGTCCTCCCTTCTTGAAGACTAGAGTCACATTTGCAGCTTTCCAGTCCTCAGGTACTTCTCCTTTCTGAATTGACTGCTGAAATAAGCCGAATAAGGGTTTATATATGACATCTTTCATTTCTTTCAATACAACTGATTCATCCCTCACCTCATCTTTTAATCACTTTTTTTGGCCTTGCTCTTTTCTTCTTGTCTGGAGGTTCCATCCTTAACAATCTTTTCCCGAGGCACCCCTCATTCTCTCCTCTGCAAGTGTCCAAACCTTCTCAATCTAGCCTCTCTCATTTGGTCACCAAACTGTCATATCTGTGCTGTTCCTCTAATATATTTATTTCTAAGTCTGTCTTCCCTCGTTACTCTGAGTGAAAATCGTAGCATCTTCAGCTCCGCCACTTCCAACTCTGCCTTCTGTCTTTTCGTCAGTGCCGATGTCTCCAAACCATATAACATAGCTGGTCTCACTAGTGTTTTAAAGACCTTTCCTTTCACTCTTGCAGAAACTCTTCTTTCTCAAATCTCCACCAAGTCCACCCTGCCTACGCTCTCTTCTTCACCTCTCCGCTGCACTCAAACTGTTACTTTCACTACAATGTAAGCACACTGAAATGTGCCCGTTTCACTCATCATTGGGGTCAGTCCATAATGGAACCGCACTCATTCAAGGCCATTTTGTCCCAGCAGCTATCAGGCAAAATGTTTAGGGTTCTAAGCAAAAAGCAGCAGAAAACCAGGATAAGATCTCTCACAAACCCCACACAGGCAATGATTTTTATACAGGACATTGGATCCATGAAGGAACAGCATGACCGTAGAAAAACCCTTTGGAGCAACACAGCTTCTCGAGCAGTATAGTTTTAAGGTTTACAGTTCCTACAGGCAGCCTTTTAAGGTAACACTTGAACAAGAAGAAACAGAACAATTTGTGCCCAGTATACCATTTCACCTCCTCTTCTCTAAAAACATGAAGCAGCACTGAAAAAAGTTCACATTTACATATATTTATTGGATGAAAATAATAAAAACAAAAAAAATACAAAGAGCAAAATACTAAACATTATTAAACACTTATTTATTCAGAACACTTGAGTCAACCACTTTAAAATGAAAAACCTACTATATAATTTTTAAGTGGCTATTTTTCTTATGCCAGATCTTCAAAATATCAGTCGTCAAATGCCTCAGGTCATTAAGTTTTAATTCTAGCCTGTCTATTAATTACCTTGTCTGTGAGGCAATAGCTTTATTAAGTAAGTGTGGCAAGTTCTGTGGGCCATTCAGTATTCCCTCTTCTTTGTTATAATTTCTGAGCAGTAAAATAAATGATATCTACAGTAAAAGTAATTAAATAATGACAACAAAAAATTTCAAGCACATACACTAGGTAAAAATACAGTTAGATTAATGTGACATATTTTGGGGGGTCCCTGCATATCAGTTCTCCAAATTTAAGTGTCTATTTCTGTTACGTTTGTTCGTAATGGTGTACTTTTGTAGAATTCCCAGAGCGAATGTTCCAATACAAGTTTAATGACATGCATATCTTGGCTCTAAGTGCCTTAGGCAAAAACAATGCTTCCATAATGATGTGATTACAAAGGTGGCTCGTTTTTACCATGAATGTCCTGAATGATCTTCATATTTTCTTTTCTGCAAATGACAGGGTGCTTTGAAATGCTTTCCCTGTTTGCTTTTTTTTTTTCTTTCATGAATGTTAGCTTTGGAAAGGAATTTGTGTATACGATTGCCTCAGCTTCTTCTTCTTTATAACCAAACTCATGAGATACCCGCTGTCAATTTTCAGCAATTTTTTTGAATAATTGTGAGTCTTTAAGGGTGAGGAGCTACAATTATTTTATACTAATGTTAGAAATCATCCAGCTTCCTGGACAGAATTTTCCTACAGAAGACACTTCTCATTTTCCTCAGGAATAGTTATATATCGCTGTAGATGATGTTATAGGAGGTTTTCAGCCACTGACTTTTTTGTCATAAGTAGAGCACTACAATGAAATTGTAGTACTTGAATATTTCTCATATGCAAAAAATAAAAATAATACAGGCCTGACATGAAATACTGACACATTTCAGCATTTACCAGATCAAAGATAATGTGAATAAGAATCTACTCTGTATATACAGGCAGTCCCCGGGTTACGTACAAGATAGGGACTGTAGGTTTGTACTTCAGTTGAATTTGTATGCAAGTCAGAACAGGTACATTATTTTAATAAATGTTATTGTTAATTGACTGTAACCAAGTGCTCTGCCAATGAATGGTGGAGTTTCACCTCTCTCTGACCTTTTTATTATTTCTACTTTATTTTCAATGGTGATGGTTTTTCTCTTCTTTACTGTATCACCAGCACTTGCATCAGATTTGTGTTTCAGAGACATTGTTGAAGGGTGAAGACAAAGGTTAAGATGAGCTCTTCTGCACAGCACTGTACACACTATCACAGCAGGAAGGCACCCGTCATCAACACGCCTGGTGTACTGACAAGAGACAACTTACTGCTATGCACGTAACAGTACAAGCAGGCTTGCTATTGAGAATGAATGGGAGTAGCGAGGGACGGCTCACCACCCACGCACCACACAGTCACCTCCACTACAGTATACAGCCTGCAGTGTGTGTCCACCCACCGAGAACAAACACAGTGTGGCCAAAGGCGTTTAGTGAATCGCCCACCACCGCCCCCATTCAGCAGGCAGTCACCCAATGCACACTACAATGCTACCCTCCACTGCCCTGTTCACCCTCAATGGCCTCCGTTCAGCCACAACTGGGTTACCACTTGCAGCATTACCAGCCGCCCACCGAAAACATTTCAGGGGGAGCCGTGTGTAGTGGGTGGGAGTGAAATGTCCTCCATCGCTCCATCCAGTCAGGAGCAGTAGCTGCGGCGGCGTAGTGGGCGGACAGCGAACCGCCCCATTAAGCCTCCATCCTGCACATCTGAGCAATAGCTGTGGCCCTGGTGACTATGCACCATGGGTCACCGCTCGCTTGCCACCGGGAGCCGCCCAAGTGACACTATGCACCCCTCCAGCCACTACGTGCAGGTGTCCTCCAGCCAAAGATGATGGAGCAGCAGTTAATGAGGCGCATGCGTCACAGCTGCAGCCTTGTTCATAAGTCGTAGGTCAGATGTCTGTAACCTGGGGACTACCTCTCTATATATATACTATATATATATATATATATATATATATATATATATAAAATCCTAAGCCTAAAAGTGCAAAGATTTTGTGCAACGATTTTATGTGATGTTTTTATGTCACGCTTTAAATCGGCCTTATTTTAAAACCTACATATATATGTTTGGTATCATTCTTTTCAGAATTTATCGAACTTTAATGTGATTTTGTCAGATTTTCAGATTCTTATTCTGTTTTTAAATTATAATCTAAAATATCAAGAAAGTCGTGGTTTATAAGAATGTCAGTTAAAATCGTTTATTTAGTCTCTTATAAATACTCGAGCATAGTGGATCTCAATTTAACAAGAATGCTCCAATCAGTAAGAGAGTCAATATTTTATTCTCATTTCATGATTTTTACTTCATTAAATAATAATTATTTTTTCATTTACATATTTATAAAATTCCATGATTTTGACTCCAATAAATAATAATTGTTCTTTTGTATATTTACAGATTTTAGTAATATTCTTGCTGCAACTGGGGGTTGGGCACCGAAAGTGCCAGGGGCTTGCCTTGCCCCCCCCCCCCCCCAAGTAAAATATAAAGTGTAGAGTACCATAAGGTTGAGTGGTGACTTTCAAAATTCTTATTGGTGCTGGAAAAAATGATCTTTAAGTTTGAAAGTGCAAACCTTTATAGAGCTTTCTAGATGGCAGAACAGAAAGAAAAAAAGCACTACCTGAGTGGTTGTGTGGCCTAATGTTCTAGATTACTGAAAACAAAAATCCAATAATTTGTGATTAAAAATACAACATATTGTCCTATTAATTGTGAATCTCACATTCCCTCCATTCCACCTCTGGTCAGTTTCAGATTTTATTCAGACTAATGCCATGTGTAATTAAACATGCCAATCTTCTGTTTTGCCTTGTATCCATTCATCTATCCTTTTCTCTAAACTTCTTTACCCATTGTAGGGAAATGGCAACAGCAGGGCAGGAACCAAAACCGGATGGAAAGCTGTTGCATTACATATCTCACACATCCTTTAACCAGCCTTTCATATCTTTGGGGAAATACAAAATGAAAGCAACTGGAAAATAAACAATGCAGATATGGGGAGAACATCACAAAGAAAGTGGCTGGGCAAGAAACTGAACTATAGCCTGTCAAAATGTGAGGCAGCAGACCCTTCTTCACTTTAATTTATTTGAATTTACAACACTACAAAACTCTGGGGGGAAAAATGCCACCACAGTGCTAACTCTCCACCCAGTATTTATTCCTCCAACGTGTATTTACTGTTTCACAAAAAAAGAGATTATTTACTGGAGTGTGTTAGCTTCTTGTGATTGTACTGTGCATTTTTATTTCTGTCTGTTTTGCAATTTGAATAAGAACATGCCCGGCCATATGTCTACATGGGCATTCTTCCAGGATCTCCAGTTTTCCTCCCATATCCTCGAAGACGTGTGTGTTAGGTTAAGTCTTAATTCTAAATTGGCCTATCATGGGTGTGATTTATGGGTTTTATGCCTACCCTGGAAGGTTGTTTTACACTTTGTGCTACTGAGAAAGGCAACAAACTCAGACCCCAAGGCCTAAAATGGCCCAAGCAGGATTAAGACTTTAAGTGAACTATTCATAAAAGGAAATAGTTGGTCAAGCTTATGAAGGCAAATACAGTTAATAATTAGAATCTCACATACATCTATCAAGTTTCTGGACCCACTGTGTTCATTGCATGAGACTAGAGCCTCCGTGCTGTGTCCAAGACAGAAGCCAACCCTGGATAGAATGCCAGCCCATTGTCGATCACGTGTCTAGTGAACCAACTTTGACATACCCAGTAGATGACAAAAGCAATTTATTTCTTGTATAGACCAAAATCACAGAAAGAATACCTCAGTTGACTTTAACAGGACCTCTTTTTTGACAGACCAGCCTTTACTCTCTAAGAAGGCAAACACACTTCTTTCTTGGGGGAATAATGTTGGGAAAGGCAATTCAGTGACCCCCTTCCAGGTTGCTTGGGGGCGCAATAAGTGTCAAAAAAATGGGGTAAATACAACACACAAAACAGAACACCAGTAATCCTTCTAACTTTATAGAGCTAGTTGGCCAATCTATTATGGCCTCCTCAGAAATATATACAACCGTATAAACTACAGGACAAAATGCAAGAATAGATTATAGCACTCACTTTGTTCAAATACATCAAAACAAAGTGGAAAGTAATTATCACAAATGAAACACAGAAATATCTGTCCATGAGCTAATTGTAGAACCACGGCCAGATTGTAGAAAAGGAGTCAGACAAGCCAGACATAGTCAGAGTACTGGAGATCTCGGCCAACAAATTGCCCACACTTACTGACAATTCTACAGCTGAATCAGTGGTGGGCTGGCCAATCTGATGAAAGGACCCTCCTACCCAATGTTTCCAGTGCTCCTTTGTCTAAGATGACTTTTTCATGACAGGCAGGTTTGGTAGTAGAGCAGTGGTGCCAAATACGTGAGGATACCAAGAAGAGAAAAGTGATAGGGCAGGGTTAGTAATAGTTTACTACTAAAATATAAGTAATATGATGTTTATAATGACTAACAACAGAGATACAGTATTCTTAGCAAATCAGCAGCTCTACTCAAGGTATACTAAACTGAACACATGAGTATTCAGCCGGGATTTGAAAGCTGAGACTGAAGGGGTACCTCGTATAGCAGGTTTGTGAGTAATGATAAGTTCAGATAAGTAAGCAACCCCCCAGGCAGACATGCGGTCCAGTCCTACACTCCGGAAATTACCTTGTATCTGCCTCAGACAGGTGTTACGTGGGCGACCCCTTGGCCTGGTCCAGCAACTCGGGTCCCCAACAATGAGGATCTTACAGGTCGGATCACCCTTGGGAAAATGCACCATATGGCCGTAGTGCCATAACTGATGCTCCCTCACAATGCAGGTAATGTGCCTCATTCAAGACTCCATGAGCAACCGGTCATTCGACACAAAGTCAAACCAACGGTACCCAAGGATTTTCTGGAGAGACACAGTACCAAAGGAGTCTAGTCTTCGTCTCAGGTCACTGGATAGCATCTATTTCTCGCAACCATATAGCCAGACAGGAAGCAGAAGGAATCTAAAGTCTTGGACCTTCGTCCGTTTGCATAGATATCGGGAGCGGCACACACCCCTTTCCAGTGACCTCATGACCCCCCATGCTCTACTGACTTCATAGGAAAAGTCACCAGAGACATGAATGTCACTGCCAAGGTAAGTAAACCTCTCAACGAGGTCGACACTCTCTCCGCAAACAGACACACTGCTGATGGCTGCTCCCAAGAGGTTATTAAAGGCCTGGATCTTGGTTTTTATCCAGGACACTCGCAAGCTCAGACACTCAGACTCCTCGCTCAGTCTCTCAAGCTCCCCTTCAGGCAAAACAAAATTATTTTATGTCTCATCCGAGCTGGAAGGGAAAGACTTCTGTTCCAGTAGTGGAGGATGTGAGGTCAATGTTCATGAGGCTGTTCTAATCTGGTGGCAAAATAGGTAAAGGTGTAACTGACAGTGCCTTCTCATGCTCGGCAGTGGTATTTCACCTATTAGCAGAGCCTTGTAGTTACCCCTCACTCTTGCTTGTCTGGCAATATAGATTCCTTAACAGTTTCCTTCTTAGTGTAGACCCCTCATTTAGTTAAATCAATTATCCGTCTATAGTTTAAAGAACTCCCTTAATCCAGATCACCACAGCCACAGAATATCCTGGCAGAATCGGGGCAAGGCAAGAATCTAGAAGGGATGCCATTCCATCCAAGGGCACACTCCTAGTGCCAATTAATGTCAAATTAAGGTAATATTTATCTATTTTGAGACAGTTCAGAATACCTGAAGAAACTCTGAGAATGTACAAAATACCCTTGAAGCTCTCTTGAAGCTAACCACTGCGCTTCCATGCTCGCCTAAATGAGTTTACCTGATACAAAAATAAAAATAGCCTTGTAACATTAGGTCTAAATTTCTTTTCCCTGGTAGGCACCAGCAGTAAATGTAGCTGAGATCTTTATAAATTAAATTCAAATGGTAAATTTTGATGTAGGGACAGACCATAACCATAAAAATGTAATTTTGGTCATTCAAGGAAACCACAACCAATACTGACCCAAAAACAACCTCCCTCAAAAGATTTTTTTCTGTTGTTTTTACAATTCATTTGAAAACTGTGTCTTTCCTGGAGATTTCTGGAATGGCGATCTGTATGCAACCCAGCATTCTATTTGATAAAGATAGAAGTGTCCTGTGCAGACCTAAAATTAGGCTTGACTGTTCACGTGGATGAAAATAGACTTCACTCTGTAACCTCGTTTTCCAAATTTGCAGACAAGAAAGTGTAAAGGTTTAAGTAAAAACAGCAATATGTGCTCTGGTGGATACTTGTTTGCTTAGCCTGTTGACCCTTTTGCGTGTCCATTTGGAGGGGGAAAAGTGGAGGTTAGCCTACTGGGAATTTTTCAGCAAAATTATATATCACATTGAATGCAGGCTGCAATTTCAGTGACAGACAGAGAGCTACGGGGCAAGAACATTTTAACCCCTTCCCTTTTGTAGATTTACTTAAGCAAGCATTTTCACTCAGTGTAGGATACTATATTGCTTACTGAAATTATGTGTGAAGAATTCTGTATAAGACAGCTGTAACAGAGAGTATCCTGCCCAAAAAGAATACTTTTCCCCCCTTGCCTACTTGGCTTCTTTCCATTACTTCCATCGATATTGGTTTGTAGGGAAAGGCAGATGAAATCATCCGACCGACCAGGCCCAAATTTTCAACCAAGTCTTCCAAAACTAAGTATTTGTATGATTACTCCAGTTACTCTTTCTCCAGAAATCTCTCTTCTTCCCCCAATCACTTACTTTTCTCTTCACTTCTGCCAGCTCACGTGATGTTTTTTTTTAACATTTTTAAATTCACATTGTTGAGACGTGTACAAAGTACAGTGAAATTCATATTTGCTTGTTTGACTAACATGTAAAACACATCAGTGCCACCTTCAACAAATGCTGCTAATCAAACAAGGACTTTATCTGGAGGCCTCATGGATTCATTTGGGGGGACCAGGGGTTACATATATTCTAATTAAGATTTTTAACTTTAGGCTAGAAATTACCAAGTGTATCTTTTATATTTATTTGTTTTATATTTACAGCCTGTCCCAACACCAATTCCTAGTTTTAACAAACCCCAACTAACGTTCTCATATGCCTACCTGTTATGTTGGTGCCCCTACGGTTCAAATATAACCCATCATGTTGGCATGATCCTTTCTATTCCAGAAGAAGCCACAATGTTCCATAAATCTATGTCTCTCTATCCAACACCAAGATTTGAGCCACAACCTTCTAATCCCCTCAGTCTTGTCTAGACTTGGGTGTGAAGTAGGCAGAACTACAGAGAAGACCATTTTGTCGATTCTGCTCCTCAGCTTTGAAGACCATTTGCAGATGAATGCTAAGATCGACACTAAATTGCTCCTATTTTGAGAGTGAGTGTGCCCTGGGATGGTCTGGTGCCTGGTCTGGTTTTGATTCCTTCTTTATCCCTGGTGTGATAGGAGATGGTCCTTCTTCTCACCTACCCTATATTGGACTATGGGGACTCAGACAACACACAGAACGATGGCAGGTTTATTTCCCAATATGCACACATATTCACACATAAAAAAAATCACAAGTGGTAAAATAGATTAAATAAGCAGTAACTTGCAGCACCTTATCACAAATTACATGTATCAAGCATTTTCCGGAGTCAGCAGAGATCCTATTAGAAATGGATGTATTTTTGATAGTAAAATGACAGACAGAATCAATTTTAAAAGTACCTGCATTGCAAGGAGATTTGTTTCCGTGGTAAACATGTTGATTCTGTTCAGAATGAGAAAAGAAAATATGGGACTGAGAGATGTCTGACATTTTAAGGTAGAAAGCACATCTATTTAGTAATTTTAAAGCGGTTCCTCTAAATCAGTAACCATATTAAAGTGGTAGTCAATTATGTAAAATTAAATTTTTCTGACCTGTTTATCCAGTTCGGGTACTTCAGTTAATCCATTTTCTGAATGTTTTTTCTATTATACGGTTTTAGGAAGGTGGCACTTTTATTGGTAGTGCTCTGAGACAAAGTAGCCATTCCAGTTCATCAGTTTAGAGATTCCAATTAACCTGACGTGTATGTTTCTTAAGTATGAGGGAGTAATTTATAGAATTTTTATCACACATTTAGGTATTGATGGGTGTGTGTTTTGTGAGTGGGATGTGTGTACAGTACATGTGAATGCTATTGTGCCTTGTAATGGACTGGATCGGCTCTTACCTTACACGTACTGCCATTATGGTCTTTAGCTTCCCAGTAAGTGAGTTTGGAAGATAAAGGATTAAATACGTTGCCTTAAAAATGTTGATGTTTTTCTCCCATGTTCTCTCCTGGTGTCTCACAATATAAATATACTAGATAGCCGACGCTCGCCGTAGCATACGGTGTGGTAAGAATAGAAACGGAAAACCGCGCATTGCCTTCATCAACCGTTTGTGTCAAGAAATAACCCACTGATTAGGAACAGGCAGTTGTCGGATCCCGGAATACAGATGACGTTGTACAAAAACCCATCGACAGAGAAGATACTGTCGTACATTTTATAACAAAGGCTTAGGAAACAACCATCACAGTATAATGAAAACAGCAAGGAGCGAAACCAATAGCAAGGAGTGAAACCAATGCCAATGGCCGAGAGAGTACCTTCCTGTAGCAGGCTATGGAAAAGACTCCTAGTCGCACACATGGCCGAAGTGAAAGGTCACGCAGTCAGGGTAGATATCGGATGGTGACGTGACACCAATGGGGTCATGAGAGAGGAGCGGGGAACGCGGTAGTCCGAAGGAGGAATAGGACTCGAGAAAAGCTGCGTGGGGGTGTATGGGAGGCCGCAGGCAGCGTGGGGAAGGGTTTGGAAGAGGATGAATAGGAATCGAGAAATGCCATGTATGTGGGCGGGACTGGGTTTGAAGAGGAAGCAGGACAAACCAGAAGAGAAATATATATAAGAGATTATTATTCAGTACATTTTCATGCAGTCATACAGAATTTGTTTGAACACTCTCACTCAGCTGGAATCCTCACCTTGTGTCCAGCAGATTCTGACTCCGCAGGTCTATAGTGGTCTATAGTGGAAAAAGCAGATTCAGTCAGTTGATAGGTGTCTGGACCACCACTACCCAACCAACAAAGGACAGAATCCATCTTTAAAGAGTACGCAGTGAGAGTGCTTTGCTTGATGGGTGATGCGGGTCTCTAAATAAATATGTTGACAACTAATTTGTAATTCTGTTTCTGTTATTATGTAAACTGCAAAGCATCTTTCAAAATGTAATTAGGTTTGCTATAAACAGTAATTATCAGTTATACTTAGCAAAAATAAAGTTACAATAAATAAAGTGTGACTTTGATTAACTGTTTTTGTTGATAGTGGACCTATTTGGATTTTAATTTTAAACTCTTGGGTAGTCTGTTTCATATTGAAAATAAATTAATGTATATGTGCAGTCTGATGTGTGGGATATGTTGGCTTAAATTTATTTTTCATGATGAACGTCCGTATGCAGTTTTTCCATGCCAAAGGAAGTGCAAAAAAATACATGGCAAATACAAACATATGCAGCAGATGTATAGTTTTTTTTCCACTTATTGGTGTGAAAGTAATCTTCAGCAGGATCTGAAAGCAAACCGCGTTGAGGAGGAGGGGAATAAACTGCGTTGAGGAGTGGTGGGATAAGCTGAGTTGGGTTAAGCCAGAATGGAAAGAATAAAATAAAGAAAATGAAACCTGTAACCCTTGAAAACATACAGAACATGTATGGTACTTACAGCAAAATGTGGTCGTTGCCTCTGTCCTGCAGACAGAGACTCAAGATTCCAGTCAGCAGATCGACAATAAATTTATGACTAAGCGCTTAATGATTTAAAACTGACAATTTGGGGTGACATATTTCTGGTATTGTACTTATACAATCTTCAGACTTCATCTGGGAATGTTTTAACTCAAAGTGTTTAGATTAAGTGACTTTTATTTTTAATGAAATATGGAAAAGCCTTTTGGGCTTGTAAGTATAATTATGAACATTCACCTTGACAACCATGCCACACATACTGCTAAGCGTAATGGCATTCATAAATTCTCCAATGGACTACATCCGAGGTCTGGGAAAGACACCAGCTAGGAGAAAATCTACACAATATATTTTAATAGAATAAAGAACGGACATTGGGCTTGGTGTTCCAAAACATGAATATGATATTAATGAAAGATATGTGTTTTAATTAAGTCTGTTAATAAAGATTACTTTGCAAACTTATTTGAATAATTTATTCTATAGCTACTTCACTTATAATAAGTAATTAGCCTTTAGATTTAACATGCGTGTAACAGGCACATCCATCAGTCTATCCATCTAAACCCACTAGTGCAAATATTTAGGGTCACTGGGAGCCTAGAACAGTAGCCATGGGCTCAAGGTAGGTGCCAACGACATGGTCTGTCGTAGGGCACACTTACACAGCCACCGACACTCATCCACACCAGGCTGAATTAAAGTCACACACAGACATTCAAGTGCAGAGACCAGGGAAAACATCCAGACATATTAAAGGTGGAAATAGGCTTGACAAGGGTGGAACAATGCATCATTGTAAACGTGTTGTAGATTCCCCAAGCATTTGGATTAAACTTGGATGTGACTGGCAGAATCCATAGAATATTTGGGGTGCCAACCTGGTCACCTCATTTAAACAAAAATTTAAGAAACAGATGCTGGATAGAGCAACTAACAGAACAAAAAGCAAAAAAGGACCGTTTGCCTGAAGTGGCTCTCTGCAAATGGTCTGTCTGTGGAGCTCTGTCTTATAGCTGGCTCAGGCCAAGACTGATGCCTCCTTCCAGGAACAGGTACCTTTGGACAGGAAGGGGCGGGGCATCCTGGGGAATTGAGGGAGGAGTCAGTCTCCCTTATGGGGCATCTTCTTGGAGCTGCAGAGTGAAGAGATAAGTCTGTTATGCAACAGTGCCCCCTGTCATCCTGGAGTGGCATTACATTTCACTGCATGCGTGACAATGTCTAGTTTACCCATTGGATGCTGCAACTTCATTTCTTTATTGCGGGCCATAACTTCAAGTCTTTGCTTCTGGAGTTTTAGAACATTCTTAACAGCACCATATTATTTGGATACAGATAAGTAAATTTGAACTGCTGTTGAATGGTTCTGAACTCTGATTATAACTGGCATATTCCTTTCTTTTGTGTGTTTTCTTTACAAAGAGCTCAATCATATGCTGATGTACTTTTCTTTAATAATTCTGCCATTTAAATGTTTTATACTTACCTCTGTATTACAGGACATTTTTATTTATTTATACTCAAGGAGTATGCAAGGGGAATTGGACAATAAACTTTTGTTTACTCGTTATATATTTAACATTCTTAATATGCCAAAAATTGGAACCAAATAAAAAATTAAATAGATGTGACAAATTGCCACACAAATTGGATATTTCAAGAGTTGTCATAGAACATATTAGCCAACACATCCAATATGTTTGCCTTTAAGTCCTTTAAGGTTACATTGCTGCTTCTCACGGAATGGGTCTTCCTGGTGGCCGTGTTCTTCCTTGTTTCTCCTTCTCTTTAATACGTTCACTTTACACTTGGTGGATTTTTAAAGCCATCCAGAGCCAAGTTGAACACCTTAGCACCTCTCTGTCCAAAGTTATTTCAACAGACCATATCAGCATATATTCATGAGGTGTTCAGGCACGAAGATATCCAAAGGTTCAAGCATGTCACTTTATATGCCAGTGGAATGTCCCAAAATGACTATTTCACTGTTTAAAGTTCTGATGTTTCATCTTGCCAGATCCTGTCCTTTTTACAGTGGAAAGTTTAATTTTTTTTAGTTTAACGTTCAGTTTATTGTTTTAAAACTTGCCGCTTTTATAGAGAGAAATGGGCAAGTACAAAATAAGATTAAAAAAAACTTACAGTTTAAACATGCAATTTACAATCAAGAAAAACTGTCTATAATCCTTCTTAACACTTTAAATCACAAGAATAAAATCACATTTCTCTCCTGGGACAAATAAAGAAAATTCTATCTAATGGTAGGAATATGGAAGGAAGACAACAAAATTCTCGAGATCAAATGCTCAGAGTGTTATATTTTATCCAGGGTTCCTCCCATGAGTAGGATGCAATCATTTGTTTATTTGGTTAGGCATTTATTTATGTTGATATTACTTTAGTTAATTATCTGCTTTGTTTTGCATGCCTGTATTCTGTGCATTGTGTCTTTTGGGTTGTTGGCAAAAAGAGGAGAGACGACCAGCCCATCACTGCCAGGGACTCCCCTCTGCCCTATAAATGCAAAGGTTTCCCACAGTTCCTGGTGGTTTATTAGATCATGGTAGGGAGTTAGTGGGTTTACTTGTATTTTTTGCTGTGCTTGTTCTTTTCAACATCTCTGGACTTTTTGACCTTCTGTTCTATATTTACAATTCTCTCGATTAATGTATTGAAACATTGTTTGTTTGCCTTATTCTTTTGGACAACTCCTTTTTGCCTTTTGTGATGTTATGTCAGATTATTTTCACTAAGAATAAATCTTTTATTTCATAAAGATCCTGTGTTTGCCCTTATATCAGGCAGGGGTTTGCTGGTAATTCTCCCTCTAGTGGGTATTTTGGGGCACTGCAGGACTCAAAATGAGCTTTGGAATTCCAAGTTCATAACACAGACATCCAAAAACTTGGAAACTTGACGCTGATAGTAGTTGAGCTTAAACACAAACTCAGGCTTCTGGAGCTGTCAGGCAGCAGTGCTAACTACTGTACCACCATGCCACAATAAAACAACTACAGTATATAGCGTTATAAGGCAGATTAATATTGTGGATCAGTTTGCTTAAACCTGACACTGGCTTAATGGGTGCTGTTCCTTCCTCAAAATATTCCATTTTACAATTGCCGGCTTTCACTTTTGATGATGCAGTAATCCTGGTGTAATTGAGCTATTTATTTATTTAGAATAAATTAATTAATTAAAAAAATGAATAAAAAAATTAATTATTTTTAATTAATGCATATTCTGGCTTCTTCCCACACACCATTACTGCACAGGTATGTTGGCAGGAACGGTATTTGTAAGCGTCTCTATTGGATGATGTTTATGATTAAATGTTTTAGTGTCCCATCTGGGATGGAATGGCATCCCATCTGGGATATACTCTTTGCCCAGCGCTACTAAGGTAGAATCTTGGCATTGTCCCAAATAGGATATAAAGATAAATGAAGTCATGGGTAGACATATGTAGAGGTCAATGGGTGGATTTATTTTTAAATATGCCTGAGCGGTACGTGTTTGCATTCTGGCCTTTCCATACAACTAATCATGGAGGCAACAAGTGCTGAAAATGGAGAGGAAATTTTTTTCTCACCCACAGTTTACTACTTTTCTGAGTGTTGGTATCACCACATTATCTGTCATGTCATTTTCTAACCCGCTTAATCCAGACCAGGGTTTTTGGGGAGCTTGAGCCTGTCCCAGCTAGCATAGGGTGCAAAGCAGGAACAAACCCTGGTCAAGGGCACCAGTCTATCACAGACCACATCGTCTAATATGGCATATTCTACCTTTAGAATTTTACAGTTTTAACCTTGTGTTTCTACCTTTCAGTAATTTTGTGTGGTAAATTTGGCCATACTCTTTTAACTTAAACCAAAGACAAGAGAGCTAAGTTTTGATTTGTCCTCCACAGCAACAAGAATGAGGCACACTAGATCCTCTGTAAGGTATTGTAACTATTGCTATACCTTCTTGGTTTTGATCATAAGTTATTGAGTAGTCCTTTAAAGGTAACTCAGAAAATAGATTATCCTGTAATAAGAAGCTTTGATTTATATTTACATTCACATTTATCCAAAGTGACTTACAAAACAGGTCAACATAATTGTGTAAACATCTGTCTGGGGGACTGTTTGGGAACAAGTGTTTCAGGTCAGTCACAAAATTGATCATCACTAGTGAAAAGCTTCTGTTGTTGAAGTGGGGAACATAAGAACTGGCATTCAGTGTTTCTGCTTTGTCAGCTAACTGGAAATAAATGATTCATGTTACGCTTGATATACAAGCTCCAGGATTCATAAATTTTGTGTTTGAAAGTTGTAGGGGGAGACCTGCCGAATAACTAGAATGACATTACTGAGAGTCTGTGAGAAGTGCTTGTACTGCGTATAGTGAGTCCTAGCTGCCTACCAGTATGATAAATATCACAGCGGTGGCATGAATTAACCAGAACTAAGTAAGAATTTAGATAACACTTTTGACAGAGCAACCATTGCAGTGGTGAACTCAGCAGATATTTATTTGAAAGTTCCCCACCATTCCTGATGCAGGATTAGTTGCAGCCTGTTATTTGATGCTGCTACGGTGGGCTCTAGACCCCTGTGACCCTCAATTGGATTAAGCTGGTTTAAGAATGTTGCTATGTAAGAGTTGTACAGAATATGTACGAGGGAAGTGTGACAGTGGTGAGGTCTGCGGTAGGAGTGACGGATGCATTCAAGTCGGAGGTAGGATTACTTCAGGGATCGGCTCAGAGCCCTTTCTTATTTGCAATGGTGATGGACAGGTTGACAGACGAGATTAGACAGGAGTCCCCGTGGACTATGATGTTTGCTGATGACATTGTGATCTGTAGCGATAGTAGGGAGCTGGTTGAGGAGCCCCTCTAGAGGTGGAGATATGATCTAGAGAGGAGAGGAATGAAGGTCATTAGGAACAAGACAGAATACATGTGTGTCAATGAGAGGGAGGTCAGTGGAATGGTGAGGATGCAGGGAGTAGAGTTGGTGAAGGTGGATGAGTTTAAATACTTGGGATCAAAAGTACAGAGTAATGGGGATTGTGGAAGAGAAGTGAAGAAGAGAGTGCAGGCAGGGTGGAATGGGTGGAGAAGAGTGTCAGGAGTAATTTGTGACAAAAGTTTATCATCAAGAATGAAAGGGAAGGTCTACAGGATGGTAGTGAGACCAGCTATGTTATATGGGTTGGAGACGGTGGCACTGACCAGAAAGCAGGAGACAGGGCTGTAGGTAGCAGAGTTAAAGATGTTAAGATTTGCACTGGGTGTGACGAGGATGGACAGGATTAGAAATGAGGACATTGGAGGGTCAGCTCAGGTTGGAAGATTGGAAGACAAAGTCAGAGAGGCAAGACTGCATTGGTTTGGACATGTACAGAGGAGAGATGCTGGGTATATTGGGAGAAGGATGTTAATGATAGAGATGGTCTTCCGACTATAAATCACCTTTTAATTTGTGTAAGTCATGCCATCTGTCACCAAAGGTTGCATTCCAATCACAAGTCTGTTGTAGTCTCGCTTGCTGGTGGCCTATGTTTGAGGTGTTTATTGTGTATCGAATATACTAGAAAAACATTTTGATGAGAACAGGCTATTCAGCCTAACGAAGTCCGTCAATCCTGTCCACCTAACTTGTCAAAAGTAGCGTCAGATTGACTTTTACAGGTCCCAAAAGTCTTACCTTCAGCAACACAACTTTGTAATGTGCCTATGGTTCTTTGTGTGAAGAAAAACTTCCTAATGTTTGTGCGAAATTTACAGTTAACAATTTTCCTACTGTGTCCCTGTGTTCTTGTTTAAACCACATTAGTGCTGCTCATGCAAATATATACCTGGGGCCTACGTTCATGTTTGTTCAAAGCCACCTTAACCTAAAGTCTTTTCCAAACACATCTGAACTGCATACAAAGACAGACTATTTGTGCCTACCAATATGCTTTAAACAATATTTTCTGACATTATAATATCATCTCGGATTAAGTTGTCAGTTAAGTGTAAAGAACAAGTGAACTGGAAAAAGAGCCACACAATGTATATATAATGTGAACATGTACTGTATGTACGTTACTGACAGAGTGGTTTCAAGAGAGGTTCAAAATGCTTTATTGCTCAGTTTAAACCAATGTGTTCATCAGCTGGATTTAGTTTTCCCACTAGTGTGACAGTTAAGACTTTCCAATGCACAATTTGCTGTAGCAGCCTCAGCTGGAGTGATGGACCATCATAGACTTTAATGACAGTATCACTATATTGTGACATCAGCTTCACAATTTTTTTTTTTCTGGAAAGCACATGGAAAATGCTTTCCATGTCTGCCAAATTCTCCACTAACTAATCATGAGACATACGGTGACTGCAGATGGCAATTTCACTAGTTTAAAATACCAGTTGACGAGGAAGACTGTGAAGTGTTTGTTCACACAGAGGTACAATAAAAACTTTTGCTGGACCACAGGGTACATTTTTCTTAAAATGTTTTTACCTTTTATAGTTTTTAGATTTAATTATTATTGTAATAATAATACAATTTACTCTGCCTTTGGCAGTCAATATACTGTATTGTATTAGCAGTAGGTTTCTATAATACATATGTTGTACCTAAATATTTTATTAGTAGTTTTATGTCCCTTACAAAGTGAAAAATTCACAAGCATATATACATACTCTTTTTTAAACTTAATTGAAGACAGGACGGGCGGCACGGTGCCTTGCAGTTTGGAGACCCGGGTTCGCTTCCCGGGTCCTCCCTGCGTGGAGTTTGCATGTTCTCCCCGTGTCTGCATGGGTTTCCTCTGGGCGCTCTGGTTTCCTCCCACAGTCCAAAGACTACAGGTTAGGTGGATTGGCGATTCTAAATTGGCCCTAGCGTGTGCTGGGTGTGATTGTGTGTGTCCTTTGTTGGGTTGGCACCCTGCCTGGGATTGGTTCCTGCCCTGTATTGGCTCCAGCAGACCCCTGTGACCCTGTGTTTGGATTCAGCGGGTTGGAAAATGGATGGATGAAGACAGGACTCTTGACCAATGAATGGGGTGAGCCCTTCAGTTCAAAAAGTTATTCCCATGAGGCTTTAGTTGTTGTTTATTCTAGAAGTAACTTTTTAACAATACTTTAGCAAAAAAAAAACATTGGTTTTGCATGTTTGTGCATATGAATGGATGACTGACATGCTGATTATGCCTCATAAGTAATGTGAGATTTTGTTTTATTCCATGGACGGTTTTCACATTGTTTGCTGTTGTATGACTGTATTGGTCAATATTGGCTTCTGTTATAGTAAAATGCTTTTCTTTCCATTCTGTATGAAAAAGAAAAATTAAAATGGTCCTCAGTCATCACTACAAATTATATGGGGTAAGTCAAATGGAAAAAAATATGGGGGGGGGGGAGGGTGTTATTCCCTTAATATTGGAATTTGGTTGGGTTCCAGGTTCAGTTAAAAACATAACCACAGACTAAGACTCCAGTGATAGTGTTGATGTGTGTCCAGTTTTGTCCAGTGATGTTAAGGCTCCAGCTCTCTGTTACTCTAACCAATGCAAAGTCATGCATCATGGATGGATCTATAATTGATTAGCACCCTTCCTGCATTACGCCTGAAACTTTCAACTCTAGTTGTATGGATTGATGAATGGATGGATGCTTAAACGTATTTTATTTTCAACATGATTAGACCGCATATCTGGATGTGAATGTTTAACTAGACCAAAAGGATTCTTCATTAAGAATGTTTCAGAAGTTAGGAGCCAGTCGGAAATCTGCTTTCTTTAGAGCATTTTTTCTGAGTGGAGAAGTGATTCATTTCCTCACCATAAATAAAAGTCTTTTTTATTTCTACTTACATATCTACTGCAGGTGTTAATGGAAGCTGCCACCAACTAAAAGCCATTCATTACAAGTATGATACAAACACAGATCCACATGGTTGATAAAAGAAGAGCAAATAACCTAGACCTGAAAAGCAGAACACATATTTTTTCTTATTTTCTTTCCAGTCAGCACTTTAAAAATGAAGGTTCTTTCTGTTTGTCCGTTATTTCTACCTTAATCATATGCTCTTTGAAAAATGCATTTTAGCAGTATCTATCTATTTATATGTCTATCTAAGCTAAGTACTTGGATGGGGGACCAACCAGGAAAAGCTTGGGTTGCTGCTGAAAGAGGTCAGCAGTGGGTTCCTACCCTGTGGTATGAATGTGGTCCCCAATGCCCCAGTGCAGTGATGGGGACACTGTGTTGTAAAAAATGTCTCCATCCTTAGAATGAGACATAAAATCGAGGTTCAGTAGTCATGAAAGATCTCTCTTGCATCCCTCAAAAAAAGTAGCATGTATCCTGATGTCCTGGCAAAATTACCCACCCTGGCCTCCCTAATCATTCCCTGTCACTAACTGACTAACTATCTCTCACCCCTTCACCAACTAACAGGTAATGTGTGGTGAGCCTACTGACACAAAATGGCTGCAGTCACATCATCCAGGTGATTGCTGCACATTGCTGGTGATTTTAGTTGTACCCCACTCACTATGTAAAATGCTTTGAGCAAGAAGAAAATAGCTATATAAATGTAAAGAATCATTATCTATCTATCTATCTATCTATCTATCTATCTATCTATCTATCTGTCTGTCTGTCTGTCTGTCTGTCTGTCTGTCTGTCTATCTATCTATTTATCTGTCTGTCTGTCTGTCTGTCTGTCTGTCTGTCTGTCTGTCTGTCTATCTATCTATCTATCTATCTGTCTGTCTGTCTGTCTGTCTGTCTATCTATCTATCTATTATATAGTGCCTATCTATCTATCTATCTATCTATCTATCTATCTATCTATCTATCTA
>JANRMT010062820.1:9474110-9532302 GCA_026402145.1 Polypterus bichir lapradei
TCTATCTATCTATCTATCTATCTATCTATCTATCTATCTATCTATCTGTCTATTATATAGTGCCTATCTATCTATCTATCTATCTATCTATCTATCTATCTATCTATCTATCTATTATCTATCTATCTATCTATCTATCTATCTATCTATCTATCTATCTATCTATGACCAGTATTAAATGCTTGGATAACCATAACATGCGACTCTGTGATTTTCTTGAGTTCACCCTTTCTGCGTGCTTTATCATAAAGCAGTGGATTTCCCATCAAGCCTTCTTTGACCATTCTTTGTTTTCCCTTCTTGGATGCTCAGAAAGGACACTCTTAGGCAGAGTCTGTATCCTGTTGTGTAGTGTAGTGTACTGCTGTCCATCTTGAGCTATGATGTTTTTTTTATCCCTGTCAGTGGCATAACCAGAAGAGATGGTCCTATGTTATCTTTGTTGAAGTTTCTTGTGGCCTCCAAGCCAATATGACTTTCAAAGTCAGTTTTGCCCTTGTGATCATTATCCATATTTTGTATAAGACAAGAATGTTCAAGCAATAATGAGGCTAATTTAACCCATACTAAACTTGGGTGTCCTTGTTGTGCCTGCTCCTAAATTGAAACCAATAAATTATATTTCTGAACTGATCTTTTCATCCAAACAAATGTATCTAAAACAATGTATATACATGAATGGATGTATCTAAAGTATATACTATATATAATTGAGACAAATGAAGGACACAAGAAGAAGGTTTGGGGTACTGCACGGGTATGCCTTGTATAATAAAGATGAAAAAAAGAGGTTAACAGAAAAGAAACAAATAGTGACTGCAGTTATCACAGATTTGTACCTAATCATGGCTGGACTGTTGAAGAGCACACCAAGACGTGGGCTCCACTATTCTATGACAACTTCCAGCTTTGTCCTTTTTCTTTATATGACATCCAAGACAGTTTGTAAGTGACAACAGCACTCCTGAGGCTAGTGTGTCTTGGATGTGAAAGTTATCAATAGTGCCATCTCTCACTTGGAGTTGATATTATTATTTTTGCCCAGTTTAGCTTTCAGTTGCATCCTATTTGTACATTTCTGACAGTATGTATTCATTGTATTTTTAAATAGTAGTTTAGGGCAGATTTCAAAATCCTCCTTTTAACATATAAAGCATTAAATGGCCAAGGTCCGGTTTACTTGACTGAACTTATCATGACTTACAAACCTGAGCGCACATTAAGATCTCAAGATGCCGGTCTGCTTATGATTCCAAGGATTAATAAAATAACAGTGGCCCCTAAAGTGTGGGGTGGTCTGCCTGCTACTATAAGAGATGTCCCTTCAGTCTCAGCCTTTAAATCCCGGCTGAAGACTCACTACGTCAGTTTAGCATACCCTGACTAGAGCTGCTGATTAACTGTACAGACTGCATCTCTGTTGTTAGTCATTAGCACTAAAACATAAGTAACATGATAGTTATAATTTGTTACTAACCCTCACCTATTCTGTTTCTCTTCTCGGTACTCAAATGTGGCATTTGGTGCCACGGCCCACCTGCCAAGTTGTTTTGCCTGCCTAAGGTAAAGTCATCCCTGATGGAGGATCGCAGGAATCATTGGGGTAGAGGGGTCCTTTCATCGGATTGGCTGGCCCAGCGCTGTTTCAGCCGTGGAATGGCCAATAGGGGAACGCAGCTTGATGGATGAGGTCTCCAGGACTCTAAACAAATCCAAATCATATTATGTGATGTCATCCACTGTTAAATTTTGCTATGTACTTCTAAAATTTTTATTTTTATACTGTATTGAGGATTTGTTCTGTTCTGTGTATTGTATTGTATTGCCCCCTTCTTTTTGACACCCACTGCATGCCCTGGAAAGGGGACTCTCTTTGAACTGCCTTTCCCAGGGTTTCTTCTATTTTTTCCCTATTGGGGTTTTTTTGGGAGTTTTTTCTTGTCTTCTTAGAGAGTCAAAGCTGGGGGGCTGTCAAGAGGCAGGGCCTGTTAAAGCCCATTGCGGCACTTCTTGTGTGATTTTGGGCTATACAAAAATAAACTGTACTGTATTGTATTGTACCCTTGACTAAGTGCAGTTTCAGAGCGTTGTAACAAGTTCAGAGGTAAAATGCATAAACATTCTGTACACATTTGTTTAAACATACAGTAAAACAGAACAGTTAGAAACTGATTAACATACGATGGTCATTTGATAAGTGTGGTAAAAAAGCAAGCTGAACACCGTATTTTGGAAAAAAAAAATGGTTACAAACATCTATAGATCGTAAACATTGTGTCGCCTTTGGCTGAAATCTGGCCTGACATGGATTGAAGAGCAGCACTTGCTAGCCATGACGTCACCAAATGAATTGTGCTGTCATCTCATAGAAATTTACCAAACTATCAAATGACCTCGTAAATGGAGCCTAACCATACCTGTCCATTAACATTAACATTGAATTATTACAAGATGACAATGACGGAGGGGAAAACAAAACTCCCGGGGAGTCCACAGGCAGTTATAACAAAGTCACCAGACAAGGTTGGATGCAGTCCTGGCCTGGAGGCCTATGCCAGCTGGCCACCCATCCCCTTATGGGTATTCTACAGCACAAGTGTATGTTGGGCCGTCTACTATAACGACAGAGTGTGTTGTACCTGACATGAGAGCACAGCATAGGAGACTTCTCCCTGCTTTACTTGTTAGAGCCAACCTGCCTGAATTGTGTGGTGGTGAAAGGGAATTTGAGCGAGCACAAGAACGGTGTTAGCCTTACCAGGAGATGCATGTGTGTTTGAGAAACTGATATGACATTCAACTTATAAAACTCAGAAAAGACACTTCTACGAACCAATGAGCTAAACCGTAAGAGAAGTTGAGATAAGGATTTCCTGGAAGAGCATGAAAACTGAACTTGTTAGATGAAATGAATCCATAATTTCAGAAGCTGCACCGAATATCAAGCAAGGTTTTAATGCATCCATGGCGTGGCACCAAATGCCAAAAGCTACAAAATGGTGATGTGATTTGAAATTAAACAAAAATAAATTGTCCATTTCCAAACTATATTATTAATAAAAAGCACTCACGCGATATTAATCTTTGAAGTTAACGTTTTCAAAGGCCCGCTTTATTTATTTAAACCAGGATAAGATTTAACATGGTGTCCACATTTGTAGCACTGTGATGCCATATTGCCTAAATCTTGAATGTACTATAGAACGCTAATTAAAATACAGTAATAGATTTTAATAAAATGAAAAAATTCTCTCTTATCATGAAATGAGTAAATTGCATGCAGTTCACAAAAAGATAGCAAATCAAAAAACAAGGTGAGGATAACAAATTAACATTAGCTAGAAAGTTGTAAAACATACCATTTAGATAAAAAAAAAAAAAGTGAAAAGGTAACATATCTTAATTTGTTTGCTAAAATAAATTTGACATTTCTAGGTGAATGGAGCAGGTGTTAAAAAGTAATGATTCAACACGTCAGCCTTTAAAGTCAACATCTGGTGGTCATGTGTTGTAAATGGTGAGGGCTTGCTGTGAATTGTGTTGTTGGCAGCTTAGAACCAGAGAACTTGCTCTTTTTTTAAGTCGGGCAAGCTACAAGAGAAAGTTGTTGCTAGGTGTTTGATTTCAGTTATTTCTAAATTTAGGATAGATGACGAAGTAGGAAATTTCCATGTATTGCGCTTAAACTTTTAAAGATCTCTGCAACCAAGTCTTTTACGAAGAAATGCGAGACGTGCTACTGTTCCTTGTGTTCAATAAAATGTGTTTAAAAATTATTCTGTCTTCTGTAACATTCCTTGGAATCTCTAGAGTGACATATTACTTTGTACTCGTCTAAGTGCCAAGTTGCAGACATTACCGTACATATTTATGGCCAGCTGAATAAGCAGGGCATTACGTGCATAGATTTGTAAAAGCTGTGCTGCCTGTGAAAGACATTGAAATTGAAATTTAAGTAATCAATGTAGACCTCAGCAATTAACGTTTGCAGTGCATCATGCATATGTCTCAGTTATATGTAATTTGGTATGGGATTTGTAAAAGCGCTGTTAATGTTTGTGATATGCCATCTGTTGGAATGACAAATGCAGTCCATTTTATTACTAAAAATGTTTGTGATGTGCCATCTTTTTGAATGACAGGGACATAGACTGGCACACATACAGAAACATAAACACTTAACTCATTATCCACCTGAATAAAAAGATAAGATAAGAAAGCAACTATTTATGGGTTTATGTTGACCCTTTTAGTTTTCATTTTATTATATTAAACCCCAAGAGGAAATTATAATTTCACATGACCTTTTGGGGGTACATACCCATTATACAGCACCACTGGAGCAATTTTCAGGTTAAGGGTCTTTTTCAAGGCCCCCTATGGAGTAAGATCACTTCTGGCAGTAATGGGATTTGAACTGGCAACCTTCTACATACCAGTGCAAATCCTTAGCTGAAGAGCTACCACTCAGTGTTATTACTGGCTAAAATGCTAGTGTCTAATTCATCATCCACAGGGTGGTCCAGATCTAATTATGCAGATCCAGATCGTCTGGATGACTTTGATTTATGCGGGGACGATTCCAGTTCAGCGCGAAGACAATTCTTCATGTCGTCAGTTCACACACTCCTCGATGGTCCAGGATTTTTCGGGTGATTTTCTATGTAATAAACTTAATAAGTTATAGCGTAATGAAAATTGCATAATTAGATCTGGACCACCCTATACACTACCTTTCTATGAATTTCTCTGCTGTCATGAGTCAAGAATTGAGTCTTTTTGTGTAACTCCTTACTTGATCAGAACAATGAATGCTACTTCTTAGTGTTTACTGTGGTTTCACGATTAGATGTTTAATCTCACATTACTAAAATGGATGACTTATGGAATAACTGAATCTTTGATATACAGTACCATATAATCTTGGCAAAACCACCACTTTTTGTGTTGATCCCTCCAATGAACCCATATTCATAATGAAACTTTTGAAATTTAATGAACTCATACAATTTAGGCATATAGTTTTGGTCTCCATGATACAAAAAAAAGACATAGCAGCACTGGTAAAAGCCTATAAATGAGTGACTAGGCTCATTCCAGGGCTACTGGGGATGACATATGAAGAAAGACTAAAAGAGCTGAGCCTCCTCAGTTTAAACAAAAGAAGATTAAGAGGAGACATGACTGAAGTGTTTAAAGTATGAAGGGAAGTCGTAGAGTGGATCGAGACTGTTACTTTAAAATAAGTTCATTAAAAACACAGGAACACAGTTAGGATTGACAGAATTAGGCATGGACCTGATTTATAAAAAGAAAACTGATGGATGTGTTCTTTTATTTAGAAACTAGACAGTAACATTATCGTCCAGTGAATACACTTGACTTGACCATACTCTGTTGACCCTTGACCTTTATGACCATATATGGGTGGAGGTTGGGGAAGTGACAGTGAAGGTGGTATGGATGGGAGCGGTACCCGTATGCATGCGGGTGCAAGGCCACACTGCTGACCGCTGCCGAGAGTTGATTCTACAATAAAATAAAAATAAAAAGAGCTTTTAATGAAAAGCTGTAGTGCAGAGTTTCAGCGTAGTATACGTGTACCAAATTTCAGCGTACAGTGGAACCGTGGTTCACGACCATAATTCGTTCCAAAACTCTGGTCGTAAACTGATTTGGTCATGAAACGAAGCAATTTCCACCATAGGATTGTATGTAAATACAATTAGTCAGTTCCAGACCGTACAAACTGTATGTAAATATATATTTTTTTAGTTTTTAAGCACAAATGTAGTTAATTATACCATAGAATGCACAGCGTAATAGTAAACTAAATGTAAAAACATTGAATAACACTACGAAAAACTTGAACAACAGAGAAAACTAACACTGCAATAGTTTGCGCTATAGTGCTAGGAACCGCTCGCTAAAAACACTTTTTTTAAATGAGTTTTAAGCACAGGGAAAAAAAATGAACATTTGAAAAATCCGTAATTTAATAAACCACCAAGAAAAGTAACATTGCCACAATGCACGCTATGAACCGATCGCTGTAAACAGAACTGAAAACAAAAACAAGCCTTTTCTACCTTATGTGTCCAGTCCTCCCTCTCTTGCTCGCTCGCTCGCTCTCTGTCTCTTTCGTGTGTGTGTGTGTCTCTTTCGGGAGCCTGGAGTGCCTGTGTGTGTGCCTCTGTCTCGCGCTCCTGTGTGTGTGTGAGTGTGTGCCTCTGTCTCGTGTGCCTGTGTGTGTGTGCCTCTGTGTGTGTGTGTGTCTCTCGCGTGCCTCTGTGTGTGTGTGTCTCTCGCACGCGCGCCTGTGTGTGTGTGTCGTGCTCTCTCTCTCTCTCTCTCTCTCTCTTGCTCGCTCGCTCACTGCACAGGGAGAGACTGAACATGTACAAACCTAAAGGTTATCTGGCTTTTTCGTATACCGAGTGTGTGGTCGTGAACCGAGGCAAAAGCTTGGCGAACTTTTTGGTCGTAAAACGAGTTGTATGTGTACTGAGATGTTCGTGAACCGAGGTTCCACTGTACAGGGTATTTGATTTTTGACCTTGACCTTCCTGGGTTTACCTTTGACCTTGGATGTCAATCATCCCCCAGTAGGTGTCATGTAGTATATGTGTACAAAATTTTAGGTCAACAGGTCAAACGGTTTGCGAGCTGCAGGTGATTTAAAATCTTAGACAGACAAACGAACAGCTATGGTAGCATATTATATAAGAAGATCACATTTTTCAGCCTAGTTGGAAGATTTGATGATGAATGAGATGCCATTAGGTTTTATTTTTTTATTTTAAGAGTTGTGGAAAAAACACAGAGAACAAGTATAAAGGTTTGGGGAGCCCACGCCATATGCTGTGGTAATTGCAAAAAAAAAAGTAATCATTTAAGACTGAGTCACCAATAGACTAAACAAGAGGCTAAAAAAGGCTTGGAACTTGTTCACACTCGCAAGCCCAGACACTCAGACTCCTCACTCAGTCTCCCCAGAGCCCCGATCAGAGCCTCCATTGACTCTGCGAAGATCACAGCAATCGTCAACAAAGGCAAGATCAGTGAATTTCTTCTCCAACAGGTGACCCACAGTCGCTGAACCCCACAACCTTGCCCAACACCCAGTCCACACAAGCCTTGAACACAGTAGGAGCAAGAACTCCCCGCACCCTGATGAACTCCAGAATCAACTGGAAAAAACTTTGCACAGCACTCACAGTACCAATGTACAGGTCAGCCATGATATCCAACAACTTTGAGGGGATAAGTCTCAGGAAGTCCCACAGGGCAATCAATCAGCCTAGTTGAATGCTTTACGAAAATCGGCAAAGGCTGTAAAGAAACTCTGCCAATATTTGGATTTGCACTGCATAAGAACCCTCAGTGCCAGGATGCGGTCGATGGTAGACTTCTTAGGCGTAAAACCAGACTGCTCCGGTCACTGGTAGGTGAGCGAGTGATCACGGACCCTATTGAGACATGTTTGATGTATTATACAGTATCTGTCTGTTGCTCAGGAAGTACTTTGGAATCCCCAAGAAACACCTGGAAACTGTTGCTTTGGGCCTGGAAAGTCTGTTCTTTTCTGTATATTTTGCTACCACTGCATTCATCTCCATAAAAAAGTGATGGAGAATAATAGAGATTAATTTACAGGAAGCAAATGTATCAAAAATGAGAAATTTCTGCTCAAGGCACATAGTTATGATTTAATTCTAATGCAACAAGAACTATCAGTAAACAAAGGAGACAAATAGGAAAAAAGAGCAAAAGCATCCAGCAGGACATGGCAGGATATTTTAAGGCAAACAAACTCCTAGTTCTGAATACAGAAAGCATTGAGCAGCTTTCTTAATGTAGTAATCTAAAACTATCCATTTATCTGTTTTCCTGAAACATCTTATTGTAATCGGAAAGCCAATTGCTGTTTTCATGAACAATGCAGTGTTGATCAATACCATGAGCTTCTGTGTGCAAAAAATAATGAAATCAATTTTTATTTTTACAAAGTGCATTTTTTTTCCTTAAACATTACTTGCTTTCAGTATAATTATTTTTGAAGCATAAAAGTAAACATAATTAAGCAGTAAGTAAACAGAGGAAAGATCCACAGTTAAAATAAGTTATGAGCAAGGAGATTTTACATTTTTGCAAATTATCCATGTCCAGCTGGGCGGCACAGTGGCACAGTGGGTAGCACTGCTGCCTCGCAGTTAGGAGACCCTGGTTCGCTTCCCGGGTCCTCCCTGCGTGGAGTTTGCATGTTCTCCCCGTGTCTGCGTGGGTTTCCTCCCACAGTCCAAAGACTTGCAGGTTAGATGCACTGGCGATTCTAAATTGTCACTAGTGTGTGTGTGTTTGTGCGCGCCCTGTGGTGGGCTGGCGCCCTGCCTGGAATTTGTTTCCTCCCTTGCGCCCAGTGTTGGCTGGGATTGGCTCCAGCAGACCCCCGTGACCCTGTAGTTAGGATATAGCAGGTTGGATAATGGATGGATGGATCCATGTCCAGCTGTAGGATGGAATAAAGTTCAGACAGATTTCATTTTACATGTTGATAACAGTTTAGCTCAGCATTAAAACTTGTTATCTCATGCTGTCACTTAACAGCTAGTGCTACATTTTGTGAATCAGGACTGCATCACACTTCTTAGTGACTGACAAGATTCATAATACAAAACATATATATATATATATATATATATATATAACAAATTATTCATTATAGAGGAGTTGGGAAAGAATCGCCAGTTAGCAACCAAAGGATCTACACATGAAGGCAAATTCATTGTTTTGCCCAAACTTGTAATTGAAGTGAAGGGTAATGATGACTTGATTGAGTGCAACGATTAAACCAAACCCTCATCAGATAGCAGTGCATCTCAGAAATTATAATTTTCTGAAATAAACTAAGAGATCACAATTAGTGTGTGGCCACCAAATCTTCACAGATAGAATTGCCTTCAGCACGTCTGCCACAAAATAAGTAAGGCTCAACAAAGTGCATAAATGGCTCCAACCACAGGAGTCCTTCACCCAAACATCATTATGTTTAGTCCACTTGTCTTTAGCTTTTGGATGGAAAACAAGACTATAGTAAAAAAAAAAAAAAAATGTAAAAAATGGTGAATTTGTGGATTTGTATGTTGACATTATTTTAACCAACCATTTCAAAAAATCTTCTCTTTGCTCCTCATTTTCATTTTAAGCGGGTCTATTGGGAAATGATTTGTGTCAAAGAAGCAATTAATATATGAAAACCAGCTAACTGAACCTGCCTATCTTAGGGAATGTGGGATGATTATGGTTCATTAACTTTATTTTTATTTTCTAACCCTGTAGTAAAGTGGAACTGAGGTCCGTGGTAGCATGTGGGTTTTAAATAAAAACCGTGCACTCAGATTTTGGGTGGGCTTAGATGCATGTGGTGGTGTGGATGAGAGGTCTTGGGGTGTTGTTGATGGAGGAATTGGCCAGCCTGCATTCACATGTCCCCATTATATGATTATTTTTTATGGGATTTGTTTTTTAAGGCCTTGTAGGAATCTATGATTGTTCAATGGTGTCCTTTGTCAGTTGGACCCCTCTTAATGTTACACCATGTATAGCAGTTTCTTTCTACAGGGTGGTCCAGATCTAATTATGCAGATCCAGATCGTCTGGATGACTTTGATTTATGCGGGGACGATTCCAGTTTGGCATGAAGATGATTCTTCTTGTGGTCAGTTCGCACACTTCTCGATGGTCTGGGATTTTTCGGGTGATTTTCTATGTAATAAACTTAATAAGTTATAGCGTAATGAAAATTGCATAATTAGATCTGGACCACCCTATATATCTGCCGATTCATGGGTCTGTATGGAATTTAGGTGTTCATCCTGTATCTGCAAGTTTATCATCTCCAGATACTCCAGTTTTCCTCCTCATGTCATGAATGTTGTATGTGTTAGGTGAACCTCCAGGTTTAGCTCAGTCTGTTATGAGTGAGTGTAGACTTGTGTGCCACTCTGCCCTGCATTGGAATTCAGGGTTAGTTCCAGCCTTGCACCCCTATTCTGCAAGATAGGTACCAGTATACGCCGTGACCCAGAACTCACTAAGCTTGTGTTAAATGATTGATAGCATTGTTTACTTTAAACTTAAATGGGTGTGTTTGTAACTATTCTTTGAGAAGGACCGACACCACATGCACACTGCTCTTCAGCCAGGCTGTGGCTTCCTTAAACACTGAAATAGGTGCATTCTGTAAATAGATTTATGGATAATTAAATAATTAATGACTCTTGCTTTATTTGTCCCAGATAAGGCTTCTCCAGTTTAAGTGTACAATAAACATATGGTTCCATTTGATAGTGCGTTTCACATGTGACAGGTCAAACAACAGTAATGAGTGAAAGTATTCTTTTTCTTTCTACTGTATAACTGCTTCCATTAGATAAACAGAGGATGTCAGAGACTATTCCAAAAATATCATGGAAAAGACAAGAACTAGTTCTGAATGGGAGAGTAGTCCTTCACATGGCAATCACCTGCAGATATTTGAAAATAATCACACTAAGCCAATGTACATGAAAGTTTTTGAGCTGTGGGAAGAAAGCAGACTCCTTGGAGAATATGGGCATGAGCTGAGGGAAATTCTATGAACTCTGAGCTGGAAGATGAACTTGTATTGCTAAAGCCGTAAAGCAGCAGTGCTTTCCATTGTGCCATCCTTGATAATGCTCTTGCCATTCCAACACTGCACCTAAAGAAATGATTACAGGAATACGATTGATGAGCTTGTTGGAGTGAATGACCGGTTCTCCTCTTAATTGGTCTAATGTTCTACAGATAAATAACATTTTTCCAAAACTTCAATAATGTACCATGACTATGCAAAAGGTTATAATCAGAGTGACTACCAGAAATCATAATGCAGAAGAGCTGTTGTTTTTTTTTTTTTTTAAAGAATTTAGGTTGAACACCTTGAAATGGATGAGGCAGGTCAGAAAATAGAAAGATGAGGTAAAGTAACATGCAAGATCAGTAAGCAGGCAGTACTCTGTAGGCTGACTCGCCTAAAAAGACAGGAACTTTGGAACAGCTGAGCATTTCCTTTTGCAACACCCACTTCCAGGCTCCATCAGTTCAGGGTGGTCTAGGTTTATGTGCCACAAATACAGGAGAATTCAAGAGACTTTCTAAAGTGATGACTTCTAGTTGGCACCACACCACTGCAGCAGATCTGAAATGAATCAAACTGGCAAGGAACATAAAGGTAAAGAGGTAGTGCACAGGTCCATCTGCTAGCCATTCAATGAGACTGCAAAATATGGAATATAATCTGTAAAATAACAGGCTTCCCATTTTGCCATTTGTGTCGCAGAAGCTTTCATATTTGACCTTTTCTTCAATACCAAGTAAGATGTAACCGATTGAGAGGCATGGCGTCTCCTTTGACAGAAAGGCCAGGCTGCGTGTTATTTAATACAGATTGTAGAAGCAGTTTCGCCGACCTAGTGTCTCACACTCAGACTGGCTGACAATCTGATATGACCGTATTGTTCAGCCTGGGAGTTCTTACTCAACATTATCTGGCAAAGGAACACCCTCCGTCTATTTCGAGTTTGGCATATTTGACACTAATTATTTTTTTAGCTTCTAGATTTTTATTGACTTCCTAATATTTGTATGTATTTTTAAGACCAAATCTCTAAAATAAAAGCATCCCTTTAATGTTCCCTTGGCATATGTTATTTTCCTTTTTTGTTTTCTTTGTTTATTTTCAAGTATTATTTTTCATTTGTTTATTATGTTTATGTATTTTTGTAATCATTTTTCTATTCATTTATTATTTACTATCTGTGTATTTGTCCTGTGTGTCATGAACTAGAAGTCCCAAAAACTAAAGAGTTCCAAAGCACATAGATAGATAGATAGATAGATAGATAGATAGATAGATAGATAGATAGATAGATAGATAGATAGATAGATAGATACTTTATTAATCCCAAGGGGAAATTCAGATACTCCAGCAGCAGCATACTGATAAAAAACAATATTAAGTTAAAGAGTGATAACAATGCAGGTATAACAGACAATAACTTTGTATAATGTTAACGTTTACCCCCCCCGGGTGGAACTGAAGAGTCGCATTATGTGGGGGAGGAGCAATCTCCTCAGTCTGTCAGTGGAGTAGGATGGTGACAGCAGTCTGTCGCTGAAGCTGCTCCTCTGTCTGGAGATGATCGTGTTCAGTGGATGCAGTGGATTCTCCATGATTGACAGGAGCCTGCTCAGTGCCCGTCGCTCTGCCACGGATGTCAAATTGTCCAGCTCCATGCCTACAATAGAGCGTTCCTTCCTCACCAGTTTGACCAGGAGTGAGGCGACCCTCTTCTTTATACTGCCTCCCCAGCACACCACTGCATAGAAGAGGGTGCTCGCCACAACTGTCTGATAGAACATCTGCAGCATCTTATTGCAGATGTTGAAGGATGCCAGTCTTCTAAGGAAGTATAGTCGGCTCTGTCCTCTCTTACACAGAGCATCAGTATTGGCAGTCCAGTCCAATTTATCATCCAGCTGCACTCCCAGGTATTTATAGGTCTGCACCCTCTGCACACAGTCACCTCTGATGATCACGGGGTCCATGAGGGGCCTGGGTCTCCTAAAATCCACCACCAGCTCCTTAGTTTTACTGGTGTTCAGGTGTAAGTGGTTTGAGTCGCACCATTTAACAAAGTCCTTGATTAGGTTCCTATACTCCTCCTCCTGCCCACTCCTGATGCTATACTCCCACGATAGCAGTGTCATCAGTGAACTTTTGCACGTGGCAGGACTCCGAGTTGTATTGGAAGTCTGATGTATATAGGCTGATCAGGACTGGAGCATATGCCAGATGATCTGTGGGCTGACGTATTCCTTATCGATAAAGTCACATGGAAGGACACTTAGCCAACCACCTTGGAGCATTTTATTGTTCTTCTCCACTTCTTTCAGCTTCACTCCTGTTGACTTGTAGTGAATTTTCCATCTTTTTCTTCAAACTCCCTCTTTCCTATCCAGCCATATTTACTTACAACATGGAACTGTTTCTAAATCTGCCATAAGACAAAAACCTACAGCAGGAGCAATCCCTTAATTACAAGATGCTCCTGACGTGTACCGTGTCTGCTCTTTTAATCTTCTCATTCTGCCTAACACAACACCATCTTCAAGACCTATCATTTATTATGGATGACTGCCTGAAACCCAGAACTTTAACATGTAACTCCTGCAGCACGGGTGTTGAATGTTAGTATTGTGATGTAAAGAAGACTTGAGGACATCGCAAGCAAATAATGAAAATAGGGACATTATACACCACCTGATAGAAGAATCTATGGGAAAAACTAATTAGCTTTTTGAAGGCTTGGAAAAGGTTTACAATAATAGGAATTTAGGGACCTGCAAGCCTTGCCTTGATGTTATTTTAGAGAGTCTAGGCACATAGGGTGGGTGAGGTTGGGATGAATGACCTGTTTGTGTCATAATTGCTCTAATATTGTAAAGCGTACATTCTTGAAAGTGACTGAATTAAAGTGCATAAGGTGATAATGTCCAATAAGTAGTGCGATTTTTGTTGTCTTCATAGGGAGTCTCCAGAGACCATAACAGCAGGGGCAGTACAGATAATTAAATTAGGGGGGTGTTTTCCAATGAACAGCTCTGCTCTAGACTACTAATCGGCTACTTGTTTTGGCATTTGCCTGTTCTTCCTCTTTATTCCTTGGGTTGCTACAGTATTTTTTAAAATCAGTAAAAGTAGAGAACAGAGTGAGATAATTTGTGATAATAATTAGTGGCCCATGCTGATAGGGGGTCTGACATATCTTTGAATTGGACAAAGTAGTTCTCTGGATGAAAAATTCTGAGAACCACTAACTCAAACGAGGCTATACATATTGAATAAGTAAGTGCCCCTAGCTCACAGGAAACTGTGAGCTGGAGTTCTTTATATCAGGAGATCACCCAAGCAAAACACCACTTGAAACTTTACATTTTTTGTCGGAGGTTTTGCTCACAAGCTTGCAGTACTGATCTATATGTTGTCTCATGACACCCAGCATGACTTTTGTCGCATCAAAGAAACAATGGTGGCAACCAGGAATAAAATAAATTTCTGATGAACTCTACTCCCCAGTCTAAACTTAATTTTACCTCTGCTCAAGGTGATTTTAAAGTTCTCAATTCTGATCGCCTCTTTTCATACCCCTGAGATACAGGTCTCCCAGTTTTCATGTAGTGACACCAGGGTAGAACTCCCCTTGTATGGCTCCTGAAACTTTGTCTAGAGACGCCGGCATCTCTCCACTCAAGAGCCTGCCACTGGGAGTACTGTCTACAAGATAAACTCTCAGCTAACCCATTCTTGAAAGGTTTCATTTTACTTTTCTAAGTAAGGAACCATGTGATACCCTTGTAGTGATTAGACAGAAAACTACTCACCTCCTGCTAGTCTTCCATAACCTCAGTCCAATAGGAAGTCTGGCCCTGGCATTCCCAGCAAATGGCCATGTGCCGCTGGTTATTGTTGATCAAGTCTCAAAACCTCTGCCCAGATTCTTCCTTTGCACAGAGGGCTTACCTTAACTGCCCTTTGGCATCCAGGGACAACGTCACGTTTTTGCATTGGCTGAATTTCTTGCCAAAACTGGCACCCTTACCTGGCAGTTGTCCAAAGCATCTGATACATCTGCGGAGTTTATGTGCCTTTTTATTCTGGCACATGCAGGACAATTCCTACTGAAAATGTGGTTCTTCTACTCTGGAGGTCTACTGCAGGATTTCTTCTTAGGTCTGTGCCAGCATACTACTGCCTTTTGCAAAAAAGTAACCTCTTACCAGCTAGCTAGCTAGTCCTTCATTAAAGTACAGCCGTATTTTGAGACTTAACAATTTTGCATGGAGTGTTTCATCTTTATGGTTAATGCCGTGAACTACACAGAAGAAAATGGCTTTTTGAAATGAGATATTTTTTTTAAAGTAAGTGATTGCAAAATTTTTTTCATATAAACTGACAAATTTAATTTACAAATTTATTTATTATGTTTTATTTGGCAGTTGGTTTTTAGTAGTATCAACTCTGCTCTTTTGAGTAGTTTGCTACAATTTGTAACCTGTAACATAATGGGTTGTAATAAACACTTGTGGTAAAGTGGGTGAATTTGAAATAAATAATTGCCGCTCTTGCATCTTTGCGTGGGGGTGTGGTAGCACGGTGAGAGCGGTTCCCATGCCTGATGCAGGAGCAGACGGCCCAGCACTCAGTGCACACATGCAGAATCGCCTGCAACCCTAATTGGCGCTGGAAGCTGCTAATTGGCGCAGCTGTGCCACATCCCTCTTTTAAAAAGGAACCATTAGTACTAGAGAGGGGAAGAAAGCAGAGCAGAGGAAAGGAGATAATAGACTGGCCAGCTAGACAGATGAAGGAGGTTGAAAGAAGAGAATGTACCGAAAGAGAGACAGGAGAACAAGAGCCCATGCAGCAGAATGGAGAGGCCAGGGGCGCTGCTACTGAGCGATCACCAGGGAAGTAAGAGTGGCCCTATGGCATTGTCTCCCTCAAGGGCCCAGTGTGAATGGCGGGACATGAGTGTGGCTCGGCGTGGTATCCCATGGTTACCTGAGGAATGGCAACGGGGACCCAAGCCCGGAATGAAAGGTTAACTTTACCTGTTGATGGAAGTCTCCTCACACTCCTCCCGGACAGAATAAGCCGAGGAGAAGCATTAGGGCTGATTTTTTTTTAAAATGTCTCTACTCAGATTTTAACCTCAGTTTTTTAAAGAATGTTCATTTATTATATTTTACCCTTCATACCGTTCACTGCTTGTTTTATGGATTATTTATTAATTGACTGTTTGAAGCACTGCACAATGGACACTGATCCTTTAGTTTGTTTTGACTGTTTTTAGTAAAACCACTGTGCACCTTATGCACCTACCCCTTGCTATGTGTGTGTTTTGTCCTCATCTGCCTGGCTCATCCAGTTAGATTATCGATGATGTTGGGTTCAAGAGGCTCCCAAAACAGAAGTGGGAGCATGGAGCCGACCCACACCGTCAACACTCAAATACCTATTATAATATAAATCAGCATAACTTATTAAGAATAACAAACACTTTTTAGTTTAAGTATATTGTATTTGAAAATTCAAACCTGTACAAGAACAACTATTGAAAAACTATATCCAAATGAAATGATAGCAGGAAAGCCATTTCTTACATATCAACATCACATTTCCTTCACCCTCCCAAGCCTCAAGAGTACATCAATCCATTTATTCCTTCCACTTCTCCTTGGCACCAGCAAAATCCCACTTTTCAATGTTTCTTGGATTCCTTCTTCTTATCTCTTTCAGCACCCAGAATTTAACACTTGCTGCATTTCTAGATTCATTTTATGTAATCAAATTCCATCTCACCTTCCAAATGACCAGTTTAATCCAGCTTATCAGAAACCAAACCAAAAATGCCTGTCTTTTATTAAGCTTCTCTGTCTCCTTGCCCCATAGTACTAAATGATAAGACCAATGCAAAGTGTGCCTGAAAGGACTTCCAAATGTCATTCAATAAATCTTGTACTGACACACACTCCCAAAATACGTGTCTGTGGTAGTTCAGCTGGACACAAACAGGCAGACACAGAATGTCCCGAAAACACACACGTTTTATTATAAAAGCCCAGCACACAACACAGTGCCCATACACCAAACACCATTCTCTTGTCCTTTTCTCTCCCTTCTGGACTTCTCCTGCCAAGCGTTGCCTTCTTCCTCCCGACTCCAGCTCACTCCCTCGAGGGAGGCGGCCTCTTTTATAATCACCCAGATGTTCTCCAGGTGCTCTCTGATGACCTTCTGACAGCACTTCCTGGTGTGGCGGAAATGCCGTATGAGCATCCGGAAATACTCCGGGTGTCCCTGGAATTCCTTCCGCCAGCACTTCCGGGTGTGGCAGAAGTGCTGACATCCAGGGCTCCACAATCCTTCCGGGTGCCCCCCTGTGGTGGCCATGGGCCCCAGTAAGGTTCAGCTTTCACGCTTGGTTCCTGTGGCCCCCATACAGACCAGGGTGGCTGCCATCTTGTGTTCCAGGGGAAGTATAATCCCACTCCTGGTCCTTCAAAGCGTCCCGGCCATGCATGGGTTCTGGCCGTCCGCCACAGTGTCATATTGCTTCTTCCTCCTTAAACCCTTGACAGGGGCATGTTTTCACGCTTATATTAATTATCCTTTGTGGATAACTGCCCCCATACTCTTGCACTGTTATCCAAACCTTTGCACTGGAATTCTGACCCATTTGTCCCATCTCTCCCCCAGTTTCACCTTTTTTCACCAAATTCCTCAACTTGGACTATCTTGTCCAATTGACGGTGATCCCTGCTGACACTTGTATTGCTGCTTTACGTCTACAACATACTGATCATGAGGTGGTCTGCATTCAGCCCTCGGAATCGTGTTGTTCCAGACAACAACAAATCGCATAGCACCCATCAACGAGAAGGATGTCAAATACTGAAATTTGTTAAGAAAATCACAGGCTCAAGAGCTTTACAGGTCACAGCACATATTCATTTATTTTGGGTGATTACACGTTTTGTGGAATCTTAACATTAGTTACCATGTTGTATGTGAAGAGGAAGAAAATATGCTTTTGTGATGTAGGGTTTGCAGCAGGTTTGCCAGTAAATTAAAAAAAATCATCATAAATCAACTTCCTCAACCACATAAAATCAATAGCATTCAGAAAGAAAAAGCTTTTAACTTTCTTTACAACTGCACAAAGGGGTGGGGTTCCTTTGAACCACAATGCAACAAAAGAGGTGGGGCTTTATGCAAAACATCATACTTTATGCAAATATAGTATAGTCGCGTTCATTAAACACATTTATTTTAAGTTAAATCAACTAAATTCAACTGTGTATTGGGAAAATTGAAATATTATGTTTTGAGGATTAAGAAAGTTAATTTTAAGTAAGATTACCATAAAATGGTTGCATTATTACAGCAGCCTCTAAAGCTGATTAAGCCTCTGTTAAAAGAAAATAATTTAATAGCTTTGTTTCAACATCAATGAATTGTGTTAATGTGACACCTGATAATTTTTTGTAAATGTGAATAGAAAAAACAACGTAATACTAGCAGACACGATTATTTTAAATTAAGTAACTTTTTAAATTAGATGCATCAAATAAACATCCCTGTGTAAATATTTTTTTTTTCAGTGTACTCAGAGTTTTCACATCTGTTCTCAGTAAAGCTGCTGTTTATGGACAGATACTTTGTGACTCTGTGCATCCTGGGTGGTCAGATTAGTTATAATGAAACACTGCCACCTTGGGCATTCATCCGCCTCCGCTTACTTTATGCATATTCATAAAATTACAATCCATCACATAGGCTGTTGTATTATTTATGAACTTTACATCACAGTGGCCTACTTTACAGTACAACAGACAACAATGTTGCTTTTACCTGAACTACTGTTTATTGAGCCTTAAATATGCTAACTGATTTATAGCAACTGATTCTGTGTGGCTGTCTTTAAGGGCTATTTTCATTTTCTCTAAAAATGAACAAACCAGATTTAAAAAAAAATGATGTCACAACAAAGAAAAATTCAAACATGAGTGCAACTGGTGTTTCTAAATTGAGGTAACTGGTGACTCTAAATAGGCCAGGGTGAGTAAGTGTGGGTGTTAATGTCATTGTGCTCTCCAATGGACTGGTGTCCTGTCCAGACTACCTCAATTGCTATCGGCTCCTTACGCCCCTGAACTGGTCAAGTGGCTTGGAAAATGAATGGATGAAAGAATAAATACCCTTATCCAGGGTTGGTTCCTGCTTTACGCCAATGCTGCTTTCATTGTAATCTTCCTTTAATATTATTTAAGTTCCAGGACATGATTACCACCTTTGGGAACAATGCTGGGAGTTGTTGTTGCGTTTTTGAATTCTGTGAAGGATGTTTGGAATGTCGCTATATATTTGACCTTTCAGAAAAAAGGACAGTGTTAGGTGAATATGTAGAGAATGATATAATAAGATATATTTAATAATGTAGAAACAACATTGCAATGCAGAGTCATTGTCTTAAAAACCACCCATCACTTTTGAACAATCTAAAGGTGTTTTTTCATAAATTTGTTCCTGAAACTTTTTCTAAGATTTCTATGGGTTATGTTCAGACTACTCCATACAAATGGATAATGAACAAACCCATGAACATGAAAAAGAATGATCAATATTGTCTTATTTGTGTGAAACTATTGTCACACACGTGTGAGTAAGAGGCAGCTAAAGGACCTGAGTAATTGTAATTCCACGACAGACCAGGGGGTGACGGGGTGCGCTGACTGTCTCTCTCAGTTCCTTGCAGACCATTCTCAGGAAATCACCTCTGAAGACGTCACTTTCTGGTTCCGGCACATTTGATGATGTCACTTCTGGTCCTGACTAAATCAATTCTGTTTCCGGCCTCAATGCAGATGTCACTTCCTGTACTGGCCTTTAAAGCCACCACCTTGCCTCCATACAATCAGTTTTGTTCTGGACTCCGATCAGTGAGCATTTCTGTTCATATTTAAACCTATTTTGCAGCCGTGGAACAATATACAGGTGGATGAGATGATGCCATTGGCCACTAAAGTGAATGCATGGCTGCACAGTGTGGTCTTTGGCCGGCTTGTCATCCCGGCCAATACCCCCAGGCCGCCAGATGGAGCCCTCCCTGCAGTATGGAGGTGCCCCGAAGACCAGCAGGGAGTCATGGACTATGTAGTTTTTATACACGACCCTGCTGGATACCACAGGGGCCGCAAGAGGGAGCTGCAGGAAGGACCGAAGAATCATTCGTGCCCTATAACCCGGAAGTATGTCATAGGAAGAATGACGTGCTTCCGGGGTGAGAAGAAGGACTTGTATCTGACCTGGAAGTGAAAATGAATCACATGGACTGGGGATTGGGAACACTTTCGGGTCAGGATGTATAAAAGGACTGTGGGAGCTCCCAGACGGTGTGGAAGGGTAGCAATGCGTCTGGGAGTCAGAGGATTGTTTAGTATTATTGTATTGTGATTATTTATGAGTATAGTGGAGGAGAGGGTGCTTTGTGCACTGTGGCGAATTAATAAAGTCATCATTTGGACTTTTATCTGGTGTCTGGAGTCATGGACAGGGGTTCAAGGGCGTGATACAGCCCCAATCTGTCACAACAGTTATTCGTATATTAATTGTGAATATGATTACAGCTGCCACAATATACTAATCCCAAAAAGTGTTGATCACTGCTTTCCATTTAGTATACCTTGCTTTATCACAGATTGAGCTTTTCCAGTTACAGACTTCTTAAAACAGCAGTAATTCTTGCCTGAATGAGAGCTTTACTTAATTAAGATTTTCATTCTAAAAGAACTAGACAACAACAAAAAAAAGGCAATTGCCAACCTCCTGCTTCAGTATGCTAACACTGAAAGAGCTGAAAATGATCGATGAACATTTGATCCGAGGGCTGCGTTCAAATGGGTACTGTAACGCATTGCAACTTGTACATATATTCACAAAGCACAAGCACATTAGCGAATCTGAGGGATTTGCATCATGTAGGCAATAGTGCTGAATGCGTTTTTAGAGTTTAATCTCTAACATCTTTTTAAGAAGTGTTTATCTTTCTCTGTTGTTTGCAAAATCCTCCAGAAAAAGTGAGAAGTATTAATGATACACCTCATGATCCAGAAAAGTGCATGTAAACTAAGCCACCATCACCAAGTCCCAGTAACAACACAGATAACCATTAATTGTTTATGCTAACACATATCCACATCAGGCAGGCAATCAAAAGCAGACTTAGACAGCTGAAGCTAGCAAGTTTTATTTATCAAAAGATAAGACCCTGATAAAGCTGGGAACAGGGAATTATTTCAAAAATAATCAAAACCCAACTTAAAAGGGCATCCCCTCCAACAATTATTTGTCTGAAGTTGTGTTGCCTTTACCGTATTTCACATGATGGACAGAAATTTAAATAGACCTGAAACAAGTGGAGTTTTATGCAACCGCAACTGATTTGTAGATTTGTGAAAGCGTTCCTGAGCATAACAGTTGATTTTATTGATAAGGGATTTGCTGTATGCTGAACAATGGATGCTTGAAAACTGGATACATTCCTTACAAATGATGATACAACTGCTCAAGGACTGAGAGTCGCACTGGTCCTGAAGGAAGAGTTGTAAGTGTGCATGATTACAGATAACATGGAAACCTTAGTGAACGTCACTGCCATCGATAATTGGACCAGACTCCTGAGCTTTGCTCTTGGGCTGCGCTTAGTGATTGGTTGACTTCTTGTAACATTTTATGGTACACCCGAACACTGTGCATAGCTGATGTGAGAACAATGAATCTCCAGACATTATAAACGTTTGGGGCAGCCACTTGTATATTATATCCTGGCTACAAAAGTTTGAAATTATTTAACAGAGACGTACACAAGACTGAGTCCAAAACAGAACTGAATACTTGGAGGTAAGATGGCGGCTTTAAGGGCTGGGGAAGGAATTGATGTCATCTATGCCGGAGCCGGAAGTGACATCATCAGAGGTGCCTGAGCCGGAAGTGATGTCATCTGAGGTGTCGGAGCCGGAATTGACGTCATCAGAGGTGCCAGGACCTGGTAAGATTTCCCGGGAATGGTCTGGAAGGAACTGAGAGAGACAGTCAGCACACTGCCAGCCCCTAGTCTGGTGTAGTATTACATTTACTAAGGCCCTTTAGCTGTCCCCTACTCGCATGTGTGTGACACTGGAAACTTGTACTGTTGTAATGTCGCCTTATCTTACATATGTAATGGTTCTTTGGATGGTAATGTGCTAGTGCGATGTAAGCATGTACTAGACAGTAGTATTCTTTTTTGATTAGATGGTGATGTAGTCTCTTAAAAATATTAGTTCTATGTAACGGCACTTTCTAGGTTCTGTGGTTCCTCATAGAACAATTGCTTGACATTTCATTCTAGGGGGGCCGAATGACTAGGTTGTGGTGGGGAACTTAGCCAAGACAGAGTTTTTTACAGAGGATGCCCAAGGATATTTAATGACTACAGAGGATCAGAACCTCAGTTTTATGACTCATCTGAAGGGCCGTGCCATTGTTTCAGCACAGTGTCCCTGTCTCTGCACTACGGCATTGGGAGCCACATTCAGACCACAGAGTAAGTGCCACCTGCTGGTGTGTTCTATTGTGAATAAAATATTGGTTTATGAGATTTGCAAATCAACGCATTCTGTTTTTATTTACATTTCACACAGCGTCCCAACGTTTTTGGAACAGGGGCTGTAAAAAACTCCTCGCTTTGGTTATCTCAACTCCACTTTTTGGTTTAACTTTTATGCTTTGCCAAAAGACAGAACTCATTTTGGGTTACAAACTTTTGCTCGGATTAGATTTTTTTTTTTGGTCTCCCGATCCCTATTTAAAAGTTTTCTGCTTTTTCTACTAAAGATGTAACAACACCATTGGCATGTATTTTATTTTGCCTCTGCCACTCAGAAAAGTATGTTATGTACAGCATTATGTTCAGTACTCTTCACCTCTGGTTACTACACTTCATCCACATTGCCTCAAGTCTTAGAATGTTTTTCTCACATGTTGCTGATATTATCTATTGTGACTGCTACGCCTGTTTTTACTCAGCTCATCCATTATTGCAGCACGTAGCTGCAGAGAGGTGAGGACTATTCTAGCAACATCAGGAACATGGTAGGAGTAAACCTTTGATGGAACGCCATTTCATTGCAGGGATCACACAGACACACAATGTCACACAGACTCCTTCATACAGGGCCAGTTACAATCACCAATTACCCTAATGCGTTCTTCTTTACGAAGTTGTAAGAAACTAGAGAAACTCAGTGATGCAAACTTTTATATCTGTCAGTGAAAAATGGTAGCCTGAGGAGGTTCTTTTAATTTATTTCTTTTGAGTGTCAGAGTGAAGTAGCAGAACACTAACAATGCATTGTTATAACTAAATTGGAAACTTGCAACAAATCAATGCTCACCTTTTGAAAGGGCAAGGCAATAGTTGCGGTCAAAAAGAGAAACACTTGAGATACTTTTAATTGAGAGATAGAGAAAGATTGAATTTTTTTATGTTTCTTGCAAGTAAGTAGTCATTCATTTTGAAAATGTCAGGTAATGCACAAAGCCCTGATTCATTATATGTGGTGTCGGTGATGTCTCACATGCCTAGTAAAAACCTAGAAATGCATGATGTCTCAAAAGTATGGATAAGAACAGAAAACAAGTCTAACCAAACCAAAACTGAATTTGAACAAAAAACTTTTATAATGAATATACATGGAATAAGAAATGGCTTAAAGCACAAGTAAAAACTACAAGGTCAGCTCCTTCTGAATAGTGCCAGAGTTTAATTCAAGAAGTAAGAGTCTCAAACACTAATCCCCTTGCTACCCTTCTACTCTTTTTGCAACATTTTATGCTGCATTTCATATTAAATTGTGCCACTGATGTAACTTGGTTTGAAAAATGTGTGTCTGTGCGTCTGCGGTGGGCTGGCGCCCTGCCCGGGGTTTGTTTCCTGCCTTGCACCCTATGCTGGCTGGGATTGGCTCCATCAGACCCCCGTGACCCTGTAGTTAGGATATAGCGGGCTGGATAATGGATGGATGGATGGATGTCTGTGCGTGGCTGTGTCTGAAGGGCGCCATTACTATATTTCACAGTTTGACATTTCATCTTCATGTTCATTGTTTTCCTGTACATTTCTTGCCTCCTTACTTTAATACTACAGTCAGTTTTTATTGTTGTGGTTTACAATTATCGTTATAACAGTTAAGCTGTCTCATCACAATCTTCTTGTTGTTTTCTCATGATTGCAGCCTTATAATTAATGGCAACACTTCTTGTTGCCAGTTACCTAATCTGACACTAGAATTGCTGCATGTGTGCTGTCTTCATGTTAACATTTAACATGGTTGTTGCATCAATTGGCATCCAAGCTTTCAATAACTTTCTGTCATGCTAACATAGTAGCAAGAAAGAATTTGGGAGTAATTGGGGGAAAAAGTTCATAGCCAAGATCAAAATAAAGTTCAAAACCGGGAAAATGAGACGTACCATTACCAAAACCTAAATGAGAGACAAGTTTGGGGTGAAAAAGTTCCAAGTCAAAAACCAAAAATAACTTCAGAAGAAGAGAATTTCTGAAATTAAAATGGGGTTTTGAATCTCCAAACTCAGACAAGGAAGTGATGCCAAGGATGATATTTCAAACCCATCGCATTGTTAGCTAAAGTTCACACTTTAATGGGACACGCGGACCTCAAAAGCAGGGCCCCCTTAGGTGCAGGGCCTGGGGCGGTCGTCCCACATGCCATCCCCAAACGGCACTCTTGGGTGGGAGTTTCCTAAAAAATGTTTTTCAGTTTTTTTTATTTTGTTATCCATTTATGTTTAATGTTAAAGCATACACCATTACAATATGTAAGACATGTTACAATCCAGTGTTCCTATGTTATCCTAAATTCAGGCATATTGAGCTAAGCTATTCACACTTGTTAGTTGTGATTTGGAAATATTGTAAACATTGAAAAAGAGCTGAACAGAGCGTTGGCCTGACTCCATCGTTCACTTGGTGTTTGCCCTGGTTGAACTCATTAGGCTCTGTTGCCCTGCAAAAATAATAATTTATCGTGCTTGAGATCGAAAAGGAAGCATTGGCAATGCCCAGTGCTCAAGCATTGTGACTCTTTTCCTTTATAAACGACTCTCTGTATTTTAAGTATATTTTTCTTTCAAGCTCAATTTATAGTTACTAGTATGTTTAAAATGTTAATAACAACATAGCATTGTTGCAGTTAGTTCCTTATTCTGATTTTTTTTTCATCCTAAATGTAGTACTAGGAGGGTGGCACGGTGGCGCAGTGGTAGCGCTGCTGCCTCGCAGTTAGGAGACTTGGGTTCGCTTCCCGGGTCCTCCCTGCGTGGAGTTTGCATGTTCTCCCCGTGTCTGCGTGGGTTTCCTCCCACAGTCCAAAGACATGCAGGTTAGGTGGATTGGAGATTCCAAATTGGCCCTGGTGGGTGGGTGTGTTTGTGTGTGTCCTGCGGTGGGTTGGCACCCTGCCTGGGATTGGTTCCTGCCTTGTGCCCTGTGTTGGCTGGGATTGGCTCCAGCAGACCCCCGTGACCCTGTGTTCGGATTCAGCGGGTTGGATAATGGATGGATGTAGTACTAGGGTGTTGTACCGTGTTAGCCATTATAAATGTAGTAAGAAGTCAAGCAAAATGACAAATTTTATTGGCTAACTAAAAAGATTACAAGCTTTTGAGGCAACTCAGGCCCCTTTTTCAGGCTAGATGGAATACAGAAACTGGCGTTCCCTGTGTTTATATAGACACCAGGACAGATACAACATTGGAAGACCTTTAAGTGAGACATCTTAGATGTAAAAAATGAATAGACTTTGTGATAGTAATGAGACTTCAGACATCATAAAGGTTTGGGGCAGCCATCCGTATATTATTTCCCAGCTGCAATAGTTTAGTATTATTTGTTCACAAGACAGAGTCCAAAACAGAACTGATTATTTGGAGATAAGATGGCGGTTTTAAGGACTGAGAAAGGAAATGACGTAATCTAGTCTGGAGCCGTAAGTGACGTCATCAGAGGCGTTGGAGCTGGAAGTGACATCATCAGAGGTGGCGGAACCTGGTGAGATTTCCCGGGAATGGTCTGCAAGAAACTGAGAGAGACAGTCAGCACACTCTACCACCCCCTGGTTGGGTGTAGTATTACAGTTCCCCAGGCCCTTTAGCTGTCTCCTAAACGCACGTGTGTGACAACCTCTTCAGGCTGAAATTCATTTAGCAAGAGAGGAGAACAATGTATGGTCAAGATCTTTGGATAAAATAACTGTCCAACAAAGTGTTTTGAAGTTTCTGTTGAGTTTTTCAATACTGTGTGGGTCTGTAGTCAGGCTGACTGGGTCAGTCCGAGAGATGCAAACAATCCTAATATTGGGCCATAAAACTCTTGTCTCTATTCAAAACATGTTGTAATGTGTTGAATTTTACCATGAGTTTGACTTCCCATTCTTTTCTCTCTTGTTGTGTTCTGAAGTTGCTCATAAGCACTGGGACTTTAAAGTCCCTCTCTCATTATCCATGGCTGTTGACGTGAGCTGCTACAGGAACATCTGTGTTGCCATGCTTGATGTGGAACCTGTCTAAGTTCATTCTTTGGTGGAGTGTTTGTGCTCACACATGGTCCTCCAGATTCTCATCTGATCTGATTCTGTTCTTCATCTACCCCTTCTACTGTGCAGGCTCCTGTTATACTGCCTGACTGGGTGCAGGTGCTGTCGTCCACCTGTTCTGAGGTGTCAATGAAGCACCTGATTATCCCGCTCATATTTGCACTTTCATCCTATATGAAATCCTGGAATTTTGTTTGTTTTTTGATCCACTGACATTTTGCTTCACTTTTCTCTACATTCATAATGGGTACAACATCCTAGTACTATTTTGATCTGGAAATAGTTTTTGGATTGTTTTGTCTGCCATTTTTGTGTTTTCACATTTGCTGTAATTTTGGACTACGGGCTGTTATTGTCTAGATTGTGATGAAATAAAAGATCATCCCTAATAAAAACATCGTTATCCGACCTGCAGATTCAATACTGAATTCTCAAATCACTTTTCAATTACTTTCTTGCTTCCTTTGTCTTGTATTTGTGACTTTTGCTCACGTTTTTGACCGTGATTTCTCATAAGTTTTGGCATAGTCACATTTTCTTTTTGATCTCCACGCCATTTTCTGGTCTTTTTGTTTTTAAACCTTGTTTGCTCACAGACGTAACAAACATAGCGTCCAGCCCATTGCAAACCCAACTCATGCACACAGATGCACAAGCAGTTGTGATAAGAGGTGCTTGGCAGATCACACATTCACATGCAAATGTGAGCGGAACAATCAGGTGCTTCGTTGACACCTCGGAGTAGGTGGAGGACAGCATCTGTACCCAGTCAGGCAGTATAAGAGGAGTCTGCATGGTAGAAGAGGTAGATGAAGAACAGAATCAGAGCAGATGAGAAACTGGAGGACCATATGTGAGCGCAGAGTCGGGTGCCTGAGAGCCAGCCACCAAGCAAGAGGGGGCAGAGTGGCCAGTAGTCCCATGGAAGAGTGAACAGTCAGTGCTCCAGGGGCAGCTCGTCCCCGCTAACTTACTGTGGGAGTGGGTTCGACTGTGGCGGAGCCCTCCTTAGGGATTTGAGGGATACCAAGAGTCTGAGAAGGAGGATAAGAGGACAGGCAACTCTGAGTGGTCTGGCTGCCAAGATGGGGGGTTGGCAAGTAGGACTGCAGCTGCTGGTGTCTCTGCTTGCTGAGCAAGCCATGGGGTGAGCTGGGGAGACAGAGAAGAAGTTGCTCTGGGCTCAATCAAAGAATGGGAGAATTATAAAGGACATGATAACTGTGGTATTATACTGGCTTTATCCCTGGATTATTTATTTGATTTTGAACTTGGATTATTTATTTAATGAAGATTATTTTTAAGCACTACATTTTGAACACTTTTTTTTATTAAAAGTACTTGGCACTTTTCCCCTTGCTGACTATGTGTGTCCTCATTTGTCAGCTCATTTCATTTTATAACTGTCAACATTTCCAGGTTCAGGAATCTCCCAGAAGTAACTAGGGAGCGTAGAGCCAACCCAGACCAATGCAAAAGTCAAGTTAGTACAATTTTTTTAACCCAAACAGCAGATCCCTTGGAATGTTGGAGGAAATCTGAATAGTCACAGAAAATTAATGCAGACTCAGAGGCATGACCAAACTCTACACTGATAGTGACGGGGCACTAGTGTTTGAAATCTGGATGTTGAATTCACATGGAAGAAACGCTAAATACTGCAACACTAAAGTGTATATAAATATTTGTAAGTTTGTGTTTAGGTATGATAAGCTTTTCTTCTCAGCGGTTCCTGTGTTTAAAGTTGCTCAGACGTTTCCAGTCTTGTTTTTTATGAATTCAGTTTATTTTAGTTAATTTTAAAGAGAAGGAAAAAATGAAATAAACATCAGAGTGTGCTCTTAATCTGACAGCTAAATCTGCTTTGAGGCTTTGTGTAAAGTGAATTATTCTTCTGAGAGCACTACTGTGCTATGGCCTTGCACTGAAACAGAAGCGTTTGAAAAGCAATAATTGAGTCTCTTATAGCCACAATTCAGCAAGCTCACAGTCTAATAAAATGCATGGTTCAGTTAGTTTGGTCTAAAAAAGCAGGAGAATTCTACCAACAGTAAATTGTGAATCAGCACCAACATTAAGTCACCTTATTGTGGATTTAACCTTAAAATACTGTAGATAGATTATAGATTGATTCCTGGATTATATTTAATTTAACAGGCACTTAAATGACAGTAATGAAATGTCAGCTTGTCCTGCCTTGAATGTGGAGCTACTGGCATAGACTTTGACTCTATATAAACCTGACTGCAAATTAAATTGCAATTCTTCAATTATTGGAACGTTAATACAATCCAGACGAGAACAGGCCATTCAGCCCAACAAAGCTCGCCAGTCCTATCCACTTAATTCCTTTTAAAAATAACATAAAGTCGAGTTTTGAAAGTCCCTAAAGTCCTACGGTCTACCACCCTGCTTGGCAGCTTATTCCAAGCGTGTCTGTGCCACAACCAATTCAAAACCTAACAGATAAAGAAATATACAATAGAGGAGGCACTATATGATATGTAAATGGGATTAATGGCTCAAATAAAATAATAAAGTTGATTTTTTTGTCTCTGTTCCAAGGAGACAAAATAATACTTCAGACATTGACTAATGCTGCCCCGGGTATGCTGCGTTAACTATTAGGAAAGCACGTCAACAGAGAGACGGATTTTGGGCCTATACATACAGTGGGTACGGAAAGTATTCAGACCCCCTTCAATTTTTCACTTTGTTATATTGCAACCATTTGCTAAAATCATTTAAATTATTTTTTTTCCTCATTAATGTACACACAGCACCCCATATTGACAGACAAAAAAAAGAATTTTTGAAATTGTTGCAGAATTATTAAAAAAGAAAAACTGAAATATCACATGGTCCTAAGTATTCAGACCCTTTGCTCAGTATTTAGTAGAAGCACCCTTTTGAGCTAATACAGCCATGAGTCTTCTTGGGAAAGATGCAACAAGTTTTTCACACCTGGATTTGGGGATCCTCTGCCATTCCTCCTTGCAGATCCTCTCCAGTTCTGTCAGGTTGGATGGTAAACGTTGGTGGACAGCCATTTTTAGGTCTCTCCAGAGATGCTCAATTGGGTTTAAGTCAGGGCTCTGGCTGGGCCATTCAAGAACAGTCACAGAGTTGTTGTGAAGCCACTCCTTCGTTATTTTAGCTGTGTGCTTAGGGTCATTGTCTTGTTGGAAGGTAAACCTTCGGCCCAGTCTGAGGTCCTTAGCACTCTGGAGAAGGTTTTTGCCCAGGATATCCCTGTACTTGACCGCATTCATCTTTCCCTCGCTGCAACCAGTCTTCCTGTCCCTGCAGCTGAAAAACACCCCCACAGCATGATGCTACCACCGCCATGCTTCACTGTGGGGACTGTATTGGACAAGTGATGAGTAGTGCCTGGTTGTCTCCACACATACCGCTTAGAATTAAGGCCAAAAAGTTCTATCTTGGTCTCATCAGACCAGAGAATCTTCAGGTGTCTTTTAGCAAACTCCATGCGGGCTGTCATGTGTCTTGCACTGAGGAGAGGCTTCCGACAGGCCACTCTGCCATAAAGCCCTGACTGGTGGAGGGCTGCAGTGATGGTTGACTTTCTACAACTTTCTCCCATCTCCTGACTGCATCTCAGCCAAAGTGATCTTTGAGTTCTTCTTTACCTCTCTCACCAAGGCTCTTCTCCCCCGGTAGCTCAGCTTGGCCGGACGGCCAGCTCTAGGAAGCGTTCTGGTCGTCCCAAACGTCTTCCATTTAAGGATTATGGAGGCCACTGTGCTCTTGGGAACCTTAAGTGCAGCAGAAATTGTTTGTAACCTTGGCCAGGTCTGTGCCTTACCACAATTCTGTCTCTGAGCTCTTCAGGCAGTTCCTTTGACCTCATGATTCTCATTTGCTCTGACATGCATTGTGAGCTGTAAGGTCTTATATAGACAGGTGTGTGGCTTTCCGAATCAAGTCCAATCAGTATAATCAAACACAGCTGGACTCAAATGAAGGTGATCTCAAGGATGAACATGTAAACTCCACACAAATATAAATATATGAGTGTCACAGCAAAGGGTCTGAATACTTAGGACCATGTGATATTTCAGTTTCTCTTTTTTAATAAATCTGCAACAATTTCAAAAATTCTTTTTTTTGTCTGTCAATATGGGGTGCTGTGTGTACATTAATGAGGAAAAAAATTAATTTAAATGATTTTAGCAAATGGCTGCAATATAACAAAGAGTGAAAAATTGAAGGGGGTCTGAATACTTTCCGTACCCACTGTATTTTATGTTAAACATAAGCCTTATTTATTTATTTATTTTTTTCAATTTTTCTGATAGCAGCTCATTTTGGACATAGCACATGTTGCTCTTCTTATGTTGCCAAAACACATGATGGAAGCCAATCTAGTCACACAACTTAATAGCTATTGACATCTGAGAGCCGTAGCTTCGTCTTGTTGACGCTCCCAACAGTATGTCAATTGTCCTGGTAAACATTTTGAAGATGCTTCACCATCTGCTCTTGAGTTTAACTGTTCCAATGCATAGCTGGCCATTTTTCTCATATGGTAACATATTTGTGCAACATGCAAAATGACTGAGCGAATGCCAATTCTTTCCAAAAGGCTTATTTGTACTGTAGCTTTTAAACTTTTTTTTGCAGCTTTGGTTTCAAACAATAATGAATCCTGACAATATTCTACGGGTATCACCGGCAAATACTTAATCGCAAAAGGCTAATAAGACATACAGTATTTGGTGACATTTATCTTGTTAACCACTTTCATAAAATAAGTGGGAAAATTGTGCTCCCTAACCAAAACACTAGTGCTGATCTCAATACAAATCCAAAGTGGCCACAGTGTGGGCTTTATTACTTTCTAGGGAATGATAACCCAACAAAATAAATACAGAGAACAATGAGTTCTGTAATCCTACCTCGGTACAATACACTCACACCTCTTGCTTTTCTCTAAAGTCAGTTATTACAGGAAAGTGAATTAGAGTCCCCTCAGGGTTTCACAGATGACTACTATCGTTATTCTTAGACATTATTTCTAGGGGCCGCCACATTCCTTGATCCACAATAATGCCATATTCACTTCTCTCTTCAAGCTATTGTATTTGTCACTTAAATGCAAGTAGTATCAAACCTTGGAGAATATATTACAATTTTCAAAATGAAATTCCCTCTTCCAGTGAGAAATTGATAAGGAAATTAATTCCCATGATGACTCAGTGTACCAGTGTGGGAAACATTGAGAAGTATCTTACTTATTTAAAGATAAAGTAAAATAAAAATAAAAACCTGAAGTTAAATGCATATGCTGAGATACCTTTTTCTTGGATAAGAGGCATTCAAAGTTAATCAGTGGTTAACATTTTGGCCTATCAATCCAGAAACCATAAATAGAGTTCTTGCCCAATAGAATACGTTCAGTCTTCATGTTGTCCTCTGGTGATTCTGTGCTCTTTATGGCTTCCTGCCACATCTTAAAGAAAAACATTTGGGTTCAGTTTATTTTTTATATTATGCTCTTCACTGAGTGTAGTTGCAGAGCACTTTGACAAGTTCTTAGGTATAATGCAATTATAAACTTTACCAATTGCATAAAGACACAAAGTAGTTAGAAACTGGTTAACATCAATTGAGCCCAGCAATTAATCCAGTAATTAATTGATGAGCTTTGGTCAGTTGACATTGGAGAAGGGGAAAATAAAAACTCCAGTCAAAAGCATCCCTGGAGAAAATCATCATCTGGGGGTCAATGGTCTGTCATAACAGACAAAGTCAAAGTCAATGCTTCGCCATCTAATCTGATTCCAAGGCTCCCAGTATTCTCAGGTCTCATTTTCATGGGCAGAAAAACAAATTGGCACCAAGTGCCACATCAAGATGCTGAGAAGAAAAACAGAATAGAGGAGGGTTAGTGAAGGGTTCTGGCAGAAGGTTCTGACCAAACTAAGTTACCAGACTAAGAGGGCATTTGTCAAGGAGGTGACCAAGAGCCAAATGTGGAGGGTGGGCCGGGTGGAGCATCAGAATTCCACTGCTTAGATCCGGTTAGAAGGAGGACTTTCTCAGCAGCCCTCCATCAATCAGGTGCATGCAATTGCCCTCTTGGAGTTTGCCAAATTACATTTAAAGGAAAATGAAATGAGTAGGAAAAAGATCTCTGTTGATAAAAATCGAGCTGCATGGACAAACCTCCAAAGATTACAACTGGTGAAGGCCAGTCACTGCTCATCTCTTGCCTAATACTATCCCTATGGTGAAACATTGTGGTGGCCGCATCATACTATGAGAGTGCTTTTAAGAGGCAGGCACAGGGACACCAATTGGAACTGAGGGAAGGATGAATAAAAATAGGAGGGATGACCATAAACCCTTGGCTTGTGTGTAAGAAGACAAAGAATCTTTATATATAATACGCTACCATGGCTGTTCATATGCCGGTCTAGGATTTTAAATCACCTGTAGCTCGCAAACTGTTTGAACTATTGACCTAAAATTTGGTACACATATACAGTACTACGTATATATATATATATATATAGAAGTCTACGTGACCATCATCATCATCAAGTCCTTCCATGAAAACCCTAAATCCAAAGAGGACTGTTTCATTTATGTGAGGTAGAATGCCCAGAGGGGACTGGGCGGTCTCATGGTCTGGAATCCCTACAGATTTAATTTTTTTTCTCCAGCCGTCTGGAGTATTTTTTTTTGTTTTTTCTGTCCCCCCTGGCCATTGGACCTTACTCTTATTCTATGTTAATTAATGTTGACTTATTTTGTTTTCTTATTGTGTCTTTTATTTTTCTATTCTTTAATATGTAAAGCACTTTGAGCTACTGTTTGTATGAAAATGTGCTATATAAATAAATGTTGTTGTTGTTGTTGTTACTACGTGACCTCTACTATCCGAATCATCAGGGTGATGATTGACCCTCAAGGTTATTCCTCATTTTATTTTATTGTAGAATCAACTCGCGACAGCAGACAGCAGGGCGGCCGTGCGACACATGTGTACGCCGCCATTCACATCCCTACCACCTTTGCTGTCACTTCCCCCATCTTCATATCTTAAATCATTCTTGAGGCAGATTGAAGACTTAACTGCCAGCTTAAGTGAAAAATTAAAGAAAACGTACTAAGTAATTGCAACACAAACTTTGACTTAATCAGTTTTAATGCAAAAAGATGCAGACGAAAGAAGAGAAGAAGGGGGGCACTAGGCTGGAGTAAAGAAGAGCTGCTCAGGAAGCACAAAGCGCATCAACCTCTGAGCAAATGAATGCTAAACATACAGAGGAAAAGGATGAAAACTATGTATGCTCAAGTCATGTATTTACTGCACATTATTGTGCAGTGCGCCGTTACTGGTAAATAATATATTTATTAACAAGTTAAGACAAAAGCTCAGAAAAAGCAAAACTAGGTAAAAGGAGATGCCTAGGAAGGCAGTCCTGCAGTAAACAGGTCCAAATCCACTATTTAGAAGAGAAAATTAGGATCAAAAACAAAATAAACCCATAAATCCAGAAAATCCTATGGAAATAGTAATACACACAAACTGAATGTTCTCCTAATCCTGAGCCTTTTGTCCTCTAGTTAAATAGCCAGAGGGAGGCCTCAGGAGTGGTGAAATCCAGGTGGGCCCACCTCCTGGGGCTTCAACCACAAAGCACAAGGACTATCATGACATTTAAAAGAATGGTACACAATTACAAACATCACAGAAAATGCAAAAAACTATTTAAATAATTCAAAAACTACAATAAACACATTAACAAGCATAGCACAGATTTATGAACAGCCATATTTATTTATATAGATTTAATTTATGTATATACTGAAAATAAATATGTATAAACATATACAAAAAATAATTTTTGCTTAAACTGAAAGGCTTAATTAACTGGTGTATAAGCACCATTAAGAAGCAAAACATGATTAAGTAACCAGGTTTGCCTGCTTTGCTACTTAAAATGTGTACAATATTGGTGAAAGAGCAACCTTATTTTGCAGCAAAACCAACAAAATGATTACTGCAAGCTGGGGTGCATGAATAACTGGACATTGTTGTGTTTTAATGACAAAAAAATGACTAATTAATTAGAACATTAATAAAAGAGAAAAGCCCAATAATGTACAGACAAAGACACAGTTTTAAAAATGTAAAACAAGAGTGCACTATTGATCCACATTCATAGCAGTAAATTACACTCTGCTTGCTATGAGTACATTTCTGTTGCTAATGGATGTTTCTACCCTAAGACCCATAATTATGATTTTATAAAAAACATCTTAAGAACATGAAGAATCCTATTCCTTTACCTTATGCTCTTAAACAACAGGCATAGCTAATTGTTTTTGACATTTACTTTAATAAATATTTTGAAGAACTGGTTAGATAAAGCTGGTGTGACATGGTGGTGCAGTGGTACCGTAAATGCTACTGTGTCACAAATACTTCTTTACACATTCCAAAGATGTTACAGTATCTGGATACAAATCATTTGTCCTCATAAGAGTATTAGATAAATTGTTCATTCCAAATTGTCTGGGTGTGAGTGGGAGTGTGGGTGCATGTGATGGACTGACACCTCATCTAGGGTTGTTTCTTGCCTTCCATCCAGTGCTGCAAAACTTAATAAACTGACCTACAATACAGATAAAAATATAATCAGCCGTACTCTATATGGTACTCCACTCCTCAGTACAAGTTGGAGAATCAAATGTATCTCTATAGAACTGTCACCTGTTGGTATGAGTTACGTGAAATGTAGAAACATAAGGACCACCCATCAAAAGAAGGATAACTCCACAACAGCATATAGAAAACATGAAATCAATAAAATAAAATAAAATCAATGATAAAAGCTTCTTACTAAATAAGTGATAAATACGGGATAATGGGAATCAGAAAAGCATGCACTGTCTAGTAGCCACAATCATGTAAAGCAGATGGTGCAGGATTGATCATATTACCAATCCCAGTGTGCAAATTGAATAATGCAGCCTTACTGAATGTAATCATTACGATGCCTAAAACGCAAAACAGGGTTTTTGCACATAACATATCCCATGCCCCACAGTGCTATCCTGATTCCCGTTATCCCATGTTTCTCATTTATTTGGCAAGACGTTATTATTGCTAATGTTCTTTTATTTTATTCATTTAATGTTTTCTATATCTGTCGTGGAGTTATCCTACATTTAATGGATGCTATCTCCATAGTTTTATATTTCGAGTAACTAATGTTAACAGGTGTTAGTTCTGTACGAGATACATTTGGTTGTCCAAATTGTACTCAGTGTTACCCAGCATAGGCTTTGACTCCATGCAGCTTTCAGTTGTATTAAGTACCTTTCAGAATATTAAATTAAAAAAGAGTGTGGGTGATTGTGCCACACAAAGGGATTGTTTTTTAGACATTCAGAGACTGCTAGGGTCGACTGTTAGCTTCAGTGATCCTGAACAGGATGTCAGGATTCAGTTTTATTTGGTTGATTAATATTGCTGCCATACAACTCCAACAACCTGTGGTAGCGGTTGATACATTCTAGTTGTGTGGAGCTTGCATGTACTCCTCTGTCTTTGGGTTACACCCATAATCCAACCGTTTCAGTTAGCTGAGACTCAAAATTGGCTCAGTGTGAGTGAATATGCAGGGATTCTTGTAGGTCTTGTAGGTTTGTGCCTAATGCTGCTGGAATCACTTCCATTCCGTACTGGGAAAAGCCGACCCAGAAAATGGATGGATGAATGTAATCTTACTGTTTAATTTAAAACACAGCAACTAAACTCACTGTTACTCAGAGCCTAGATGGACTTTGCTCAGGATGTTCACATTTTTTTTATCTGTCATTAGACAGGACTAAAGTACAGCTTCTCTGCGGTATATTCTGACAATATGCATATATCGTTATTTCACCGCACGTATGGATTGCTTATTTGATGACTAATTTACAGTTTTTTCTTACCTTACTAGACTCGTCTATGGCAACGGGATACACTCAAAGTGCCAAAAAAAATTGCGCTTGTGAAAAGTTAATGAGCAGTGAACTTATTTGATCACAGCGAGACAAATATAATTTCTCTTAATCATTGATGTCATGCTTAGGCCTCCTTAGAGGAAAGTGCACCAGGACTGCTTTAATTGCTTTATATTCAAGATATCATACTTTGAATGTGACATTTGGGCATTTTGGCACCTCGTTATCAAGCAGATTCACACAATTCAGATCATGATTAAAATTTTTCAAGCTGACTTGTTGAACTTTTAGTTTGCTATGCTGTAAAAATCTTAACAACTTTGCTTCATAAATTTTTATTTCAGAACCTTTTATTTGTACCTTTGATTTGTACTTTTATTGGACTAGATCAGGTATGTGTATGTGTGTTAGTGCCAGTGTTTAAACAGGCACAATATTGGATTGATACCTATCTGTTTTTATATATACTATGTCCAGGTGTAGGAATGACTAGGTGCAAAAGGGAAAATTTCCCTGGTCATCCTGTTTAATGTCTGACAATTTTAAACAAAAGACATGCTCATCTGTCTGTTTGCTGTGTGGGTTTTGGGCTATAAATGAAAACAAAAGTTATTTAGCTTCTAGCTGCAAGTTAAGCTCAGTCTTCTCAGCTATTCTGTTTGGTGAGTTGCTCTTGCCAAAATGGCACCTCCTTCTGGGAAGCTGAGGCTTTTGCGGAGGGTGGTCCAGGGTGGCCATTTGCCCTCACTGGGTGGTTTCTCAGCCATGGGGAGAAAGAAGGAGATGACAATGTTAGCGTTAGCAACCCCTCTTGTCCCAGTATGTTACTACATACCTCGACAGAGTCTGTAAGGAGATTCTCCAATGTGCATGCGTGTATTTATTTATATATATAAAAGCCAAATACCACTTACTGACTCATCACAAAATCTCCTGAACCATGAGGACTTGGGACTTGAAATTTGGAATGTAGGTTACCCTTGGCCCATAGGTGCTCGCTAAGAAACGGTTTTAAAAATTTTGTGAGTCCAAGCGTGTTCTGTCTGTATGTCTGTCCGCTTTTCATGAGAGAATTACTTAATGGATTTAGATCTGGTTGTTTTCTATAATTTGCTTGAATTTTCCGGTTGATTTTGCGACTTTTGTCATCGCACTAAGTAGGATAGTTCGCTTGTGGTACCGATGCATTTATGCAAATCCAAGAGAGTGGCTGTGGGCCGAGAGTGGGTGGCCTTCCTCATTCACTCGCCAGCCTCTGTTCGAGTTAGTCTACGTCTCACCACATGTTGGGGTGAACCTTGCCTCTGCTTAGCTAGCGATACCTGTTTGTTCAGCAGACATTATCATCCACAGGTTGAAGGAGTAACGTCTGATGTTTTTGAGAGAGAGATCAGAGCTCCATGTGTTTTAGAGGGTAGCTGCTGATTGCCAGAGATATCACAGCCATGCGCTTTTTTCCCCATGCGGAGAATGCTCTCCCATCAGTGCTGAACACGATCAAATATAGTGCCAACATCTATTGATTTATAAAGTTTGCCCTGTTTCATTAATATGTGGGTGCAGCCACAGGGTACAGCTAGTATATATATATATATATATATATATATATATATATATACACAGTATATGCAACAAAGATAGATACAGTATATGTAATGATAGTCAAAATGGCACAAAATCCAGAGTACAGACATCCAATAATGAGGAGAATGAAAAGGTTTATTTGTAAAGAAAGATCATACCACCAAAAGGGTGTTTGCCTTTATTACAGCATGACACAGACAGTCATGCCAAAGGTGGTCTGTAGTAATCTACAATCACAAACTCTCACTTTTGATCATTAGTAGTATAACAGGAGAGACAGAAGATAATTTTAAACTGATCTCAGAACGAAGAACAGGAGAAGCAACAATTAGTACCTCAGTTTTTCCTGAATTCAACTGCAGGTAATTACTACTGAGCCAGTCGTTAACCTGAGACAGACAATCAACCAAAGTGACCAAAGTATTAATTTGGTTAGGCTTAAATGAAAAATAAAGCTGTATATCATCTGCATATAGATGATACGAGATGTCCTTGAAAGAGTTAAGAATCTGTGATAGGGGAAGAATATATAAAGAGAAGAGGACAGGTCCAAGAACCTATCCCTGTGGCACTCCACATGTCAAAGAAGCAGAGTAAGATGAAAAGCCAGCCACACCGACTGAGAAACTCCTATTAATACAATTCTGTTCAAACTGTGCTCCATAGTAAGCTAGGTTGCATTCACAGGCTCAAAAGTTTGGAGTGGGACCTGAGACCAGTGCACTCTCTCGAATTTGATTCTTTACTTCATCCAAAAGGCTGGAGTTCCCAAATGACCTTGAACTGCATTCATGGATCCTAGTAATATTGTGTTGTGCAAATTATTACACTACCTCGAAGAAGATAGAGACGGTATTTTTATGAGAAAGGACCAGGAAATTACATATATTTCAATATTTGTGCCAAACTTATTGATAGGGAGGTCAAACCAAACTTTAGACAAAGCCCAGAACTCATAAATCAAAGTGAAAGAAATAAATATTTAAGTCCTTTGCCAGGAATCTTATTAAATAATTTCTTTCCCTTTAATGACTAGGAAGTGCACAAAATGACCTTTGCACTGCATATATCACCACTAGCCACTGTGGAAGGAAAAATGCAGTGAAATAAGGGTTGGGGAACTCCAAGAATCCTGTTTAATTGTTACAACAAAAGAGAATGTTCTGGACAACAAATTGAACTGTAAACAAAGGTGGTGGGACCACAATCCAGTATATTGCTGTCCAGGCTTGATTCCGAGTGCTTACAGGGCATGATCTGTCTCCTCCAGAGGCTACTCCAGGAATGAACATCATATAAATAAATATCTTCATTTATTTTACTGCAGGGAGGAATGGGTGTGGCTTCTAGACTCCTCCCTGAAGTGAGGTCACCGCTCCTCCCATGCCTCGTGATCTACAGAAGAAAACATGTGAACAACTGAGTTACCCTGCCGTGTTGAACCAGGTTTCTGCTCGGAGGGTACTCCCTTAGCATATTTCCTGGACATTGGACCAGGGTGTTTACTTAGCAATGCGATAGCAGCTCCACAAACAAATGACGATGTCTGTGAAAAGCAAACACAGGGTTGAAATAATTCAAAAATAATCAAACTACAGTAAATACATTTTTCTTAAAGAAACCATTAACAAAGCAAAAAACCTCATGTTCCCAAAACTAACATGGGAAAAATTTTGAAAAACATTAAAAAATAATTTCATTTGAAAGCATATCTTAAAAATGATTAAATGGCAGTAAAATAGTCTGTGGTAGAAAAGCTTGCACTGATTAGAAGAAAGTTGCAGCCAATACACTGATATTATGTAGAAATCTTTAGCCTGAGTTCTGGCTCAGAATCAGTGATCCCAATAACCAGTGATTAGTGTCTAAATCAGACAGCTGCGTTCAAGAGCACATACATTATGACATTATTAAGTCAGCTTTAATAACGAAATTTATTAATTGCAAGTAATTGTTAGAACAGCTCGCAATGATGGCGTTTTAATGCTGAAGTCAGGCACATTTTAGTTAATCAGTGTACAGTCTGTTGAAGAAAAAAATCAGTGGCATTAAATAGTTTCTAGGTCATCACATTATGTAGAGGGTACTGGGATTTTTTTACTGGGATGAAAGCACTTATATTACTTTAAACTAGAAATTGAGATCACTAGTGATGTTCCAAATTAAAGTTTATAAAATTACAGAATGTATTATGATGAAGTAATTTGTCAGACCATTTAATAAATAGAAATTAGTCCAGAGTTGTTAATTTGTTATTTTTTTACAGTATATGAGAGTACATGACATTTTTGTGGGGAGTAATCTGATAATTCAAAATTCTGTGTGTGTGTGTCTCAGGGGCTATTTTTTTTTTTACTATCACCTTGTCCAGAGCTTGTCTCTGTCTTGCACTTAATTCTGTAGGGATACGCTCTGAGCACCTGCACAAAATCAAATAGATTAGGCAGGTTTGACGTGTTAAGAGTAAAAATGATATTACAGAACGATATAATGAGAAAAACAGAATATAAAATTTTATTTTCCAAACCTTAAACAGGTAACATATTGTATTTAAGGTCTGGTTTGTAGATCACTTTTCTCTTTTGTGGTATAGCTGTAATTTATTCTGCCATTTCTGGTATAAGAACACATCACATTCTGTCTCCACACTGTGAATTTAATTGTGAAGCATATCACCTTGTCTGCCCTTGAGTTTCCCGTGGCTTTACAGTACTTATTCTGAGATGCGTTATTAAATATCTTTTAGCCATTGAGCCAGACTCTTAAGAGATGGCACACTTGGTCAAAGTGATTAATAAACAAAGCTAAAAAAAACAAGTGCTGCAATTTAGTGAAGTACGGCCGTCACCGGCACTCTGCCTCAGTCAAGACTGTGTAATCAAGAATATTTTGCTTCAGCCAATGTGTGGCTCTGCTCTGCCGACTAAACCATACGCACTTCATGATCCTCACTGAATACATCAGAGAAACTGTAATGGCATTGGATTTAATGAAGATTATGAGCTCGCCTACTAGATTCCAGTAGGCGGATATAACATATTTATTTGGAATGCCATTCTGATAAATCACAATTTGATTTCGGCGTCATTATAATGTTTTCAATGACTCTTCCTTAATTGGATATTCACTATTGCTTTTCCGGATATAAACGTTCTAAATGTTCTTATATATCTTTGCTTGTGTTTATCGATGAGGATGTGGAAGTAGCCCCCGAGGAAGGCAGGAATAGTTCAATCAATCAGTCTTTATTCAGTTATAGATAAGTACATGAATTCATGCTTTGCAAATCAGAAGAGCAAAGTTTTCCGGTTTCAATTGGCTTTGATATTCATTTTCCTCCTTCCCACTTACTTATGAAACCGCATCTAAGTATTTCATCAATTCGGAAAACCATTTCTTTTTTGTGTACGTGTCAAGAGGGGCCCCAAAGAAGGAAAGGTCATCTTTCCTGTGTCTAACGGGCGTGTTCCTAAATAAGGAAGTTACCCGTTCACGTTATCTTATGACAGACGCCTGTATGAATAACCTGCCGTTATAATAAAACAACTTTTAATCCTTAGTAGCTTGCAAGCAGTTCAATTTTCTTTCAGAAGGGCATAACAGGAAAATACCGTCACTGAGTGAATTCTTAGGACCGCTATACTAATAATAGGTAGGGTCTAATTTTGCGCTCAAAACAGCCTCAGTTCTTGGTGGCATGGATTCCACAACATATTAGAAAAATTCCTTTGAGTTATCTGGCTCTTGTCGAGTTATCTGGGTTTACTACATCAATGTCTGCCCATACTTGTAAAAAGGCCATTAGCTGATTAAAGAGGATGCATGGAACAACTCTTATTTTTCGTTTGTTGACACAGGTTGCAAGAGCAGGAGTAACAACAGGAACAGAAGTAGGATTAGGAGTAGGTTGATAACCTTAAATAAACAAAAAAAAAATACAAGAAAACTCATATTGTCATTCATATTATAACATTTTTGTATACACATACACTTCTTCATTATTTCGAACATGCGGTAGTTACTAAAAATAATTACGTTTGCATGATATTGCACATTAACTTAACTTAATTAACTTTTTACATAAATAACAGCCGTCACTAGTCAGAAACGTTTCACAATAAAAAGTCATTTTTTTAACATACCAGTGACGTCTCCAAAATCAGCTAATACAGTAAGCTTCCCAATTCCTCTTTTTTCTTTTGTTCACAATTGTCTACTCTGTACCCTCTTTTTACAACTGAACATCTCTTCCGTGCTGACCCTGATCTCAGGAAGCAGTCTCTAACCCTCTTCACACTCAATCTTTATCTAAATAAACATCCAGACGATCGATTGTCTTTTCTTTCTTTTTTTTAAATTTAAATATTTTAAATAACAACAGCTTAAGCTCAGCTTAACGGTTCTTGCTGACATAATTACAACTTGCAAATCTTCCATTCTACCACATCCCATAGGTGGGCATTAGTATTTAAATCCGGTAACTGGAAAGGCCATCGAAGAACACTGCACTCATTGTCATGTTTATAAAACCAGTTTGAAGCAACTTATGCGTTTAACGTGATGCATCATCATGATGGAAAGTGCCATTAAAAATTGGACAAATTGTGGCTATGCAGGCATGCACACGGTCAGTCAGCATCAACCAGGCTGTAGCATTCTAGTGTTGATTGATTGTTCTTAATGGACCGAAAACGTGTCAAAAACCTTTTCCACACCATTACACCATCACCACCAGCCTGGACTATTGACACAAGGCAGGTGAAGTGCATGATTTCATGCTGTTGGCACAAAATTCTGACCCTATCATCTGTGTGGCTCAGTAGAAATCGAGATTCATCAGACCTATCTATGCTTTTCCAGTCTTCAGCCATCCAGTTTTGATGAGCTTGTGTCCACTGCAGCCTCAGCTTTCTATTCTTGACTGAAAGGAGTCTAATCTGAGGTGGTCTTCTGCTGTTGCAGCCCCTCAGCGTCAAGGTTTGACATGCTGTGCATTCTGAGATGCTTTTCTGCTCAGCACAGTTGTATAGAGTGGTTATCTAAATTACTGTAATCTTTCCATCAGCTCGAACAAGTCTGGCCATTCTACTCCAAATCTTTCCATCTGCAGAACTGCTGCTCATTGGATGTTTCTTTATTGTTCTCTACATTTTGACTAAACTCTAGAGATTGTTGTGCGTGAAAATCCCAGGAGATCCACAGTTAACAGAAATACTCAAACTAGCCCATCTGACACCAACAATCATGCCAAGGTCAAAATCACTGAGATCACATTTTTTTCATCATTCTGGTGTTTGATGTGAACATCCACTGAAGCTCTTGTCCTGTATCCTTCTGCAGTGCTGCCACATGATTGGCTGATTAGAAAGCTGAACGGGTAAGCAGGTGTACAGGTGTTCCTAATTATCTGCTTGGTGACTGTATTTACATCTTATTCCCATGTTACAATCAATGAGCTAAAACCTTATAGAATGCAATTTTAAACTAGTGTCTGAGAATGAGGAAACAATGCATTTTGTTTCCATTAGATCTGTATATTGTACTTTTCTTCAGAACCCTTGTGACTGGGGATCTTCAGCTCCAGCCCTGGAGCACTAATGTGGCTACAGGTTTTCATTCTAACCTTTTCCTTGATTAGTGAGCAGTTTTTCCTGCTAATTACCTCTTTTGCCTTAATTGTAATTGACGTGCTATTGACGTGATTCAGACCTTCTAATTATTTCCTTTTTCCTTAATTAGCAGCCAAATAACAATGAGATACAAGAGCATGACCAGCAACCTGTGTTCATCATACAATATCTGTAAAGTAAGAAAGGTGAAGGTCTCAGCAATGTTGATCTGCTCAGGTCCTCAAAACATTTGGATGGTGTTCTTAGAAAAAAGAAGGTCAACAGTTTTGGAAATGTCTACTTTGGCAGAATGAAAGCAGCAACAAGCCATAGAATTAAATAGCAGGTTTAATGAACATCACGAATTGGCTCGTAATTAAGAGACTGGAGGGAGTGAAATTGGTTGGAGTTTGAGGCCCCAATGAAGCTGGTCATCTTTGGGCTCACTTCACATCATCTCATTTCTGTTTGGGTGCCATTTAAGGAAAATTTAAGCAATTTAGAGGACTGAATCTTAAAAAAAATAAATAAGGAATAAAAGTTAATTAGAACATTGTAACAATATGAATGAGAACAGGCCATTCAGCCCAACAAAGCTCACCGGTCCCATCCACTTGATTCTCCCAAAATAACATCAAGTCGAGTTTTTCACGTCCTACTAAGGTCCTACTGTCTACCACTTATTTCATGTGTCTACGGTTCTCTGTGTAAAGAAAAACTTCTGAATGTTAATGCGAAGTTTACCTTTAACAAGTTTCAAATAATCTTTCCTCAAAACTCATCCTTTGCAGTCCTGGAATCAGCCTAGTTGCTCTTTTCTGGATGTTTCTAGCGCTGCTATGTCTTTTTTGGAGCCTGGAGACCAAAACTGTACACAGTACTCCAGATGAGGCCTCACCAGTGTGTTATAATTAGCAGCAAAAACTGGCCACTAATTAAGAAAAGGGTTAGAATGGAAACCTGCCACCACAGTGGCAAGTTGGAGACCCCTGCTTTAGATGTTCATTAAGTATGAAATAGTTTTGGGGCTGGTTTTGAAGGAGTACTGTAAGAGCCATTTGCTAGTTATTTAAGTCATATTAAATATTTGCCTAAATATTAGGGTAAAGTCTATTGGAGGTTCTTATAACCCCCACAAGTTGAATTCAATTGGTATATTCTAACTACTTCTTGCCCCTCTGACTATAGATTAGCCTCAGTTAGTGACCTGCCTTGCCATGTGTAAGGCATGGAGGGCACACGGTTTTAAACTGGGCCTTACGTGCTCAATAGTATGAAAGTTAACATGCTCTATTAAATGTTCAGTGCCGTACGTTAGAATGTACTGAATACGAAATATATCAACTTTAAGTATAGAAAGAGAGAAGGTTCCTGTGCTTTACCCAGTGCTGTCTGGATTACTGACCCCATGAGATTGAGAGTACATGTGAGGACAGCTTAGTTGCTAACATTTTAAAAGATAAGTTAACTAGCATTAAAATTCAAGTATGAAAACAAAACACTGCGTACAGATGGGATAGATGGTATGCTGAGGCCCCTGGAAGCAATATGCCAAAATATTAACATCTATAAACTGTGTTATGGGAACTAGAGAAATGTGATGGATCCTGTAACATTAAGTAAGAGGACAAAAAAATAAAAACAAAAAATTCCACTAAAGTATTTGGCACCTTTTGCACAGAGCAACACAAAGTGGGAAAGGCTGTCAGGCATCCCAAAGAAAAACCAAACAGGATGGGCAGTGAGTTTAGCTCTTTGTGGCCCTTGCTGTTTGAAAAGACTTTTCACGACAATGCAATAGTAACCTAATTTCTAATATTAAACACAAGATGAACCTGTAGGTATATTGAAGCCAATTCACCTTCCAGAATATTTCTTCACATGCACTTAACATTAAAGGCTTAGAAATAAGCCATTCATATCAGATGAACGAGAAAGCTAATGCTTACCTGCAGTTTTACAGCAGCAGGCCCTGGGGAACTCCTATTATAAAATTCATAGATGTCTCTAAATCAGGGGTGTCAAACTCCAGTCTTGGAAGGCTGCAGTGGCTGCAGGCTTTTGTTCCAGCCGCTTTCTTAATTAGAAATCAGTTACCTCTTCTCATTTAACATACTTATTTTGCTTTAGTTATAACTGACGTGCTTATTTTTTTTTTACTTTAACTGGCAGTAAAACAAGGAAGGCATGTAAAAAAGGGTAACAGATGACCAACTAACTCAGGGGTCTCAAACAGGAGAGCCACCATTGTCACTGCAACAAATCTTTTATAACTGACGAAGAAACCTGTTATTTAATTCTTGTTAGTGGTAGCTCAAAGGCAGACTGGTGTATTTAAGGATCTGTGCTGGTATCTGGAAGGTTGTTGGTTCAAATCTCATTACTACTAGAAGGGATATCCTACCCCATTGGGCTCCTGAGCAAGACCCTTAACCTAAAGATTGCTCCAGGGGTGCAGAACAATGGCTGAAACTGCACTCTGACCTCCAAAGGTCATGCCAAAAGACAATTAATGAATTATATCAAATAAAATATCAAACTTCTGCCACACCAGTCATTTCCAAAACTGATTTTAATTTTCTGGAGATCATCTACCAAATACTTTGCGGACCACATCAGATCAGTATATATTAGAACTTTCCTTTCATTTTATTGAGACTGATATCGTATGATAGACACAGGGGTAAATGAGATCAACCGTTGCTTCACCTTGCATCTCATTATTGTTTACCAGCTGCTTAAAGAAAACAAATGAAATAATTAAAATGCAAGTCAATTAGCATCGACAACAACAGCGACATTTATTTCTATGACACATTTTCACACACAGGATGTAGCTCAAAGTGCGTTACAAAATGTCAAAGGAATAGTAACAAGAAAAGAAAAACAAGTTACATTAGGTATGAATAATAATGAATAAATAACAAAAAATGAAACAAGATGAACTTAATGTATAAATATAAAAGATATATAATTAGGCATATAAGGGATCAAAGCAACATAGTATGTTCCATTAGCAATAGTAATTGGTTATTATTAGAAGAGTGGTGGGAACAAAAACCTGCGTCTGATGCATCCCCCAAGTATTATGATTCATTTTCAAATTTAATTCCTTTGTTGTTTTATTACTGTTTTATTAAATAAACCTGTTAATTATCGGGCGGCACGGTGGAGCAGTGGTAGCGCTGCTGCCTCGCAGTAAGGAGACCTGGGTTTGCTTCCCAGACATTGCTTCCCTGTGTGGAGTTTGCACGTTCTCCCCGTGTCTGCGAGGGAGAGCTCCGGGTTTCTCCCACAGTCCAAAGATATGCAGGTTAGGGCCATTGGCGATCCTAAATTGTTCCTGGTGTGTGTGTGCTTAGTGTGTGGGTGTGTATGTGTGTATGTGCCCTGCAGTGGGCTGGCGGCCCTGCCCGGGGATTTGTTCCTGCCTTGCACCCTGTGCTGGCTGGGATTGGCTCCAGGAGACCCCCCGTGACCCTTGTTAGGATATAGCGGGTTGGATAATGACTGACTGACTGTTAATTATCTTATTAGGCTTTTGAACAACAACATTACAATTCTTCCATTGTTTTGTTTCAAATAAAATTGAATAGTGTCATTTTGTACCATTTTGTTTAGAGAGTGTGTCATCATTTTGAGGAGCGGCTCTTAAAGCGTTGCTCGGTAATCGACCTGGAAGTGTTCAGTCAAGGACTTCACCACTCTGTGGATGCAGAAAATTCTCAGACCCTTCTGCACACTTTATTGTATTGTAGATATAATTTTAAATGGCTACATTTGCCATTTTGGCCATCAATCTAAACCGTATAATCCATAATGACAAAGTGAAACAATGTTTTCAAAATGTTTTCCAAATATAATACAAATAAAAAAACTGAGCTTCTTCATTCATAGCAGTATTCAGACCCTTAATTCAGTACATTGCAGTATCCCGTTCGGAAAAAATTAAATCTTCAAGATTTCTTAGGTGGGTCTTGACACGCTTTGCATACCTGGATTTCAACAGTTTATCCCATTCTTCCTGACAGATGAATTCAAGCTCCATTAGATTGTATGGAAATATCTATAATTTCCCATTTTCAGGTCCCTCCACTGATGTTTTGTGAGGTATAAGTCTGGGCTTTGGCTCGGCCACTTCAGGAAAGTCAGAGACATGTCTAGAAGCCACTCCAGCATTGTCGTGGCTGTATTCTTTGAGTCATTGTTGTGCTGAAAGGTGAACCGTTCTCCTAGTCTGAGGTTGCATTCACTCTTCAGCAGGTTTTCCTGAAGGACCTCTTACTATTTAGCTGAATTCATCCTTCCCTCAGTTCTGACCAGTCTCACTGTCCCTACTCAGTCCTTTAAACTGTCATATGCCTTTTACTCAAGATGCCACTCTACCATAAAATGTTCTCTCATCTCAGCAGAGGATTTTTGAAGCTCTGTTAGAGTAACCCTTGGGTTCATGGTCACCTCCCTGACCAAGCTCCTATTGCCTGGTTACTAAGTTTAACCAGATGACCATCTCTGGGAAGAATCCTGGGGTTTCCAAACTTCTTACATTTCACAATTATTGAGGCCACTGTGCCCCTCAGAACACTCAAAGCTTTGGTAATGATTTTATCTCCATGCTCTGATCTAGGCCTCACCACAATTTGATCATGGAGGCCTACAGAGAGTTCCTTGGTCTTCTTAGCTTCGTTTTTGTCCTAACATTTAGTGTGCCTATGACACCTTATATGTATATACAGGTACACATATACCTTTCTAAAAATCAGTTTAATTTTTTTTAATGGTGGACTCCACTCAGGTTCTAGACACATTTCAAGGAGAATTAAAGCAGACAGGATGCACCCTAATGCAATCTGGAGTGACACAGCAAAAAGTCTCAATACTGTTATGAATAAGAGATTTCAGTTTTGGACTTTTAATACATTTGTAAACCTTTCTGAAAATATGCTTTCACTGTCATTATTACATTTAAATTGATGGGAAAAATGGCAAATGTATCTATTTAAAATGACATCAACAACACAATAATGTGTGCAGAAAGTGAAGGAATCTGTAAAAAGATCACAATGTGCACATCCTATTCATCAGAGTTTACGGAGAAATAACAAAAACAATTATTAGTGTGTTTTATTTATTATGTACAGTTTTAAGCTTTGATTTTGGCTCGCCAGTGATTTTCTGACTTACTGATCACAATTGTTTGCGTGTACTTTTGCTCAAATATCTTCTGTCAACCCTTTTTATGGCAGTATATCACGAAACTGAGTTTAAAACCCCTGTTCGTCACAGCTTGACCACATATAGTGTTATCTGTTGTGATGGACGGCCAGCAGCTCAACCCGGCTAACACATCCAGGACACTAGATGGCAATTTCCCTGCAGCATAGCGGTGCTCCAGATTCCCACAGGACACCATGGGATATGGAGTTCAACTTCACAGCCCTGCTGGGTACCGTGGGTGCCACCAGGAGATGCTGCAGGGAGACACAGGGATTTCTGTTCCCCGTATAGCCCGGAAGTACTCACAAGTCCTGAGGACGGAAGCCCCGAAGTACTTCCGGGCTGAAGAAAAACTAATTCTCCATATGACCCGGAAGTGCTGGCAAGTCACATGGGCAGAAAGAATGACGCACTTCTGGGTAAAGGACTATATAAAGAACTGTGGCAGACCCAGCAAGGGAGCCGGAGTTGGGAGGGAGTGAGACAGAGCTTGCTGGGAGGTGTAAAGGCGAAGTTGTAGAATTATTGCATTGATCCATTGTGTTTATTGTGGATGTGGTGCTTTGAAGGCACTAATTTGAGGAAAAGATTAAAAAGTCTTCTTAGTGCTTTTAAACCTGTGTCCAGAGCATCTGTCTGTTGGGTTTCATGGGGCAACCGCACCCCCAAGTGTTCACACTGTCCATATAAAACAGCACTCTAACATGGTGTTTTGTTTATGGAAAATGGCAAAGATTTGCCAAGCTAGATTGACATACGTATATATATTTTGGCTTGAGTGGAAGGGAAAAAATATTCAAAGATCCAAACCCTTTATCTCCAAGTTTTCTTAAAGAATGTTTTATTTGTAACGAATGCTATTATCTTGTAAACAAAGTTCAGATCAAATCCTTATTTGAGGTTCACCTCCATGTAGAATGGCTGAGGTGAAATCATGTTCTTGCATAAACTCTTAAGCTGAAATAGGGGCCTGTGAAGATGAGGGACCCTTTACCAATACACACTTGATGAAATGATGGATTACCTGTGGACCACAATGACCAAGGGGGAAAGGACTGTGATGAAGCAATCAAGTCTCAGGTCAAAATAAAGAGTGAGAAATACCGCTGTGCATTAAACAATACAATGTTCAAGCGCTGCATTTGTAAATGTATGATTCACACTCTGTTAAGGAGCTAAGTCACCCAGGACCATGAGGGTCTTAATCTGGCCACGCAGTAGCGCCTTAACAACAACTTTGACAACAATATACAATAGCAAGAAAATGAAACTGTCACGTCACCCAAATTGACTCATGCATTTCTTAAAACCTGAAATAGTTAAACCTGTGCTGTGTAATTTGTTTGTTTAGACAGATAGAATAAAGGTTGCAAGTGATAGATATAAAGTACTATATAAAATAAACGGGCAGAGATGGCTCCTTCATCATTTCTTTACCCTACTTATTTGTCAGCTGATGTATAAGTAGGCCAAGTTAAAAAGGATCGATTCTATACAGAGTCACACATTAGTGTTTTGCTGCTGAGCAAACAGAAATCACCATCTGCAATACACATAATAAAGAATCAGCAATAAAACAAAGTAGTGAAAGGAAGTAGCAGCAGAACAGGGGTAAAAGGAAATCAACATTATACTCAAACGTCATGCTGCTGGGCGGAATTTGAGATCCTGCTTAATGTAAGTACATATTATGTTCTCCAAGCAGACATGAGACTATATATTATTCTTGTTTTTTAATCCATAGGAATAGTGTAAGGAACAATGGAAGCTCTGACAGCTCTTCTCTATTTGATCTCAAATTTTACACTAAAAGAAAACTCATCAGCTATAACTGATGTCAAAATTACGATTGAAATATATAAGTGGACGGTAGAGATGCAATTATTGAAAAACAGATTACATTTCATTGGAGTTTAATTATTTACCCCTTGTTTACAAAGCTTGACCTATTCATTTGCTTCTCTTGCTTTTTAATTTAATCTTTCTTGGTGATCCTTAACAACATCCTTCAGAAAGGATTTGATAAGGCGCCACATGAGAGGCTGGGCGTCAAAGTAAAAGAAGTGGGAGTTCAGGGTGTACTGTGTAGATGGATGCAGAATTGGCTCAGACACAGGAAGCAGAGGGTTATGATGAGGTGAACCCTGTCAGAATTAGCTGACGTTAAGAGTGGTGTCAGTGCTAGGTCCGCTGCTATTTTTAATATACATAAATGATTTGGATAGGAATGTAAATAACAAGCTGGTTAAGTCTGCAGATGATACCAAGCTAGGTGGATGATCTAGAATTGGCTCAAACATTACAGAAGGACTTGGGCAGCAGATAGGCTTGGGCAGATTTGTGGCAGAAGAAATTTAATGTAAGTAAATGTAAAGTGTTACACGTAGAAAGTAAAATGTTAGGGTTGAATACGCAACGGGACGTCTGAAACTTGAAATTCTACCTTATGTGAATAATTTAGGAGTCGACTCAGCACTATCAACTGCCAGACAGTGTTCAGAAGACATTAAGAAGCCTAACAGAATGTGAGATTATTCAGCGCCTTGATGTGTGGTACAACTCCAAGGAGGTTCTACTCAAGCTGTATGACACACTACTGAGGCCTCATCTGGAGTACTGTGTGCAGTTTTGGACACCAGATTACAAAAAGGACATAGCAGTGCTATTAAAAAGTTCAGAGAAGAACAAGTAGTCTGATTTCAGGGCTACAGGGGATGAATTATGAAGAGAGATTAAAAGAGCTGAGCCTTTAAAGTTTAAGCAAAAGAAGATTAAGAGGAGATGTGATTGAAGTGTTTAAAATTATGAAGTGATTTAATACATTGGATTGAAACTCTTATTTTAAAATGAGTTCATTAAGAACACAAAGACACAGCTGGAAACTTGTTAAGGGTAAATTTCATACAAACATTAGGAAGTATTTTTTAACACAGACCGCCACAGACGCGTGGAATAAGCTAACAAGTAGTGTGGTAGATAGTAGGACTTTAGGGACTTTCAAAACTTAACTTGATGTTATTTTAGAAAACTTAAGTGGATAGAACTGGCCGAGCTTTGTTTGACTGAATGGCCTGCTCTCATCTAGATTGTTCTAATTTAATTAGATCCAGCTGTGGTATTTTTGCTGCTTTAGGTGAAGCAGTAAATTGCACACCGCCTTCCACCCATTGCTTTGACTGGAATTGTCACTGTTATGCTTGTACAGAAACCTGGAGAGATGAGAGAGGAGCTAGGACTACTGACAGCAAAATATTTGGAATCTGGATGTGAAATAGTAAATTTACAATTTGGGAATGTCAATTAAAACTTTGATTTCTAATAGTGACGTCTGTTTACAAGACAATTACACTGTCACTGTCACTTAAATTCAGAAAATATGTAGAAATTGAGCTGTATTTGCAGGATTTATTTACTTAATGTCTACATTTAATGTTTATCAAAGGATAAAAATGTATCAAATAAACAGATTATCACTTAAACTGTATGTAGTTATGTTCTGTAGCTGTCTATTTAATCCACCATCTTAACAGGTAGTTGTGACAATCTGGTTATAATCTTACTGTATCAAGGTAGCTCCATAAACATATACTTTTCATATAGGTTAATGAAATAAACTAATAAACTTAATGTGATCACAAAAATTTTACTTAAATTGAAAAATTATTAAATGGCAACACTTTAGTTTATGTACTCCAAAAATGCATCTGTTACTCATTTACTCAAACAGAGGTTTCAGTTATTCATCTCTGTGCAGTGTGGTATATTGACATGATGGTAAATTTACTTGTTCATATGGAAGATTCACAGGTCTTATCCTAAATATGTAATATCAAGAGAAATGTGTCTCAGTTCAGCCACCTCAGGCCACTCCAAAGTGACATTCTGTTAGTAGGTCGAGATGAATAAAGACTTTACTGATACTTTGTGATCACTATGAAGACCCAAAGAAGCGTTTGTTAGTATCTTGTGTCACACATATGCAATTGGGAGGCAGCTAAAGGGCCTGAATAATAGTAGTACCACTCCAGACTAGGGGGTGGTGAGCTGCACTGACTTTCTCTCTCAGTCCAATGCAGACCATCCACGGGAAATTCCGCTAGGTTCCGGCACCATTGATGACATCACTTCCAGTACTGGTGCTATTGATGGCATCACTTCCAGTATTGGTGCAATTGATGATGTCACTTCTGGTCCCAATGACATCACTTCCGGTCCTGATGACATCAATTCCTGTCCCGGCCTTTAAAGCCGCCATATTCTCAAACTCAAATCAGTTCTGTTTTGGACTCAAACCTGTGAGGAACTCAAACAAAATTTCCCATTTGCAGCCAGGGCATAACCCTAAGCCTAACCCTAACCGCAAACCTTTGGCTGCCCCAAACATTTTTGATTTTGTGTGATTGTTTTTATAATAACAGTAAATGAGTAATAGGTGCCTTTCTTGCCGTACCTAAATTAAAGCGTTATCAAATAAATATTTAACTGTGATTACTATTTATTGGATCCTCACAATCATATGCAAAAAATACAATATACCCATCCAATCAATACACATCCTCAGAGTTTTTCCAGTGAGAGACAGACTAAGATGAACAATGGAGAATGACTGAACTGCCAAGGAGTGGATGGGAGATTTTTTAACGAGATAACGGGGAGAAGCGTAAGAAAATGAAACCGAACCAAATAAAAATAAAGCATGACTACCAAATTCTAATGACAGACAAGAAATGAAATTAGGCAAAGAGGTCAAACTGAATAAAACTCAAGAAAAGCACAAATGCAAAAGATTCTTTATTTATGTATATGTAGTTATGTGTAAGATAGCACCACTGGATATGTGGGATGCGCTGCTAATGATGGCTCACAAATTGTCAGAAATAAAATGATCTAAAAATGGTGGAAATTATGTCAGAATTTACAAAATAAAATCACGCAAACCTAATCATGACAATGATATTCACTAAATTGTAATATACATTTTAATGTAAGCCCATTTGGGAGGGGATTATAGTTTGAATTAAATCAACCTTTAGTCATTGTCACGCACGTGTCAATAGGAGGACGTTGTATGTACCAAGTGAAGGTAATTTCCATGCCAGGCCAGGGGGTGACGGGGTGCACTAAATCTTGAAGATGTCACTTCCAGTTCTGGTGCCTCAAATGACATCACTTTCAGGTCCGGCGCCTAGTATGACATCACTTCCGGTTCCAGTGCCTCGATTGATGTCAGAAGATGGTCACTTCCAGATCCCCTATGTTACTTCCGGTCTGACTATTTAAAACCGCCATCTTTGTGTTACCGACCTCAGGCCTAGGGGAACCAGGGCCAGGTACAAGCCACTGTTGCTACAGGGTGTAGCCACAGCGATATGGTGAAAAGCATAAAAGAAACAGACAGCAGTCCCGAGTCTCATACCATACTTCTCTGTTCTCCTTTATTCTCCTTTTACCAGAAATATTTATATGTTTCATTTTCTGCATAGATCAACATGGCAATCAGTGAAACAATGGTGTAAGCCAATTTCCTCCTCTAGAACAAATAGTGTAAACACATTCACTTTGGTTCAACAATGGTATTGTGGCCAGCTATCAAAAAGTACTTGATTAGAAACCAATGTTCCCAGAACTCGTTAATTTTCAAAGGAAGCAGACAGTTCTGTTATCACCACAATGTGTGGATGAGATACTTCATCTAAGGAGGTGATAGATAACCATCAACAATAACCTGGATCAGACTTTTCTGCCTTTTCTTTAAAACACTGGTTTATAGCCCATTACACTAAGCAACACACAGAAATGTCATTTTCTTTTGAATACTGAATTCTAGCCCATTACATTTGCAACTCAGCTTCAGTTCTGTTTTGGACTCAGTCTTGTGAACATCTCTGTTCCTTTCAAAGCCTTTTGCAGCCAGGGATATTATACAGGTGGTTGCCCCAAACCTTTTTAAGTGTGTCAAGTCTGATCATTTTTACACAATGCATTCAAGAGCAGCAGTCCTGCTGACATGTTGATCTTCTAATTTTATTTTCTTGCATCTCTGTGTCCTGTACTGTATCAGCTTACTATTATTATTATTGTCATTATTATCTATGTCATAGCCTATGATTAGTGTGGGAATCACAACGTTGTATTGAATTTACATGTTCATAAGTCAGAGTCGGTATTGTTTAAAAAAATTACCTCTATTTTACCGCCCTAGGCGAATGCCTAGTTTGCCTAAATTTTACAGCCATACTCAAAACATATCCAATAATATCCTTTTTAATATTTCACCTGATTAATGTTTAACATCTGCTTTAATTCCATATCACTTAATAAGTTGGATTAATTTTTAGCAAACCTGAACTATGCAAATTCTCGGAGTTAGTTGTATGAATTATTTGTAATGCTTCCTCTGACTTTGACGTAATTTTGGATGTATTCTGTTTGGAAAGCCTGCAGCATATGCCTCCAAGCGAAACGCCTTTGCCAGCCTTTTCTTCTGTTTCTCATTTTCACTCTGCCTCCACTGCCTACTCAGAACCATTTTAATTCTCTTGTATAGCTCTGTGTGCCAAATGAATCTACCCTAAGTTTATAACCTTCATTCAAACTTATATTTCCTGGGCGGTAACTGCTTGATACTGTCCCTCTTTTACTGACTTCTCATTATGTCCCACAAAGCCTTTGCTAAGTGACTAAGGCTGGTGGCACACTACATGACTTTTAGTCAGACAGATACTAATAACCGCTCACTTCTTAGATAATATTTTGTAATTTTTTGATGGATTTTCTCTTTTAGTCATGTTAACATTATCTCCATTCTTGATGTCTCTGGAGTGTCCATGCATGTTTTAGGATTGTCCTAATTGTATCTTGGTGTGTTTGTCATCTTGGTCCCTAGGAATTCATTTTCTCCCACAAATTTTCTTTTCTCTTCATTTTACTCCATCCATCTATTCATCCGTTTCCTAATCCTGTCCAGAGGTGTGAGAGAACAGCAAATAAAGGCAATGCTGGAATACAGCTCATAGGAAGATAGATAGCATTCCAAATTATTGTATTAGATTATTTTGAAGAAAATTGGACTGTCGTTTCTACAGTTTGACATTTGTGAAATGCCATTATGCGTTTTGTTATTCTGATTAGAAATATAAACTTTGTTTGAATTTGTAGAAGAGAGGTTTTCAAAACCAAGAAAATGCCAAGAGTTGCAAGCTATTCATTACTTTAATGAAATCATTAAACAATGTCTACTGCCACTCCAGATAGGCCTGCCTAATAACACTCAAATATTGAGTAATTAATCTTACAGATATTGTTCATGGTTTGGGACCTTATTGTAACTTTCATAAATAAACATCATTGGGTTCTCCGAAGTGGGGTGGGGAGGTTATGTAGGATGTGCTGCCAATAACAGCAGTCAAATGGAACTGGAGAATATGCTGATATAATCTCTTTAGATTCTCAAAATACTGGTAAAGTACTAAAACAGTAGAATTTTAATATTATATTCTACTAAGAAAATAAGAAACAAAACACTAAGGTGCATTGTCTATTGTTATATTAATTTGACATTTATATTTTTCCCCATGTCAAGCAAGACTCAACAGCCCAGAATGATGTAGTGATTAAAAATTATAAACTAAAAAATTTAATTGACATAAATATTCAGACCCTTTACTCAGTACTTAACTGAAGAGCCTTTAGATAGATAGATAGATAGATAGATAGATAGATAGATAGATACTTTATTAATCCCAAGGGGAAATTCACATTAATTAATTAATTAATTCTGATTACAGCCTGGAGTCTTCTTGGGTATGATGTCATAAGCTTCACACACTGTGATTTGAGGACTTTCTGCATTCTCCTCTGGAGATCCTCTCAAGGTCTGTCAGATTGGATGGAGATTGTCAGTGGACAGCTACTTTTAAGATCTCTCTAGAGATATTCAGATGGGTTCAAGTCCAGGCGCTAGGCTGGTCCACTCAAAGACATTCACAGAGTTTTCCCAAAGCCATGCCTGTGCTGTCTTTGCTTTGTGCTTAGAGTCATCGTCCTACTGGAAGGAAAACCTGTGGACCAGTCTAAGGTCAAGAGTGCTCTGGTGCAGGACTTTATTAAAGATTTGCTCTGTTCAGCGTTCCATGAGTGCCATTGTGAACATTATGAATATTGCTGCCAAGTTTTCTTTGAAGTTCCAGCAAATTAAAAAGGCAGGCACAGTTATGGGATGTACTCTCGATCCACAAGGAGTAGCAGAGAAGAGTGAAGAATGAAAATAAAACTGGTGCCATTATGAACAATGCTGCACATCGTCTCTCTGACATACTAAACACTGAGGACTTTCAGCCAATGAATCATTCAGCAGAAGTGTGTCAAGAAACGCGACCTGGGGTCCTTTATTCCAACAGCAATATGTCTGCATAATGCCTCAATGGGACTGGGACAGCCAAGTCAGAAGTTTTTCTTTCTTTTTTATTCATTCTATTCAGACTGTAGGGTGTGTGCATATATATATATATATATATATATATTGTCAGGGATGCCAGGGGCAACGACCCGGCCGGGACGCCTTGAGGGACCGGAAGAGGGTCTACGCCCACCCTGGATCACGTGGGGGCTGCCATCCTGGTTGATTTGGGGGCCACGGGTAGAGGGCTTGGAAGCCCAACCCTGTAGGGACACGTGGTCACCGCCAGGGGGCGCCCCCAATGCCTTGGGGACCCTGGACCTCAGCACTTCCACCACACCAGGAAGTGCTGGGGGGAAGAAGAGAAGGGACACCCGGAGAGCTTCCGGGAGAACAGCCGGCATTTCCGCCACATTGGGGCGTGTCCAGGGAGGAATGCCGGGAAACACCTGGAGCTCATTCGGGATTCGAGGCTAGAGTCAGGTGGAAGCAGGACAAGGCAGGAAAAGAGAGAGAGGAGGCGGCCCGAAGAGAAGGCATTGTGTGGCCAGGACTGTGTGGGGTTTGTGAGTGTGTACACTAGACTTTTGTAAATATTGTAAATAAACGTGTGGTGGTGGAAAAAGAACATGTCTGCCTGTCTGTGTCCGGGCCGCGTCCACAATATATATATATATATATATATATATATATATATATATATATATATATATATGGGCAGTACGGTGGCACAGTGATAGCTTTCTCCGGGTGCTCCAGTTTCCTCCCACAGTCCAAAGACATGCAGGTTAGGTGCATTGGTGATCCTAAATTGTCCCTAGTGTGTGCTTGCTGTGTGTGTGTGTGTGTGCATGTGCATGTGCCCTGTGGTGGGCTGGCGCCCTGCCCAGGATTTCTTCCTGCCTTGCTATGTTGACTGGGATTGGCTCCAGCAGACCCCCGTGATCCTGTGTGAGGATATAGCAGGTTGGATAATGACTGACTGATTGACTTTTTATGTTTAGAGACCTTCTGTGAAAAGCCAAATTTCTTCTCGGGGACAAATAAAGTTTTATCTATCTATCTATCTATCTATCTATCTATCTATCTATCTATCTAT
>JANRMT010062820.1:9532312-9549348 GCA_026402145.1 Polypterus bichir lapradei
TATCTATCTATCTATCTATCTATCTATCTATCTATCTATCTATCTATCTATCTATCTATCCAAATAAGTCCTAATAGCAGCATCATAAATTAAAAGACACTGCAGTTTCATTAGTCGTTGTTGGTAGCCTTTGATGGACATCGAAACCACTACAAAAGTAAACAGAAACAAGACAGTTTTGCTGTCAAGAATACTTACGTTTTCCTTTATAATAATTTAGATCCTACTCTTAGAATATATTTTTAAATAATGATATGTCTTCCATTTACTTATGTGTATCAAAGAAACATGATTGTTTGTTTACCTTTTCTACTTAAATCCAGTCTATCTTTATAATCAGGAATTTCACTGGTTACCATTACTATGACACTGTGTTGTTTCTAGGTTTGTGTGTGCATGCAGTGTAGCACACGATGTCATGGTGGCTGTCGCTATAAGAGTATCCTGTACATTTAAAGGAGTGTCTGAACTTTGATCTAATAAAATATGGACACTCTATAGTGAAAAATATGTCTTGACTCTTGTATTTAAGAATTATTATGGACTTGTGGTATTATTATGGCATTTAAGAATTATTAGTTACTCAATCTTTTTCTGGGTGAGTTTGGATTCACCGTAAAAAGACCCTCATGCCTGATACTCTAGTGTAACAGTTCACGCTCCTGCTGACTCCACTTCAAGTCTTTCTTAATTTCTGTAACTCACAACCTGAAACAATGTCGACTTTCTTCAGAAACATTGTCATATTGTGCATTTCCAATACCGTTTTTGTCTGCTCTTTGTCATTGTCTGTTGTTGGGGGTAATAAGCAGGAATCCTGCCCACTGCCTTACCAATCTTGTAAGTACTTCCTTGGTTAGTGATTGGGTGTCTAGTTGGTGATCATATTGCATTGCACTATAACCCCCACAGAAAGTATGGACATCTAAAAACAGCTCATATTTGGTTTCCAAAAACTTCAGGTACTTTAGAGCACAAAGGAGACTTTTATTAAAAAGTGTAGATTTTTCACACATATTAAACTATTCTATATTTTGATTTATGATGAAATTTTCTAAAGTAGTGCGCTAACCACTACAGTATTGATGTCAAAGTATTCCTAATTCTTGACATTCCGAGATTAAATTGTGCACAGCAAGTTTACGTAAGAGAAGTTTTATCTCCATCCATACATCCTAACTTTGTTCATATTGTGCTGCATATTGAAAAATGTCGCCAAGCACAAAGTCCTTGGAAAAGGGTCAGCTGATGAGTCGATTGCATAAGTTGAAGGAATTCGCTCATTTGCATACAGATGAGTAGACAATCATAGAAGTGCTTTGCTCAGTAAATTTCATGGTGTGCTTCCCACTTAGTTTGCTGGAAGATGATAAAAGGAAATTAAAAGTAACAATTTGTATTCCACGTCTTATCCGTAGTGCAGATGTTCAAAAAGTCAACGAGTGGTGCCAACTAAATCAATTGACGGAGCAACATATCAAAATAAATATCAGGTTAAAGGACTGATACTTTCACTTCTGCTGAATCTGTAGAGCAATTAGGCTTTAAATAAAAAACTGACAGTCACAAAGGGGAAATAGAATTACCAGGCTGTAGCTTCTTCATTATGTACAAAGAGCAAAAAAGAATTATGTCGCATGGAACTACTGAACATTTTAAAATTTAGAAACTGGTAAAAATGTTATATGCAGTTATATATTAGCAAGAAATACCCTGTCCTTATAAATACACATACATGCATACATTATCAAACCCACTTAATCTAATTAAGAATATGCATTCAGGGTAACGTGAGGACCAAACCCAGTAAAGGGTGCCAGTCCAGTGAAGGGTACTCACCAACACTGACAGTTAAAATAAACCAATTCACTTGTAGAATTACCAGTTAACCTAATATGTATGTGTTTGGTGGTGGAGGAAAAACATAAGCAAAACAAATAGTAGAAAAGGTTATGTCTAGTGCCCACTGGTGCACTGATGAAGATTTAGAACATGTCATTCGTGCGACAAGTTTTGAGACAGTCACCAACTTGTAACCTGTCGTAAATCGGCTTCAGCATAAGTGATGCGTCCCTTGTGTTAATATAGGCTACCACAGCTCAAGGTTTAGTGACATCCACATTTCCCCTGAAAAAAAGTATTGACAGTTGCCACATTATAAACATTGCTTAGGGGGCTAAGGTCTTGCTTGTCCTTGTCCTTGATCGCAATCATTTTGCCTTTTCATCACATAGCTACTGTCACATCATGGTGAAGCTTCATGTGACCAAATTCTCTGGGTATATCATGGTAGTTCGGTCATACTGTGCCATATGTATCACTTTTACTTTCCATGTCAACATCTGATGACCAATTGACATCATCATCAGTATAACCCCATTCAAGCAATGGTTCAGTTTCAGCTCGTTCTAAAACTGCCTTTACGTCTTTTTGTTTGTCGTTGTGTTTTTCATTGGAGGCTCCACCCCATCCATGAATATTGATGAGTAACTTTAGAGTGGCAGAAAACATAAAAATATTCATGTTTTTATGCAGCATGATGTCATTTCATTCACTAGATGTCAGCAGAACACTGTCTCGAGGGTTTCTGGGGCTTAATAGTATAAAGCCTATCATTACTTGTCACCCCAGGCCTGACTCGGGTTTAACCATTTTTATCAAAAAAAAAAAACCCACACAGACATTGGAAGATCGTGTAAATTCCACATGTAGAGAAAATCAAAATTAAATCAAATTAAATCTGATTTGTCCCATAAAATTATACACACATTACAAAACGTTGAGAAGTGCTTAATTGCTAAACTCCCAGACTGTGCATTAGACAATAAACAGTAAAAGTCAATATTTACAACACCAGCATAATTAATAAATAACTTGATATTAAATTAGCAATAATGTGTAGCATAGCTTTAGGCATTGTCCTCATTTAGGATCTGGTAGGATTGTGGACAGAAGCTCCTCCTCCATTCTCTTTTGTTTTTCAGGCAGCAGTACCACAGCACAGAGAAGAGGCCATTGTTGGGACAGCTGGTATAACTTATAATTTTCTTTGCCTGGTTCCAGCATTGCTTAAGACAGATGTTGTGGAAGTTGGAGAGGGCGCATCCATTGATGCCTTCAGCTGACAGCACCACTCTGTGCAGAATCTTATGGTCTGTTGCATGCTGATCCGAAACCAGGCGGCAATACTTCCTGTCAAGATTTGTTCAGTGCTGGATATGTAGATGTTCTGGGATGGTAGCCTAAAATTCTGTACATGTCTGAGGTGCTAAATATGATATTGTTCCTTCTTCACCTACAGTAGGTGTCAGTAATCTTGGACCAGGTCAGGTCCTCAGTAATATGGATACTGAGGTATCTGAAGCTATTCAGCCTCTCAATATGAATGCTGTTACTACTAAGGGGGTGGTAGTGTCTCTATTGTTTTCTCTGAAAGACGACAATCAGCTCCTTTGTCTTGCTGACATTCAGGAGAAAACTGTTGTCCTAACACCAATATGACAGACTCTCCACTTCATGCAGTTAAAGTCTGCTCATTGTTGTTAGAGATCAGGACCACCACAGCTGTGTCATCTGCCAACTTGACAATGACACTAGAGTCATGTCCAGCTGTGCAGTCATATATATATAGAGAGGGGGTACATTAGAGGACTCAGAACACAGCCTAGTAGAGCCCCTGTTTTGAGTGTGAGAATTGATAAAGTGTGGCCACCCACTCAAACTACCAGGGGTCTGCCTGTCAAGAAGCTAAAAACCCAGCTGCACAGTGAAGTGTTTAGACACACGTTACCAGAGATTGGTGATGAGCTTAGAGGGGTTTATTGTTTTAAATGCTAAACTAAAGTCTATAAATAGCATTCACACAGAATACCCTCTTCTATTGTTCAGGTGGGCTAGTACTGTATGTAAGATTAAGGTGATGGCATCATCCATGAATCTACTGGAGCAATTTGTAAACTGTAATGGATCAAGTTCTTTGAGCAATGAACAGCATATGTAATTCTTGACCAGCTTCTTGAAAAACACTTCATTGCTATAGGCGTTAGTGCAACATGATGGTAGTCATTCAGTCAGGTTGGATGTGATTTCTTAGGTACAGAGACAATGGTAGACCTTTTAAAGCATGTTGGTTCAACAGACTGGATTAAGGAGAGGTTACATATTATCATGAACACTTGGCGCAAATTGGTCATCACAGATCTTAAAAGCAGACTTGCTGCCTTCCTGGTGTTCACTTTTTTGACAGCTGTCCCTGCATTGTGTCCTGACAAAGTGAGCTCTGTGTTCTCACTAGGCTGAGCTTCCAGCTCAGATGTATTGTACCACTGGCTGGCGTTATTGGCATTATCATTGAAGCGCTCATAGAAATTGTTAAGCTTGTCTGCCAGAGAGGCGTCTGAGGTCACTGTGGTGGGAACGGTTGCATTATAGTCCGTTATTGTCCGCAGACCTTGCCACATACCCCTGGGATCGGACTGTTTACATTTTTTCACAGCTCTCCTTAGGCGGTATGAGGCTGTAGGAGGCATATGTCTGTAATCCTCCATATTTGTAAATGTAAGCCTACATGTTTGAATTGTCAACCAAGCATGGGGTGCATTTTTACATATTGAATCCAAAGGTCAGAAACAGAAGTTGAATGTTCTGCTCTCTGATTTGCCCATTTTCTAACAGATCCTCATCCGTGAGCTGAAGCTTAGGATAATTCAGCTATTAATCCTGAGCAGGATGCGGTTTATTCACAACCGCGCACTGACTTGTCACTGATGCACACTTCTGAGATGTGAGAGAAAACTGAGTGCCAGTAAATAGTCGTGCCAACACAGACTGAATGTATAAACTTCGTAGAGCAAGTAACTGGGCTGGGATTTGAATCTAAATCCTTTGAGTTGGAAGGCAGCATCTATGTCTGTGTTCCCACAAAAATATAAATGGCATTCTTTAAGAGATATACAATATACCTGGTATGTACTAGAAGATAAAATAAAATTAAAAAATAATGAAATGAATGTGAGATCAGTTGAGAATACTAAATGTGTTGAGTCTGCTGAGAGAAAAAATAAATACTGGCAAAATTAATCAGAGGAGATTAAAGATGAAAAAATCTGAAAATACTTTGTCTGTACAGAAAGCTTTTAATTTATTAATGCCACTTTATGCATATTTTATACCTTTTTTTCTTTTTATATCAACTCATACAATCTCCAGTTTTTATACAGGATATCATAGGTCCGTTATATGTATCATATTTTGAGAGGAGATTTAAATTTTTCATAACCTGAGTATATTTAAATATTCAATATTTATTTTTTTCCCAAGTTATTGAGTACAGCATGGCAGGATTACCACAAAAATCTTTCATGCAAACAGCTGTCATGTTAAGAAATGCACAAACAGATACAGTATTCACATAACATGACCAAAGGATGATAAATAATAAATCAGTAAAGGGGCCCGGTGGTAGGACATGCTAGCTATATTGATGTACATTTAGTTGTTCTTAACTAGAAATTTTAATATTAGGATGGATTTTACAATATATTTTCATTTCTAATTTACAATAAACTAGAAGGTTGTAAGTAACCTGGACCATGAGCCACTTTTAAAAATGTTACGTTCATTATGTTTAGCATTCACTGTGCGGTTGATATAGTTTCTGATGTCTTTGATTTTAGCTGCTTAACAAGAGAAAAATAATACCATCCATCTATCACTCCTTCCATCCATCCACCCACCCTTTCTAACCAGATTAGAGATTCTTGGGCCTGAGCTTATCCCTGTCATACTGTGCACAAAATAGGATCCATTGCTGGGAACACTCACACTCGAGCAACTTAGAGCTGTTAATTAGTCACACATGCCGGCCTGTAGCAAAGTATAAGGGAAACAGGAGTATCTGGAGAAAAATCCACATGGGTAATACTGGCAGACTTCTTACAGGCACAAATGGTCATATATTGTGTATTAGAAACATTCAGGGAAAGACAGATGCAGAGAAAGAAATTATACAAAACATGTTGACCAAGCTTTCCTCTGCGAGCCCACACAAAAGTCAAAATCAGGTTTAAAGTAGCAATCTAGGCCTGAGCACCCCTGTGGGGGTCTAGAAACTAGGATTATAGAAACTGGGATCAGGCTGGCCCCAAACTCAAAGAAGCAAGAATGAAGAATGAAAAATTCTGCAAGAGAATTGTCTGTGTAATTTTTGGTATTTGAAATTTCGTTTTAGAAGCAAAAACGAAAATGAAAGGAATTTTCAGACTTTGATTTTTGATTAAAGAATAAAATGAGGGAAAATAAGGTATTTTTTAATTTTATGGTAACAAATAGCAGTCATTATCTTAAAATTACACATACTTTTCTGGATTTATTTGTGATTCAAATAATGAAAGTGTTAATAGATCAAAAACAACAAAACAGACGCATTTATAGCTTTTGTCATCTCTATCTCCAAATGAGTGTTAGAGAGTCGAAAGCCCGAGATTTGCTCAGCACAAAACTTTCTAACATTTCTCAGAGAAAACACTCTCGCTTCTGCGTGTTCATATGAGAGACGCTCAGATAAAATTTTCGATGACAGGCCTTGTTTTGCCATCTCTAAAATCACGAGTACTGTTCCAACGTCATGATGATGGTCCAGTCTACACACCAGTGACCAGTGTTTGCTGCAAGTGGCGCATTACCTGACTGGGTTGTTGAACTACAAAAACGTCCGGTTCAGACAAAATAAATAAAGGTTGTTTTCTCGTTCTCGTTTCTTGCATTTTTCTTTTCTGATGTGCGAAAGAACAAAAGAAAAAAAAGTAATTGTTTTGCATTTTTCATTTTTCCTTTTTAAGTTGAAAATCAAATAAGCGTCTCTTTTTCTTTTTTAAATGATATTTTCTGAAACGAAATTTCAAACCCCAAAAAAGTACGGACCGTGAAGCTTGAGCAAATTTAAAGTTACCTGGCGGAACATCAATGGGTAGGAGCACCTTATGCTTTTTTGCTTAAGACAAATTGTTGTGTAACAATAAGAAAAATGGGCAAGGTTTGATTCACATACAGTTTTGCTAAACTGACACTAAAATTTGATTCATGTTTGATTTTGTGAATGCAAAACATGAAACTCACTATAGAAATGTTTGATGTTTTAAAAGTATTTTTGGTAGAAAACAAGGAATATTGTTTCTTAAAGCCTTGATCGCACTTCCATGTTTACCTGTGTTCTCTTCAGCAGCTTCATCCATCCATCCATCCATCCATTATCCAACCCGCTGAATCCGAACAGGGTCACGGGGGTCTGCTGGAGCCAATCCCAGCCAACACAGGGCACAAGGCAGGAACCAATCCTGGGCAGGGTGCCATCAGCAGCTTCATAAAGCATGTAATCCATACCACAGGAGTACAATCAGCTTTCTTTATGCCTCTCAATCACATTAGCTCAGAGGAATGCAGTTTTTTTTGTTTTTTTTTAAATATGACACGCTGCATATTTTCCACACAAAAGCAAACCAAAGCACAGCCTTGTGCACATTACTCTGTTTTCCTCACAGTAAATTTAGAACACAGAGCATTAGATCACACTCACCGTTTCCTATTAAACACCTTATCCTAGTTCAGGATATGCACACTTCCAGTTAGATGTTTGTTTTCCTACTGGAGATCTTTATTTAATTACAACATGGCAAGCAGACACATGCAGAATTAATGAAGGAAAGCGCTCCGAGGCAAAAGCTAAACACCTTCCTTCTTGTGTGAATAGCATGAATTATACTGGAAGTGAGCACAATTTATTTCACAGATTTTTTTTGTGAGGCAAAACACAGAGTCTCTGTGTGAATTCAATTTCATGTAAATCATTTCGCTCATCACTATTGTTGTGACACCCTTCAATGAATAATTTTAGGACTCAGTATTTCAAAGTACTAATAATATTTAATTTGAGACTGTTTATTGTATAAAAAGGAAACAAGGGGCCTTTTAATGCAACAGAAAGTGCAAAGTGGGAAGCAAAGCTATGGCAGGACTCGCATAAATAAACACATGAATTAAGGACAATTCATATTGTCAAACATTCTAACCTCCATATTTTTAGGATTCTTGAAAAACTCAGAGCATCCAGAGAGAGCACACAAAGAGAAAAGGCGCACATTCTTCCACCACAGTGACCCAGCAGTGAGGCAATGTGTCGCCGTCCAACAAACACGACTTTGTTACTTATGCTTCCTTTTCTGAGGTGGTTAAGGTTAGGGTTGTTTTAGGGTTAGTCATTGATCTTTTGCTACATAACATGATAGAATACCATACCGTAATATTGTTGGCGTCCGAGGGAATGACAGGCTTAAACAAACTAAATTTTGGGGCGCCAATGCGACCGTCCCCATTCACATAACAGTTTAAACAAAAACAAACATTCAATGGCATGAAAATGAAACAAAACCATTACCACCAGAAAAAAACATGGCTAGAAAAACTATCATTGCTTTGTCTGCCGTTGGGCGATTAAGGGGCTACCTTGCTCTGGTTGCTTGGGTAAGAAGCAGTAAGGAGTGGAATCAGTTGCCCTCATTGGGTGGTATATTTGCACTGTGGAGGAAGAAGAAGAAAACAAGACAGTTTGTGGTAGCACCCTCTCTCGATACGGAGTGGTACCACATACCTGGAAGGGTAACCCTCTGATGCACATGCATGACAATATACACTAAGTGAGCAAATTATTAGGAACTCCTATGCACCTGCTTATCAATTCAATTATCTTATCGGCCAATCACGTGGCAGCAGCTCAGTTGCAGTTTCAGGCCAGGAACTTCAATTAATGTTCACATTGAACAACAGAATGTGGAAAAAATGGGATCTCAATGATTTTGATCATGGCATGATTGTTGGTGTCAGATGGGCTGGTTTCAGTATTGCTGTAACTGCTGATCTCCTGGGATTTATTTTCACACACACCCGGTCAGAGGAGAATGACCAGATGGGTTCAAGCTGACATAAAGGCTACGGTAACTCAGATTACTTCTCTGTAAAACTGTGTTGAGCAGAAAAGCAACTCAGAATGCAGAGCACCTCACACCTTGAGGCGGATGGGCTACAACAGCAGAAGGCCACATCAAAACTGAACAGTTGAAGTCTGGAAAAATGTAGTCTTGTCTGATAAATCTGAAATGGAAATTTATAACATCAGCATGAGTCCGTGCACCCAGCCTGCCTTGATCCAACAATTCAGACTTATAGTGGAGGTATAATGCTGTGGGACATGTTTTTATGGCACAGTTTGGGCCTGTTAATACCAGTCAATCTTCACTTGAGTGCAATGACTTACTGTATTAGAGTATTGTTACTGACCATGTACATCCCATCGGTTTCATGAATAGTTCAATGTTCTTCCATGTCCTTCCCTGTCACCGGATCTGAATCCAATAGAACACCTTTGGGATGTGGTAGAATGAGAGCTTCACAGCACAGGCTGACAAATCTGCAGAAACTGCATGATCCAGTCATGTCAACATGAACCAGAATATCAAAGGATTGTTTTCAACATCTTGTGAAATTCATGCCATGAAGAATGAAGGCTTTTTTAAAAGCAAATGGAGGTCCTCCCCAGTATTAGTATAGTGCTCCTCAAAATTTATTCAGTCAGTGTATACGGTGCTTTTAAAAGAATTCAGTTCTTTTAGCAATTCTCTAATTATGTTAAATAATAAATCCTACAGCGAAATGTTGTTCTCTGTGACATTTTATATCAAAGCAATGAAACTCAGAATTACATTTTTAATGTGACATCGTTTTATGTTATAAAATGGAAACATGGTAAAGCTGAACAACTCTTTTGTAAGTGCCGTATTATCTGAAAATTGCACATATGTGACTTTCCTGATGTTGTGGGTCTTTGGCTTATTTTACCACCTAACATAAGGTTTTCCCGGTGTTTGTAAATCCTTTTATTGTTCATATCAAAACAAGCTGCTACAAAATCCAGTTTTCCAGGTTTTCCAAATTAAAAATGTGATGAAAAAGCATTTCCCCCCTCTTTGTATGTCTGAAGTCTTGAGGGATGTTTACAGTGAAGAGATATGTATGACAGATATTGATTTTTTAACATCGAGTCTTAGCTTTACGAGATGAACATCAATTGAATTTTGAAATTCTCAATAATAGTTTTGTCTTGAATGCCTCTTTCATTTTAACAAATAAATGGTAAATGCATAAAAATTGAAAACCATTTCAATAACATGATAGAAGAATTAAGAGGCCAAGCAGTTTAAAGAGCAAGAAATCTTTTTCTAGCTATAATAAAATGAGCATAAACTGTTCGATTGTGGTAAATACAGCAGAAAAAGGGGCTCTGGTGTGAATTTCAGTTAAATCAACGTAATGGTCTTTCGGTGTCACTTGAAAGGCCCATTCCAAATAACTTAAGTATTTTTTTTTTCTTGTGAATCCTAGTGACAAATACTCTTTTGAACAAAACTAAGACTTTGCTCAATAAAGAAAAATGGAAAAATGAGCAATTAAATGTGGATTCAGTGCTAAAGAACTCAATGCTCTGTGGTCCAGACTAGTTTAAATGCATATTTTATAATTAACACATTAAGAATAGGTGCAGTACTATGTAATTAAACTGCAAAGACTCCTATTCCTTTAAATCTGTAATGAAAAAAGTGGATGTTTTTAATGGATGAATGCATGGGTACAGAAAACTGAAGAAATCTGGCATTTAGTCATGAGGACTTGTATCTAATTGTATATGAATTGATGGTGTGCTTTTAAGATTGTATGGGCATTTTATTTTAAAGTTTCATCTCCTCTGTTAGTAAATAATATTAGTGGAAAACCAAGGAAGACAGGAATAGGTTGCATGAAAGAAGATAGCTGAGAGATAGACCAGCATTGAGCAACAGACAGAGGCATGGAGAGCAGTAATAAGACGACCTGAATCAAATGGGAAAAGGGAAGGAAGAAGAAGATGAAATTTATATTTTAAATTTTTTTTGTCACATTACTAAGGTCATCATTCATTTCTAGATTCTTTGGTGCATGTGTCAGTTCATAATGTAAGAGGCACCCTATTATTTATTGGAATGTTCCACCCAAAGTGATATTTTTGACATACCTTCCCCTCTTGTTCACCGATCAAGTAACCTGTTCTGTCTTCAATTCAAAAGCACAGCCCTGTGTGAACAGACTTCCTGTTTGTAGACTACTTTCATTTTCCAGAAATATTTAACAATATTTTAGCAAAAAATGCATGCATTTTGCACGTTGTGAGTATTTGACCGGATGACTTGACATATGGGTTATGCTGCTGATACTTTTTGACATGAGAAACGAGCTCCTATTTGTGGCTCAGACTCCAGTTCATATTGCTTAGGCTTGGCCTACTGATTCTGAACCACATATAGAACGTTTAGCAACAGAATACGTGACTCCTTCTCAGGATGATAAGACCCCCAACTGCATTTATTCAGGGAATTGTTGAAGGGATGGTTATTGATATTCTCATTGACTCAGGCTCTCATGTTTGACTCGAGCAATAACCTAGAAATTAATGTACCTGCCTAGATGAAACATCCCCAGTCATAAAAAACATATTTTTGCCCATGCAGTAAATGGTCAGGTATTGTACAGTTTTGGCACAATTAACAGGGCACATTGGCTGCATGAAGTGCATGTAGTATGTGACTCGACTCGGTCTTTGCTCTTCGGGTGTGACTTTATTGTAGGGTGACCAGATGGGTTCAGCTATAAAGGAGGACACCGACAGTCAAAAAGGAGGACAAAAATTACCAAATATATTTTCCAACTCCAATCAACCGCTAACCGCTGTCCGTTGTGCCATCAGACGGAAACAGAATATAAAACAGTGTTGCCGCTACTTGATGTCACAATTATTGATAACGTAACGTAATGTCACGCGGTGATGCGGATGAATGGAGAATGGCCAAAGGCTGCTCATTCTCGGTATATATCTTATGTAATTAGTCAAAAACGGTCAACTCTGTTCGTGATTCTGTGAAAGGAGGACATTTTAATGAATTTTTGGAATTCCTGGAGGACGGAAGAAACCATGTTAAAAAAAGAGGACATGTCCTCCTTTCGGAGGACGTCTGGTCACCCTACTTTATTGTCATGCAAATATAGATTCAGGTAGGTGTGAGCTGAAGATGAGGAATTTATCAGCACCATTGTTGTGTAAAACAGATATGGTGCCAGACTACAGTAATGTAATTATTATGTTCACTGTAACTGTGCCATCTCTAAGTGAAAGTATTTTACCAGCTTGTGTGAAGTAACTGGGTTTTTCCTCATTCCCTTGTGATAATTATATAAAATATATATTAATAATTATTAGTGAATAATTATATTAAATAAGGAGGTTGTGATGGGTCATTTCCTTAACCTTAATGAAAAGGATATAATGTTACATTAAGGCTCCATATTGGGTCAGTTTTATGCTACCACGGAGGAGGATGTTATTTCAGCTTTGGGTGATGTGTTGAGTGCATCTGAACTTCCACCTTTTACAGCTTTGGGCTTACCTGCTCACCTCCAGAGCAGAAGGAACAATTAGTTGGCTTGCTGCATGAGTTCAGTGCCATTTTAGGCTTGACTCCAAAGAATACGAGTCACAATGTAAATTGATTAAACACCATATTAGCACTGGTGATAATCCTCCTATGAGACAGAGAACTTACTGAACCACACCTCTTAAATGTCAGGAAATTGACATGCAAGTCTCAAAGATGTTATCTGAGGGTGTCGTAGAGGACAGTTATAGTTCTTGGACTTCGTCAGTAGTATTAGCTAAGAAAAAGAATATTGAGTGGCAATTTTGTGTGGACTCTAAAAAACAGCTTTGCAATAAAAGACTCCCAACCACTTCCACGTGGGAGTAAAGACTGACTTCAGTACCATTTTACAGTCATGCCAGTGGGGGACGACTAGTGCATGGGACGGGTGTTTGGGGGGGGCCTTCCATAGCAAGTGTATGTTGTTTATTTAAAAGATATTCTGTTTATTTTAAAACATTTGAAGATCATTCAAATCATCTAAGAGAAGTATTTTCCAGGATTAAATGCTGGGCTCCATACCAGTTCTTGCTGTTCTGAAGTCCTGCCACCTTATGTCACTTGGACATGATTACAGTGTTGTTATCAGAAATGTTATCTTGTCTTTAATCTCTTGAAAACATAAGATTAGAAACTTTTCTCGATCATCAAAATAAACTACATGGGGTAAGTAACATAAAAAATATTTTTGGGTAGAGTATTTCACTATGGAGGGTAAAAGATTGAATAATCAACGATTCATCATGCTCTAAATAGTGAATCTGTTTGAAAAAAAACTTTGTTTGTTCTGATTTTATCATTGGTCGCTATTGCAAAAACAATTTCCATGTTCAGTTTTTCTATACCTGTTTTGACTAAAATTTCTGTCGGCACCTCCACACCTCTAGCATTTATATTTATTAATGAGTTTTCCTTGCTGTTGATGGACAGATTTGTCTGCTCTAATCATTGTGGGTAAACAATGGACAATGGGGACATTAAAAGTTGTAAGTGTAGTGGGTATCCTAAAACGAAGTTCATCAGTATGGCACAAATGTCATGTCTGTGTCATTTCAGCATCTAAATGACAAGATCGATTTGACTTTGTTATACCAAAGGCAATGCAGAGAGGATTGGAGGACCTGGTGTGTAATAAAAACCCAAAGAGGCTGAACCTTTATACCTTTAAAAAGTGAATACCAAGAGACAACATTCATCCAACCATCTATCCCTCATGCATATACACTCACCTAAAGGATTATTAGGAACACCATACTAATACGGTGTTTGACCCCCTTTCGCCTTCAGAACTGCCTTAATTCTACGTGGCATTGATTCAACAAGGTGCTGAAAGCATTCTTTAGAAATGTTGGCCCATATTGATAGGATAGCATCTTGCAGTTGATGGAGATTTGTGGGATGCACATCCAGGGCACGAAGCTCCCGTTCCACCACATCCCAAAGATGCTCTTTTGGGTTGAGATCTGGTGACTGTGGGGGCCATTTTAGTACAGTGAACTCATTGTCATGTTCAAGAAACCAATTTGAAATGATTCGAGCTTTGTGACATGGTGCATTATCCTGCTGGAAGTAGACATCAGAGGATGGGTACATGGTGGTCATGAAGGGATGGACATGGTCAGGAACAATGCTCAGGTAGCCCGTGGCATTTAAACCATGCCCAATTGGCACTAAGGGGCCTAAAGTGTGCCAAGAAAACATCCCCCACACCATTACACCACCACCACCAGCCTGCACAGTGGTAACAAGGCATGATGGATCCATGTTCTCATTCTGTTTACGCCAAATTCTGACTCTACCATTTGAATGTCTCAACAGAAATCGAGACTCATCAGACCAGGCAACATTTTTCCAGTCTTCAACTGTCCAATTTTGGTGAGCTCGTGCAAATTGTAGCCTCTTTTTCCTATTTGTAGTGGAGATGAGTGGTACCCGGTGGGGTCTTCTGCTGTTGTAGCCCATCCGCTTCAAGGTTGTGCGTGTTGTGGCTTCACAAATGCTTTGCTGCATACCTCGGTTGTAACAAGTGGTTATTTCAGTCAAAGTTGCTCTTCTATCAGCTTGAATCAGTCGGCCCATTCTCCTCTGACCTCTAGCATCAACAAGGCATTTTCGCCCGCAGGACTGTCGCATACTGGATGTTTTTCCCTTTTCACGCCATTCTTTGTAAGCCCTAGAAATGGTTGTGCGTGAAAATCCCAGTAACTGTGCAGATTGTGAAATACTCAGACTGGCCCGTCTGGCACCAACAACCATGCCACGCTCAAAATTGCTTAAATCGTCTTTCTTTCCCATTCTGACATTCAGTTTGGAGTTCAGGAGATTGTCTTGACCAGGACCACACCCCTAAATGCATTGAAGCAACTGCCATGTGATTGGTTGATTAGATAATTGCATTAATGAGAAATTGAACAGGTGTTCCTAATAATCCTTTAGGTGAGTGTACTGCATATATTGTTAGTGTCACGGGGAGTCAGACACAATTGAGTGCTTTTACTTATAATGATTACTTTCTTTTAAATGAGATGCTTACAGTCGTAGTCAGGTGTCATCACTGTTCAGCTCGGCTCACTATCTCTGTGTGTACACAACCTTAGGATGGTGACCGATGAACAGGTCTCCTTCACTGACCATATTACAACAGTCTCAGTCTTGTAGATTCACTCTACACATCATCTGCAGAATCATACTGTATCTGACAGAGCATGCAGCACAATTCCTGTCCAGGCTTATGACTTGTCAAGTCTGGACTGCTGCAACTCACCTGGCAGGAGTACCACCATGTTCCACAAGCCACTGCAGATGATTCAAAATGTAGTAAACATCTGGTGTTCAACCAGCAAAGGCAGACATGTTTCACTCCTGTAGCTGCGTGCATTAAGTTCAAATCCTTGATGCTTGCCTACACAGTAGTCAATTGATCAGCACCCATATATAGGGAGACACTTGTGAGAAGATGCTGTACTCCTTCTCACCTACTCAGGTCTGCTGATGAACTGTGAATGGTGATGCCTCCTCTGCATGGCATTAAATCTCATGTGTAGCTTCCATGTGTAGCTCCTAGCTTATGGAATGAGCTGCCCACCTTCATTTGAAATTCTGACTCCCCTCCAATGTGTTTAACAGGGCATTTGAAGCCTGTCTTGTTTGGTAAATTTCTGTGTAATTCACATTAGCTGTTAGGTATTTCTAACCTAGGAATTGTAAACAACCTGCATTTTCTTCTGAACTATTTATTTGAGATGATCAATTTTGTTACCTTGTCCCTTATACTTGTTCCCAAACAGTCCCTCAAACTGATAACCTCTTTTGTAAGTTGTTTTGTATTAAAGTATTTGCTAAGGTACAATTCTTTAGGCTTGATACTGTAATACCAAGAGAAACCTCACACAGACCCAAGGAGAATGAGCAAGTTCTCATTCAAGATATCCCAGCAGAATATTGCCCAGAGCAGCACATAATGCTTCCACCAGGTTGCTTTCATCCCATAGTCCATCCTGCTGCCACCTCTTCCCCAGGTAAATGATGCACATGTATCCAGCTGTCCACATAATCTGAAAGAAAATGTGATTCTACGGACCGTGCCTCCTTCTTCCATTGCTCTAGGGTTCAACTCGGATGCACATGTGCCCACTCTAGGCGATTTCATTGGTGGAAAGAGGTCAGCATGGGCCTGCTAAGCAGCAGCACTGACCCATTCGTCACGCAATCACAATTTGGTCAAAGATGCTCAGAACCTTACCCTTGCCCATTTTCCTGCTTCCAACACATCACCTTCAAGAAGTGACTGTTCATATGCTGCCTAATATATCCTCCATTTATAGCGAGATAATCAATATTATTCACTACACTTGTCAGTGGCTTTATGTTGTGGCTGTTCAGTGTAAGTCCTAAAATGTCCCATGGCCCATTACTAAGGATAATGAAGTTCAGTGGACTGTAAGTGTTCTGCTGAGTGCTTTTGTTCTCTGTTTTTCCTGTATTGATTTAATTTGTATGTGAATAAAGTAGGCACGGTGGCGCAGTGGTAGCACTGCTGCCTTGCAGTTAGGAGACCCGGGTTCACTTCCTGGGTCCTCCCTGCATGGAATTTGCATGTTCTCCCCGTGTCTGCATGAGTTTCCTCCTGGTGCTCCAGTTTCCTCCCACAGTCCAAAGACATGCAGGTTAGATGCATTGGCGATCCTAAATTGTCCCTAGTGTGTGCTTGGTGTGTGAGTGTGGATGTGTGTGTGTCCTGCGGTGGGTTGGCGCCCTGCCCGGGATTGGTTCCTGCCTTGCGCCCTGCGTTGGCTGGGATTGGCTCCAGCAGACCCCCGTGACCCTGTGTTCGGATTCAACTGGTTGGAAAACGGATGGATGGATGAATAAAGTAATAAACCATAGTTCTGAAAATGTGTGTATGTGCATCTATCTATCATATAGTGCCTTTCAGATCTATCTATCTATCTATCTATCTATCTATCTATCTATCTATCTATC
>JANRMT010062820.1:9549358-9581851 GCA_026402145.1 Polypterus bichir lapradei
ATCTATCTATCTATCTATCTATCTATCTATCTATCTATCTATCTATCTATCTATCTGTGTGGTTGTGCATACACTGTATATAATAGTAATGTTGGTGGTTTCTTGCAGCTGAGTAATGGAGAACAGCTGTTCTGTTGGTGTTCATCAGAGCCACATAGTCCTTTCAGACTTATCGATAGTTTCACCACAAAACTAGAGATATTAGTACCTTCAGTTTTAAGCTACTTACTGTGTATAACTTAATAACCTATGCAAAGGTTTTTAGGTTATTTATACATGCGTCCTGTTTGTCAGCATGCTAGGGCAGGTGACCGACATTCTCTTGGGCTCCTGTTCAATAACTGAGGTTACTGATCCATGAGATAGTCTTGATGTGGACTTCATGGGACCATTGCCATGGAGTAATGGAGGTCACAACTGCCTGCTAATGGATGCAGTTTTTCGAATTCTATAGGTAGAATTTATGTCTTTTAGTAAAACCGCTTTACTTTTAATTTTACCTTTAATCAGCCAGCTCTCCTGCATGTTGTAGAGCCCTAAAATGAGTTTTCTGGTGTTTGTTATTATGGAAGGATTAAATAATATGGAACAATATTAGGGATAAACCAATTAGATGCAGCTAATAAAACGTGTGGCCGCTAGGCAGTGTCACAGTGTCCTTTTCTCTCCTGTGCTCCTTCCAGACAAGTTTTATTCTCTTCTTCCCAACTCCATTTTAAACATGACCTGGAAATACTTCTGATACCAGACCCATTGTCAGGCCAAGCAGAGCTACCACATGCTTGCCTGTAGGTGTCCAGACAGGATCTTGCCATAAAGGGATGCTACCACAAACGGACATTAGCATGGGAGGCTGCAGTCTTCCACTGTCCCTCAGTTCTTCTGACTTCCCGGTTGGTATGTTCTTCCATTATGGTCTCCCAGTCAGGTAAATGGTTTTCTTCTATTACTGCGGGGACGCCAGTCCCAGTGTAATATCTGCCACAGTGCCCTTCCATGCCAGCATCCTCGATGAGACAAGGAATGTCACTTTTCACCACAAATGACCAGTTCATCATTTGCAAGAGTCTGAGATACTTAAATTCCTTCACAGGCAATTCATGAAAAATGAAAATAAAACCTTATTTTCAAAAATTTCCAACTGTGACTATAAAAATGCAAAAAGCAGCTCACCATTCAAACTAGAATGCATAAGAAGACACAGGCATCTTTTACAAAAAAAACAAAAAACTATAAATGTGAATATATAATATAAATTGTGTTTATATTAATGGCTTTTATGAAAGGCTGCTATGATGGCAGAATCACCTCCTGGTAATGTACTATAATATCAATCAATCAATATGCAAGTGTCAGCCAAGACACCAAATGCAAATTTTATAATATGAACTTTTATTATCCTCTTTAATTGACAGACATCATAAATATAAAGAAATTTATTCATTCATTTGATATGGAAGTTGTGAAACGAGACACGGGAACGAAAGAAATAATGCACATATTGCATCAGCATCATCATTCTTATTGGGGGAAAAAAGTTTGCCAAGCACAAAAGGCTGCTTCCAAGAATACGAAATCAAACTTGTGTTCAGTCAGAGAAAAGAAACCTCCAGTAAGAGGAAGAAATTGGCAGGGAACCATAGCAGCCATTATAACTGCATGACTGTTTGCATAGAAAATGAGACTGATCATCCAAAAAGAAGCAGCATGGCAAGATAATGGACAAACTCACTGCAAAGCCAGACTGAGCAGCACCAGTGACAGCAAAGGAGCCCCATCAAACGAATTCTCATCTCACAAAATTAAACATAGTTATGATGTTCTGATATGACCGTATTTCAGTACATAACAGTATACAGTATAACAACAACAACAACAACAACAACATTTATTTATATAGCACATATTCATACAAACAGTAGCTCAAAGTGCTTTACATAATAAAGAATAGAAAAATAAAAAACACAATATGAAAACAAAATAAATCAGCATTAATTAACATTGAATAAGAGTAAGGTCCAATGGCCAGGGGGGACAGAAAAAACAAAATAAAAACTCCAGACGGCTGGAGAAAAAAAAATAAAATCTGTAGGGATTCCAGACCATGAGACCGCCCAGTCCCCTCTGGGCATTCTACCTAACATAAATGAAACAGTCCTCTTTGGATTTAGGGTTCTCACGGAAAGGCTTGATGATGATGGTCACGTAGAATTCTGCCTTTTAGTCCATCCATCATTGTTGGAGCATCATGAAGCTTTGAGTAGGTGGAGGTGGCGCAGTATAAAGCAAATGCAACAATTTAGGATGAGCACACTAACCAGGAGATGTTATGACAAGTGAAGGTGATGAACATCTTCAGTTGAACCTTCTATTTAGTGCCAGTGTAAATATGCAGGTAATTATTATACATGGCAACAATGATAATACCTATCCTTATGAGATAAAGCTCTTCAGAAATAACTGTACATGTTTTTTGATAACAAGATATGAGAGAGAGATCAGGAATTTTATTTTCTAAAGCAAATGGTCTTTCTTGTTTGCTCTTTATTAAGATTTTGCGAAAATATCCTAGAGAGATCGCTCAGGTTCATAGACATACTGTCTCTAGAATTACTTTATTGTCCATCCCAGGTGACCATTAAGCTGACATTTTCATTAAGCCATATCTCCTTCATTTGTTCCTGAACAGAGGCATATCCACAGGGCATTCATAATTAGCAAGTAGTCTCATGACCATGGGATCTAAGTAAATGAAATGTAGTGGTAATGGTGGTATTAGTAGTAGTGACAGAAAGAGTAAGTCTGTACCTGGGATCTTCTTTAAGTCTTTACCTCTTTGATTGAGTTATGGATGTGTTGACTCATGGGATAAAAGACCAATACCCCTGGTGTAGGCTTTTTGCTGATGACAGTGTCTTGTGTAGACCAGAAAAGAGGAAGTGGAGAGGAAGGTCCCTGAGGGACAGGGACACTGACTCTCTGTGATCATAAAAGATTCTCATCCTTTGAGAGAAGAGCTTTGTTTTCTCGATGTCCTGAATAAATTGCCCACCACTGCCTGATCATTCTGGCCCATTAATCACCCCACCATCACTTATTGACTAACTATCTGTCTCACCCTTTAACTACTAAAAATGTCACCTGCTTGTCCATGTTAAATAGGATGGGCATGATGCCATCACTAACCCCATCATATCTCATGTCACACCCACAACATCAGTAACCAGTGGTATATCTGTTAACGGTATGACAGCGCCAATGCTGTAACATTACAGAAAGGTGCTGCCCATGGTAATTGTGAAAATTAAATAAGTACAAAAGAGTAATAATAATTAATGAATTACATTTAAATAACACTTTCTAATCTAATCAAATCAATTTACACAGAGAGCGGGGAGTCACTTCAAAGACTTAAAGAATGATGCGAAGGGAGCCATTCTTACACCAGTACTCTCACCACACATTAGCGATTAGGTAGTGAAGGGGTGAGACAGACAGTTAATCAATTGTAATTGACTAATAGTTATTGACAGTAAGTCAATAAGACCACAGAGGGTCAGGGTCCCAGTTTTATGTCTCCTTTGAAGGATGGCACCATTTTTACAGCACATTGTCCTCGTCACTCACCAAAACCTCTTTCAATAGAAACCCAAGATGGTCTCCCATCCAAATACTGGCCTGGCCAAACATGTTTAGCTTAGGTGGATTTCCTGTTCTGAAGTTCAGGTGGTATGACTGACCAAAAAAGTAGTCACAAATTCAGATATGTGTTCTCAACACTGCTGATGTGATGCCCTGGGTGTCAATAACCATGAGCCTCTTCTGTCTCCCAGGACAATCAGTAACCGAAGATGGACTAGCACAAGTAAACACATAACAACAGTTAAGGGTACAAAAAGTGTTTTTATTAAAACAAGTGCAGTGTTCAAAACCAAATGTGGTGCAATAAGTCTCCTTCAATAAAAACAGTGTAATAGTGAGGAAGTTACAATCTAATAAAGTATATCCAATAAACAGATAAAACAGGAATAACAGCAGAGTCCATATTGCCATTCTTTCATCTCATCGCCAGTGATTCTCTCTTTTTGTCTCTCGTCTCATCCAGCTCACCTGTCAAGCGTGCTAATTAGGGGTGAGACAGCAGTGACTCCCATCCCAGCCACCTCTGTAGATATCTGCTGGGATGCTCTTAGTCCAACTCCCTTGTCCTTCCACCTTTGTTGGCATCCGCACCGTTGGAGCACTTTTTGACTTTAAAATACTGCTTAAGGTTTACAAAGCCTTAAATAATCTCGCTCCATCTTATATTTTAGAATGCCTTTCACCTTATTCTCCAAATCGTAACCTTAGTTCTTCAAACGAGTGCCTGCTTAAAATTCCAAGAGCTAAACGTAAAAGAAGTGGTGAGGCGGCCTTCTGCTGCTATGCATCTAAAATGTAGATTAGCTTACTAATAGAAATTCACCAGGCTAATACGGTGGAGCACTTTAAAAAACTGCTAAAAACTCCTTATTTTAACATGGCTTTCTTATAGGTTCATTTTAGTATAACCCCAATATTCTGTATATGTATTTAATAATTATTTTTATCATGGCTCCACAATCTGTACTAACCCCTATTTTCTCCACTGTTCTTTTTCTGGTTTTCTGTGGTGACAATCTGTGCCACCACCACCCGATCAAAGCACTGTGCAGTCCCTACATTGATGGATTGAAGGCCAGGGGTCCACATGACCATCATCATCTAATTCTTCCACATGAGGTCTGAAAACCATGAGGACTGACTGAGATCATTTATGTTAGGTAGAATGCTCAGTGAAGGCTGGGTGTTCTTGAGGCCTCAGAACCCATGCAGATTTTGTTTTCTTCTCCAGCCCTCTGGAGTTTTTGTTTTGTTTTTTCTGTCCTCCTGGCCATCGAACTTTACTTTATTCTTTGTTACTTAGTATTTCATAATGTTATTTTTATATTTTATTTTTTTTTTAATAAACTTTTCTTTCTTCATCTTGTAAAGCACTTTGAGCTACATCATTTGTATGAAAATGTGCTATATAAATAAATGTTCATATTGTTGTTGATTCTAAGCTCAACATGAGAGATCCATCAATGAAATACATTTGTCTCCACTCTACCATGGGGTATTCTCTGGTACTGGCCCACTTCAATTCCGATCTCTTTGTCTTTCCAACTTCCTCTGACCTGCTCAGACCATTTTATAACTTTGTGAGAGCAGGCGCACTAAACGATCCATGGAGCACTAATGAGGGATGGCTGTGCCGGTTGCGTTCCCTTTTAAGCATTTCATGGCCACACAGCATTCTTCTCACACACCTACACCTACACCTACACTCACGGGGTCTGACCTGCACTATTTACACATAATATCTGCTGTGGCCCACTACGACAGCATAGCTGAGTATTCCCTTATGTGTGACATGGCAGCACTCTCATACTTTGGACATTATTTGTGGTGATTGGCTTTGATTTAATCTTTGGTTTCATGAATAGGATTTTTTTTTTTTTTTTGAGTTTGTTTGTATCTTCCTAATCAGATTAGTATTTCTCTTTGATTTTGAAGCTTCTCTTGATTTGTTAGGTTACTTCAAGTCTAGAATTTTGTTGTGAACTGTAGTACCAATAGACTCAATAATACAACTAGTAATTAGCGCCCTGTGATCTCAGTGCCTCCTCGGTGTAAAATTTATATTCCAGTCATGTGTTTCTGAATTTATAGCATGCATATATTCATATAGAACAATCAGAAATAGGCAAAGACAATTAAGTATACTTTAACACAATGCAGAAATAGCACTTTGAGTGAAAAATAATACCTGTAAATGTCAAGGAGTCTTTAAAAGGTTAAAGAAGAAGACGAAATAATTGGTTTCCCTGTAATTCACCAGCACTACCACCACCTTGCTTGGTAAAGATGACATTTTAACTTAAGTAGTTGCCATAATTTAAAATGTTTTCTCTAATGGCCATTTAACTCAGCAGTTGCATTTTTAATTGGATCAACTAATTTTGGAATAAATCCTTTTTTGTTCAAGTAGTGCAGAATTCGCTTTAGTTTGTAGCTATGATGTGGATTGGGGTTAGAAAACAACTCGTGCTGTGCTGTGCTGCATTTCAAAGATCAGGTCACAACTAACTGTTAATGTGTTTGCTGCTCTGAAATTTATGATGTATGCCTTATGCAGACCAGTGTCACTGTTACATCAGGTTAGACCCTTCACCTGATCTCAAATTAAGCACTTAGTTTATGGCTTATGCACTTAATATTAAATCAATTAGTAGAGACATTATAATGAACCTTTCATTCTTTACTGTTTAAAAACTCATAATAACAAAGATGCAGACAGTGCAATAAGGAGGATGAACAAATGTTTGTGATGGGGCAGCAAAGTGTCATCTTCAAGTGAGCAAGAAATTCAGGTTGACTCTTCTTTACAGACAGATAGATATGAAAGACACTATATAATAGATAGATATGAAAGGAATTATATAATAGATATGAAAGGCACTATATAATAGATAGATATGAAAGGAATTATATAATAGATATGAAAGGCACTATATAATAAATAGATATGAAAGGAATTATATAATAGATATGAAAGGCACTATATAATAGATAGATTTGAAATGAACTGTAGAATAGATTGATATGAAAGGCACTATATAAAAGATAGATATGAAATGAACTGTAGAATAGATAGATTGATATGAAAGGCATTATAAAATAGGTAAGTAGATATTGTAAAGAAAGCACAATAAACAAAGTTTAAGAGTTGGGGAATCCATCCCTGTATACTGAAAAGATTGATACAGTCAGACATGAAAGCTCAGGTACAGACAAAGATACATTGGCACACAGACATTTTATGGAGTAGGGATGGAAATGGAAGAGGAATGCTGGAAAAGGAGGCGCTGAGGAACATGGAATGTAGTGATGTCATAAATGGGGGACCAGAGAGAATGAAGGAACCCGGAAGTGACTTGGCCTGCTGGCTAGGGTTTTCAGGTGTATTCACAGTGGCATTTTCTCCTCTTTCCTGTCAAAACAAAGAGAGAGTGGTTAGTACAATTGCAATTTCGCACTGCTCATCGGGTCCTTAAGCTGCTCCCTAAATGCTCGTGTGTGACAATATACATGGCAAACACTATATACAATATTGTTAAAAGGTAGATACACCCAAGGAAAAATGTTAACTTTTTCAACAGGCAATCGGATCTTCATGCAAACAGTGCCTACAGACAAAATGGATATACTTGAACAAATGTCACATAAAATTAATACTGTGTATTCATGCTCATAACCTAAATTGACAAAAATGCAGATTTGTCGCTTAAAAAAAGTCCACCCATACATTTAAGTTGCCTCGAAAGCTTGTATATTGTAGTCTTTTTAGTTAGCCAATAAAAGGTGTAACTTTGCTTAACTTTTCACTGCATCCATAATGGCTGAAAGGTACAACACCCTAGTACTACACTTTGGAGGCAATGATTAGATCCTCCTTAGGGAGTATGAAGGTGGACCCTGTCTTTTTTAAACCATAGATATCTGGGGTCAGGTGTGTGGTATCATCATACCCAAATCAAAAGAGTTCTCTAAGGCCCTCAGAAAGAAGGTTTTGGAGGCCTATGAGCCTGGAAAAAGATTGTGAAATTATGTGAAATCAATCATTTCAATATAAGGAAAACCATTTAATTAAATCAGCCCAAGAGCTGGCTGTTTAATACTAAAACAAGTCTCCAAGAACACCACAATTTCATCCTGGGATCTCTGAGACACTATTCGGAGCACAGAGAGTATTAATTTTAGCCAATCAAATTGAAAGAGAACCCATCAGCTCAAGTGAATAACTGGGTTATAACTGGGTGGCTCATGCACATGAGGAGACCCTCTTCAAGAGAACAGAGTTAGCCTTCTCCATTGCTCAGTTTGTGACAGTCAGACCTCATGAAGGAATGTAAAGAATCTCTGTGGTTCTAGGATTGTGTAGACAATCCATGGATATTTAATGTTGCTGATCTCCTAATACTGGTATCATTAAGGTTCTCACTAAGGCTATTTATTATATGGGTATGTCTAGAACTGAACATCATGTAGACCAGGGTATTATCAGGATTACATTAGATTAATAAAATATTAAAGAGAAAAACCCAACATTATGTTGCAATCAAAGGGTGATTCTTGAATTCCACTAAGTAGCACAGAGAAGTGCATTGTCTTACTTATAACATGTTTGCCATTCAGCAACACAGTAACTTTCACATCACCTCAACATACCTTGGATGTGACCGGATTTGGCTAACTAAGTGAGCAATGTTTTTAAAAGTGAACAGTTTTTTTTCCATTATATAAAACATAGGACCCTTAGGGCTATACGACATAACTGGCAAAGAAAAATGATAAGAAAGTGTAATAGAATGATAAAAGAAAAGCTTTTTGTTGCCCTGTAGTGAACAGTACAAATCTAGAGATAATATGCTTGAGGTACACGTTAATCGGTTATGTCTTCCATCTCACATGAAGGATACAACAGTACTGAGAAGAACATTTAAAATTTTTTCTTTTTTTTCAAAACAGATATATATGAACCACGGAGAAATATGATTGGATTTCATTTGTTTAAAGTCTGAGTTAAGAGAGACTAGGGAAGGACGCAAGGTAAAGAGAATAAATAAATTATATGGAAGAAATTGCTTAGATCCAATGGCAACATGCTATACAGAGCACAGCTGGAAGCTGGTTAAGAGTAATGTATTATGTGAGAAAAATAATTCCCGCTGAGAAATATATATTAAACCTGCCAGGCAATCTGGCATCCCACGTCAATAGGCAGCAGCCCATGCAAGATGCTAGCTCATTATACACCAGTTGTTCACTGCTAATTAATTAAAGATTTACTTACTAAGGTACCCACCTCTCATTTCTGAGTCCCCATGCTCCATAATCCAGGTGTATCTCAAACTTCTTCCATGTACTTCATCTCATTCTTGTGTATTACAGACCACAGCATTCCCTTTGCTCTTCTGTGATTACGTTTGGTCCGTCTCTGTATTCAACATACTTATATTGCACAACCAGCTTTCTGTTTTGTCCCACCCCATTCTCTCCATCTATCTTTAAAATTATCCCAAGTCGTATTGTCTCCCTTTTCAGAATGTGTTAACAGCCATATTGCTACTTGTAGCCCAACTAATCATACTGGAGGGCAAATTCAAGAAGACCTTTGTGTATTGTTGAGATTCAGCTTCTTTCTTCCAGATGTCAGGTACTTTGGTTGAATATAGCGCTTAAAAGATGTTGTAAAAATAATGGAAAGCAAACCTCCTAAAGGGATGGGGTGCCATGAGATAAACCTTAATTATTGCCATGAAGCAGATAAAAAAAGAACTGTCACTATAGGTGGAAAAAAGTTTCTCTGGCAGCACCAATGTCCCTTTCTTACTCTGTAGTGAAAGATTGGTGTCAAGATACACTGGTCATGGTCTTTTAAATGATGGAGACCAGTAGGGGCATAATTAGAGTTCAGTACTGGTTACAGGTTTACTTCTTCCTGCCAGTGACATAAGTGGCAAACAAGTAGGCTGTGGTGCTACATCTAAATAATTAGGGCTGCGTTGACCCATAAATCACTCTCTGGAATGTTCAAACTCTCGCTCTGGAAACAAACTCTCATATCATACACAAACGTACAACAATGCTTAAATCTAGACTCGCCATTGTTCATAGAAGAGATGGAATTCTTCACTGAGTATACAGTATATAAATAAGAGGGGACCCAAAAATTCCCAGAATTGTTAAAAAAAAAATTAAAATTAAAGTTTATTATAAAACTTCCTGGATTTCTTCCATGGTAGCAAATCTTCCCTTCAGTCTCAATTTTAATTTCCGGAAGAAAATGTCAGAGGAGAATATAGGGGGTACGAAGCAACAAATGCATTGTTTTTGGTTAAAAACTCTTTGATTAACAAAGTGGCATGGCCAGATGCACTGTCATAATGCAAAATCCAGTTCTGGGTGCACTGCTTCTCCGGACATTTTTTTCCTGATCTTTTTCTGTGGATGTCTGAGGATTTCAGTGTAAGGTTGCTGATTAATAGTCTATCCACGAGAAACAAACTCTTTATTAGCAATTCCATCAATGCCGAAGAAACATCACCAAAGCCCCATGCACGATTATACAATACACACAAGAAATACACACTCAAGCAGCTCAGTATGATGCCACTCAGCAGACTGGTTACACAGATTGTAGGGTACGATACCTAATGGGATATTCAATAACTACACCTAATGCTTGATTCCAGGAATTGTCAGGTCCTCCTTGTATATATGACATGAAAAAGTCTCTTTCTGTTGATTAATGTCAATGAAGCCAAATAAAATCCACTGTGACTCAATGTTGTATAACAATAAATGTGCAAACTTCCAAGTGGGTCAATACTTTTAATTTTTAACATTTCGAAATAAGAACTTTAATAGCTAGCTATGGCGTATCAGTCACTCAATGCTTTTTCTTTTTAAAGACTTTCTTACATAGTGTGTTAGATACTTGCACTATAAATAGCCAATATTATGAAGATTATTTATTATATTATATTATATTATATTATATTATATTATATTATATTACAAAGTCGTATGGGCTTTGGTAATGTCTTTTCATAGCAAAATATTGCTGCTACTTCTTTGTCTTGTCTTTGCACAATGTCTTGTCTTGTTTGTGTTTTAATTTTAATTTTAAATTTTAATTTTTAATTTTCATTTGCACTTCATGTTGTTACACTGTGGACCATGGGCTTCACAATTTCGTCTCTCTGTTTACTCGTAAATGGTTGAGATGACAATAAAGTTTGCTTTGACTTTGAGAAGCTGGCTAATAGATGGATTGTAGGTAACCTTGTTGCAAGAAATTATTAGTGTTTTATGGGTCTTATTAAGAACAGACTTCATGTGTTTGTATACACTTTGTTACCTGTTAGCAAACTATTAGATCTACTGGCGCAACTTCTATTATAAAGTGTTACTATTTATTTTTCATAAAATAATAGGAATACAATCAACCAATTGTTGTAATTCAAGTTTGGTGGGTTTTCCTAAGGCTTTAAAATTGTACTATATATTTTCTTCTGGAGTGTTTTAACCCAGAATATGTGTTTCTGTCATCCGTTTTTCATTTTGAGACCTTGTTTAAAAGATAATAATGTTATTTTCAACGTCATTTTGTTTTTCTGTCATTTCCTTTGACTGTTCGTAACAGTGTGACATGCGGACAGGGATCCAATGCAATTGAAAGAGAATGAAAATATTTCTGAAAATGTAGCTAAATGCTTAAAGAAAGGGAAAGACAACTTCCACAGCAGATGTCAGAAAACTTCAGATGACCCTGTTCATGTAACATAACATAACACAACATAAAAACTTTGACAAAGGAGGACACCATTCAGTTTGTCAAGCTTATTTGTGTAGCTAATAGCTAATCTGCCCTAATAGTTCTTAAAGTTTGTTAGTGTTTCTGCTCCAACTCCATGACTCAGTAGTTTGTTCCTGATTCCTACAACTCTTCATGTAAAGAAGAGCTTCCTGGCGTCATTCTTAAATGCACATCCCCTTAATTTCCACTTGTGTCTTCGAGCACTTTATTCGCCTTTGTGTTGAAAGAATTCTGCTGAATCTGTGCTATCAGTGCCTTTGAGGATTTTGAAGACATGGATTGGGTCCCCACATAATCTTCTCTGGTCAGACTAAACAGGTTTAATTCTCCGAGTCTGTCACAACAGGACATGTCTTTAAGTCCTTGGATGCACCTGGTTGCTCTTTTCTGAACAGCTTCAAGTGCTGCTATGTCTTTCTTGCAGCGTGGTGCTCAAAACTGTACACAATAGTCCAGATGCGGCCTCACTAGTGCTTTATATAGTCTGAGCATGTCCCTTGATTACTTTTTAACTTTGATGTAACTTTGATCAAAGAACCAAGTGATTGACAGATGGAAAAGATAATATATATTACGCTCATAAAACAAACACCTTTCCAATTTTAATCTTCTATGTAGAGTAAAAGTCAAAGGAGGTTATGCTCAGGGTTTATAATGCACCGGTGTGGCCTCATCTGGAGTACTGTGTGCAGTATTAGTCTCTGGGCTCCGAAAACACATAGAAGCAATAGAAAAAGCCATGAGAAGAGTGAGCAGGCTGATTCCAAGACTGCAGTGGATGTGTTTTGAGGAAAGATAAAAAAACTGAACCTTTGCAGTTTAAGCAAAAAAGATTAAGAGGAAATATGACTTAAGTGTTTAAAATTATGAAGGGAACTAATCCAGTGGATCAAGACTGTGACATTAAAATGAGTTCATCAAGAACACAGGGAAACCGTTGGAAATTTGTTAAGGGTAATTTTCGCACAAACATTAGGAAGTTTTTCTTCACAGAGAACCATAGACAGTTGGAATAAGTGACCAAGTAGTGTGGTAGACAATAGGACTTTAGGGACCTTTAAAGCTCAACATGAAGTTATTTTGGAAGAATGACGTTGACAGGACTTAGAGAGCTTTGTTGGGCTGAATGGCCTGTTTCTCGTCTAGATTTTTCTAATGTTCACAATCCTCACTAAAATGTTTGAAGAAACTGATGGAATTTTTATGGAAGAATATCATCTAAGCTCAGTCTTCAACCCCAAGTGGTCCTTATTTAACTTTTAAGGGAATATTAACAGCTTTATATGCAAGCAAGCAAGCAAAAAAAAAATGCACAAATTACTTTTAGGAGATGGAGGCCAAACAAACAAAGTGGAGGGTTACATTGCTGTCCTGTCTCGGCAAGAACAGATCACTCATTTCTTGAGAAAATCGAGATGTGAGCAATAGACAAAACAAAAGAAAATAAAAATAAACTGTGTGACAGTAGAGGGCGCTGTCACTCCTCCAAACCCGCAGACAACACGTTCAGACACCAGGTAAAATATCAGAAATGAATTTAATTTCTTGAATTATGTGCCCAAAGCACCTCCATACTCCACACTACATGAATAATAAATCAATAATCAATAATAGCAATATTCAATCCTCCTGTCCTCCCAGCAGGTCTGTCACACTCCCTCCCAACTCCGGCTCAGTCTACTGGGTTTCCCACAGTCCTTTATATAGTTCATGACCCGGAAGTGCTTCTGTCTATGATTCCATAGCACTTCCGGGTCAGATAAAAACTTCTTTTCTTCAACCCGGAAGTACTTCATTTCTTCCGTCCCTGTGACTCAGGAGTACTTCCGGGATATAATAGAAATACTCGTGCATCCCTGCAGCGTCCCCCATGGTATCCAGCAGGGCTATGAAGCTGAACTCCATTGTCCATGATGACCTGCGGGAATTTGGGGCACCTACATGTTGCAGGGAGGACTCCATCTAGCGGTGTGGGGGTGTTGGCTGGGATAAACTCCCAGGCATCTCTCACAACCGAGGTGACCAAAACCCAGAAGAGAGAAAAATTCAGAAACACACACAATAAGTCAAAATCTAGGCAAGACAAGCAAAGTCATTACATGAGAAGTCAAATTGAAAATAAGGATTTTATCCACAGATTGGAGAAGGCTTGGAGCCAAAATGTGACCTTTTATGCCGTGTGCTGATTAAGCTAAGGTCACGACCCAGGAGGATACACCCCCTTGAAGTTCAAGATCTGACCTTGGCAACAGTATACAATATGGCTTCTCTAAAAGGAAAAGGCTGCAAAACATCAATTTTCAGCCTAAATCATGACAGTTGTCTGAACAAAATATAAATGAGTATAACAATTCATATATTGTATTTTTGTAGATTCTGATGGTTATATTCTTTGGTTATTACAGAACTACGAAAAAGAGCTAAAGCCCTGACCTGTTTATGGTCATACACGCTGTCAGTGTTTCCTCTTTTTATTCTGTAATCTTGTTAGCATTTACTACCTGAAGTAGCTTTGAATTACTAAGGAGAAGTCAGATAAGAGGGGTGCAACTGCATTTTGTATGCACGTTTGTTTATCATAAAGTAACTATTTTATGTAATGGTTATCAACAAGTAAATGTATAAATAAACAGAAATCTTAAGGATTGAGTGATCTGCCAAGAGATGAAAACTGGCAGACCAAAAGGGCAGCAAATGACAGATCAGAAGTTGAAACATTCATCATAAAAGGGCAAAGTCAAAACCAGAAAAACAAGCCTGTCTTTCATCAAAGCCAAAATGTAAATCAAGAGTCAATGTTAGGTTGTTAGGTGTGTGACGAAGAAAAAACACAAAATGGTCATAAAACCCATTCTGCAGACACCTGCCGTCCATCTTCTTTTCGAAAACCAACTGACACAAATTTTCCACTGGCACAATGAAAGTGACTGGGAGGTGTGTGTTTACTTCAGGACTGAGAAATAAACTAAAAAGCAAAAGATGAACATTTCAGAGTACAAATCTAGTGTTTCCTAACCAGAGAGCTTAACCGTGATCGAAAAAAGTAATTCAACAAGAACATCCTTTTCAATAACCATTGCTAAAACACTAAAATGAAAAACGACTTTATGCAAAAGAGCAAGGTTCAAACCCAGATTATTAAGTACTAAACTCACCACAGGTATTGATTCACTTGTTGAATGTGTATCTCATACAAAGCAGCAGACGCCACTGCATCATAAATTATCAGCTTGTAACTGGTGGGCATTCCTTAGCAACCAGGGAAGGTCCCATAGCAGCTCATTCTCTGCTTGCAGCAGCTTTGAACGTAAGGATATGGCGCACTTGGAAATAAAGTGAAAAATCGTTTAAAATTCTTTTAAAGAAACTAATACAGAAATCCATACACTTTCAGAAAGTATCCACAAGCTTGGACAAAGGTTTGGCTGTGACAGCTTAAATATGCTAATGACATCACTCGACATGACTTCTAGGGACATGACCCCTAGAAACTCCTTCCCTCAAAATTGCACTATGGTAATATTTCAAAACAAAATACCATATATACTCACAGATAAGTTCTCCTGCGGATAAGTCGTGAGTTAATTTTATTGTATAATTTCTGGTATTTTATAATGTCGGTCGTATAAGTCAAATGCGACAAAACTCACACTATTGGTCCAAGAGATTATGATATGCTAACGCCCACCCGAGAGAGTAACCATGGAACACACTGCCTTTTTTTCTATGAGGGTGTGGCAATGCGCTGTATCCGCGTGTGCTCCTAACCTCTCTCTCTCTCTCTATTATGCCTACGTGACCACACGGGGTAATACCCGAACTATTCTGAAGCAGCGTTTGCACTGATTTGTGTTTTTTGTGTCTCACATCCTCATACACCTTTATCGTAAGAGCATCCCTTATCTACAATGGACCCTTCGATCAGAATATGAAGCTAGTTTGAAATTAGAAGTCATTGAAGTGGCAAAAGAAATTGGTAACTGTGCTGCTGCAACAAACTTCGATGCGACTGAGAAACTGATGCGAGATTGGAGGAAACAAAAAGATGTAAAAAAATACATTAATTAAGTGTCATATTTTTGAACGGGCGTATAAGTCAGGATCTCATTTTATGATTGATTTTTTGAGTTTCAAGACCAGACTTATACGTGAGTATATACGGTAGTAATTCCAAATATTTACTAAGGAATCACTTGCACTATTAGAATCCTTGTACTTTCATAAACAAGAATAAAAAACAATACAGTAAACACAGTAAAATTTACATACCTTAGGAAAAAGGTATAAAAGAACATTAATCTTAACTGACTTCTGATAGGGCAGAACCAGAGCAGGAATGTACCACCTAATTCAGTACTCCTCAAAGTCATCAGGACCCCAGCATGGGTTCAGGTGTTTAATCCCATCTGTTTCACAATCAGCAACTTATTTTACCCCTAATTGATCTCATTCAGTCATTGTGATTGATTCTGTTGCTCTGCAGTGTGACTTTTACATTTACAATAAATTTAAAAATATTTGTATTTTTGCTGTAGCATTAACTGTTTAACTGTTTATTGTTATTTTCCTATTCATTTACCATTTTTTCTTGTGTAGTTTGCTCCCTTAATTGTATCCTAATAATGACAATTAACAATGTGCAGAGTAGAAAGCCATGCAAATGACGCTGAATGCTGAAAGGCTGCAACTTCCTCAGTGTCACACCCACTAAGGTCCTCATTAGTAAATAATGGATCAGATAAGCAGAACACCTAGAAAAGCTGAATGAAAATCAAGATGATGACGAATATCTTTATCACAAATTTAAGAAAACAAACAAACTGTAAATGATCCCCATCTAACATATTTAAATGCCTGATACAAAAAATTTCAATAAAAATTTACAAAACATAGCTTTTGTAATTTCTAAATTGACCCCAAAACATAGAAACTGTCAAATAATAGCTTGTTTAATTGGACTAGAACTTGGATGGAACAAAAATCCCGCTGCCACATGGGGTCCTCAGGACTGAGTCTGACAGCCACTGATCTAATTAAATTACATTAAAAGACATATTCACTGACAGCAAGAAGTGATTACTGATTAAGAGAACCTTTTAAATAAGAACTTCCATCTACTGCAGTGTCCAGGCACTAAGCTTGAGACCACTTTTTAAAAATAAGCATAATCAAGCAAGGCTGAGGGAAGAAGGAAGAATAGATGCAATTTAACACTGCTGCTAATGTTTTAGAGGAGAAATTGATTCCTAACTTCTATTGAGTTCTTGCTCAAATTGTACTCTTTATATTCAATTGTGTCCACTTGGTATGTGATTTAAAAAACAATTATGAATTATTTCATGTCTTGTTGCACAGAAATACATTTCTAGCCAGCTCTTTAAAAACGCTTCCCATTTTTTCTTACCCATATTTTCTAAGACAACCTGCAGTAAACAAGCAGAGATGTGACTGAGAACACATTTACATCTAAAGCACTCTTGCAGCAATGATTCTGCTATTAGAAACTCTCTAGCAGCAATTAAACAAAGTTCAGTTTTATCAAGAAAATGTTTTGAACACACCTGATGTCCATACATTTCAGGATAAAGCTCCTCTCAGATCCCATCTCATCTCCTCATCCACTTATCCTGGTGAGGGTCATGGTAGTGTACTGTATATATACAATAAATGTGTGTGTATATATGTATCCAGCAGAGGGCGCTAGCTCCCTTGTTGGAATGAGTTCTTTTTAAATTGCGGCGTGTTACATAAACCGAAACTATATATATATATATAATATAAAAAGGCGATACCTCTCCTTTAGTGATACAGCGGTAAGAAATCACATAGGAGAAATAACTTCGCTTTCTTCAATGACAGTTTACGTGGCATAACAGACAAAGGAAGCCATCACAAGAACCCAGTCCGGGAGTGGGGGCCCGATGTGTAGAGCCATTTTCGTTGTTGCGTTGGAAGGGTTTTCAGGATCGGATGACGTTATCTCCCCTCCATCCGTCGGCTTCAAAGGTGTGCCGGGCAATGTTCCAAGGTTTTATACTCTTTTTTCATGTGCAGGCCCCCACTTAGGTGAATAATACAATTCCAAACAAAGGCAAAGAAGATACAATTTCATGCTGACTCTGACAGATGTTTCCCCAGCTGTCTTTATCTGCATTGTCTTATGGTTTGCTTAGCAGTTCTAAATGATGAGCCCCTGTGCTAAATCTGTGTCCACTGTGCATGTGAGTAGAAAGAAAAGTAGATTTGTAAAACATTTTTGTACAGAGGACATTGACATATTAAACTTATGTTACATATACTAGCTATGATACCCATCTAAGACAGGTTGAGGTCTTCTGTTGAAATCTAAGTAATCAACGTAGACCTCAGCATTAACATTTGCAATATACCATCTTTAGGGATGTATTTTGTAATTTTGTAAAATTTTATTACTACAAATGTTGGAATGACAAATCAAATGCATATGTCAGTCAATCAGTTTCTAAACCGTTAAGTCCTGAAAGAGGGGGAGGTAGGGGGCAAAGGTGCCGGAGCCTGTCCCAGCAAGCAAAGGGCACAAGGCAGGAGCAAAACCTGGTCAGTACTCTAATTCAACACACACACATGCCCACACACATTAGGACCAATTTAGTATTGCCAGTCCACCATACCTGCATGTCTTTGGACTGTGGGAGAAAACCCTGGTAGACATGGAGAGAACATGTGAACTCCATGCAGGGAGGAGCTGGGATGCAAACCTTGGTCTCCTTACTGTGAGGCAGCAGTGCTACATCTACAAGATGTCTCTGATATATGCCATTTGGTATGGGATTTGTAAAAGCGGTTTCTATGATGCGGCATCTGTAGGAATGACACATGCAGCGGATTTTATTATTAAAAATGTTTATGATGCACCATCTTTTGGAATAGGGGGCAGCATGGTGGTGCAGTGGGTAGCACTGCTGCCTCGCAGTTAGGAGACCCGGGTTTGCTTCCCGGGTCCTCCCAGCGTGGAGTTTGCATGTTCTCCCCGTGTCTGCGTGGGTTTCCTCCGGGTACTCCAGTTTCCTCCCACAGTCCAAAGACATGCAGGTTAGATGCATTTGTGATCCTAAATTGTCCCTAGAGTGTGCTTGGTGTGTGGGTGTGTGTGTGTGTGTGCCCTGCGGTGTGTTTGGCGCCCTGCCCGGGGTTTGTTTCCTGTCTTGCACCCTTTGTTGGCTGGGATTGACTCCTGCAGACCCCCGTGACCCTGTAGTTAGGATATAGCGCGTTGGATAATGGATGGGTGGATCTTTTGGAATAAGAGAGTCACAGTGACCGGATGGACACACAGACAGACACACAGACACTTATACTTTGATTGAGGTAGACAACATTGAATCACAGTGCATTATACAGTGTAATGCTTCTATATGTCTTTATAAATCATTTATTCATTAGATATGGATCCTTTTTTGCAGTGCCTCATCTAATGTTAGAGCTACTTTTTCATTGTAAAGGTGTTTAATGGTTTACTAATACAAATAATGAAAGGTATTATAAGATTTTTTTCTTTACACTGCATAAACTTTCTTGACAACTGATATCTGGATTCCAGAAAATGATCACACGATTACACAATTCTTTTCATTCAATAAGCTTTGCAGTTGTACAAAGTGAGCTGTGGGATTCCAGCACAAACTGTACAATTGGTTTGTTGAAGCAGAGGCTCTGACAGCATTTAAAAAAGATGTCCCGATGAAATATTAGGGGCAATTAAGCACTAAACCAAATGAGTTTGAAAGGTGCCCCCCCCCCCCACTATCTTTTGTAAAATTCTTCATAAGTGCATACAATACACTGTTAAAGACCCTTCATTCAGTTCAAGGTCAAGGAGGCCAGAGCTTATTAAGCATAAAGCAGGCGCCAAACCAAGTATGGCATCAGTCCTCTCCCACAGGGCTAATTTAGAGTCTCCATTAGCCTAACATATGAAATGGAGACTTACTGAGAGTAAATTTCACAGAAAACTTATTTTTTATTCACATTGAGAAGCAAGGGAATCAAATACCAATCCTAGAGAGTTGGATTTTAGGGGCCTTCAAAATTCGATTTGATGTTGTTTCGGAGAAAAATGTTCTAAGGTTTATGTGGTGTGGTGGACGGCTGGGGATCCTGCCTAGAAGCACGGGGAGAGGGACAATACCTCACCTGGACCACGAGAGGGCAGCCGCCCTGGTTCGCATTGGGGCCACAGGATCAGAGCTTAGAAGCTCAACCCTGTTGGGGCCCTTGGCCACCGCCAGGGGGCTCATGAAGAACTATGGAGCCTTGGACCACACCAGGAAGTGCTGCAAGAAGACCATCAGAGAGCACCTGGAGCACATCCGGGTGCATTATAAAAGGGGCCGCCTCACTCCATTCGGAGAGCCCGAGTTGGGCGGCAGAGGACTGAGCTTGTAATTGGAGGAGTGAAGGTGGCAGAAGGAAAGAAAAGGACAAAGAAAAAGAAGGACTGTGAGCTGAATGTATTGTGGTGGTCCGTGCACTGTGTGTTAAAAAAGAAGAAGGTAAAATAAAAGCGTGTATTTTGGATTTAGCTGTCCCAGTGTCTGTCTGTGTCCGGGCTGATCTTTTACAATGGCCATTTGAGATGTAGAAGAGAAACTAGACTATCCAGAGAAAACTGATACAGGGAGAACATGCAGAGTCCACACAGACAAGGAGCAGGTGTGGGATTTGAGCCCAATAGAGCAGTGCTAAACACAAGTATTATACACTGGTATCGCTTCTGTACGTCTTTACAAATCATTTATTCATTATTCATTCATTCACATTTCTGCTTAAAATGCGACATCCCTGACTTTGAATATTAGTATTACTGCTGCACTTTTCTGGTCAACAGTTTAGTGATTGAAAGTACTCATTTGTGGCTGCTCTGTGTTTCTCCAAAAAGAAAAGACTTTACAGAGTGCAGCACCATTGAGAGGCCTGTTACGGTGCATTACTATAATGCGAAAAGTATGTCAGTATGTCTTGTTAAATAGTTTGCTTTTAAGACTAGCCGGAACATAAATTGCAATATCAATGTTTAGTACGCTCAGTCAGATTGTCAAATTAAATGTATAACAAAATGAAGTAGACTTTTTATTTTTAGCATTTTTCTACCTTGATTAAATAACGATTACATGCCTCTTGCTAAAACCCAATACTGTCTTCAACGGCTCTTCCTCTTGACTTGTGCCTCAGAGCACTTCATGACTTTTGCCCTCCAGTGGATATGCCGTTTAAGTACCGAGAGCACTCAGAGACAGTAGCAGCACTGAATGGAGGTAAAAAGTTTTATTTTAGATTTGGACGCGTCCGAGAGTAGGGGTCATTTACCAATAAATGTGAAAGGGACACACAAGAGTTACTCATAAGGCTTTATGCTGAATCTCCATCCATTAGTTTTACACGGTGTGGAAGTCAAGCTTACAGTTCCAATCCATTTAAAATCCCTTGAGATGGAGAGAAGGGAAGTAAGTGCACAAAATGACACACATTTCCAACAATGTGTTTTCTTTTTTTTCTCTCTATTCTGCTATACCTTGAGTCTGTCAAATAGTGCAGGGCATATTCATAAGTAAGAAAGCTGCAATTTTCTCTCCAGGGTCGTTCATTTTTTGCTGTTCACTCCTATGAGACAGGCACTGAGGATCAGGCACAAGATGGCTTCTAGGCTGTGCTTGTGTGCCCTCTGGGCTTTAGGGTCAGGCGTCTTCCTTTCTGGTTCACTTTTACATTATCTGCGCTTCACTTACAGTAAGCTGATGGCATTAATTGTTTCTGTGGGGGTGTGCACGTTGCTTGTCTGAGGGGCTCAGTCAAATGTACGCAACTCATGAAATGTACTTTTTCTGTTATTTGTGATGACACTTCTTTCATGGAAAGATAAGCAGTTTTGTCAGCTTCAGTGCATTTCCTATCAGCAGTATTGATCAGTCAATTTTCATTTTTAGTTTACAACCCAAACAGAGATTCATTACAAAGCAGTTTATTCTCATTAACCGAGTTGGCTCTAACACTGGAAGCAAAGGTTATAGTGTGGGGAACCTTTTAAGAATTAGGTGATGTTAAAAGTGGCGTCTCTTAGGGATCTGTGCAGGGGTCACTGATATTTGTAATATGTATGAATGATCTGGACAAGAATAAATCAATATGCTGGCGTAATATAAAAGAATAGACTCCAACAAATCAAAAAGAGTTGGGAAATTGCCCCATATAATGTCCAGTGGACTTGATGAAAACTAATTGAAAAATGGATCAAAAAACCAAAGCATTTGACAAAATACAGCACTGAAATGGAGATATTTATACAAAATGGCAACCGGATGTGATATGGCAGGAAATGATGTCAAAACTGTAGGATGGGAGTGACGTCATCACGGCGGGACCGGAAGTGATGTCATCATGGGTGAGCTGGGAGTGACGACGTCGGGAAAGGACCGGAAGTGACATCATCACAATGAGTCGGAAGTGGAGTCATCAGTGTGGGAACGGAAATTGACCTAATCATCTGGAGTCGGAAGCGGAAATGATGTTGGACGGCCATTTTGAGAACCTGGAAATGATGGAGGTAAGTAAATAGGATTGTTATTTTTCTTCTTTGGGTCTGGTGAAAGGGAGATAGAGGCGTTAGTACCTGAAATCAACCCTTCATCTTGCGATAGATCACTCACTTTACGGCTTGTTGACTGCCTCCAAAGTACACGTGTGTGACACTGGTTAAGTGTGCGGATGATACCAAATTAGTTGGAATGGCAGATAATGGAGAATCCGTTGAGTCCTTACAAAGGGACAGCACACAGTCTTGGGCAGGTTTGTGGCAGGTGAAACTGAATGCAAGCAAAGGTAAAGTATTACATTGTAATACAAAGCACAGCCATTGAACATTGTAGAAAAAGAGCAAACACAGATCACTTGGACTAGAACATTACCTGATTAGAAAAACTGTGATGAGAACGGATTATTCATCCCAGTGAGCTTGTCCATCCCGTTCACTTCATTTGTCAAAAATAACATCAAGTCGAGATCTGAAGGACTCTAAACTACTTGGTCATTTATTCCATGTGTCTGTGTTTCTTCATGTGAAGAAAACCTTTTCAACATTTGTGTGAAATTTACCCTTAACAAATTTGTGACAATGCCCGTTGTGTTTTGGTTGAAGAATTTTTTTTAAAGTACCAACTTTAAGATCTACTGTATTAATACCTTTCATAATTTTAAACTCTTCAAATCATGTCACCCGTTAATCTCCATTGGACTAAACTGACAAGTTCAGCTCCTTCAACCTTTCCTCATAACTCATACACGGCAGTTCTGGAGTCAGCTTTGTCACTCTTCTCTGGACTTTCCCCTTAGAAGTGCTCTGTCTTTTTGTAACAACAAGACCACAACTAACCGCAGTACTTCAGGTGAGGCTTCATTTAAGAGAATCTGAAGTCTGTGTTAAATTAAGTAACTGAAAAAAATGAGTGTCAGATCACAGGAATTGATACAATAAAAAAATATCAGAAAATAGAATCCAATCTTAACAGTAGGAACTTATCGTATGATATGAAAATACACCTAAAAGAGAATGCTAATATATTCCTTCATGGGAGCATTGCTTAGCTTCATCTACTGTAAGAAATCATAAATATGGAAAGAAATTCAAAGGTTGGATTTTTGTAGTAATGCGCTACTCTTTTTTATAGGTGAAAGGTGATAACACAATATAGATAGATAGATAGATTTGAAAAGCTCTATAAGATAGATAGATAGATAGATAGATAGATAGATAGATAGATAGATAGATAGATAGATAGATAGATAGATAGATACTTTATTAATCCCAAGGGGAAATTCAATATGTCACATCACCACCACCAACAACAACAGCACTAGTCCATTTAAGGCCCAAATATAATTCATATGGTTGCAGTTTAAAAGTTGAAATTTAAAAAACAAAATGTTGTACAATATTGCTGTCACCATTACTGTAGGCCACCTCATAGTCTGGCAGGTTAAATATCGAGGGAACATTTAATTTTTTTGGAGAGAAATGAAAAATGCTATAAAAAGAACAACTAAAAAAAAACAGTTCCTATGCATTTTATGGAATGCTAAGCCTCAGAAATGAAATTTTCCAAGAAACATATTCAGCAGTGATGGTCCCATTGGAAGCATCTATGAACAATGGTCATCGTGTGCCAACCAATTTGCCGACATCGTGTGCTGCAAAGTCAGCATGTAGCTGCTGTTCATGTTTATAAGTTTGCATCTGTCTGATGAATTACTTTTAATCAATTTTACAGATTCAAGGTAGATATCAGGAAAATGAACGCCAGTACTACAGACTGGCGTGTGGCTTTGAAATGCACTTGTGCCATTTTGAGTTCCCAGAAGGATGCAATGTGCCGAAGTGCTGTAAACTATATTAAGCCAAATTTGAAACCTTTAAAATGCAAATATTTCTCACCATTTTTTAAGGTAGTATATAAATAATGCATAATATCTATGTGATTCTGAAGGTTCATGCTTAATGTTTTTATATTGTTATTTGTAGTGTTGTCATGCTAAGTAAAAGTCAGCATGGCTGTTGGCTCTCTTGGCTCTCCTGGATCTTGGCTTTCTTTGCGTACGTGATTATTCAACTCTAATCTCCAGGCAGACATGCAGCTTTTCTGCAACTACAGACTGTAATTGCGCTTTCTGTAAAAATAAAAGAATGGTGTATCTCTTCAGGTCATCTGATTGCCTCATCGCCTGAACCGACGCACTGGCCTTGGACACGTAGCTATAAATAAATATTTTAGTGTCTGTATTTCATGTATGGCTGCACAGAATCATGGGTTGGAATCATATCCTCATGAGAGGGTAGGCTAGCCTGTATAACAAAAAAAAAAGTTTTATTTTTGTTTAACATTCCTCATATTATTATATGGCTCTAAGGGCTTCTAACACCAGTATCCGTAAGAGTTAAGATATTGACTTTTTAAAGAATAAGATGTTGATGGTTTACAGAGTGCCTGTGTTTTTAATCAAGAGCTGCGGTTAGCGAGACAACTCCTGCTTTAGGTAGTTGATGCTCTATGACAGCTCATTTATTGCTTGTCCACTGCCTTATACTGAAACCCCCCAAGGCTAGCAAATTATGCATTTTGTCAATAAGGTTATGCCCTTTCACTTGAAAAGTGGGGAGTTGCAAGTAATTGTCTGCATAAAATGAATGTTCAACAGTCTGGCCAATGTCCTCATTACCTTCATTCTTCCACTTCATGTTTCTGGAGTTCTTTTGAATGGAAGGACCTGCCACACAAACAAGATTGGTTCTTTCTCCCTCTCCGTATCTCACCAGGGCAAATGCTGTCAAGAAGTAGCAGTGACTTTCATAAAAGATAACCTTAATGTCTCAAATTATAGCCTTTGTGGTAGAGAAGAAGGACATCAAGTTAAGAGGACCTGGAAGTAGTGTGCTACTTTCCCTTGATGCTGATATGAAGACATGTCTAGTATTGTCAATAAAAGACAAAACCACAATCTCAGGGAATACATTCTTAACATATCTGGTTATCTGTACCTTTTTTTTTGTTCTTGACTATACAGTAGATCTTGGCTTTCTTTGCGTATGTGATTATTCAGCTCTAATCTCCAGGTAGACCTGCAGCTTTTCTGCACCTACAGGCTGCAATTGCGCTTTCTGCAAAAATCAAAGAATTGTGTATCTCTTCAGGTCATCTTTTTCTCCTTGGATAGTAAACTGTTGTAGTTGACGATTCTGCTCATTTAACTCAGAATATAAGGTTGTTTTCTCAAGAGATACTTAAGAATGACTTTCTGTCTAAGAATTATAGGATTATTGCAGGTTTAAAGGACGATTATTGTCAAGTTTACAGAGTACAGTAAAATTCTTACTTGCACTTGCTAATCAACAAACAAAATGTCACCACTCTTCGGCTCCATTATTAGTGAGTAATTGCGGGTTCACAGTAGATTTCTCCTGACTACAACTTCTATTGTCATCAAAACAGGGAAATTCACCAGATTGATTGAACCCCATTTTTCTTAAACAATTCCCATTTTTTGTCAAAACGTCTCCTACCCAAATAAACTATTAAATAAAACTCCCATCTATGAAGTTGTTGTTTGCTGTTCACCGTTTTTGATGATTCTCTTGGAGAGAGTGAATTTCCCATATTCTGTATGTCTCTTCTAATATGTACTACAGACAATTCTTTATCTTTCTCTGTCTGTCTCTCTTTCTCCTTCTCTTTTCTACATCTTACTGTGTCTTTTCCAGTATGTCTGTAGTACTAGGGTGTTGTACCGTGTTGGCCAATGAATGTAGTGACAAATCAAGTAAAATCACATCTTTTATTGGCTAGCTAAAAAAGATAACAATATGCAAGCTTTCGAGGCAACTCAGGCCCCTTCTTCATCTTGCCTGAAGAAGGGGTCTGAGTTGCCTCGAAAGCTTACATATTATAATCTTTTTTAGTTAGCCAATAAAAGGTGTCATTTTACTTGACCTGTGTCTTTTCCAGCAAGCCTAAGAGACAATATAACTCTAGGAAGAGTTTGCCACTGACAAGTGGTCTGTTTAAAAACTCAGTCTAGAGTTACTTATCAGGCTAGCCCCAGAATCATATCTAGGGTCAGGGGCCGACTTTCTAAATCTCTGTAACGTTAGAGAAGGAAAACCTCATATCCAGATTCTAACACACCTCTTAGTACTGATTCACTTGTAAAGGATCATGCACCTATGGAAACACATAGGCTTCCTTTGGCATTAGCTGGTCCCAACGTGAGCGCTAAATTCCCTTGGTATTCAGTGCTCAAATGTTTAAGATATCGCAGTATATTCTGGAATCCCACTAATGTCTATTGTATACGTGTTAAAGCCACGTGGAGTACTTCAGTTTCTGTGGTAAACCTATAGTAATGTACTAAGTACAGATGATTATATGTACACATTTGAATTGTGTGTGTTGATGATTTTGTTTTTTGTATTTTAAATGTTGACATAATATACTCGAAAATCAGGTTCTGGTCAAGGGGAGCTCCACAGGAAGATCGCACTCCCAATCTGATTAAATAGTAACTGACTTGGAGGAAGTTGGTGTAAGCTGCCGAAACAAAAAAAGTGGCAAAAAACTAAAGTTGAATGAGGGAAAAAGTCAAGAACTCAAAGGAATACCAGAGAACCTGAGAACAGACAGAAGTTTTGGGCGAAAGATAAAAGAGGAAGATTGAATAGAAAAACTGTACTTAAGCCCCATGCCTTAAAAAATATTAAAATAAAAAAAAAATCATGTTGCACTGTGCTCATCCAAAGAACAAGACTGGATTACCTCCTGTACCAAGATTGGGGTATTAAAGATGGGGGTTTAGAAATATAGATATGGTGAGACGTTTAGATACCTATTTACTTTGCATCATCTTGTGATGGCATGTGAGGTTAGCAGACATTATTTAAGGGACTGCTGTTTTAAACTCTCGGAAGGAAGTGGAATAAACCTGCGGAGAACCAGATTAGATTTGATTAAAATGCAGGATGGTGAGCCTCCAGGCAGTTCCATCCAACAACAAAGAGATCTCTTGAGTTACTACTCAAAGTGTTTAGAGAAATTCGTTTTACATTGGACCATACGGAGATGAAGTGACTTACTTTGGCTTACAAAGAGATTCAGAGGTGAGAATGAACTGGTAAGGTGTGACTGTCGAGACCAATAGGAGCTTGACTTCTGCAGCTCATTGCTTATAATGTATACATCTTTCAATCCTATTGCCTTTCTCTTATACAGTAGAAGAGTCCTCTTCCTACAGCCAAGCTTCTCAGCTCATAAAGGTTGGTGTCCATACAGAAGCTCTCTATCTGCCACTGAGGATTTCACTCTCTACTTAGATCCTATCCTTGTATTCCTTTGTTGCATGCAATCTGTAGGTATTTTCTCTTCCTGGCAACCTTCCAGCCAATAATTGTATATACATGTTATACAGTACACACACAAAAATGCACATTTAAAAATGTAAAATAATTTTTTTTAAAATGCACATTTCCATGCTGGATGTGCCTGTTCCAATGCTTAAATTCTGCAGTTGTGTTACATGTTTCTGTAAACGTTTTATCTGAAATCAAAAGAACCAAAAAAAAGGTTTTTGGGTTACAATATTGTAATCACATTGCAATTTTTGTTGTAGTTATGGATTTCCATGTAGTATGTTACAAAGGGAACTAAAAACACCCATCCACTAACCCTTTAATTTGTCAACCTGACATACGGTAGATCTGATTTTAAGATCTTGAGATATCTCTGTATCATCATGGGCAACACATAAATCGTTTTGTACTGAATCTTGAAGGCATCTAATGTCCATTGCACCAAAAGTACATAAAAGGTATTAAACGGTCACATACTAAAATATAGATGTAATAAAACTGAATATTAAAATATGTTTAGAAGAACTCAGTATCCAGCACTTTATAAATACGGTATGTACAGCGTAGTCTTCTACAATGGTAATTTCAAATCACAGTCTTTTCTGTGTGCAGCTTCCATGTTCTCTGTGTATAAACAGTTTTCTCTCTAGATATTATTTTTTTCCTTTGAAAGCTCCAAAGTTATGTGCTTTAGGTTAGCTGGATACTATAAATGGTTCCCATATGAGTTCCTGTGGTTGCGTGAGTGTGTTTTGTAATGCGCTAGTGTCTTGTTCAAGGCTGGCTCTTACCTCGTGCCTGATACTGTCAGCATAAGCCCTGTTTCCCGTCATCCTTAACTGGATGGTAAGTAGATTTGAAAATGGATTGATAAAATGTAACATAAGTGATTATGTTTCATGAGGATTATATTTTACAATCCTATTGCCTCTCTCATTTTGATCACATCCATTCTGCATATACTGTTACATTCTCCCTAAATTCTGTTTCTAACTTTCTGTAGATTTTCCAGGTACTGTGGGTTTATTCCTAAAACATGATAGCTGCCCATTAACTGCTTTTGGAGTCAGAATTTCATCATTCTACCCTTTTGTGTTTAGTAGGTAAACTGGAAATTATTGACCTACAACCTTTATTTATGCACTTAAGGGATGAGGCAGGATGTAATCTGTGAATTGTGTGCAACCTTTTCATATATTAATCTTTTTAATCCTTAGACATTGCCACATTTTTAGCTGCTTCATTTCATATAACTGTAGATGACAGAAAGCAGTGATAATAATAATAATAATAATAACAGGTACAAATTAATTGATTATGTGAAAATGAACAACTGGGGAGCTTTGGAAGTACAGTGGATTCAGAAAGTATTAAGAACCTTGTGATAAAGTGAAAACATGCTTTAGAAAGGGTTTGCAAAAACATTAAAAATCAAAAATGGAAATCTCTCATAGGTATTGAGATCGTTAATTCAGTATTTTGTAGAAGCCCCTATGGCAGCAATTGCAGCTTTGAGTTTTTTTGGGTAGGTTTCTACCTGGATTTGGGCCGTTTATACCATCCTCTCTGTCAGGTCCTCTGAAGTTCTCAAGATTGGTCAGGAAGCGCCTGTAAACTGCCATCTTCAGGTCTATGGTGTTTAAGTCTGGGCTTAGGATGGGTCACTCAGAGGTTTCTCACTAAGTTGTTCCAGCAATGTCTTGGGTCAATGCTTTGGATCATCGTCATGTTGAAAGGTGAACAGTTGCTCAAGTCTGAGGCTGGAGCAGGTTTTCTTCAAGGACCTCTCTGTATTTGGCTGCATTCAAACCTTCCCTCAGTTCTGACCAGTCTCCCTGTCCCTGCCGCTGAGAAGTACTCTAATAGCATTATGCTGCCATCACCATGCATCACCATAGAGATTTTACTAGGGAGGTGATGAGTAGTGCACGGTTTCCACCAGACATAGTACTTGGAGTTCTGCTCAAAGAGTTCAACCTTTCTCTCATCAGACCAAAGAATATTTTTCCTCCTTCTTTCAGAGTCATTTAAAGTGTCATATGCCTTTTACTCAAGTGTGGCTTCCATCTAGCCACAATACCATAAATGCCTGATTGCTGGAGTGTTGTTGAGATGGTCATTCTTCAGACAGATTCTCCAATCTTAGCTGAAGTCTTCCGTTAGAAGTGACCATTTGGTTGTTGGTCACCTCCCTGATCATGGCTCTTCTTGTATGGTTACTCAGTTTGGACAAACAGACAACTCTAGGAAGAGTCTTGGTGGTTTCGAACTTCATCCATTTCACAATTATTGAGGCCACTGTACTCCTGGGAACGCTCCAAGCTTTAGAAATGGTTTTACACCCTTGCCCTCATCTATGCCTCACCACAATTTGATCCCAACAGCCTACAGGGAGTTTCTTGGACTTCATGGCTTGGTTTTTATCCAGCAATGCAGTGTGAATTGTGGACCTTTCTAAAAGATGTGCAGCCAATTCAATTTTCCACAGATAAACTCCAGTCAAGTTCTAGACAAGAAGAATACTTGCAAAGAGTTTGGAGTGCCATAGCAAAGGGTCTGAATAATTTTATAAATGTGCAATTTCTGTTTTTGATTTGTAATAAATGTGTAAACCTTTCTGAAAACATGTTGTCACTTTGTCAGTATGGGTTATTGAGTGTAGATTGATGGGCAAAAAGGGCAGATTTGTCCTTTTAAAATGAAATCTAAAACATACTAAAGTGTACAGAAGGTGACAGAGTTGGAATACTTTCCGAATGCCCTGTATATCATATAGCGTTTTATTTTCAACTTCTATAGCAATTTATTGTTTCCTTGTTTCTAGCCTATATGTGATTAGCTTGTTAAGCACAGCTTTTCTTTTACTCAGGTTGGTGGATTCCAGCTCCAATACCAAGAGTCTTCCCTATACTCCTTCCACCACTCTTCACTGATGGTATTCATGGGATTCATAACCTGTAGGTGTTGCACACATGAGGGATATTTTGAGTTTGCACTTGTAAATGTGACTTTTGTTCTATGGTAATTGACAAAATATGTGAATACTTATAAAAGTGATGGAAACAATTTAAGTTTAATGCATTTTCATTATATTAGATAATTAAGTAATTCATTTCCATGTAGGCTTAATAAAAAGGCTCAGTGGTTGCTCAAAATGCTTTCTACAATGGTTTAAAGAAATATCTCGGTAACTGAGAGAAGGCTAATTAAGTAAGAATTCTAATAATGAAGACTACTTATGCCCCTCATTTTTAACGAGTATCATCAGCTAATGTTATGCTGTCATTTAAGATAATGGATACGATATCATCACCTAGAGAAACTATAGACAAATGTGTGTACTTTCTATGTGTCATACATTGGTGAGAAACAAACAGAAAGGGAAATAATCTAACGTGGGACCAGAACGTTTCATAAAGAAACGTTTTTTGAGATCTCCACATAAATTGATACTATTGTTGGGTTGTCTAATGTATATTTTTATTACACCTAAAACGGACAAAGTGGTACACAAGCACCAAAGTTGTGTGGTTAGATTAATCACTATTCACATCTTTAACAAGCACGCAAGATCATCTGAGGGGTCTCTTAATATAATTGATCGCAAAATTTTGCATTTAATGATTATTATATTTACTTCACATTTTTTGTATCTATACTCCTAGGAGAGTTTCTTTGTTCAGCAAGCCTATTTACAAATGTGTTAAATTCTTCTTCTAATTATAGGATGTTTTATTATGTGGTGTTTTGGGAAATCATCTCTCCCGAAAACCTCTCCTGATTTGTTGCTGTTTTGTTGAGAATAATTTGCTAAAGCCTCCTGTACCTGCCAGTTGATTTTATGCATTTCTAAGCTGTCTGATGAACAAATATTGGAGTCTTGGAGATCGTACAAGCCACAGTCCCCGGTGCAAAAATACGAGAACCATTATTTGCAATAAGAGACTATTGCTTGCAAAGTAAGAGATAAATTCCTATGATGGTTTGTGATTTGTAAAAAAAGAAAATGAACGTTTTTTAGAAGTATTTGTTTGTCTTACAAATCAAAACAATTGAATAGATTTAGATGGATTAGATTAGATTAGATAAACTTTGTTAATCCCACAGGGAAATTCAGATAAGTTTACAAAATACCGATTTCTCAGTTTAGAGCTAATTTTACACAGAGTGCACATTTGTTCAGTGCAGTATGATCAGTTAAATGCACTTTATTTTTATATTGCACTCTTCACTGTGCAGGTTGAGTGTGTCATAACAAATTCACAGGTAAATTACAAAGTTGAATCCAGGGGTCTCAGACTCTGGTCTTGGATGGCCACAGTGGCTGCAGGTTTTCATTCCAACACTTATCTTAAGGTGAAGTTTGCATGTCAAGTGCTACACACAGACAGATCTTTGACACTATTCTACATATAGTGCTGGGACTTTTCATCAAAGCTAATAACTAGCAACCCAAAATCAAGCAAGATAACATGGTAACAAAAAATGTTTTGCCACTTTTTTTCTTTGAAATGTTATGCAAAGAAGTGGAAAACTCCCATGATGAATTTGTTTCAGAATTTGTCTACACACTGATAGCAACCAAGCAGACTCACAAAGAGTGTGAACTGTGTCAGGCAGTGTGGATTGGTAGTTAAGTAGTTAAGGCTTTGGTCCTCAAACCCTGAGGTTGTGGGTTCAACTCCACCAACTGACACCGTGTGAACTTGAGTAGGTCGCTCCACTTGCCTGTGCTCCTAATGGAAAATCAAAAGAAATGTAACTAATTGTATCTCAAATGTTGTAGATTACCTTGGAGAAAGGTGTCAGCTAAATAATAAAGCTAAATAGACAAATAAAAAAGAACAAATACAAGAAGTATGCAAAGATGTCTCATATGGTCTTACAACCCTTGCAATAACCAGATACAAATTGTTTTTATAAAAATTATTTTGACTTATAAAACTTGAATTATTCTTTTGAGTTCATATGAGCAGAAACTTAGAATGTCAGCATTAAGTTGCAAAATATTTATTGAGAGCTGTCATGTCTAGTCACAACCACAACTATCCATCTGTCCAGCTAATAAATTTAAATATCTATCTATCTATCTATCTATCTATCTATCTATCTATCTATCTAT
>JANRMT010062820.1:9582388-9605477 GCA_026402145.1 Polypterus bichir lapradei
ATATATATATATATATATATATATATATATATATATATATATATATATATATATATATATATATATTGTGAACTTGAACCCAGACACAGACAGACGGACATTGTTGGCTCCACCACACACTGTTTATTTACAACTAATTACGTGCACTACAAACCCCAGTGCCTCCAGCACCGACTCCCCAATGTCCAGGCCACACAGTTCCAATGCCTTCCTGGCCGCCTCCAGTCCTCTCTCCAGCTCCATCTTCTTCCACCCGACTTCCGCTATCGACTGAAGGGAGGCGGCCCCTTAAATAGGAACCCGGATGGGCTCCAGCTGCTTCCCGGCACTCGTCCGCAGACACGCCCCAGTGTGGCGGAAGTGCCGGCTGCGCACCCGGAAGCCGTCCGGGTGTCCCCTGTCATCTTCCCCCCAGCACTTCCTGGTGTGGCGGAAGTGCTGGGCTCCAGGGATTATCAGGCACCGGGGCGCCGCCTGGCGGTGGCCACGGGTCCCTACAGGGCTGGGCTTCTAAGCCCTTTACCCGTGGCCCCCAACATAACCAGGGCGGACGCCCCCTCACGGTCTGGAGGAGGCACAAGCCCTCCTCCGGTCCTCCTGGGCATCCCGGCTGGGCTCCAGCCCCGGCCGGATGCCACAATATATATACAGTGCATAATGTGGATGAGTTACTGAGACAACTTGCTTACAAGCTAATGAAATGATCTGGCCTAAGAATTCACGTAAGTCATGGTAGACACGTAAAAAAATTATCTATATGCAGTGGATTCAGAAAGTATTGAGACCCCTATATAGCCTATATAGCCTTTGCATATATTAATCTTTTTAATCCTTAGCTACAGTATTCCCATGTTTTTGAGCTGCTATATTTCATGTAACTGTAGACAACAGAAAATTGTAATAATATTAATAATAATGATGAAAAAGACATTTTACAGGTACCAATACATTTATTAGATATTTTAATTCTGAGATGGCCTAGTTACCAGCTGAAGTGTATCTCATAATGAACAGTATTTCCAGTAATTAGATTGTCCTCATATTGGATCACATTCATACCTCACCCGTCTGCTCCAGGGTTTGCTTGGCCTAACACCAAGACCTTTGTTTCTAAATTGTCTCGGTCCAGCTGTTTTGTTCTGCACTAGAGTACAACTGGCATGTTCACAGCTACCTAAGTGAACTGGACCACAGGGGCGATTGTTCCAGAGTTCCAAAAATTGCTCCAAAATGAACTAGTTGTGAAAATGCCTTAAATGTAAATTTAATGAAAATATGTTTTTCTTTTAGATAGATAGATAGATAGATAGACAGCGGTGGGCTGGCGACCTGCCTGGGGTTTGTTTCCTGCCTTGCACCCTGTGTTGGCTGAGATTGGCTCCAGCAGACCCCTGTGACCCTGTTGTTAGGATATAGCGGGTTGGATAATAGATAGATAGATAGATAGATAGATAGATAGATAGATAGATAGATGCTTTATTTGTCCCAAAGTAGAAATTAAAACATAACATAAATATCATAACAAACAACACCCCCCCCTCCCAACACATGCAAAGGTTTCCAGCTTGATTACTGGTAAGAGAGCAGTAACCAGCTAATAACTGGTTTGCAGGTGGGTTTGCCCAGTTGTGTCACAAGTTTATTATTAGATTATTATCACAATGACATTTATTTCTATAGCATATTTTCATGTACTGTAGCTCAAAGTGCTTTAGAAGATGTCAAAGAAATAGTTACATGCATTGAAAAAACAAACTAAAATTAGATAAAAATAATAAATTAATTAAATAAATAAATAATGTATTGTAGGAGCCATGGAGGAAGGACAGATATAATGGCCAGGATGGAGGATGAATTCTTGCCCGGCCAAGAGTCCATAATAGATGAATTGAGGGCAGTTCTTTCAGCCAGATGACAGGTGGCAGTGTTCATCAGGGCTGAACCCAATCAGGACACCCGCAGGGTGGCATGGGAATTGGAGCCCAGAAACACAGCCCTTTCTGGAGCTTTGGGTACTGCCAGAGGGCACTGATGGGGGAGGACTGTCTTGGTTTACATACAACATGGATGTGACACCAGAAGTACGCCCCGGGTCTAAATCAAAAGGAAGCCTGCAGCCTCACTTTATTGAGTCAGAGTTGGGAGGCAGCGGGTGACACTCTACTGGAGGTGGAAGGAGAGGATTTGTATTTGTGCATTGTGGCTGGTGCTTGTCTGGAAAAAGTGTTGGTGATGAATAAAAACCTTTTATTTGAAACTGGAATGGGGATATTGTGCCTGAAGTTTGGGGTTCAGTGGTACCCGCTTGTGGTTACAGTATACAATAATAAATAAAGTCAACAAAAATAAATTATACACACTTACATAAGAGAGACATATAATTAAATGAAGTATAGTCCTTTAATATGGCATTGGTTTTTCAAGTCTCTAAATGTAAGTCTGATGATAGGTCAGTTGTACAGACAGAAATAATACATATACTGTATATATATATATATATATATTTTTTTTTTTTTTTAATAGATCATTTATATTTCTTTTCACTGTTTTTGTTGGGTCTTTTTTATTTCTTTTTAAATGTTCTTAACCTCAGTCCTTTTAATTAAAAGCACGCACACCTGGCACTACATATTAATATGACATACTGTAATGTATACCAGCTTCTGCCTTTCGTGATTTGTCTGACTTGGCAGAATGACTTAAATACACTTACAGACAACATCTCTAATCAAGAGGTTGTATGGCACTGAATGGAGAAGGCATTCATGAAATCTTGGTATTTCTTATTGATATTAAATGCAAAGTTAAGAAATATATGCATTTTATGTCCTGTTGAAAGTGGGAAAACAGAAACCAGATTAATCAGCTTAATTAAGCTGCATCTTGAAACAGGGAATGATATGGTTGTTTAAGAGTTTAGTCTGAACACAATATGTTCTAAGCCCATTATCTGACCACAGAAATAGAGAAACAAGATGACCAGTTAAAAAGGATTTTAAAACTTCTTTATGGGCTAATTGTTGATTTTCCTTTTCCTTAAAATGTAGGACTTTAAAGAAAAAAAAAAAAATTAAAAAGCACGAAAATGGAATAGGGAAAGCAATGCCCTCAACTTTCACTCACTCCTCTGCCTTTCTCTATTGTCTGTTAATGGATCTTCCGCACAAAATTAAACACGCTGTTTGCATCAGTCAGCAGAAACAACATGTAAAAGATAAAGTAATCATATTTTTACTTGAACATGCATTACAGTGCAATGCGATGCAAAGTTCATAATGAGATGCCTGCCTTGCCTTGCACTTCACAATACAGACTTCATTTGATAACAAATATGCTGATATTGCAGAGGACAATAAAATAGAATGCACATGACTATTTGACAATAAAAAAACATAACAGGAAAAAATACGATGCTGGCACCTATGTAAGAAAAAAGAAGCACAATCCGTCAATTGCTATTTGTTTTTTCAATCTACACAAAAAAATTGCATGGGAGATGCTATGCAAGCCAAAATGAGATTCTTCTGCGGTAACACAGTTGTATGTACTTTAGTCTATTGGCGTCTTAAAGAGTGTGGTGCAGGGAGTGTGGCGGCAGCTGATATTATTCATACAGCTACTGCATCTAATACAAACAACTTAGACAAACAATGTAACAATTGTTAATAATAAAAAATAGGATTTTTTTTAAAGTAAAAGTGGATTAGAATGAAGTAATATTCACAATACATTACTGTAGTTGATATCAAGACAATAAGTGGATCTGCATTGAAATAACAACAGTGGCATAACCTCTCAATTATTATTACTAAAAGCCTGTATCAATGTAAAGTCTAAAAATCTGGATGTAGCCAGCATCAGGACTCCTGACCAATGAATGTCGGAGATACGGATCTTCAATTTAAAGAGTCAATTCCATGAGGTTTTAGTGTCTTATTTATGATATGTGCTCATTATTCCAGAAGCATCTGTTTAACAATATTTTAGTAAAAAAGCATGCGTTTTGTTCAGTTTGAGCATATGACTGGATAACTAATGTGAATTATGCAGTAAGAGTTTTCCATGGAGTGTTTTCAAATCATTTACCATGATACAGCATTGGTCACTATTGGCTTCCTCTTCTTCTTCTTCTTTCGGCTGCTCCCATTAGGTGTTGCCGCAGCGGATCATCTTTTTTTCATATCTTTCTGTCCTCGTCATCTTGCTCTGTCACACCCATCACCTGCATGTCCTCTCTCACCACATCCATAAACTTTCTCTTAGGCCTTCCTCTTTTCCTCTTCCCTGGCAGCTCTATCCTTAACATCCTTCTTCCAATATACCCAGCATCTCTCCTTTGCACTTGTCCAAATCAACACAATCTCGCCTCTCTGACTTTGTCTCCCAACCGTCCAACCTGAGCTGACCCTCTAATGTTTTAATTTCTAATCCTGTTCATCCTCGTCACACCCAATGCAAATCTTAGCGTCTTTAATTCTGCTCATCTCAGCAGAGTTAAAGATTGGCTTCTATTACATAATAAACTTTTTATTTCTCCATTCTGTATGAAAACATGAGATTTAAAATGCTGCACAGACTTCACTACAACTACATGGGGTAATCAACCTACATTACATAACATTACCAAAAAAAAAAAAGTTTATTTTTTTCCACAAAGTAGCATTAACATAAACTCAGTCATCTGCTTAAATTCTCATCCACTGCACACCATGTAACAAATAAATAGATGTACAGAAAAGATGTGCTTCAGTTTGCTTGAGAATAAGAGATGAATAGCAGCATGTCCAGAGAAGTTCATTTTATCTGTATGTTTGTTGCTCTCAGAACTATAATGGGTACAGCCTTAATGAGATAAAAACCGGGTTATGGGGTCCACAAGGCAAATTGATAGTGTCATAAAAATTAGCATAAAATAAAGAATAGTTAAGACCACTGTTATAAATGTCTCTAAGATAACAAGCTTGAGAAAGCTGGCAATATGCACAGTTAGGTTCATCATAATAAAAAAACGATCTTAAATAAGTTGGGTACATTTGCATAACAGACCTAAGAAGTACATTAGGTGGCAACAGTTAGCATACAGATAAATGGTATAATCTTTAGCACAACTATATCTTTTGAATATTTAAAGTTCCCAAAATAGATAAACAGATTAAAAGTCTTTGACGAATATCTGATCATTAAATAGTACTTCTTGTATACAGTATAACACTGCTGATAAAAAAGCTGTTGTATGATCTCAACCATTTAGTAATGTGCTGGGTAGAAATGGCACAGAATGCCTTAGTCAAACAGACAGGCACAGTTAGAAGCACTCTGCAAATTCATACAGAAAGTTTTTCTCTAGAAACTGTAACAAGAGCACACTAAGGTGTTTTCAGAATTGCCAGCTGAACAAATAATTATCCCATCTCACAAAATTCAGAGGTGACACATCAGTGAGTACATCCTGTCATTTAGCTAGCATTGGATCATGTTATTCCACTTCTCTACTTTGACTTCCAATACATTTTATCAATAGGATAAGTATTATTGAAAAGCACTACACAACAAGAGGATCATAATTGGGGAAAGACTATCAAATACGATTTGTGCTTACCTAGTGATCATCTGTCTCCTCATTGTTTTCAAGTTTCTCATGTTGGTGGTAAGTGAGTTATGAAACATATTGACACAAAGCATTTAAAGATAGTAAAAAATACTTTCATCACATTGCAGTTACGTTCAGTTATATATACTGGCAAGGAGCAGATGCTGTTGCATAGTCGCGCTCCATTGCAAAAGGACCTGCTCTACCATTCCCATCAGCACTGACGCATTAACTCCGATACAAGCATCTTCCCTGTCAAAAAACAATTCCAAAGTCAGTTAAAAAAAAAAAAAATCATTAATCTTAAGTCTGTAAGTAAACTTTATACACTATTCAAATATAAAGTGTTGGCGAATAACATTTTAAGTGCTGCCATAGTTTATAATAAATTTGGTCCTTAATCTCCTTTGATTGCATAGTTCCATTTTTTTTTTGTGGGAAATCTCCTGAAACTCAGGCAAGGATGCCTATGTGAAGCTCTTCTTTCATGATTCAGCTATTCTTTTGGATACCAAGAAGGGAGTATACCTGCTGATGAAGCCTCCTGGAAGAAACCAAGTTTGATAAGAGCTTATTGAAAAGATATAACAGGGACTGAATTGATGGGGCTATTTGGTTTTCCTTACATACTGTGGTAATTGTGAATTTCCCCTTGGGAGTAATAAAGTATCTATCTATCTATCTATCTATCTATCTATCTATCTATCTATCTATCTATCTATCTATCTATCTATTTGTTATATCTAAGTGTCACATTGCGATTATGCTAGCAAATATTTCAGGAACGATCTTTCGTAGGCCTTTACGGGGCTTGTTTCAAAGCTCTTCATCATCTACAGATATTTGGTGATCTCCATGGACTGCCAGGTAATGCTTCCAAACACGAAAATAACTTGACGTAGTGGGATGTAATTGAATGTCTCCCATCTGCTCTTCTTTGCGTACTCTGAGGTTCAGCAGACTAACAAAGGTAACATGACTGGAGGATCACATTGGAATCCTCAATTAACCTAACCTGCAGGTTTGGGGATGTTGGTAGACAACCTGAGTACTGCAATGGAAACCAACACAAACACAGGGAGAATGTGAAAATTGCATAGGGACAATGTCTAGGCATGGAGTTTAAACCAAGGATACAGAATCTGTGAAAAGGCAACAATAACCATTGCACTGATATGCTCATTTAATAGTAGTTCTGAAAAAAAGGTGTTCTGAAATTTCATCCTGATTATGGGAGTATACGTAATCAACATGCAACAAACAATAGTTTGAAATTTAAACCAAACATTTCTAGAGTCTTAAAATATTACATAACAGTACATCAAAGCTTTGGAGAATAGTTGTTAAAAGCCTTTGGCAAAATCACATCATTGTTGCTTACAAGCAAAGAAATAGAACAGCACCTAACCCAGCACCTAAACCTTGCTGACAAAGAGCATAAACCATTTTTCACACTAAATCAAAATATCTCTTGTCTGACCCGCCATGTTTTCAGAGATGCCTCAAGGAATACATAAGAAATGACAAATAAGGGGCTATAACAGTAGGAGTTAGGTGGCCTATATTTTGTCATAAGTCTGTCTTGTCTGAAGAATCCCACCGAGCTGACAAGTAAAAATGTGCACTTCTGATCTACCCTTCAAGCAGGTTTTATCATAGAATGAAAAAAACGATGTAGAATACTTGTTCTTTCCAAATAGTATAGAATTATCAAATTTCGTTCTTTGTTTCCAGAGTTACCGCATCTTCAGACAGCTTAAAGATCAAGATGATGATGCTAGAAATTTACCTGCTTTAAACCTTAACAGCAGCATATAATCATCTGAAGCAGGGCCAGTGGTTGAGGTGATGAGGTGATCATGTCAAGTGTCACATTGGTCAGGATGATATTTCATACAAGAGTATTTTTTTTTACATTACGAAATGATAATACAAAAAGAAATAAATGAGAGTTAAGTATGAACCATAAGAGTTTCATATATATCAAGTTCCTAATCTATATACTGCCTTTAAAATGGTAAGAAATATTTTCATTTTAAATTTTTCAAAGACCTCTGAATTGTAACTTACACAACTTTGCTTCATGGCAAGCTTTCAAGTGTCAAAATGGTAAATGATTTTTCACATATTGTATTGTGTATACCTGTATATTGTAATTTTGTTAATTTATGGAATGTTACTTAAAAAATAATAAACAAGAACGAGAAAATAAATGGTTGTGGATGAGCTAGCACCTCATTTAATGCAGAAGAAAAAAATCTGTCAAAAGAAAAATTCTAGTGATACATTATGGAGGATGTTAAGTGTCCTTCCATGCCTCCTCTCAGGCTAATTAATCTGTCTTTGTGGAGTTCCACATTCTTCAGTCATTTTGGGTTTGATCTGAATGCCGGTTTCAATCTTTAAATATCCCACAAGGCAGAAGAGGTGTGGCCTCTGGGATTGACGCAGATGTCACACCTGTGTGTTGTATCCTTCAGATTGCAGGCGATAGAGCACAGTCCGTTAGTAACCATGTTTCCCCTGACCTTGGTGTTGGTGCCCTTATTTCAACTATTCTGTGCGGAAGCTCTTGATTTGTTTGCTTGTGGCAGTTATAATGGTGACGGTTACAGGTACAATGACTTTCAAATGCCTTGTAAATTTGCACCGCATGAGTTTAGCTAGAAAGGGCATACGTATTTTATTTTGCTGGACAGAGGTCTGAAACTGCCAAGGTATTTAGAGAAGTATAAAGATGAGCAAAATAGTGGAGTTCAGTTTACCATTCAATTCACAATCGCAAATTTCGATAAAAATGTATATTTGACTCAAAGAAAAGAGGTGAAAAAATGTATATATTGTATTGTTTTTAATTAGATTTTATACTAACATTTTAAATTTTTTTCATAATTTTTCAAAAAAAATGTCTTATTTTTTATTTTGCCCGTTATCCCAAAGATGAATGGTGCCTTGAGAGTATTGTATTATGAACAGTAACGGCGCACTGCTTGATAAAGTGCAGTAAATGCACTTGACTTAAGCATTCCAAGTTTTCCTAATCTTTCTCTGTATGTTTAGCATTCGTTTGCTCAGAGGTTGATGCGCTTGCTGCTTCCTGAGCAACTCTTCTTTTCTCCTCCCTAGCGGCCCACTTCTTTCGTTGCCATCTTTTCACGTTAAAAGTGATTAAGTCAGTTTTTGCGTTGCAATTACTTAGTACGTTTTCCTTAATTTTTCACTTAAGTTGGCACTTAAGTCTTCAATCTGCCTCAAGAATGACTTAAAATATGAAGAGGTAGGGGAAGTGACAAGTGGTAGGGATGAGAACGGCACCCATACGCATTGCACCTGCTGGCCGCTGCTGAGCGTTGATTCTGCCACAAAATAAAATAAAAATAAAAAGAGGAATAACCTTGTGGGTCAATTATCACCCCGAAAGCGGACAGTAGATGTCACGTAGTATATGTGTACCAAATGTCAGGTCAATAGGTCAAACGATTTGCGAGCTACAGGTGATTTAAAATCCTGGACAGACAAACGGACAGCCAAGGTAGCGTATTATATATAAAGATTGTGGGAACCAGGCCGGACACAGAAAGGTAGACATTGTTTTGTCACCCAACACACGTTTATTTACAATATTTACATACAGTGGAACATGCACATCCCAGTACCACAGCACCAATCACCCCTCAGTCCAGGCCTCTTCCAAATGCCTTTTCTCTTCTCTTGACCTCCTCCACTCCTCTCCTCCAAGACTCTGTCCACTTCCACCCGACTCCAGCCAATGAACGGAGGGAGGCAGCCCCTTATATACACGCCCGGATGCATTCCAGGTGCTTCCCGACACTCTTCCGCCGGCACTCCCCTGTGTGGCAGAAGTGCCGGTTGCACACCTGGAAGCACTCTGGGTGTCCCCGGTCCTCTTCCCCCCAGCACTTCCGGGTGTGGCGGAACTGCTGAGGTCCAGGGCTCCAAAGGCACCCCCTGGTGGTGACCACGGGCCCCTACAGGGTTGAGCTTCAAAGCTCTGTACCCGTGGTCCCAAAAGCAACCAGGGCGGTCGCCTCCTCATGGTGCAAGCCCTCCTCCGGTCCTCCTGGGTGTCCCGGCTGGGTACCACCCCCAGCCACTCACCACAAGATGTATTGCAACATGTATTCTATGTAGATTAACTACATCTGCTTATGTTTAGTAAGAATAGACATATGGTGGATAAGAGCTGGGAAAAATGGGACTTGCCTCAGTTGGCATTATTTAACACAACGGCTGTGATTTCAAGCTGCCCTTAAACTGTATTCTGTGAGTAACTGCTGTTAACCTGTTAATTTACTGTTCTTAAATTAAAATAGTAATAATAAAATTACAAATAAAAAGTTTTGTTTATTTACAGTATCAGAGTACAGAGAACAGTTTAGGAACTTTCCATGGTGTTAACTTTCTTGGTTAGAATTGGAGTCTAGCTAAACCTCATTTAGTGCATAGTCCGGGATTAACAGACAAATAGTACTGTAAGTATTCTGACGGCTGTATTTTATAAATGTATAAAAACTAAGCACTAGGAACTCATTCTAAACTGGCATAAAACCCACACATTCTACTTAGGGTACATTAAAGTCTTATAATATATGCTATTTAGTACATTATTCTTTGATTAATGTATTCACCGCAAACTTCTAAGCATGAAAGTATTTTGCAAAGTACTAATGCAGTATATAAAGGAAATGCAAATAGAGTTACTATATCTGCTTAGCCTGATTGATGAACTGTACCCACTACATCTGCAAAAACATGCTTATATATGTGTGAGGTTGCATTTTTTTCAGTACGTGTCACATTTAGTTCATTATCTTGCTTATCTTCTGATAATCTAATAGAATATTTCATGTGGGTACACAAAAATGAAAGGCTTTTCCAGCAGTAGTGAGTGCATGTTTATTATTAACTAAACATCTTCTGAAAGCAGCACCTATTAGGATTTTGCTACTTGAAATGAAACAATACCAGAAAAATCAGAATGATCTTTTTTATGTGAAGTCTATTATCCTATATTAAGTATATTATCCTACCAAATATGTCTTTTAGCGATTATAAAGGAAAGTTACAAAAGTAAACAATGAGTTTGAAAATTAATTTCAAGCTGTACATAAACAGAAATTTAAGAACTAAACCATTAAAGCTATTGTGTTTTGGTCCCCACATATGGGGGTGGCATCACCCGTCATCCCAGCAATAAAACACGTAGCCAATGTTTTTCTTTATTATACCTTAAAATTATGGAATTTCCAGCAGTATGTGAAACGCACCATTGTAATCAGGAGTTCCTCTTACTGTTCAGTGTTGTCCGAACGCTGAAATCTTACTCTGGTACTATGAAATATGTAGTAAATCAGCTATGGAGAATGTTATTCTTTAGGATATGCATATCCAAAGTTGACAGACTGCACCATAAACGGATACATTCTATACAAACAAAAACCATGCCACCTTGTAATGTTCAGGTACCAAGCAGAGTTCCCTCTGTAAAGTGTGTGTGAAAGACCACTGCAGCTCATCTGTAATCCTTTCCTCCTCACTTAAGCTGCACTCTTTTTCCTCAGCACTCTTTCGCTAACTGCTGGGAACTGAAGTCCTCTTGGTAGCTCTGCCACAGGATCATTCCAATAATGGGTTTGTGCTCATATACCATATATACTGGCGGATAAGTCGGGACTTGATTTTACCGTATAATTTCCAGTATTTTATAATGTCGGTTGTAAGAGCATCCCTTATCTACCGTGGAGTGTTCAATCAGAAGAAAATATGAAGCTGGTTTTAAATTAAACATCGTTGAAGTAGCTAAAGAAATCAGTAACTGTGCTGCTGCAACAAAATTCGATGAGTCTGAGAAACTGATGCAAGATTGGAGGAGGCAAGAAGATGTAAAAAAATCTATATATATATATTTAAGTGTCACATTTTTGAATGGGTGCATAAGTCCGGTCTGGTTTTATGATCGATTTTTCAGGTTTCAAGACCCGACTTATACGTGAGTATATACAGTAGATAGAATGTCCTCAAATAAACTTTGCCATCGTCAGCCAGTTTCTGCTTTAGTAGAACATCTGCCTTATTTGGTCCTAACTGTTTACTGTTAAACTTTTTGGCAGGTGTCCTCATCTCAAATGAATGTGGAAATTTAATGTCATGTGTCCATTTTGTGTATCTATTCGATTCGATGAAGGCATTTTCCTCAATGACCTAACCTGACACTTTTCAACACTGCTGATTAGCTAATGAAAAGTGCATTAAGTCTAATCTGGAGACACAGAAAATTTCAGCACACTTCACTGTTAGCAGATGCCCCAACATGGCAGATATGCACCCCAGCACGCATAGTGGATGAAACACAACTGCTTAAATCTGGTTTAAGTAAGGCCAGGAAGTGAAAACTTCAAATCCAAAGGCTGAAAAGGACAATTAATGACCAGAAAACTAAAAGATATGTTTTAGGGAAAAACCGATAGAGACACCAAAGTTCAGGTAAAAATCCATAACTAAAACGAACAAGTAAAAATCAATTGTTAAAATTAAAACTCAAAAATCTATCAGTAATTTTATTCTCACATGTTTTAACTTGCCTTGGATAAAGGTGTCAGTCAAATAATAGTAAGGACTATACAGTATTTATATAACTACATAGTTTTCTCAGATGCATTCAAGAATTTCCCTATTGATATAAATATATATGGTTTATATTCTAAAATAAAGGTTACTCTTCACAGTGATTGGAGACCGTAACAATTTGAATGGTTGTGAGTTGTCTAGAATTGATTAAGTAGAAGTGAATTTCATCTGTCCTTTATAAATATGATTCCCTGAGCTCTTTAGGAGAAGATGCTTTTTTTTTTGTGCAGGCAGATTGCAGAGGGAACTCATAAAGTCGAGCCGATGAGATAAATAGTGATAGTATGTTACGTGTTACAGCAGACACATATTGTGAGTGGTGAGTAAAAAATAAATGTTGAGAGAAGTTCACTAAAATCTTTACCAAGCATTTTAACATGAATACATCTATTAAAATGTACAGATACGTTTACCATTTGTAAAGTATGGGCTTGGAGGAAAGGGACCACATTTTTAATTATAATGCAAAGCCGCTTTGCATGAACAAATTTGGAAATGTGCATTGCTTAGGCTTTAGACATTAGCATTATTTAAATTCAGGAATAGCTTTATTTGCATTAAACAATATTCAAATTTAAATCTGAGAATATAATTTATATCATGTGGAAATTGGTTGCATTATTCAATTTTTAGTTGACTTAAACAACCATCTCAAAAAAGAACTAATAGTTTTAGTTTTTCATGATGCAAGTTAGAAAAGTATAGTGTCAAAAGATGTTCATTTTTGATAGCAGCATTAAAATATGATCATTTATAGCACATAACATAGTGTTACATGGTTACATAAATTAAGTAAAGTAAGAATGTGTTATTTACATGCGATCTGATACTCTTAAGCTCAATTAGTCAAATTTAAAATCATTGCTATATTGTTGGCAAAACAGGAGCAATTTGTGGATGGGGCTCGAGTTCATTGTAGGTGTCACTTACGCTAGGGTTGCCAGACGTCTCTTATATACAGGACATGTCCCATATTTCATAATTTTGTCCCCTGTCCCGTACTGACCTTTCAGGGACACCCAAATGTCCCGTATTTAGTTCATTTTCAAATTTCGTAATAAAAATATATTTTTGCTACCTTCTTACGGTACTTAGTTATAACTTTATAAGTAATTATACTTTCTTTTCTCAGATTCTCTTGGTGAAAATAACTCAAATGTAATGAGGAAACTAGTGTGTGCTGCCTGTTTGCAACTTGTTCAGTTGCTGTAGTTGGCTGAGGACAGCGACACTCTTACCGTTTTGCTCTCCAGCTGTGCTGCTGTGCAGTTCTGGATCAGCATTGCAACAAACAGCGACTGTCAACAAAGTGTGTTGTCACTACTTAACACTGGCCACTTTTTTTCTAACTGCCTGTATTAAATAATAATAATATTTTTCTGTTGTCTGTATTAAATAAATATTTTCAAACGATTTTACTTTTACAGATTTTTTTTTACTTTGTATTATATAATTTTCAGATGATTTTACTTTTGTTTTCATCATCTTGCCTGAAGAAGGGGCCTGAGTTGCCTCGAAAGCTTGCATATTGTAATCTTTTTAGTTAGCCAATAAAAGGTGTCATTTTGCTTGGCTCTTCTCTACATTCATAACCCATTAAAATCCTTGCTTTATTTTTTTAACTTATGTCTCTACTTTTATGGAATATATTGGTCTGGGTGTATAGGGAGCATGTATAAAGCAATATATATATATATATATATATATATATATATATATATATAGTAATATAGAGAGAGATTTTAAGAGTGTCCTGTATTTCTAATTTTCTAATCTGGCAGCCCTAACACTCATACAGGGCCATTTAGGGTTGTCAGTCAGCCCAACATACATATCTTGGGGAGATGGGAAGAAATGAGAGTGTTGAGAGAAAAACATTTGAAGACACAGGAAGAATTCTTCACAGAGAGCGAATGGGCTGTGACTATGGATGCTTCACTTGCTACTGTCTTACCAGGTTGGGCTGGGAAATTTGTGGTCATAACTTGATTCAACAAATTTTTTTTTTGCAGAAATTCAATAATTCCTAAAACAAAATCCCAGTCCTATTATATAACTATAATCATCTGTTTCTTTTTCTTATAGTATCATGCATATTAACATACCAATAGTAAAATGTTAGTATTTCTCAAAAAGAATATGCATAGTAAGATAAATTTGGCTAAACCTGAAAACAAAATTATGAATAAAGGGAATTACTGTTGTTATAAGCTAATGGGATTTTTCAGTGGTCGGGAAAATGGAACAACCCTCTATCTTTGTTAGTAGCTACAGTATGTGACCTGTCGAATATTTAGAAATATTTGATATCTCTTGCCTTATGTGTCCTCTCAGCATTCCACCTGTGTTTTGCTTCTCTTCTCACGTGCATTCCTGAAAAGCCTGTTTTACTGACTCTCATTTTGAGGCGCCTTGCTCATCTCATGTCCACATTTTGACTACCACCAATGGTTGACCATTACACACTGTGAAAACATTTTTTTCATTTTCGTTCAAAGAATGTAGCTGTACAGTGCTTTACAACATTTTACAACATTGCAAAGAAAAACACATTAAATGTAGATCAGAATGATAAGGAATAAATAGTATACAGAAGGTAAATGATGCACTCTTACAAAGAAGGATGTATAATTGAGAGAAATAAAGTCCTTAATATGGATTTTGTTTAAGTTCAAAAATCCACTCCTCCACTGGCAACTTTCATCCCTCATCCTCCCGACTCTGGCTCTCTGAGTGAAGTGAGGCCAGTTCCCTTTATGCTGCACCTGAGAGTACTTCAGGTAGCTCATCAGCGTTATCTGGATGTACTCCCAGGTGTGGTGGAAACCCAAAGTGGGGCTCTGCAGCTCCCCCTGGTGGCCTCCATGGAACGCAACAGGACTACAGCGAACTCCAAATCCCAGCATGCCCTGCAAGAATCCATGGAATCACAGCAATCCAAGGGGGCTGCCGCCCTCTAGTGCTCTGGGGGAGACAGTGTCCTGTGCACATCTACTCCCCCAGTCCTTCCCTTTTATTGGCCTCCCAGGCCAGGAAAGAGCCACAGCCGTCTTTCCCAACTGACAAATCAAAATGATAAATGAGGGTGTGGATGTGTAAGTCATGCCCCTTTGATGAACAGGCGTCCTCCCCACGGTTGATTTTTGCCCAGCTGCTGTTCCTGCTGGAATACAATTTGCCACTTTATGACCAAAAATAAAGAAAGCTGGACCTGAAAATAAATGGAGGGCTTAAAGGATGTAGGTTAGGCATTAAAAATTCTATAAGTATTTGAGAAAATAAAAACATTCCTTTTCTCTTGCATCTGCTGCTTTAGATTAATATTAGAAATAATATGCTGCATAATTACATGTCAGCATAAGTGCCGTCATCATTATTTTCCTGTCAAATCAGTTAGCAGTCTGATTTGTCCGAGTACAATGAAGGAGCTTTTGTTGGAATGGAACAATTGGACATTTTTCACACAGAAATGGTGTCAATCCAAAAAAATGCATGTTGCCATATTTCTCATTGGCGTCTCTTTCTCCTCTTTAAAATCTTCTATATTTGAGAACACATATTTGTCAATTTACCCTTTATTTTTTAAAAATAAGACAAGATAACAATATTATAAACAAATAACTAATTTCAAAATGTAATATATAAATTATATACATTTATTTTCACTAAAGTATGTTGTATACAACAACAAAAAGCAGAAGTTATGCAGCAGTTAATTTATAATACGTTCTGGTATTTTAATAATATGTGAGTGAAACATTCAAAGATTTTTATCCTAAAAGCAAAACTCAAACTTTATCAAATAAGAAAAAACTAATTGTTTTTAGTTTGACAGCATTTAACTATTTAAGTTTTATTTGCACATACAACAAAAGGCCTTTTTTTTCAACTCCACATATTTCTAAAAATATTTTCAGCAAATTATAAAATAAATTAATTAATAAATTAATGTTTTAAGAGTGTCTACTGTATAATTAAGAATAATATTATAAATGATAAGCTATGACAGACTGGATGGGGCCAGCTACCTAGAGAGATAGCAATATGTCCAAAAGGAGATCAGAAGGAGATGGAAAGCCTTTCCACTGCCTTCTGGAAGGTTCTATTAACCCTTAACGACTCAACGCTGGTGTATTTTGAACACCAATCTCAGTTACTTTTGTCTAACATCCTTTTACTTGAACCTACCAGTAGCGTCCGCCATCTATTCTCAGCTTGTTTCACAACAAGTACCATATCACAGTGGTTTCCCACCAGTGTGTCCCCAGCCAGTTTTATGAGTCGATGCACAGACGGAAGTTCCATATGGTGCATTTGGTACACCAAACGAGTACTTATGTATGTATGACAACGATGAGATATTCTTCTTTCAATGACTTTGTCTGCAAAGAACATTCAACAACTGAAGTGAAATGTGATACCTGTGCAAAACCTGCAGTGGATGAAAGTGTGACTGGTGATGAATGAGCACTGGAGAAGTGGATCAGGTTTATTTTCAGATACTCCTAGACTGTGCCATACTATTCAGTAATATGGTACTAAATTACATTAAAAACATGTACAATTTAACGTTATTGCATTATTTTACATTAGAACCTCAGAGCGTACATTTAAATAGCCATTTTAACACTGGCGCATAAAGTACACCGCACGAGTACTTATGAAATAAGAAATAGTGCCAGTAGAGTTGTGCATGCAATCCCCATGAGGAGATATGAACAGGAAGGCTCTGGCAATCATGAGGCTTAGGCAGTCCAACATTAGAAGAGAGTGAGGATAGGGGCCTCCAAGAAAAATGGAATTAGTTATGGAAGCCAATGCCCAGAGGACAGATCAAAGGGAATCTGTGTGGCTGGGGGGATGTAGAGGTGCCTGTGTTGTGAGGAAAGTTTCTAGAGCAGGGGTCCTGGATCCTGGATAGTGGCTGCAGGTTTTTATTCCAACCCAGCTGCTTAATTAGAAGCCAATCCTCACCAATAACAGATCTTATTTCCTTTCATGGTTCGTTAGTGTTTTAACTCTACCGCATTAGTTCATTCTTAAATATTGGATTATTTTTTCTTTTCTTATTATACATGTATCATCCAAGTGATTTGAAATGAATGAGTACTTTTCAGCTCCTCACTTTCTCTTCAGTTTCCTTCTGAGTACTTAATTAAAACAAATAGTGAATAATGATTACACATGAGTGAAAGTGGGGACAAGCTATATGTATAACTGCTGGTTCCTTTGCCATTTACATCTTATCTTGTATATAAACGTCTATGCCTGGAAGTGTGTGTGTCTGTCCGGCCCGGAAGTGAGAGGTGGGGTAAGGGCTCCACCTCCGAGGATATGTAAGCGAGGCCAGCATGTCGGCAAAATGAAACCTCTGAAGAAGGTGTCACTCACTTAGCCGTTAATACAGAAGTGAGGCAAGCACATCAGGAAAACGGTATTCTTTTCACTTTTTACTTTACACTAATACAGAAGCGAGAGGTGTATGTCAACAAAATGAAACCTCCTAGGAGAGAGATGCCCAAAGTAGTTCGTTTCAATTACCTGACATTTCAATTTTTTTTCCGACGATTTCAATAATTTCTAGGACCCCAAGCTTTTTACAGCACAGGCTTACACAGCTATTGCTAATATGGGTGTGAGTTTTAAATAGCATATACATTAAATGAAGTTAATTAATAGCAAAAACTAGTCACTGATTAAGAAAATTGTTTGAATGAAAACCTGTAGCCACCCCTTCTATAGAGTGCCTGGAGACACCATGTGAGTGTATGGAGTTAGTCATACAGAAGAGTTTCACTGTGACCATCCACAGTGCATGTGAGGTGAACAACATTTATTTGTATAGCACATTTTCATACAAAAAATGTAGCTCAAAGTGCTTTACATAATGAAGAACAGAAAAATAAAAGACATAGTAAGAAATTAAAATAAGTCAACATTAATTACCATAGAATAAGAGTAAGGTCCGATCACCAGGGAGGACAGAAAAAACAAAAAAACTCCAGACGGCTGGAGAAAAAAAATAAAATCTGCAGGGATTCCAGACCATGAGACCGCCCAGTCCCCTCTGGGCATTCTACCTCACATAAATGAAACAGTCCTCTTTGTATTTAGGATTCTCACGGAACGACTTGATGATGATGGTCATGCAGACTTCTGGCTTTTAGTCCATCAATGTTGGAGCATCATGATGCTTTGAGTAGGTGGTGGAGGCGCAGGCCAAGGTGAGCTGCAACTTGACCCAATGTCTAGGTGTGTACTTGTTGATTTGGAAGTGTTCCCTGTTGCCCCGAACAGTGGGGACATCCACTTAGGTCTGGACTAGAACCCATAACCTCCTAAAGATTTTCCAGAAAGCTAAGCTAAAAGAACATTCCTGTTGCCAGGGAAGCTCTAGTCCTTCTTCTTACTTGCTTGGTCATAACATGACTACACCACTCAATGGACACTGCAGCACTTTTGACTGGAAAATCATGTTCTCTTCACCTAACGTTACTATTGCTAATTACCTTAATTTGATACAAAGTTATCTGATTACATCAGAATATGTTTAAAAGGCAATGTTCTGGTAGACAATTTTCATTATGGATGAGGAAGACAATGTCAAAAGCAGTATTTTTAACTGTAATATAAACATGTCATGTTCATGGAATGAGATTTTGGTCTAAAGAAAACAAAACTTGAATTTAAATCACAAAAGGAGCATTCAGGAATAAAACTACTGAAGACAAAATACTTTGAATAAAATCATCTTTACAATGAAGAGCTATGCCAAGAGTTTGGCAACTCGTACACGCTGTGAAAGAAGGACATAAAGAAACGGGAAGCGTCTGAAACACAGGCCTGACAAAGAAAATACAATGAAAAAGAAAACAACTTTATCTAAATGAGGAGAAGTGGGAACTCATGGTGTTTGTTTGCCAAGAGAACCGAGAAAAACTAAGCGGGCCTGGACTGACCAATGACGATCTGATGAAGGCAGTTATCAAGGGCAGATTTCTAAGAGAAAAGATCACAAGAACACAAAATAATAAAATGTTAAATGAGATTCCATGAGGTAAAGACATGTGCAGATGACAAACTAGCAGAAGACAGAGCCAATTGGAAGTGGAAACAGTACCTCAGACCTGCCTAAAGCCAGAAGACTTGCTATTGATGAGGTCTTTTTAATTCTTTCGACAGTGTGTATAAAATAAATGCAAATAAACAGGTTTTGTGGCAAAGAAATAAAGGATTATTCTCAACAATTGCATCTAGAATAAATAGTCATTGTCAGAGAAGATACCATAAATAGGGATATATGTGAAAAACAGAAAAACAAATGTTGGCTTGCTGTAGAGCTGCATTTAAGGGTCTCATATAAAGAAATTGATAGCGAGAGAAGACATCAACCACCCAGAAACCTTTTAAGGTTTAGGGAGATGGTAAAATCCCTAACACAACATGAATTACATAACGAAAGTAAGGAGTAGGGTGGCACGGTGGCGCAGTGGTAGCACTGCTGCCTCACAGTTAGGAGACCCGGGTTCGCTTCCCGGGTCCTCCCTGCGTGGAGTTTGCATGTTCTCCCCGTGTCTGCGTGGGTTTCCTCCGGGTGCTCTGGTTTCCTCCCACGGTCCAAAGTCATGCAGGTTAGGTGCATTGGCAATTCTAAATTGGCCCTAGTGTGTGCTTGGTGTATGGGTGTGTTTGTGTGTGTCCTGCGGTGGGTTGGCGCCCTGCCTGGGATTGGTTTCTGCCTTGCACCCTGTGTTGGCTGGGATTGGCTCCAGCAGACCCCTGTGACCCTGTGTTCGGATTCAACGGGTTGGAAAATGGATGGATGGATGAATAAAGTAATAAACCATAGTTCTGAAAATATGTGCGTATGTGCATCTATCTACACTGGCATGTTCACGTGAACTGGACCACAGGGGCGATTACTCCAGAGTTCCAAAAAACGCTCCAAAATGAACTAGGTGTGAAAATGCCTTAAACGTAAATTTCATGAAAATGTGCTTTTCTTTTAGATAGATAGATAGATAGATAGATAGATAGATAGATAGATAGATAGATAGATAGATAGACTGTGGTGGGCTGGCACGCTGCCCAGGGTTTGTTTCCTGCCTTGTGCCCTGTGCTGGCTGGGATTGGCTCCAGCAGACCCCCGTGACCCTGTGTTCGGATTCAGCGGGTTGGATAATGGATGGATGGAAGTAAGGAGTATTGAAACTTCAGAACCTACTGGAAGGGACACCATAACCCAATGGACATTGGAAACCAGATGCAATCGCAGAGTTAGCACAGTAATGTCAATTGTAACATTTTAAGTAATCAGAAATGTCGGAGTACACATCAGTTGCACTGGCACAAAGTAGCACAGGTTGTGGGTAGACACTGGACTCAGAGGAGGATGAAGGGAAAGGTTAACTGTGTTTAGCTGCACTCTGTAATAAATCAGGTTTATGAGATACTAAGTGGCTAGTGAGATTTAAATAAAAACCTATGGAATTTAGCGCTGATGTGTGTATCAGTGTCATTCCTGCCTGTAGGGTGTTGCAGTATACAGAGAAAAGTGAAGTTATATTGATTTGAACAAAATCAATAGCAAATAAGGAACAACATAACTCCAGGTCATGGAGGCGAGAAATCAAGGACAGGATTGGAAGCAGAAGCAAGCAAAGAAATAAAGCTGCAGATAACGTGTTTATCCAGTTATCTGGTCGAGTCTTAGGCATCTCGGAATGCAATGTCTATTACACTTTGTCATTTCTCCATTTAACTGAAGATAACGGGCTTTAAAAAATATCCTTGTCTTTATTACAATTTGCAGTCCATGTCAATGAGGCACTAGAAATTACTGTAGACAAGCTAAATGAAATTTCTCACTTTTGATTAATACACTTTAGGCTGAGTGAATATACAGCAACTTTTAGACTTGCAGATTTCCAGCAGTAACATTAGCAAAAGGGTCTTTTGGCATTCAGTCCTGTGTACTTTTGAAAAGTCAAAAACTTAAGCTTCCACAAGAAGGAGATCAGGTCTGAAAAAGCTCAGCTTCTTGTGTGCCATGCAGAGGATGAGGTTACAAATTGATGTAAACTGCATAAATCCATGGACCTTCCCTGTCTTGTGTCAATGGTATAGGCACTAATGTTAAAATTCACAACTTTCCTACATTAATTACAATATGTAAACATTTTCGATAAAACAAATAGTTTACATTTGCTTACAAGTGAATTAATTAAATATTCTTTTCAGTGGTAGTTAAGGTAAAGGTATTGCTTCATTTAATGATTTTTTTAACTTGTAAATTTCTTTACAAGCCTCCTTATAACGGTGCTTCAATTATTAAAGACCAATACAAAATAGAATTTGACAGGAAGATGGATAACTAAATCAAAACTACCCAATTAGAACTCTACTAAACACAATATCCAGCAGAATAAATTCATGCCATGAATTACATTGCGTAAAAAAGCAAACAACCTGCACATGAAGGTACTGAGACAGTCAGATTGTAAAAAAAAGAAATGCAGAAAATAACAATATAGCAATCATTCCTTACATTTTGCAATAATTTAATACCATTCTTGTCTAACCGGGTGGCTAAATGGTTTATTAGCTTTGTCATCTCATCTTGGATAAAGAACCCAAAGTGAAAAAATCAGAATACCACACCTTTACAAAAAGATAAATATTCATCTGAAATAAAAATAGATTATGTAATTATTAACTATCTGCGGTGGGCTGGCGCCCTGCCTGGGGTTTGTTCCTGCCTTGTGCCCTGTGTTGGCTGGGACTGGCTCCAGCAGACCCCCGTGATCCTGTGTTAGGATATAGCAGGTTGGACACTGACTGACTGATTATTAACTATGATAATTATAAGACAATTGTAGGCCTCAACCTGCAGCCTTCTTACTGTAGATAGTAGTCATCAATTCGTACAGGGCCTTTCAAGCTTAATCTGTCCTGCTGCACACATCACAAACAATGCAGTTATGCAACTCTCCCAGGAATCGGAACCTACAGTGATGGACTTTTAAAATCTCACTCCTTAACTACTTTTAGACCATACTGACTCTTTAGCCCACAACACTACAGGAGAAGATAAAACTAAACAAATGCAGTGTTGTGGCCTATGAGAAAACAGGCTTTCCTTTTACATAACATGCGGAAAAAAGAAAATCAGCAAATTTTTTCAAACTTCTCCGACGATATCTAAACTGCTTTTAACAAGGGAGCCTACCATGTTTTAGAAACTGGCACCTGGCACACTACAACATACCAATATTGATAAATGAGACCAATCATTGATCAAATTAATTTGATTAGCTCAAATTTAAGCTCTATGTAATAAATTTGCAAAGCAAAAAAAACAAATTATTAATTTAAATCTACAACACAAAGAGTGTGCAGAAAGTAAAAAGGACTGTCCACTGTGTGTGTGTGTGTGTGTACAGCTATATGCATGCACCCAGATTATAAGGGACAGCTTACTTATGAGATAATCAAATTAACTTGATCTGTGCAGACTGATGTACAAAAATGACTAAGTGAAAGTGAAAGGTCTGAATGCATTCTGAATTCACTGAACTTCTAAAACTCCACAGTTAATCATCCTCTTTATTATATTTATTTTTTGGAGCTGCAGTAAAATTTGAATTTCCACTAGGGTATAAGTAAAGTATAATCTATCTATCTATCTATCTATCTATCAATCTATCTATCTATCTATCTATCTATCCATTCATTATCCAACCCACTATATCCTAACTACAGGGTCACGGGGGTCTGCTGGAGCCAATCCCAGCCAACACAGGGCGCAAGGCAGGAAACAAACCCCGGGCAGGGCGCCAGCCCACCACAGGG
>JANRMT010062820.1:9605877-9637796 GCA_026402145.1 Polypterus bichir lapradei
CTTGTGATAATCGCTGGAGACTAACCAAGTGACGCTGGACAAAACATTACCTGTCTTCTCCCAGTATGTGGACTGTAACACCTGGGGAAATAGGACTATTGACCCAATTTTTTTGTGAATTTCCCCTTGGGATTAATAAAGTATCTATCTATCTATCTATCTATCTATCTATCTATCTATCTATCTATCTATCTATCTATCTATCTATCTATCTATCTATCTATCTATCTAATTGATGGTCTAGCGCACACACACACAGGTTACATGAGCATCTTGACAGGGAGGTAAACTGAGAGAAGGGTAATAAAGTCAGGTAGAGCTAAAATCCTTCCTGAACAGATGAGTTTTGAGTTGTTTTTTAAAAGAATTCATGGAGTCAGCTGAACTGATTAATTTCGGTAGGTCATTCCAGAGTCTGGGCGCTATACAGCTGAAGGCCCTGCTGTCACCCATGGAGTGTAGATTAGTGTGGGGCACAACAAGATTGCCAGAATCAGAGGACCTTAGTGGGCGGGCAGGCACATAGTGATGGAGAAGGTCACTGATGTAGTTCGGCGCGAGGTTCTTTAAGACTTTGTAGGTTATTAGTAGGATTTTATATTCAATTCTGTAAGACACAGGGAGCCAGTGAAGGCGGAGCAGGATGGGTGTGATGTGCTCGCTGTTCTGAATCCACGGTACTATTTACAGACTTTAAGTGCATTGCTCCCCAACATTTCAAGCATGAACTTCAGAACAGACAGATGGAAAATAACATGTTTAGCCGGGTTGAAGTCACTTTTTCTAAATATAAAGACAAAAAACAAATTAATGTTTACAGTGTGTTTATGAATATTGAATATCGTCTTAAAAATTAATTTAGCCTCTCCACTATGAAAAGGCACAGGCTGTGTGGTATAATGAAATCCTACTAAACAAATGTCTCTGTGGAAGAAGGGAGAATTATGCAGCTGCTACAAATAGCTTTGTTTATGCTCAGATGGATCAATGCCACATTCTCTCAATCTGAAAAACAATCAGCTATAAAGCACAAAAACCTTGGTTTACAAATAACTGCTGATTGGTAATTCCTAAGCATACTTGAGTAAGTAAAGTAAGAAAAATAAAATTCACTGGTTATATTAGGCAACCATTTCTATGTTGTTGCTATTATCATTTAATACCTGGTATCAGGGTGTTGACTTTTAATAAAATGTAAAAAATTTGCTAATTTAGCTATTAACTCTTTCAGGGCCAATGTTGACTTGTGTCAAAAGGAGGCGTTGACGATGGTAATCAACTGTAAACTGTGACAAAATCAACTGTTATGTTTTAGTTGGACTCTTGTTGCTAGAAGGAAAATTAGCTTCATTGGTTTGACCGAGATTTTGTGTGCTTGCCTGAGTAGCAAGACGCAAAGAATGGCAAAAATGGCATTGATATCTGGCGAGAGATCAAAGTGAATCCGTAAAGCAATATACTCCATGGACAACATTTTGCCCATTATCTCTGAACTGGACTATGACTTGTCAGACTCCGATTTTGATACAAGTGATTGAAAACGAATGTGAGGTTCCAGCTTCAGCTGATTGGTCCCCAGCTATTCATGGTGCTGAACAGGTTCATGCAGCTGGCACGCCTACGGCAATGTTTGCCAAGGAGGACTGCCACTTAACAATGCTAAGAGGTAGAAACCAGATTGTAATGTAATGCACTGCGACTGTGACCGCTGCTGCTGCCCCAGCCACATGAAAACAGCCTGGCAGCAAGCCTGACGCACATTCTTGGCAAACTGGCAGCCACAGCATACAGCAACAGCTGTTTTATGTTGATTTCTGTGTGAAACCATTGCTTTTTAGAAACTATGTTTTTTGGAAAGAAAATTCAACCCTCAAAGAGTTAATTTAGTTATCCAAAGTGACACAACAAACTCTTTAATACAAGAAATATTTAGTTTAACTTCGTTAATTTCCTTGGTCAATTGCAGCATGATGCAGGAAGGAATTTCTTCCTCTGTTTCTCCTAAGTAATCAGTCTGCCAGTACAGAAAGAAGTCCAATGTCAGAATTCCAGTGTTGACCTTGAATGACAACTTGTTCTCTTTTGTCTAATAATATTTTATTTTTTAATCTTGTTAAAGAGAATTCATGGAAAATCCAAATAAAGAATGTACTTAATGATAAGGCTAATGAGACTTGTGCTCAGGGCCACACATACTCAATGAGCAAATTCTTAGCAATACTGTACTAAAATTGTTGGCTCAGGTTGGACGGTTAGGAAACAAAATCAGAGAGGTGAGATTGCGTTGGTTTGGACATGTGCAGAGGAGAGATCCTGGGTATATTGGGAGAAGAATGCTAAGAATAGAGCTGCCAGGTAAGAGGAAAAGAGGAAGACCTAAGAGAAGGTTTATGGATGTGATGAGATAGGACATGCAGGTGATGGGTGTGACAGAGCAAGATGGAAAGGACAGGAAGATATGGAAGAAGACGATCCGCTGTGGTGATCCCTAACGGGAGTCTCCAACAAAGGAAGACTGTACTAATACTGGTTAGGATCTTCCTTTGCTCTCAAAGCAGTTTCACTTCCTTGTTGCATGGATTCCCCAAGATGTTTTAAACATTGCTCCATGTTGGCATGATTCTGCAGATTTGTCAGCTGCACGTTCATGTAATTCTACCACATGCCAAGGGTGTTCTGTTGGCTTCAAATCTAGGCAACTGAAGAACACTAAAACTGTTATCATGTTCATGAAACCAGTTTGAGAAGATGTTTGCATTGTGACAAGATGCATTATTATGCTGAAAGAATCCATTAGAATATGGATAAATTGTGGCCACGAAGGGGATGCACATTGTCAGTAGCAATACTGTACTTAGATAGCCCATGGCATTCACGTGATGATTGATTGGTATTAATGGGCTAAAGGGTGACAAGAAAAGATTCCCCACACCATTACACCACCAGCAGCCTGGACTGTTGACACATGACAGGTTGGGTACATAGATTCATGCTGTTGGTTACACTCACTGAGCATATCATCAGTGTGCCTTACCAGAAATCGAGATTCACCAGACCAATCTTCAGCTATCCAATTTTGATAAGCCCATGTCCATGGCAGCCCTAGCTTTATGTTCTTGCCTGACAGGAGTGGAACCCGACAAGATCTTATGCTGTTGTAGCCCATCTGCCTCAAGGTTTGACAGAGTTGTACAAAATGGCTATCTGAATTACTGTAATGTTTCTGTCAGCTTGAAATAGTCTGGTTATTCTACTATGAACTCTCTCACTGACCAGATGTTTCTGATTGCAGAACTGCTACTTACTGGATGCTCTTTATTTTTCGCACGTAAACTCTAGAGATTGTTGTGCGTGAAAATACCAGGAGATCAGCAGTTACAGAAATACTCAAACCTGCCTGTCGGGCACCAGGCAACAGACAGGCCACTTTGGAATTCATTCTAATCACATTTGTTTCTACATTCTGGTGTTTGATGTGAAAAATTAACTGAAACTCCTCACCTGTATCTGCATGATGTTATGTATTGTAGTGCTGCCACATGATTGGCTGATTAGATATTTGCATGGATAAGCAGGTGTACAGGTATTCTAATAATTTATAATCGAATGGCACATATTCAGGTAATACTGGTGGGGCTTCTGCATTAAGGGCAGGTAGGGAACTGCCCCCCCATCCCCATGCACATGGTGTTGTTCTGCAGAAAAGTAAATAAGTAGTAATCACACGTCAATAATTTAACATGTTGTTGAAATGTTTATACCAAACTTAACTTTGTTATTATAATCCAATTTTCCAATTTCTATATCTGGAAAAATATTTCGTATGAAATATATGAAATTTTCTTTGGTATTGCTAGTCTGTTTTTGAGTTGGCTGGATCACACCTTTTGACCCTTCAGTGCTCTCGACATACCTTTGCTAATTTACAGTATACACGTGAGCAGCCTGCAGTTTTCACTTCATCTTTGGGGCTTTAAGACTGGAACACTTTAAATAATCCATTGATCGATATTTTGTGACACAATTGATAAGATGAGCATGGTCTTACAGGACATGCTGCAAAAATTAAACTGTTTTTATAGAAAGGCACCAATTAGAAAAAAAAAAAGAAACTAAAATATGTGCAATAGCAGGCATGGAGAGACATCTAGATGAGTCCAATGGCTTCAACTGGAGTGATGGCTTCATTATTAAATGCACTTTCCCTTCATTTTCACTGCTGTACTTGTGCCAGTAATACACTTTTTAAATGAAGAAATTCTGCTGGATCAGCTTTATCATTTCTCTTGGAAGTTCTCTAGACCTGGATTAGGTCCAGATACAGCTTTCTTAGCTCAAGATTGAAGTTTAATTTCCTGAGCTTGTCAGAGTTAACCTTGCCATTCGGTTCCAGGATGCATTTGCTTTCTTCTTTCTGCAAACCTTGTAGTGTTTCTATGTCTTATTTTTTTGTAGTTTTTGGACCAGAACTGCACACAGAACTCCAGATCTGATTACACCTACAGTAATGCATTATATACTCTGAACATGATATCCCTTGATTTATATTCAGCAGTTTTCATAAATCATTTTCATTTGCCCTTTTAATATCATGCAGAAAATGCATCATAAATAAAGTCTTATCAAGGTCTAAAATAAACACTATTTCTTACAGTAGCAATTTTATAAGGAAATAAAGAGCGATTATGGTCAAATGTCTGTAAATAGTGATAAGCAAAGTAGGCAAGTTTCCGATTCACTTACAATTTTTGCAAAACAGACCCTAAAATTTGTTTTTCAGGCAACTTTGCAATTGCAAAACAAGAAACGCATTAAAAAAAGGTTTTGGGATTTTAAAAGTTTGAAAAGTTTTTTTGGGGATTAGAAGGGTAATGCTCTCTAAAGCCTTGTTCACACTTCTGTGTTTTCTTGTGGTTTTGTGTGCAGCTCCGTAACGCATGTAATCTGTAACACAATGGTAAAATAAGTGCTATTTATGTCTCGCATAAATGTTACTGTGTGGTGCGTTTTTTAAAAATGCAATACGCTGCATATTTTCCAGACAAAGACAAACAACATGAACCATACAGTGTGTTATGATAGATGTGGCTCATTACATTTATTTAAGTTTTAATACTTGAAGAGTTCAATTCGGAACCTTGTTTTCTTCTAGAGGAGTTCCTGAAGAAGCTGTAAAAGTTTTCTACTCTTATTTTTGATGACATTTTGTGTGAGCTTGGATGGCTCCATTTTGTGCAGATTTGCTGCAGTGGTGGCTATGGTGCGGCTTTGGGTGGTGTCCATGGTCACACTGTGCATCTCATTGGCAGTCAAGGGTATAAAGCTCTTTGTAACTGAGATTTGATAAAAACAGTGCTGGTGTCTGATTCTTCTTCTTTTTTTTGTTGTTAACGTTTTAAACTGTTTGACAGAATGGATAGAGTTTTGGCAATGACTTGAAATCTCGACTATGTCTCATCTCATCTCATCTCTGTACTCTGAGTCAAGAAAGATATACCCAGAAGGAACTATATACCCCTTTCTTCCTGTGTGAATGCTCAAATTCTGAGGAAGCAAAACAGTATATTTCACTAATTTCCTGCATAGTGAAAAACTGAGTTTTGCTGCAAACTCAATTTTGTTCAAAGAATTTCACTCATCATTATTGGTAAATACATTTGTAACAATTACACCCTAGCATCAATGGAATTTTCTGGTTGATTTTGAAAAGATTCACTGGAAATACTCAGGTGCTACTGATATGGGAGCGGGAGCGTTCATTGAGTAAAGTTAAGGTGACACTGGATTTGCGCCACTATTCGGGAGTGTTGAACTCTTTGTATTGTGTGTCTAGCTTCTTCTGGCTCTATTGTCGCAAAAGTCGCACTGCTCTGGCAGCAGTGTTAAAAACCTGTGTGAAATTTGTCAGGGATTTTGTGTAGCAAGCGAGATGGTTTAATGTGTTTAGAGTTTTTTGGGTAGGTGAAATCTGAAAACCAAGCTATCTGCTTCTAGATATTACCTACTCATACCATCCAAATTAATACTGAAGGACCGCTCAATGACTTATGTTTCTTTTATACTCTATATAGTCATGTATAGTGTACTTTTTATGAAAGATTAACCATACAAGCTGCATTAAGCTTGTTTTACAGAGGGTAAGCACCAGTAAGAAGTCTAAATGCAATAAACAAAGCAATCAATCTAATGTTAATTTTTATGTAAAGTTTAGGTGTTGGGGGCTAGTGCTAAATTTTCAATGTGGAAGAAAAGCTCCCAAGAAACACAAGACAAGTTCAATCAATTCGATTTTTATTCAGTCACAGATGAGTACCTGGATTCTACGTTGCAAGGCAGAAGAGCAAATTAATTTTTTTTCTATTGGCTTTTTATAATTTCTTCTTCCTCCCCCTTCCCCTTATTTCTTAAAAATAAACATAATATTGTTTACTTAAGCATTTTATTTTAGTACGTTAATGGGCCATCTGTTCTTATTTTTTTCACTTGTCAGACAGACCCTAAAGAAGGAAAGGTCAGCTCTCTTGTGTCAAATAGACACATTTCTAACGAAACTGGAAATTGTCCGAGGTCAGCTTACTGCACCGTCTTATGACAGATGCCTGTATGAATAACCTGCCATTATAGCAAAACGACTTTGTCAGTTATTAACCCTAAGTAGCTTGCAAGCAGTTAATTTATCTTTAACATCATAAATAAGATTATGAAGATTCAGTTTTAATAGGGGTTAGCTTGGTTATCTTCCATTGCACTTGTAGCCCTCTCAGTGCAACGAATTTCATTCTGTTTCTGCCTTAAGAATTAATTCCAGTAAAACTTCCAGTGTATGTGTACAACCCTTCTCTTAAATCTAAAATATTTATTATTTAGATTGCTATTACAAGTAAGATAAAAAATTATGAACTGCTGTAAAGAAACACTATTTGTATTTTTTTTAATGTGATACTCATGATGGATGCTGAAGTTCCAATTTCGAAAAAATCTTTAACTCATTCATTAAACATCAAAACACTCTGCCGAAAATAAGCTTCAGATGCAATTTATGTTTTTAGATGTATTTAATTAAGTTAATTTATTTCTCTAGTGGGGACATCTTCTCACAAATTATACATGTGAATAGTAAGAGCTGCATGATAGATAGCAAAGCGGGACACCTTTTTATAGTTTTAAAGAAATCTTAACAAATAATAGGCAATTTGTAACTGGAGTTAGCACATTCTCAGTGGCTACAGTTGACCTGTTCCCAGTAACAGCGCAATAATTATTCCATGTTTTATTACTGAGTAGTACAAGTAATAATAAAAAGATATCTTTTTGAGATGAACCAGTAAAAGTGAAAAATTGCTCTCCCTGAGATTAAAGTGACGGCTCTTGTGTTGTGTTCGAGAATAGATCACATATCTTTACTGCAGACATTTTTCTGCAGTTTTAAAAGCTGAAGAAAAAAGTTACTTCCTTTTTTTTTGGATTTATGACCAATCAATGTAGTCCACAAGCCAATAAATCAGAGATGGAGAAACTTTTGGGCAGATGCAAGAGGCGGTTGGGGGTTTAGCAAATGGTCAGCCATATGGTCTCTGATGCATAGATCAGAGATGAACAACAGAGCGCCGACCCTGTCGCCTCCAAATCAGTCCAAGTCTTAGAGGTTAGGAGTCAGTGAAGTTCGGAACTGAATATGCAGCAACTCCTAATGGTTTTGCCCAATAGTGAAAAATTGTAATCTTTGGTGTCAGCTATAACAAAAGGAATGGTAAAGAGTCACACTGATATTGCTATAGATGTGACGGTCACAGAGATTAGGCTGAGATTCAATAGTGCTTTTAAATTCAACACCTACTTGTCAAATTAGGTATCAAATTAAATCTTTATCTCATGCCATTTCGGTATTTCTAGATACCCAAGGCTATACACATTACTCTTAGGACCTGCAAACCTGCACATTCAATTGGTCATCAAAAGCCAGCTGGAGCCTTCAGGTCCACAAAGACAAATTATACCAGTCAGTGCTTTGAAATATTTTTGAAGAAAACCAACGCCAGTAACATCACGAGTCTGCTATTGTATTTCTCAGTTAATTATCGCGCTTGCCTTCCTTGTACCCTTATGGACCGGGGTGGAAAAGAATAAACAATAGATAGAAGGGAGTTTGTCTTTGTTAAAGGAGTGAGCAGCTGGAGGCTGGGACCAAACAATTGAAAAGACGTCTCACAAGAACAATCACATCTGTTCTGTGGCTTCGAAAATATTTCAATAGCGCAGTGTTATAACATTTTATCAAAAGAACGTGCCAAAGTACAGATGTCTTTTCTTCAAGTGAACTATACATACTAATGTGTTTTTTTTCTATTTTAATAAATTTATATGTAGTTCTTCTCTCTCTGTATTTTCACATTACTTTACCTTGCAAAGATTAGGTAGTCTACTCACCTGTTCATTTGTTATTTTTTAAATATTTTTTTATTGATATTACAAATTACACTACATCTAGTAAATTCCAGTTCAGTAAGACATATGCCACTAACATCTTTTCAAATCAATCATGAATCCTGTTAGGGGCTGCAGGGCCCATTGTGCATAATACCAAATTAAAATAATATTGTATATAATTCTGTGGTTTTGCATAGTATATTAGATGTTAATTAATTGCAAATGATTATAGATTAAATTTGAAATGTTAATTAATTGCAAATGATTAATTTAGATTAGATTTACCACAAAATATCACATTTTAATTAGTTTACACCTCAGTGAAATAATCCCTAAATTGCTTTCATGGGTTATTTAATATGCATATATCTTATTACAGGGTGGCACAATGTAGTGCTGCCCCCTCATGGACCGATCATTCCGGCTTTGAATCTCACACTCTTTTGTTGTCCAGTGTTATATTTTTGACTTTTATTTTTTCTGGCGGCTGTCTCATGTGCCTCGAGTGCACCATGGCTTATTCCAGGTCTCAGAGTAGCCTTTACCACCATTTTGGGGTGTGGAGTTTGAGTTCTTCATGCAGCGGTGGGTTTAAATAGCTGTCTGTTTTGCTGTGACTTCAAAAAAAAACTTTGCTAAATGTATCGCGGATATTCCTAGTTTATTGAATTGTCCTCTTGGGTTCCTGACTTTCGTTTTGTTGTTGTGACTGTGATTTTCATCTTTCTTTTTAGCTTTGTTATTTTGGCACTTTTCAGTTTCCCAGTTTTGACTGTTTTCTGTTTCGAACTTCTCACTTGGTTTGTCCTTAAAATAATCTTATCAGTTTCCTGAAATTACTTTGAGTTTGCATGTTCTTCCATTATCTTCAGCTTTCATCCTTCTTCCCCAAAGTCTTGCTGCTTAAGATGATTGCATATTCAAAACCTGAAAGGAATACTCCGCTCAAAAACTATATTTTTTTAATGTAGTTTGTAATGATGGAAACAATTTAATATCATTATTTTGTTATGCAGAAATTAATTATAACAAAGTTTCTAATATAATAGGAGACTATGGTGGCCAACACAGGGCAACAGGAAACAATATCGTAAGAGAAAGAGAGAGAGAGGTTAGGAGCCTGCACTAATACAGCACATTGCCGCAACCACCACACGACAAACCAACTCAGGATCCCAGATTAGGCCCCGAGTACAGCCATGCAATGGGTGACACTTCAGCACCACACTAGTCCAGATGGATATGGAACCAATGTGAGGTTTTTTATGGTGGCTGGAGTGCCAGTTCTGCCACCAACCCCCAGGTTTTTCCCTGCAGGTTGGAGGACTGGATGCAGATTAACGGCATACCCAGGACGGGAAGGCTCATGAAAAAAATCTGATGTTACTTGTGTCATACAGTATAATCTACATGTCAGGACATCTAACCATATTGCTGACAACATCTCAAACACATGTTTTTAGTAAAATATTGTTAAATATTCTTAAATAAACCACCTCTGGCAAGTGCTTCTGTGAATGAAAATGGAACATGCTCAGATACCAACGAGCATTTGAACTGCAGACCCGCTTCCCGTTGTTACATTTATATATTCATAGCAGTGAACCTTAACACAATTACCTCAGTCTGTGAAACTGCAAGGCCGAGGCATCTGATGTTTTCACTCACTTTTCTTAACTCGTTTTTCCTGATATCACATGAAGTGCAGTGTTCACCACTGAGTAAGCTGTTACTGGGCTGGACTCCTGACCAATGAATGAAGCAGCCAGGCGAGTCTTCAATTCAAATGCTCATGTTCTTCTGATCACATTCCACTATATATCACAGTACTAGGGTGTTGTACCATGTTAGCTATTATAGATGTGTCATTTTGCTTGACCTTTCACTATATTTCACAAAAATGTTTTCCGTAAATAGTTTATTAATCAATATTTGAGTACAATACATATGTTTTGAATGTTCTGAGCATAAAACTGGATGACTTGATGTGTGGATTATTTGACACAAGTAACGTGTCTCTTCATCTGTGTCATTAGAACGGCATCGCTGTTGCACGGCAGCGTTTGCTGTACACAGGTCTTTCGTAGTGAGACTCATGCAAGTACTGAAAAAAATTAAAAGTGCATACATGTGTCATCTAGTGGCTGTGGTTGAACGTGAACAGAGCGGACTGCTCCATACACACACACACAGGTCTTTCATTTATATATCTCTAATTCCTTTAATTGTGTGATTTAAGAGGCATGAAAGAGGGCGGTGCCAGTGTGTAATATGCTATCCTCCCATTTGCCGGAGAAATGACAGGTCCTTTTATTCACTTGCGCAGAAGGAGTTCCCCTTTAGCACAACTGGATAAGCTGATGCCCACTGACTCGCAAGCCATAGTTTTGCAGCCAGTGTCCCTGTGTAAGTAAGTGAAACAAAGAGACCCCTGATCGAGTTCTCAGAGTGAATGTGAGTGTTGGTGTGTGTTTCTGTGTGTGTATTAAAGAGTTCTATGACAGACTGAAGTCCTGCCCAAGGATGTTTCAGCCTTGTGCCCAGTACTGCCAGGAAAAGCTCTGGATGCCTGAAACCCTATTTTAGAATAAATGACTTTCAGAATGCTATGTTTTATTATTAGACTATAGAAATTAATTGTAGTAAATTGGAAATTTTACTTCTTGCTTTTTACTCTTTGTATTTAGGAAAAAATAAGAATTATATTCAAATATTATAGGTTTGTATTTATTAACAAATTGACTTTGTGTGTTCTTCTGCAACAAGGATGGAATGATCTAAAGAAGACAAATTTATTGATTGTTCAGTATCAAAGTGGGATTGATCCAGGACCAGCAGCTTAGGTTCAGGTACTGGTGGTGGAAACTGTCAGTAATGAAGCGCACAGGAGAATGATAAGCAGTTCATCTCTCCCAACCCATGAGAATAACCAGAGAGATTTTGAGTAATTATAATTATTTCTATCCTAAAGTGGTATTTGAAGGTTAATTGAATCTTTTAACTTTGCTAAATGATTGGGTATTTCTAGCTGCCTTTCTGCTCTTAGCATATAGAATGTCTCTAGATTTTCCCAAGCAGTGAATACATGACGGCCCAAATTATAACAATGATGCACCAGATGTTTGCTTTTGCTAGTTCTGCTGCTTATGGACTGTTGTGGAGCAAAGCAAGCCATGGCTATGACTTGCATTTTGGATTTCATATAATCATTTTCACAGAAAAGCAAAAGTGTGTTTATTATAGCGTTCACAGCTGGGCATATACTGTATGTAGTGTTGTACTTTGAAAAAATGATTTTTTTTTACTTTAGTATAAGTTTAGTAATATGCAATTTATTATGTAATTGCTCATTTACCATGGATGTTACCCTGCTAAACTGTTAATGCCACAGTAAGCATTTACTTATGTGATTTTCATTTCAGCTGCCATAACCACTTCTCTTGAATGCAAACTTAAATCAGGAGCCAAGTACAAGGTTCAGGATCGACTGTATATCTGGCCATAGCCTAGTGCCAAGGTCTGTTACTCTGGCTAGTATCCTGGCCAGAAAGCTGATATGAATTAGAAGGATCCTGGAAATATTTGCTCCAGGATTGCATTAATATATTGATACTGGAAGGACACGGATATGTAATGGACAAAGTGTTGCTCATTCCCCAAAATAATAGAAAAACTGCTAGAAAAAAACAGTTACAAGAAAGCAAGAAGCCAAGTGAGATGCAAGATGAGGAATGGAAGAGAAATGTGCTCAGGATTTTGAGGCAGATGGCAAAGGAAATCTGAACTAGCCTGAAATTGTATTAAGTCATTTTTTAATAAAACTTTATCAGAAACAACAATATTTTAATTTTTATTGATTACTTTATCATTCATTTCTCTCACTTATTAACTTGGAGTACTAACCCATTATAAAAGGTGGGCTTCTTTAGGTGAAACAATAAGACAAATCCAAAACCAGCGGCCCCATGTATAAAACCTTGCTTAGATTCCATACTAAAATTTTGCTTATGCTCCAAAAGTAAAAACGTCGTTAATACACACACACAAATTAGATTTCTAAAATGGTACTTTGTACATCTCAGATCATTTTAAAACCATATATGGCATAAAAAAAACCCAACTTTTTTGATTATTCAATTACCTTATACATTTATGCATGTTCCTTGGTAACATCTGTACTACAAAACAAGGAAGAACAAAGCATGAAAAGGTAGAAAATGAAACTTAAGTGAATTCAAACTTGAGGTATAACTTGACTGAAGTGGAGAATCACCAAAACATTATTTTTGATCATCTTTCTGCGGGAGTCACAAATAAAAGAATAATCAAGAGTGGAAGCAGCTGAATGGAGAGAGTGATAGCAATGTGCCATCACACAGTGCCCAGACCGCCACCTGTTTGCAGCATGAATGTCTTTTTTCATTAACACACGGGCAGAGCCGTGGGGCACAACTAGTAGCATATAAAAGGCATTGCCATGATTTCACCCTCCACATTCCCTCCCAAATTGAACAAGTGGATTCTAGAATGGATGGATAAATTGTTTGTTAATATGGCACTCATTACTGATGCCTTTTTCATCATTACATCACAGACAAATAAACTCAGATTCCCTGGTAGGCAATAAAACATATTGGACATGCCATATGTTTGGCAGCAACCATACAAAAAACTCCAGCATGAAGGAGAAAAGGCAACCTTTTAAAGACCACATACAATGGCAACAGAAGCGCACAATTAATCACATCAGGAGGCAGCAGAATTAAGCTTTCAAGCACTGACTCCTTACTTAACTGACTGGCTAGTCAGACATTATGGAAATTGACACTAAGTACAACCAAGTCTGGACTCACCTCAATTGCAAAGTTTGCTCACACTCGAGCACGGTGCGGCAAAGCCCTAAGGAATTAAGTTAATAAAGAGAAACTGCATAGGAAAGTAACCAAAAAAAAAAAAAAAAAGTTTGCTGTTTCAAAATGAAGTTCACCTGTTTAAAACTCTGCTGCTGTTCGCATTAGCACGCTGCCATTCATTGTGATCAGACAGTGGCTTACTGTTTTTAACAAAAGCTTAAATATGAGTTTTAGTCCAACATTCCATGTTTCAACAGTTACTTTCTGGTAAAGTATCTTCATCTTTACAGTGAAAAAAAAAACAAACACCTACATCATTATCCTCAACTGCATTGTCATTAAATCCATCAAAATGAAAAGTGGGAACTGTCAGTACGGGTGCGGCATTTCATGTTATGTTCAATTTGCCTTAAGTCCTCAACAGTGCAAAGATATCCACTGGATGACATACAATCACTGAGCAAATTATTAGGAACAGCTGTACACCTGCTTATCTATGCAATTATCTAATCGGTCAATCATGTGGCAGCAATGCGATACATGAAATCAGTCAGATCCAGGCCATGGATTTCCATTACAGGAAACACCAGAACGTGGCAGAAATGTAACTTTAGTGACTTTGACCAAGGGATAATTATTGGTGCAAGACAAGCTGGTTTGTGTATTTCTGTAACTGCTGATCTTCTGAGATTTTCATACGCAAATGAAAAACATCAAATGAGCCGCAGTTCTGCAGACGGAAATGGCTTCTTGAGGAGAAAGGCTACACTAACTCAGATAACCACTGTGTACTACTGTGGCCAGCAGAATAGACGGCACATTGAAACTTCAGGTAAATGAGCTACAACATTTGAAGACCACAAAAGGTTTCACTCATCTTAGCAAAGAACGGAAAGCTGAGTCTAAATTTGACATAGGGTCACCACAAATTGGTCATTGGAAAAACGTAGCATGGTCTGAGAAGTCTCAATTTCTGCTTAGGTAAAGCAGACAGCAGAGTCAGAATTTGTTGCTAACAACAAGAATCCATGCATCCAACCTGCCTTTTGTCAACAATCCAGAATGGTGGTGGTGGTGTAATGGTGTAGGGAATGCTTTCTTGGCACACTTTGGACCCGTAAACACCAATCAATCATCGCTTGAATGCCACGGCCTATCTAAGGATTGTTGCTGAACATGTGGATCCCTTCATGGCCACAGTTCATGGCTTCCAGCATGATAATGCACCATGTCACAAAGCAAAAGTCATCTCAAACATGTTCTATCAACATGAAAATGACTTCATTGTTCTTCATTGGCCTTCCTAGTCACTGAATCTGAATCCGGTAGAACATCTTTGGGATGTGGTAAAACGGAGGTTATGTAACATGAAAGTTCAGAACTTGTGTGATGCCATCATCTCGAAATGGACAATAATCTCAAAGGAAATTTTTCCAACATCTGGTGAAATTCCTACTACTAAGAACTGAGCCTGTTTTGAGAGCAAAAGGAGGCCCTACCCAGTATTAGTATGGTGTGCCTAATAAATTGCTCAGTGAGTGTAAGTGTTCTTTAATCAGATTCTTGACCGATATTGTGGCTATCATTATAATCACGAGGATCAGTGGTTTTAATCATGTTAACTGAACAGGAAATCTATTAACAAGATTTTATGTTTAATATTTAAAGTATTAAAGAACATAAGAATTTGGTTGTTGAAGACAAATTTGAGAAAAAGCATGAATATATGGGTACATGGATGAAATATGTGACTTTATAGGTGCTCTTCTTTACACTGCTGTGACATTTTTATGATGATTCAGTGATCACAAAACAGCAATCAGGTGCTATTACTTTGTGAGCTATTGCTCAGCATATTGATTTTTGCCGGTAAAACAATACAAACTAAGAGAGTGCAAGTATGCTTTCTACAACTTTAATTATCACCATATTGTAATTTTAGCATAAAATAACATAACATTCTCAGGCCTATTTAAACTAATTCAGGGCATCTGGGAAGCCATATCTTATCTCAGTCAAAAAACCCTGGATTGAGTGTCAGGACTTACTCATGCAGTATTATGATATGAGTGCACAAAAATTACAAAGGGGTGTGAGACCTCTAAAGGCCCATAAACCAGGGCAGAACCTTCACTATCTTACCTAGAACAGGCCTCACCTTAGGCAGCCTGACTTCAAGCTCTTTTTGTCAAACATCATCGCATCATATCATTATGGGTCTGGCTTTTTGCACAGGGTCATAGTCAGGCTGGAAGAGCAAAGTTTGCCTACTCCAAACCTTTGTGTGCTCCCAGTTTTGTGGCAATGTCTTTGGCAAAGCCAAGGGGCCTTGCTCTAACCCTGGTAAACAGCCCCAGACCATTATCCCTCTCACACTAAATTTTACTGTAGGCACTATGTAGTCTCCATGGCAGCATTATTCTGGCACCTGCCAAATCCAGATTTTTCCATTAGACTGGAAGATAGTGAAGCATGTTTCATCACTCCAGAGACCATATTTTCCCTAAGTCCAATGATGGTGTGTTTGGCGACACTTGGCATTGTATATAGCTATCTTAGGCTTGTGTGCTCAGCCATTGAAATCCATTTCATGAAGCTCCCAACACACAGTTATTGTACTGACATTGCTTCCAGAAGCAATTTGGGACTCTGTTATGCATACGAGGATAGATAATTTTCACTCACTATTTTTTCACACACTCAATGGCCTCACTCTGCGATTTTGCACTTCATGGCTGAGCTGCAGTTACTCTTAGACACTTCCACTTTGTATTAATTTCACTTACAGACTGTGGAAGACCCAGCAGAGCAGATATTTCACATACTGTGGAAAAGATGGCATCCTATGACAGTGCCATGTTTCAAGCAATTGAGCTGTTCAGTATGACTCATTTTACTGTCAGTGTTTGTCAATGGAGATAGGAGGGCAGGGCACTTCATTTTATACACGTTAACAATAAAACAACTGGTAAATGAAAATGCAACTGTTATTCCTCAAAATAGAAAATCTTCCCTCTACGCTCCCATCCACTTTTCCAATGTTAAAAGTGCATTTTCACAGGAAATTTGTACTGCTTCTTTTAAAAAATCTAAAACTGACAACTCAAGGTGTATTAATATATTGAGAACTAGTAACGACGCACTGCACGATAACGTGCAGTGAATACGCTTGACTTGAGCATTCATAGTCTTCATCCTCTTTCTCTGTATGTTTAGCATTGGTTTCTTCAGAGGTCGATGCACTTATTGCTTCCTGAGCATCTCTTCTTTTCTCCACCCTAGCGGCCCGTTTCTTCTCTTCTTTCGTCAACATCTTTTCGCGTTAAAACTGATTAAGTCAGTGTTTGTGTTGCACTTACTTAGTACGTTTTTTTTTTATTTTTTATTTAAGCTGGCATTTAAGTCTTCAATCTACCTCAAGAATGATTTAAGATATGAAGAGGTAGGGGAAGTGACAGTGAAGGTGGTAGGGATGAGAATGGCGCCCGTATGCATGTGCCACACAGCCGCCCTGCTGGCCACTGCCAAGAGTTAAAATAAAAGTAGAAAGAGGAATAACCTTGCAGGTCAATCATCACTGCAAAAGTGCATAATAGACGTCATGTAGTATATGTGTACCAAATTTCAGGTCAATAGGTCAAACGGTTTGCGAGCTACAGGTGATTTAAAATCCTGGACAGACAAACGGAGAGCCACAGTAGCGTATTATTTAAGAAGATAAATCGTTGCCACACAATATATTGAAAATATTGTACTCTATACTTGATTGCAGCTCCTCATGCCCCATTATCATTAAGATGTATTTGATTCATAAGCATGGGAAGGAAGATGCTAAAGGTTCAGCAACTGTAATATATAAAATTATAAATCATGAACATGATTGAATATCGATTTGTCTTATGTGCATAATATTTCGAAAGTTTCGTTATTTTCTGATACTGATAGAAGTTAAGGTCATTTATATTCAGATAATCATGTAGCAGACTAAAATAATACATAATATTTTTCCAAATGACTTTTCTGGATGGAGTCTTAAGAAAAGTTTGTATATATGGACCTTTAGTGGAACGGCACTTCTGGCTGAATTCTCTTTCTCTCCCTCTTTCTGACAAGCTTGGACAAACTTAATAATAAAAGTGAGAACAGGCCATTCAGCCCACCAAAGCTCACCAGTCCTATCCACCTAATCATTTCAAAATAACATCAAGTCTGTGTATGATCATTTGTGCCCTGTGATAGGCTAGTGAGCCATCCAGAGTTGTTTCCTGCTATATGTCTAATACTACTGGTATAGTGAGAAATGTACAGCTCCACAAAAGTCTAAGTCTCCTTTATGTTGAGCACATTTCAAGGGCTCTGAGTTTTTAATTAGTGAAATTGCATCTGGTCACCACACTACAAAAAAGACTTAGCAGCACTGAAAGCTACACAGTAGAGAACAATCAAGTGTATCGCAGTGCTCATGTCCTTCTCTCACAGATTCAGCAAAATTAAACCTTTTTAGTCCGTGGCAGAGGAGACCTAATCCAGCTATGTGAAATTCTCCAAGGTATTGATAAATCTGATCCAACCAGAATATTTCAATTAAACAATGAATCACATGTCTAAGGACACCGGTAGTCATAAAGATTAAATAAATTTACGACTAAGGCCAGGTAGCACTTCTTCACACAAAGAGTCATGGGAATCTACAGTAGAATAAACTACCAAGTCCATGTACATGTAGTTTGTAACATAACCCTGAAAGAGATGATGGGACAACTTAGTCTTTAGTAGACCAAACAAGCTGGTCCGAATGATGTCTTGATTATCAAACTTCTTACATTCAATTATTTTCAGGCCAGAATGGGGGAGGATGGAAAGTCATGCAGAATATAAAGTGAAGTGTTAAAATTGTACAGGCTTTGAATGGTGGTAAGGTGACACCTTGAGCATGGAAAATGTGCTATATTAATAAAATGTATTATTATTATTGTTAAGTAAAAACAAAATAAATATGGCATAAGAAAAGTGAATATCACAGAACTCCACATGTCTTTAAGGCTAATGTCAGCGGGAGATAAAAGAAATGAGGGGAAGGAGGAATAGGAAACCTGAATCAAAGCCGAGTTCAAACTAATATGAATACATTTGAAAACGCATTTTTTTTACTTTCTCGTATACGAAGTATAGGGAGAGTATTGTAATCATCGAAAGATTCAATGTCAAGATTTTGATGAATCTCGATGTTTTAGACCTCCCTGATTCTGAAAATACCATATTTGGAATTATGTCTTTGTGTCTGTCTGTCTGTGTTTGTTTGTATGTGAACACGATACCTTGAGTACGCTTTCACTTCGGTCAACCAAATTTTGCATACAAGTATTAGGTACAAAACGTAGATTTCTTTCAACTTTTGGGGTATTTCCGTTAACCGGAAGTGGTACTTTACGTTTTATTCATGCAGGGGCAGATGCATGATTTATTCAACTTCACTTTTATAATAATTGTTCAATATATTATTAATTTGATTTGATGTTGATGGTTCTTTATTGTACATAATATAAAAATATAATCACTGTCTTGCGGTTTACTCTTCAAATATCTATCCCCATACCTGAGTATACAAGAAACTGTAGGCGATTTTTTTATTTGTTTTGGGTTACTGTCCATATAGAAACAATATATTACTTTGAAAATGCTGTCTAACATGTGTAGGCTTAAAAACCCTTGATTTCGTGTAGCAGTGTGGAAAACTGAGCTTTTTTAAAAAAAATTAGCATATAATTGAAATTGTGCTTAGACGTTGACTCTTCTGATGGTTTCTTCTGGTAATTCCCTTTGTGATCATCTTTGCAGTGCAGATAGTCCTTCCCTAACTTCTTGGCATCGGCTGATTGGTACAACACCTTGAAGTACTTGAAAATATCACCATATTTATTTTGGCAGGACTCCCACTCTGCATTTTCCAAGACTTTGGCAATCCAATATTCATTTGAAACCATTAAAATCAGTTGTATTTTCTCACTGTGCAGGCAAAGAACTCCACTTTGTTGTTTCCTCATCTTTTCAGCCTGTCAATTTCCATCAGGTTTGCTCCAGAAACAAACTCTACACTTGGCTGTTAAATCAGACATGCCCAATAGGCACAATTTATATGGTTTTAGCATTTCAGTGTGGTGACAAACATTTTAACAAGAATTTGAAAATGCTAGTGTGGGTGGAAAACTTGTAAAACAAAAATGGAATCTTCAAATGTATTCATGACAGTGTGGAGTAAGCCTCAGTGAATGGAATGTCCAGAGCGTGAAGTCAACGTCATATACTGTAACTGTTAACAGATAATCACATAATCTGAAAAATGTGTGAATCAACGATTTATAGATATCAGACCACTTTGAAAATAATTTGGCACAACTCATAACTGTCCAAATGAAAGTTTAATAGTCTGCTACAGTATATTGGCTTAAAAATTTTTTCCTCTAAATCACCCCTTAAATGACATATTCACCTGCTACGGAACCTGATCATTGATCCAGCATTAACAAATATATTTTAAAGCTGGTGATTTCAATGCTTTTTAAGACAGACAGTAGGGTTTAGAAGATTCTGAAACAGAAAGAAAGCCATCTGTGGAGTTACACCTTTACCTTGAACCAGAGACTTATCAGCAGCATTTTTTAAATTTGTCCAGTTTTGTTTAGGAGTGAAAAAAATGCCCAAAGTTTGGCAGTACATCTGAAATAGAAAGTTAAAGTTGAGCTCTGGAGATATAACTTAGATGATAGTAATAAGAACTTTTATCATAATTTTAGATTCAAAGCAAAAGCCACTGTCAAGGAACACATCAAGGCTGTCACAGGATGAAAGAAGCAGACAGTATCTGAGGTTCAAAAAGAAAGAGTCTGGTTTCAAGGTTTATTTTGGGATTTCTACAAGAGGAATGTGAAGATCAAACACACTGAAAACAATCTTTATTTTATATCAGGTTTATCCATAAAACAAGGCTACTATTTCAGAAAAGTATAGCATGTAAATATTAAAATGTCACAAATGTTGAATTAAAAGGTAGAGGAAACAACAGACTGCAGTGGGCTGGCGCCCTGCCCGGGGTTTGTTTCCTGCCTTGAGCCCTGTGTTATCTGGGATTGGCTCCAGCAGACCCCGTGACCCTATAATTAGGATATAGCGGGTTGGATAATGGATGGATGGAGAAAACATAGGAGTTTTTTGGATAACTTAGCAGATTTTGTCATTTGTGCATTCCCACTAGAAAATCAATACATCCCTACAATTTCATATACACTTCCAATCAGAAGTCCTTATCAAAAAGAAGTGGGCTGGGTAGGAAAAACAACATTGTCTCCCTGAAAAAATACTTGACTTGAACCATCTAACATCTACAAGAGGTAATTTTTTGTTTATATATATTTTGTTAATCTCCGAGGGGAAGTTGTCTTTTTATATGACCTTTGGGGGTCAGAGTGCAGGGTTAGCCATTGTACAGCAACCCTGAATCAATTTTTAGGTTAAGGGCTTTGCTCAAGAGTTCAACAGAGTAGGATCCCTTCTGGTAGTAATGGGATTTGAACCAACAACCAGGATAGATCTTTAGCTACAGACTCACCACCTCACTAACTACTGCAGGTGAAGCAACCATCCACCAGATAAGATTGAGTGAAGGTGGAGAGATTTGATGTGTGCTCACATGAACATAACACAACACAGTATTCTCAAACCCACTTAATTCAGGAATGCAGGAATCTGGAGCCTATTTCAGCACCATATGACAAAAGGCATGACAGTATTTAACTGGATCTACTAATGCAAATAACCCTGATCACACTTGCCAGTTATAGTGGCTACAAAAAATTTTGAACCTTTTGGAAATAGCTGTATGTATGTATGAATAAATTGGTCATAAAATATAATCTGATCTTCATCTAAGTTACAATAATGGAGAAACACAGTCTAATTTACCTAATAATGTACATATTATTGCATTGTTCTTGTACATATTGAATACATCATAAAAAACATTCCCCAATACAGGTTGGAAAAAGTCTGTGAACCCCTAGGCTGATGACTTCAACAAAAGACAATTGGAGTCAGGGTTTAGCAAACATGGAAAGCAGCCAATGAAATGAGATCAGAGGTGTGGTTTAGAGCTACAATGACCAACAAAATAGACTCAAACATTTTGAGTTTGGTGTTCACAAGAAGCATCTTCTTTTGTGAAGCATGCCTTGCAAAAAAGAGTTTTTAGAAGAGCTATAATCAAGAATTGTTGACTTGAATAAAGCTGAAAAGGGTTACAAAGTAATTTCAAAGCTTTCTGTCAGTTCACGGATAGGCAAACTGTGCACAAATGGAGATTATTTAGTACTGTGGCTACTGTCCTGAGAAGTGATTGTCTAACCAAAACTACCTCTTAAACCTCTGAAACAAAGTTTCAATTATTTTTAGAGAGCAAAGAGAAGTTGAAAAAGTTCAAAATGAACTCCAGATCATGAGAAGCAGCAGTAATTCATTACTAATTAAGAACAAAAACGTGCATCTATCTAGGAACTGAATTTGGCATCCATAGTGTAGACAAATTTTATACAATACTAGCCGTCCCCCGACGGCTCCACCCGTGTTTTAGTGAATAAGGACAGTGAGGAGGGCCCTGCCCAGCTCCCCACTTCTGAAGTCATGCTTCCCCCTCCCTTTAGCCCGCAGCCTCTGTCTCGGATTAGCGCAAATACGAGGGGGGACCCAAAAATAACTGGAAATATTTTTAAAACGTGTTTAATTTAATTTTCTGCACAAACTACAATTAGTCTCTTTCAAAGTATTCTTCATTGGCGGAAATACACTTATCTAACTGTTTGTTCCATTGATCGAAAGATTTTTTAAATTCGTCTGAAGTAATGCCCATTAATGCTCTGGTCGTTTCTTGTTTTACCTCTTCGACGTCAGCAAAACACCATCCTTTCAAGTCTTTTTTCATCCGAGGGAACCAAAAGAAATCACACGGAGCTAAATCCGGTGAGTAGGATGGGTGGTTCAGGGTTGTCATAACAATAACAATAGTTTTTGCAACACTTTTTTTAAGAAGAAAACAAAATTTCACTTGATATCGTTGCTGACGATAATCGGCCATCGTAAAAAAACGACGCTTGCACAAAACTACTTTTACAAAATTCACTGAACACGAGCACAACCTTCCAGACTGATGGCACTTGGCAGACTGACTTGTGAGGAGTGTAACTAGATCGCCCTAGCGGCCCAACCACGTACTACAAGTACCAACCTAACAACAACAAAATTCTGGTTATTTTTGGGTCCCCCCCTCGTATATTGCTCCTGCAAGCGACCTAAGATACATAGCATAAAGAGAAAGGTCACAAAATCAACCGGAATGTTAAAGCAAATTATAGAAAAAAACCCGATCTAAATCCATTAAGTAGTTCTTTCGTGAAAAGAATACAGACAGACTGACAGACAGATATTAGATTTTATATATATAGGGAGATGTTGAGGTCATCCGGGGGAATAACAGACTGAAATGAAAAATAAATTTTGGGGTGCCAATCTGGCCATCCCCATCCAATGGTGGATGGCATAAAAGGAAAGAAAAACTATTGGCACCACAATAATGTGGCTGGTATTAGTTCTGTCGTGTCTGAAAGTTATGTAGCTTCTTACCTCTTGTCGCTATGGATAGAAGTAACGCCTTCTTCTGGCTGGTGGGGTTCTTATAGCCCAGGGATGGGAGCGGGGTGGAGTCAGTTGTCCTCACTAGGTGGTTTCTCTGTACTGTACAGGAAGAAAATTGACAAGACAACAGCAGCTCTCTTAGCCTTGAGTGGTATCACATACCTGGAAAACACTTGGAAGGTGATCCTCTGACGTACTGTACATACGTGACATTGTATATATTAAGTTAATATGTAAATCAGCAACCAAAGTTCTTAACCAAAAGTCTGTCCTATATTTTTACCAAAACTAAAATCAGAAGTAAAAATGTATGTATGTAGTTGAGAATTAAGAGCTAGGGAATTCAAGACCCCCACTCAAAAATAACAAAAGCAAAACATGCATAACTTATGTAGTTTTATCCATGATTCAGGAATGTATGTGCTGGCTTTGATATGGTTGCTTTATGATATCACACACATTCTGGATACAGTCACCATAGCAACAGACAGTGCTAACACTAGTCAACTCGCAGAGACTGAAGTATATTACAAATGTCTGGAGACAACCACGAGTGAATTTTATTTAAAGGTGGGTGAGAAAAATTAGATGACTCACTGACTGTCATGTTTCTAAACTACACCAACTCTTCAAGGTAGTGGCGGTGATTGTGAAGTTCAAAGACCTTAGGCACTATCATTAACCTGGTCCAGGAGAGATCAAGCTTCTGAATTCTGAAACTGTCTACAGGCAAAAAGACTCCTAAAAAGACCCCTAATATTACATTCGAAGACAGTAATGGACTAGTTTTAAAAGTGTGCGACATGTTGTTCCAAGAGCTATGTATGCTTTTTGTTGTTCATAGTTATGATGTTAGTGTTAGAATTGATGTAAAGTTCAAACAATTGGCAGCTGCCTTCATGAAAATATGAATCTCAAAATATGCATTCAAAGTAAACCCTCCCAACAGATGGAGGAGGAAAGCACTGCCACTAAGAGAGTAGATAATGACAAGCAACAGGAGATTCAGATTTCAGCACTCAAAACACATGAATCAGTAAATGTGCCAAACAAAACTGACACCACTCCAGTAGAACCATGGATGAGGCTGCACACCATCCACCTTTTGACTTTGCGTTTACATGAATAACTAATTAACACTACTGTCTAATTGGAAATTCAAACATGCCATGCCAGAATATACCCATACCATTTTAACATGCAGAATATTCAGAACATTGACCACAATGTTTCTTTAAACTTTATTTGTTGTTGTGATTCCATACATTGATGTCATAATCTAAAAGACAGAAAGATATTACAGGAGACAGAAGCACTCCTCAGATGTGTAGGACCAGACCTGCAGCGGTCCATGTGTGTGTGCGTGTCTGTCTCTTCTGTTGCTGTACTCATTACAATGTACAAATTAATCCGTACGTTTCAATTACCTTTTACTACTGAGCTTGTAAATTGATAGCAGCAACCTTGCTTTTCTATATTGTTTCTTTTGTTCAATTTCTTTTTCTTTCTTCCTGTCTCTCCATAATTATTTTGCACATTTTTCTGATACAACTCAGAACGTTTAAAGCTTACAAATATGAGCAAACTGAGGTTTGGTTTTTAAGATGAAACCCTGTAGGTGGAGCCTTTTCAGTGGCGGATTTTGCCACTATTCACTAAAACCTTTTATTCCACTCCAAATGTGTGATTTCATTTAAGAATCACGAGGTGATTGAAAAACAAAATGTTGCAAAATAACGTGAAATTACATTTAACTTCTCAAAAACGTTTGTAGAGGGAAATTAAAAAAGAGATACTTTGTGTTAAGGAAAGTCATCAAAAAACTAAAAACCACCGGTCATAACAGTCACAGATACAGAGCTATTAAAAACATGATTATTTTTTAAGAAAAATGTGCAGATTTTCTCATTTTTCCGCCTTTTGTATAAATGTGATTAATGGGAATATCCAGGAATTGAAATTTCCACATCTTCTCAACCTTGTTTCAAATGTTGCATATATTTGAAGATTAAGTAGTCAGATATAAATTATTATATAAAGAAAATGGGCAAGGAAGTTTTATGAATTTTTAAAAAGTTTCTGCTTGCAAAATTAAAATGTGGTAGAGTGTTAATTTTAAATGAAAACAATGCACACTTTGATTTAAACTTGCTAATATAAACATTTGAGTTTTAAACTCTTTAAATTAAATCAGTTAAAATGGGAATCTTTCAGTTGTATGCACACCATTGACATGAGGCCCTCTTATAGGTAGCTCTTTTAGCAACACTGTCAATTATACCCAATCAATATTTCTTTGTGTACAGTTCTGTAAATTTGAAAGCAATTTTAGATTATTCTTTGCTTTGTTAAGAATACATTGTCACTTATCCTTGTAATTATTTGAATGAATTGAGTACTTTAATGTCTCTAAAGATTTGAAATGCTGTTTTGAACTAGATTTTTAAAACATTGTAATTCAATAACACAATATTCACTAAGCTGCCTAATCCAGTTCAGGGCGGCTTGACATCCAGGGCCCATTCCAGGAGCACTGGGTTCAAGGCCTGAAATGACCCGTGACAAGAATGCCAGGGGCCCTGTTAATTTTGTTTGTTACTATTCCTTCAAAATTCACTTTTCTTTGTGTGTGATGACACACTGAGTAGTCTTGGGACTAAAATCATATTTCTACTCTTTGTAAAGCAGCATGTATTAATGTTCATTTCCTTTTTCGCAGATGATACTCTAATTACTTTGATTATTTTCCTTTCTCATTACTCATTTTGGTAGTGTGGATCAGTATGACAAAGTTAAAAAAACCCTGATTTTTAATATTAATAAATGCAGACAATGTGTGTAATAAGATTCTGAAATGAGTCTAGAACCATGGACTGTCTTAATGAGAATGAACTCTTCTTTCTTTTTATGTGTTTAATGAGTTTCTCTTTTACTTTATGCTGACACTATCTAAAAAGTGTTTTCATTATAATTACTTTCATAATTCTTTACTAATTTGGAATACAGCACACATTATGTTTCCCTTTTTGGTTACAGTATCTAATTATTTGAACAGAGCAATAAAAAAAATAAATTGCTGAATTTCAGATTTACGGTACTCTGCCATAACAGAATTAAAAACACATAGATTCATGTATTCTAGTTGGCTGTTATGTATTGTGAATAAATTAGCTTTTTTGTGAAAACATAAATAATCTTATGAAGTGATAATAATAGTGGATGGATAGTTACAAAGGCTGCTCTCTTGGGCTTCATACCCACTTGGCAGACCCAGACAGTAAAAACTGCCATGCCAGCGAGCTGCTGACTACAGCTCAGCCTTTATCACGCTTATTCTATTGAGACTGATCACCAAGGTCAGAAATTTCAAGGATTTTTTTTTCATGTGTTATTTACCCCAAGTAGTTTGTAGTGATGTCCAAGAAAAAAATGAAATCTCATGTTTTCATGCATAGTATAATATACTAGCTGTGTAAGCTCATGCTGTAAAAAGCCTGGACTCCTAGAAACCATGGATTCTGCCACTTTAATCAATCAATCGCATCGGTTGTGCATTAGCAGCTAAGCGAGGTTCTCCTTCTTCGGTGGTTTCAGTTTGGCTACATGTTCACCTCTGTTGTCTACCAGTGGCTAAGCAGGTTTTTCTCGCCTCTGAGGTTTCGTTTTGCTGATGTGCTCGCCTTGCTTGTATATTAGCGGCTAAGTGAGTTTCACCTTTCTCGGCGGTTCTACTTTGGCGACAGAGTCCATTTCTTTGAACTTCATGCCGTAGCCTCGCACTTCCGGGCCGGACAGACAGACACACACACACTTCCACATTTATAGACATTTATATATAAGACGCCAATAGTGACCAATGCTGTGCAATGTCAAACGATGTAAAAAACGTCCATGGGGAAAAAGAAAAAAAAAGTGTGTACGTTTCTTAATCTTAATCCACATGTCAGATGTCCAGTTGTATGCTCAAAGCATGCAAAACACAAGCAATATTTGCTAATTTAATGCTAAATAAATACTTCCAGAAAAATCAGGACACATCATAAGCAGGATCTGCAAGTCAAATGCCATTGCCTTTATGATCTGAAGATGAGACTCTTTTCCAAAGAATGTTATTATTTGTTACTTTTAATTTGGTTTTGACTTAGAAAAAATACATTATATTTCAATTGTTATGCTCCACCACATGTTTAACCATTTTGTAAAACTCTATTTTTGTTTGTTGCTACCTGACAACAGGAATCATGTGACCCGGGATGTCATCATTGCTTCTCTATAAAGGTCATTGTTGTGCACTTCTTGATTGTCCAAGGCTGTGGATAATTCTGAAACATGTGGAGCTGCATTTGTTTTGAATTTATGGTTAATAAACTTTTAGCAATGTTTATTTGATCTCTGACTTCTTTTAGTGTCTGGTATTTTCCAGAAAAATAAAAAAACAGTTTAGGAACGTCTCTTTACCCCAACTTTTGTTTACTGTTTAGAATTTTGGGGCACAGTTTAGTCTTTCCGGTTCTGAATTTTTTTTTATTGATTTATTGACAAAGTTTTCATGTCTCCTTCTCGTGTACTGTCAGTTTGCATCAGTACACCTGCCATAACTGATTAACTTGTTACACTACAACAATTAAGCATAACAAATCTGAACTTTAGCTGTCGCTTTACTAGCTACTTGTAATTCTGATTTATTTTAGCAAAGGTATGACCTCAAACCTCTGAAGATGTCTTTCAGTTCTGTGTTGGAATTGTGTGTTTTTGCTCCCTGATTTATGTAATGGACTTTGCTTATGGTGGGCGGCACGGTGGCGCAGTGGTACCGCTGCTGCCTTGCAGTAAGGAGGCCTGGGTTCGCTTCCCGGGTCCCCTCTGAGTGGAGTTTGCATGTTCTCCCCGTATCTGCGTGGGGTTTCCTCCTGGTGCTCCGGTTTCCTCCCACAGTCCAAAGACATACAGGTTAGGTGCATTGGCCATCCTAAATTATCCGTGGTGTGTGGATGTGTGCCCTGTGGTGGGGCTGGCGCCCTGCCTGGGGATTTGTTCGTGCCCTGTGCTAGCTGGGATTGGCTCCAGTAGACCCCCGTGACCCTGTGTTAGGATATAAAGGGTTGAAAAATGACTGACTGACTTTACTTATAGTATGGTGCACTTAACGTCCTTGCCACATGGTCATTTGTTCAAGTGGTGGTATTGCGTGTTGTTGTCTTTCTTTGCTCATTTTGTGTTTTAGGCTCCTTCCCATGTCAACTGTAACTTCAAATGGAAAAGAATGACTCACTACCCCAGTGCTGAAATCCCATTTTGAAAGTACAGCGTCTTCTCCCAGGTTTTGTTGTCATTGACACAGCTCATAAGCTAGGCGGAGATTGATTAGAGCTATTGAACTCCACGGATGATTAGAAGGATCACTGTGTCCATCTCCAAGAGTTTCAGCCCTCAAAGAGACGCCTGGCTAATTTCCATAGATGGGATTTTTGACTCCAAAGTGAGTGAACAGATGCGTGCACACAGTTTCTATAGCACAATGTATCCTTTGCTGATTGAATCTGGATCCACTTCCAGTTACAGGTATATACATGGTTATAGGCGCCTAAATGCATCTATTAGGTTAAGAAAGAGTTTGACTTGTGCTTACAAGCTTAAGATGAACGTCTTTTTAGTTTATCTTTAGAATCTCGGCAAATATGTCATCTCATCTTTGATTAACACCTCTTGCTATCAGATAGGTGGGGGAGATGACTTTTTGCATCTCAGTTGGGTCTGTACCTTTTAGCCAAGAATGTCTGGTGTGCCACAGAAAGCCTAGTAAAATGCATCAAAATCCACTTTGTTTTATGTTATACTAGCTGTCCCCCGTGGCTCCACCCACATAGTAGTGAAACAGAACAAACTTTAAAAATCAATTAAAAAAAGAAAAAATGTAATTCTGGCCAAGCAGAAGGTAGTTTTGCTCCAACGTCAAACGTGGCCAGTGTATCTGATCGTGTTCAGCTCTGATGGGAGAGTGTCCCCCGCATGGGGAGAAAAACAAATGGCCGTGATACCTCTGGCAATCAGCAGCTACCCTCTAAAACACACGTAGCTCTGATCTCTCTCTCAAAAACATCAAACATTACTACTTAACAATCTGTAGATGAAAATGTCTGTTGAACAAACAGGTATCACTAGCTAAGTGGAGGCAAGGTACGTTCTAACACGTGTCGAGAGGTAGAGCGACTCGAACCGGGACTGGCGCATGAGTGAAGAGGGCCCCACTTCCCCCTCCCCTCAGCCTCTCTCTTTCTCGAATCCATGAGCAAAAGTCGCTATCGCAAATGAAGTGTGATACTTAGTGCAATGAGAGAAGTCCCAAAACCAACCGGAATGTTCAAGCAAATTATAGAAAAAACCACAATCTAAATCCGTTAAGTAGTTCTCTCATGAAAAGCGGACAGACATACAGACATTATATTTTATATATATACTGTATATATATATAGATATGGTACAAATGATCATTAAAACGTGAAAGTTCACCATCTGTTCTGTATCAACACATTGGTAGTATAATTGCTGAGGCAATGCAATATATCTCTTCTAGATGCTTAAGTGTCACATTGTCATTATTGTTATTTTATTTTGGAAAAATATAAATGTCACTTTATCTTTATTACTGTCTTTCATATTGCTTATGAATTTATAGTAACCATGTAATATAGCATTATGCATTTTGTAAAACCTTTACGGCAAAAATAATTGAAGTTAATTAAAGATGAGTATTTTACTCACAATGCTTTATATGAATACAAATATTTGTAGTCAATAGTGGCTTTCAATAAAGTGGGGATTCATAAAGATGCTGCCTGGTCATCCTCCACTGGAGTTGTGCAGGGCTCAGCTGATATGACGTCAAATCCTCACAGCCCATTATCTTTAATAGCTGGTCTTAGAACCCCTAGGGGTCCCCCAGGCATAGCGAGGATGTGAATCAGAATAAGAAATTGTGATGTACACTGCTCACCTTATACCTTTGCAATCTTCTAAGCAGAAGAATTAAAATGAGTAAATAAAAAACTATCCAGATACTGTATGAAAGAACATCAGTTGCCTTTCTTCAAATTGTATTTAGTCGGATAGTCCCTCGTGACCCTCTTATAGTCGTCATAAATTTCAAGTCTTCTGAAAAAAAATTGCCAGCCTAATTATTAATTTATGACTTTGCAGTTTCAATATTGTAGGGTCCATTGTTTTAATCTTCCATTAATGCAGACCAATATGACAAGCAGAAGACATGCATGAAAGAAACATGAGTCTGTTCTGCTTAGCACACTAAGAAATCTAAACCACAAAGTGCATGGAAGTTATGCTGTAGGAAGAATAAAACTCCATTTGTCCAATTTGGGTTGCATAAATGCAGAACAAGCACATTTATAATGGTGCACAGTTGCTAAATTTTATATAATACATTATCAACAGCAGCAAAATTACTAGAGCCAATGTCTTTTTTCTGATTTCTGATATTTTGCTAGTTTTTTCACTATCTGTAGTAAACTTACACCTTTAATTATACCGTGTACTGTAGTATAAATGTACTGTTCTGAAGATTTTATTTTAGGTAATATTTTATTTTCCTTGCTCAGTGAGAAAAAAAATACAAATTTACAATAATAATAAAAGGATATGCATAAGAAGGTTATTTAATGTAATGGAATTCTCCCCACCATTTTATTAAACATTTTATTATGCATCTTTTATTGAAACCCTTTAAAAAATGTATCAATCATTTATCATATTTCCAGCATGCTCTCAGATTCACTTTTTGTCCTGGTATGCTTGGGGTCATCCTATTGATTAGGGTTGGTTATGGCACCTTAGTTCTGTTCTTTAACCCAATTTTTTCCTATTTTTTTATTAAGCTTATCTTTTTCAAACACACTTTTGGCCTTTTCAGCAGCGAATATAAATCAATGGCCCTTTACAACAGACCTATATTTGTTCAGCAGGAAGGGGTCTGTGTACACGTAAATCAAAAAAGCCTTGCGCTTATGACAAAACATGATTGCAAATTCCTAGTCCATAGATCTGAGCAAAGCCTTGCCAAAATAATACACTTTCATTTCATTTTTATTTTCATTTATTTTAAAAAAGCCAAAAAGATTTTCTGAAGTTTTAACCAAATGTCAAACAGAGTCAATGCTAAAGAAAAACTATTGTTTCGATAAGTTGCATTAACTCAAAGCTACTACAAGTCGTACTTTTGTTGATACAAAGTGCTAGGGTGGTGTACCATTATTTAGCCATTATAGATGTAGTGAGAAGTCAAGCAAAATGACACCTTTTATTGGATAACTAAAAAGACTACAATGTGCAAGCTTTCAAGACAACTCAGGACCCTTCTTCATTCAAGATGAAGGGGCCTGAGTTGCCTCGAAAGCTTGCATGTTGATACAAAGCAGAAACAAATACAGTATGTGAGTGCCTCTGTCTTTTATAATGGTGGTGCATGCCACTGCCAGCCTTCGAGGGTAGCAATGGATACACATGCGGTCAAGAGTTTAGAGGAGCCCATGAAAATTAGTGATAAGAATTCATAACAACAAGAAACAGCAATACAAATTCCAAAATTTTTTTTTTTAATTAGGTAATTCAACAAAAAAACAAGAATTTTCCTTATTGGGACCCTGACCATTTTGATGTCAGCACATCCTTTTCTTTAATTTTTTATTTAATTTCATGGATTGACCTTCTTCTTCAGAGCATTTTTTTTAAAAGTAAGATGAAACTTTCATTCGAAGTGAGGATTTATCTCTTATGTCTTGGTCAGGAGGCAATGTACTTCTATTTACCTCTAGTATACTTATACCATAAAGTATTGTCTCAAACTATAATGATGAGTCTTGAACGTTTTTTCAACTCATGTTATTTAAATCTGTTTTGTTCTTTATATAGACAACGTCTTTGCATCCTATGAACAATTACATTCCA
>JANRMT010062820.1:9638196-9651404 GCA_026402145.1 Polypterus bichir lapradei
AGATCGCTTTTTGGAAGGACGTCAGTTTCGTAGTTTTTATGAACAGTTCGAAAATGCCTTTCCACATTTTCCTTCTTTGGAATAGCAATGATAGATTGACAGATCAGACAAACGCACTTCGATTGTGACATTGTGAGAAAAAAATCATCTTCCAATTCCACATCCAGCCCATAACCTCCCCAAACAATTTTTTTTAAATCCCCTCTTTAGTCGATATAAATTGGAAAGCTAACTAGATCACAGCCGGAGTTTTGCAGTAGCTCGCACGTTTGTTTGTGCGTGCGGGATGACCAGTGTGTTAGAAGAGAAGAGATCTCAGACTGGCCGCCCTGTATGTCAATCAAGTGGCAAATGCCATAGGGAGGATATCTGATAGAGTAACGTTTAAAAAAATTTTGTTTTGAAAGCAACGCGATCTACCTGCACTACCTTTGCGATCTACCGGTCGATCGCGATCGACACATTGGACACCCCTGATATAGTGGGTTGTGGGTTTGGCACCATTGGGTCTTGAGTTGATCTTGTTTGTAATGGCAGCGGATGGCGGTTAGTCACAGCTCTGATGATCGTGCTTGAAACACCAAGGGGAAGCCCCCCAGCACTGTGATGATTACACATAAATTACCTAGGGGGGAGCTCTGACAATAACGTTGAAATCACCACTCAGTACCCTGGTGAAGAGTGAAAAAATCTAACATGGAAAAAAGTGGGTTGCGACACCTATACGGTTGAGAAACACTAATCTATAGGAACTGAACCAATTGTCTAACTGTAGTTTGTAGTAGTTGGGCATTTTGCAATTAATTAATTAAGAAAATAAAATCTCTCTTTCTCTCTTCTTTCTTACTTACCTTTCATTTATACCTATAAAACATAAAATTGTCCAAACCATTTATTTCGTGGAATTAGTGTCCAAAGCCAATCACAGCAATACTGGGCACAGAGTAGAGAAAACAAGGTACCAGTCCATTATAGGGACCATTTATGTATGCCATTTTAGATATGCCACTTAACTTAACCTTAATGTGTTTGGAGTAATATAACAAATCAAACCTGCATGTTATGACTACAAGCAGACGAGGTTTGAGAATGAGTCAGGAGATTTACCAAAAGTCATAAAAAAAATTTGACATTTATTCTGGTTGCATCATAATAGACAGATAGATAGTATAAAAGGCGCTATATAGGTGCCTGACCCGACACAGACTCACACCAGAGGCACGTATAAAAACCAAGAAGTTTTTATTTTTCTTCACCAGTGGGTCACGTCTTCCCCGTGATCCCCACAGGCACAACACAGTCTCAAGTACACCCACCAAAACACACGACACTCTTTCTTGTTCTTCCACCACTCCTCCTCTAAGCTTCGTCCTCTTCCTCCCGACTTTGGCCATTGAGTTGTGGTTGCTGGGCCCCTTTATAGTCCACCCAGAAGTGCTCCATGTGGCTGATTGCCAAGTTCCAGCTGCACTTCCAGTTGTGGCGAATATACAGCCCATACGGGCACAGGAGTCCCAGCTGTAGCACCCCATGGTGGCGCCTGTGGGACCCAACAGGGCTTCACCCAACTCCAATTCCCATGGAGCCCTGCGGGAAACCGAGGCACTGCTCCAACCCAGGGGGGGTGGCCATCTAGTTTCCAGGGGGAGGTATTGCACAGTCCATGGCTGGTCCCCCAGAACATATAATGAAGGGGTCTCCTGGCCTGGACACCACAACAAAAAGATTTAGATTTAATTCCTACCTAGTGCTGCATTAATCATAACCACAAGCAACTAAAATGGTGGAAATCATAAATAGTCAAAACGGCAGAAGAAATGTTTAAAAATGTAATTTTTCAGTATGAAAATGACAAGGAATAGTAAAATTTGGACATAAGAATTAGTTTTAGTGACCCAAAAAAAAAAAATTAATGTAAAATTAAAAGATTTGATTTCTAATGCTGGACAGGGCACTCACTAGTCCATTACAGGGCTCATTCATCCATGTTCCCAGTCACACTGGTCATTAGAATTGCATATCCTTGACATCTTTGGGAGTAATGTGGCATAACATGCTCAGTCTAAGGGTCCTGTTAAGAATCGCAGTACAGGGCAGAAAACAGTCCAAGAACAGTGCTTCAGTTGATCACACACCCACACTCATACTCATGCAAGGACTATTTGGGAATCACCCATTATCCTAACCTTCATGCCTTTGGAGATGCCCTTAAAGACAATGACTGACTATAGCATTCAAACTCAGGACACTGGATCCATAAGGAAGCAGTGATAACATTTTGAGCACTGTGCCGCCCCTCTGACTTACAGCTGTCCACTCAACAAGATGCCAAACGAATGTAGGCCCTTTTTAATTCCAAATTGTCAGTTAGATATTTTTTCCCCCTTTTTGAAAAATAAAATGCATTATAATAAGAGAATTACAACCAAGCAATCAGACCCACATTGTTGTAAAGGTCACATTACAATGTATAAAATGGAATTCAATCAAAAACACAATTAACATTTCAAAGAGAAAAGTAAAACATGAAATCATAAAAATTCTATCCTTACCAAATTCGGAGACCTGTTAAAAATTGTCCCATTATAAAATGGCTCGTTATATAGATTAAAATACTGGAGGAAAAACAGAAACAGAGGCAGGAGTCTGGCAGAGATACTGTATATAAAAAATACATACTTTGCCCACAAATACATTTTTTCTTCTACTTTTAGATAATATAAGATGTCATTTTTCCACAGAGTTATAGAAAGTGTATTAAAATTCTTCCAATTAATAGTTGTCATGCTAATAATGTAGATTGGTAGGTCCATTGTGAGTTTATCACTGCACAGTCTAGTCCCGTTTGATGTTACTCAAGCTAGTAGGTTTTAAGGATTTGGAATAATTGTGAGTCCAACAGTATCTGATAGAAAAGCAAATATGCCCCCCCAAAATTTCTTATTTTGGGACATTCCCGAAACATATGACCTAGAGAGGCTAGATGGCATTGTTTCCAAATAGGTCCCAGTTCCTCCAATATTTTGGAAACCTTTAATCTAGAAACTTTAAGATTTTGATTTCAATATTATATACGTTTAAATTCTTCAATTACAACATGAGGGCATTTGTTATGGTTATGGGCAGATTTCACACCAATGTTAAAATATTTTTCTTCACACAAAGAAATAAATGTGGAATAAATGATCAATTATCAAATATGGAATACATTTTCAAGGAGTGTGGCAAAGAGCAGACCTTCACAACTTTACTGTAAAGGATCTTAATCATTATTTTTGACATAATTTTGTTGTTAATAGATGCCACCATTTTCAGAGGTTAGTGTGCTCAGTTGCTACAGTAATTTCCTGTAATCCTTCAAGAGTGCACAATTAGTGCGGTCATAAGCACATATCCGGTTTAGTTTTAGATTTTTCTCCTTCGGTACGAGTCTTGTGATTAGCATCTTGCATTGTCGATTGGTTTTCTTTCATCTTCTGGTATCAATCCTGCTTTTTTCTGCAGTTCTTTCATAAAAACATATCTCACTAATATAAAAAAATCTTGGGAGGGAGACGAGATGCGATCTTCTCGGAAGACACTTTGACGTCACGTGAGACAAGGCAGTGAAATAAAAGGACAGCTGCTGTACTGGCTTTTAAATGATCGACGTACAGCATGACAAGCAGAACACGCAGCTCGCCAGCAGCAGCAGCAAGACAGTATCTGATCTGACCGCATCTCCTTAGCGTGTGTTCAGCCCCACCCCTTCACAACATGAGCAGCGTTATACATCCTGTAAGAAAGAGATTTAACCATGCCCGGGGCTGGAAATAAAGAACAAAGAAATTATTACTCGGTGAAATAACGGAACAGCAAAAAGAGATCGAATATATTGTTCAGATTTAAACTTTAAGTCGGAGACTTGTAGCTCGTCTGATTCGTGTTGCCAGCACGAATTAAAAGATTCCAAAAACGTGCTTGTGGTATGAAGTCCCGTGAGATGGAGACTTTTTTATTTTTTTTTAATTTATTTTTTATTGATTTTATTACAATCCATACAAAGCAATCAAGTTTTTACAAAGAGAAAAATTAAGAACAGATCGATCCCCACCCCTGAGAGAGAGAGCAAGCCAGACGGCGTTAAATTTAAGGCTTGTAAACATACCTAAATTAATAAATTCTCTGTGCTTTATGCACTTATTTTAAAATATTACTGATTAGATCCTGCCATGTTTTGAAAAAAGTCTGTACGGATCCTCTAACTGAGTATTTGATTTTTTCCAACTTCAAATAATATAACACATCGGTTTCCCACTGACTTAAAAGAGGAGAGTTTGGGTTCTTCCAGTTTATCAGAATAAGTCTACGTGCCAAAAGTGTAGTGAATGCAATCACAATTTGTTTGTCTTTCTCCGCTTTAAACCCATCTGGAAGAACACCAAACACAGCTGTTAATGGGTTTGGAGGGATTGTGAGTCCAAGGCTATCTGAAAGGTAATTAAAAATGTTTGTCCAGAATAATGTTAATTTGGTGCAGGACCAGAACATGTGACCTAGTGAGGCTGGGACTTGGTTGCAACGTTCGCAGGTTGGATCATGCCCTGGAAACATTTTGGAGAGTTTTAGTCAAGACAGATGTGCTTGATATATAATTTTGAATTGTATAATTGTATGCTTTGCACATATGGAGCTCGAGTGAATTCTCTGCATTACTACTTTCCACTCCTTTTCTGATATATTAAATGAAAGATCTTTTTCCCAGTGTCTTTTTGGATCTTTGAAAGGGAGGGATTGTAAAATGATTTTATATATTGTAGAGATGGAGTCTAAGTCCTTAAGATTGAGCAATATTTTTTCCAGCATGGATGAGGGTGCAAGATGAGGAAAATCTGGAAGGTTTTGTTTAACAAAGTTTCTGATTTGAAGATAGTGAAAGAAATGTGTAGCTGGAATGTTAAATTTGGAATGTAATTGTTCATAGGATGCAAAGACGTTGTCTATATAAAGAACAAAACAGATTTAAATAACATGAGTTGAAAAAACGTTCAAGACTCATCATTATAGTTTGAGACAATACTTTATGGTATAAGTATACTAGAGGTAAAGACTTTTAACATGAGATTCTTTCAAATCACGCCCTACTTACAACTATTTTCAAACAAGGTCATCTAATCTCAGTTTTGTGAATGCTTTTTTCAGACACACTTCCTGCACTCTCGGATCTTATAAATTTTAACAGGACAATAATTTTATACGTTCTACATGACATGTCAATGACTAAGCGAAGAAGAAAGAACATGGACAAACATTCAAAAAAGTCATTTTATTTATTAGAGAGAAAGAAATGATATTCACTGACAGGCAATTATACGTTGCGTTGTTACGATGTAAGTCCAAACACGGAATCAAAATTCAATGCAATCTTGAAGAAAAGTTAATTCCATATATGGTTTTTACAAAAGTCTTAAAGTAAAAGTGAAAAAAATGCATGTGTAACAATTCCCATGAAAATAACAATCTCTTTAAATTGTATATCTGGTAAACCAAACCCAGGGGTGGGTGAGCCCACTAGTTCTGATTAAATCCATAGTCAATGTATGCTACACTGTCTGCTGTTGCTTTCTGAGAAGTCAATTGCATGGATAGCAGTGGTGCACCTAAAGTAATTGGCCAATAAATATATTGTATGTAAGTCCTACCCTCTTTCTTAGAAATAAAACATTGTGATTTTTTTTTAATTGGTAATTTTAGAAATATAGAAATGTAGAATGTAGTGGAAATTGTAGAATCGATATTGTACAGCCAGCAGAAACAACAAAACATTTCCAAGTTTTCTTTGAAAACAAAGTAGTAGTAAAGATTAGGAACATTATATTTTATTTTTATCACTCAAAAAATTACTCAATTAGCATGACCATCACATCAAGCAGTAAATTCAAAGACAGAACTATATGAACATTTAGCATATTTTCATATTGCATATCCTGATTAATGTCTAAGGCAATTTTATATTACGGGTTAAATATCTTGGGTAGAAAAGGGTTATATTTCATAACCTATAATAATAGCAATGTTCAACTGTCTATTTTGTTGTTGTTAGACCAGACCTCTTTGTCTTTTCATAAGACACATCTTTCCAGACAATAGCTAAATCCATATTGACCATTTACTGATAATAACAGAAGAAAATTGCAGCCTTGAACTAGAAATCCTAATCACTATTTGCAACCATGTAAACAGTTGTTACATAGTGTTTTACATTTTACTGCCCACGAGAGACCTGATATCTCATCTTGTAATTCCATTTTAAGCAAATCAATTTCCTTGGAGCAATTAACATTTTAATATCTCCATTGACAATCAATATCCAGAAGCCAAGATCTCTGCAAGATGGTTGAGCGCAAGGAAAAACCCAATGTCTGCAAAACACTGAATGCTAATGAAAGCAAAATTGAGTGTAACCAACTCATTTACAATATTACCAGATGTTAATATTTTATGTTTTGTTGTAATAACGTGGGTGTTTTGTCCTCAGGATGTTCTACAATGCTTATTTGTCCAGTCTTATACCACCAAAAGGCTGTTGGAATGGCTTTAATGATGGGTGGGCAGCACAATTAAAGAGAAATTGCCTTATTTCTATCACTCCACAATAGTCAGTGTCTTGTCCTGAGTATGTACAACATTATTAAAACATTGCCATTTTTGTAATTGCAAGACTATTTTTCACTCATAAATGTATACGCTACATACAACAACAACAACAACATTTATTTATATAGCACATATTCATACAAACAGTAGCTCAAAGTGCTTTACATAATAAAGAATAGAAAAATAAAAAACACAATATGAAAACAAAATAAATCAGCATTAATTAACATCGAATAAGAGTAAGGTCCAATGGCCAGGGGGGACAGAAAAAACAAAATTAAAACTCCAGACGGCTGGAGAAAAAAAAAAAAATCTGTAGGGATTCCAGACCATGAGACCGCCCAGTCCCCACTGGGCATTCTACCTAACATAAATGAAACAGTCCTCTTTGGATTTAGGGTTCTCACGGAAAGACTTGATGATGATGGTCACGTAGAATTCTGCCTTTTAGTCCATCCATCATTGTTGGAGCATCATGAAGCTTTGAGTAGGTGGAGGTGGCGCAGGCCACCACCACAAAGAAACCGGAAAAAGAAACAGAAAAGAGAGTAGGGGTCAGTATGGATTGTAGAGCTACCCTGAATAGTTATTATGAGGAAATTGAACATATTGTCAATTAAACTCATTATACCAAACAATACATTTGTTTCATGAGAAACATTTGGTGATTATAATCAAAACTTTCGCACTGAACACAACTATAATTTCACATTTCAGGAATATGGAGAAATATGAAATTCGCTTTGTTTGATTTTAGTGTGTTTAATCGCTTAATGATTTTGGCATGTTGCATTCGTTTAAATGAGCTAAAGACGGTTGTAGATTTTTATTTAAGCTCAGCATCCGATTCTTCTTGTTTCAGTGTCCAACAATAGTTGACCAGCACTGATGGACTCCTCATGTCCTGATACTGCTATACCATCCTTGTAACTTTTCACCATGTTCATCACTGACTGCACCAAGTTTAGCAGAGAATAAGTTCAAATGTGAATGCAAAAAAGTGAATCTTTATGGGCATGCTGCACTTCATGGTTTAGTATGCTTGCAGCAAGTGGTCAACCAGCTGGACATAATCTGGTGCTCAGTAGTAGTCAAGATAATGACCTTAAATGCCTCCCATGTGATTTACACCGGCACACTAGCAGATCTTCAGATTGCTTGTCATTGATGACACGTCTGATTTGTGGACCAACAAAAACTGCTTCCTTAAGCTTAGCATTAGTTATTCACGGAAACATCTGTCTGAAATATTGGAATCCTTTACCATCTTCGTTCATCAATTTCGTATTTTTCATCAGAACCACATTTTATATGAAAAGGAGGCAAAAATATCTCTGCTGGGTTGAAAAGTGTGTCATACTTTTCGGCTTTGCTTACGCAGCAGTTTTAAATGCAATGAAACTCTTTAGTACGTCTGTCCCATTTGCAGTACTTGGTATATCTGAGCTGCATTCCTAGTAGCAGTGTGACTGGTTTTAGATACTAATGTTCCAGTTGTAGTTGTTGTACTATATGTGTATACTTAGATTATGAGAGGAAATCACAAAAATAGGCAATTGCAATTAAAATGGTATATTTTGAAAACATTTAAAGGTGATGCTTGTGATCAGTGGACCAAAATCTGTAAGACCCACCCAAAAGTGTTCAAAAAGTAAAGTCTTTCTTGTCCAGGTTTATTTAAAGATGTTAATGGCACCATGTTATGATGCAGATGGTTGCAAAATAAGGCATGGGACTACAGTATATTAGACATCTCTACGATTGGCTTTTTATGTAAACTTCACTTGTGTACAAACTACAAAGAGACATTTCTATCCCACTGATGACTAACTACAGTTCTGTTTTTACAGTTCATATGAAGGGCACAAGTGAGGAAAATGATCTTGTTTTGCGGTACAACTAGGCTTTGCATTAGAGACCAGCTAAAGTATTGAAAAAGCACCATGTAAGGTATGTTGGTTCAAATTGTGCAGTGTTGTCCTTTATTTGAACCTAATAGCATCAAGGGATTAGCGAAGTGTTTGCAGTTTTGGCAGTGCAGTCTCATAGCTCCCAAAACTTTCACTTGATGTCCACTCAATCAATGTTCATAAGGAGTTTGCAAGCTCTCTTCAAGTCCAGTGTTTTCTTTTTTTTCCAAAAACTCAGTTATTTTCCCCCATTTGAAGGATATCTCTTTTAGATAATCAAAATTAACTAAATATCAGTGTGAGTGAATATGTGTCAAAATATACTCTACAATAAATTAACATCCAAGATTTTGTTTCTTGGTGTTCAGATGAATTTTTTTTGCAGGTACATCAATTTACTCTGATTTACCAAACAGTGAAAATTAGATTAATGGGCAATTCTTACTTCCTAAAGTTAATAATCATGAGTGTGCATTGTGATGCACTGGTGTCATGAAGAATATTTCTTACGCTCTCAGTTGACAGGATTGAGACCTGCTGCCTGTGACGATGCGGGTCCTGCTCCATGTTCCTACTTCCAGCTTCGGGAGCCCTTGAACCCAACACCGTCAGTAATGTAACCGGAGGAGCTGGTCTTATGGGAACAAATCAAACTAAGCAAGGGGATGGTGCAAAAGGTGCAAGTGTTTTTATTACAAAAGCAGTGTCCAAATAAATAGTGCAGTTTTCAAAGTGTTCCAATAAATAATCCATAAAAAGGTAAAATATCCAAATGTTTAAAACCAGGCTAAAAATGAGAATTAAAGAACCTGCAGCCGTCATTGGAACCACACCAGCCAAGCACCGCTCCTTCCCAGTCTCTCCAACTCACCCAAGGTTTGCTCTGCTGGAGAGACTTCAGCCACCACAGTCCGCACATTACCGACCCCCATCTTGGCTGCCTCCGCCAGCATCTGCCAGACTGCTCGGGGCTGGTTGTCCTCCTTCCTTCCTTCTTGCACTTGTATACATCCATCGGATCCCTAGGGAGGACCCCACCTCGATCGAACCTACTCCTCTACATAATCAGTGGGCGCGATCCTGTCGCTCGAGTGGCAATCACTCACTCGAACCTGGGAACACAACACCACGCTGACTTCTCTCTTTAACCTGGCTGGCTCATCCACTCTTTCACCCCTGATGCTCTCGCTTTCTAAGCCTCTTTCATTTCTTCTTTTCCATCTTTTTTCCCCATCTGTACTCACGCTTCCCCTATTTATAATGGGGACGTGGCACAGGTGTGGTGATTAGCAGCTCCTGGCATCAATTATGGACACGGGTGAACACGCATCATGCCCGTATCGCACCCGGAAAACACTCTGGCCACATTACCACACCCCCTCCTTAAGCTGCAAGTGCAACGATTATTTATTTAAAAAACTGGCAATTCATTTAGAGCTGTGGATCGGCTATACCACACTCCCTTAAAGTTTAATAGAAAAATACAGGTTGGTAAATTGTATATCTGGATAATAACTTCAAAATACTGAGTAATTGTTCTACTTTTCAATTGTTCTCTCTTGAATTATGAACAACAACAACATTTACTTCTATAGCACATTTTCATACAAAATGGTGTAGCTCAAAGTGCTTTACAAGATGAAGAAAGAAAAGCTTATTAAAAAACAAATATAAGATTAGGCAATATTACGTAACAAAGAATAAAGTAAGGTCTGAAGGCCAGGAGTACAGAAAAAAAAAAAAAACTCCAGACTGTAGAAAAACAAAAACAAAATCTGCAGGGGTTCCAAGGCCATGAGACTGCCTAGCCCCCACTGGCCATTCTACCTAACATAAATGATCTCAATCAGTCCTCATGGTTTTCAGGCTTCACGTGAAGGAATTTGATGATGATGGTCATGTGGACATCTGGGGTGCCGTCTTCAATCCATCAATATAAGAACTGCAAGATGCCTTGGTCAGAGGGTGGTGGCAAAGATTGCCACCACAGAAAAAGCTGTAAGAGAACAGCAGAGAAAGTAGGAATGAGTACGAATTGTGGAGCCATGTAGAAAACGATAATTCAATGCATACAGAGTTTATCAGGGGTACACTAAAATGTAGCTATGAGAAAGCCATGTTAAACATTGTGGTTTTTCAATATATTAGCTTTTCTCTAATGATGCAAGGTCTAGCTGTACTGCAAAACAGGATGAATTTCCACACTTCTACTGTTCAAAGGAGCATTAAGAACTGCAAAAACTGTGATGTTTTCATGAAAATGCAATTGTACTATTTTAGATTATTTTAATACTAATACTAATGTATCAAGTGAAAGTTAGCAGAAAACAGTCCTGAGTGGGTCATCAGCTCTTTGTAGGACACAGACCCACAGGCAGAGCCACTCAGAAGAGGCTAATTTAGACGTGTCAGTCCGCTCAAGTGAGTGTCTTTGGGCTCTGTGGAGAGAAAGGAAAGAGGATACGAGCCTCCATATAGTGGGAACCCAATCCAGCAATTAAAACGGGGTCCAGTCAGTGTAAGGGAGTAATACTGTTGAATCATTTACTTGGATTAGTACAATGACAGCCATTACACTTCATACTAGAGTTAAAACACAATAGAACAAAAAGTTGTACTAGCATGTCTCCTAAAAATTAGGATTAATGGAGTAAAACAAGCAACAATTAAATAATACAACACCTTATATTAAATACAATATAAGGAGTTCTTTGCGGAAAAAAAATAGTTTCAATGCAGCCATTGCTCTGTTTAAATCAAATAGTGTTGTTTCAACTAGAATGAAATAACCATCCATCCATTATCCAACCCGCTATATCCTAACTACAGGGTCACGGGGGTCTGCTGGAGCCAATCCCAGCCAACACAGGACGCAAAGCAGGAAACAAACCCCGGGCAGGGTGCCAGCCCACCGCAGGTCACGCACACACACACACACACACACACTAGGGACAATTTAGAATCACCAATACACCTAACCTGCATGTCTTTGGACTATGGGAGGAAACAGGAGCACCCAGAGGAAACCCATGCAGACACGGGGAGAACATGCAAACTCCATGCAGGGAGGACCCAGGAAGCAAACCCGGATCTCCTAACTGCGAGGCAGCAGCGCTACCCACTGCGCCACCATGCCACCCTAGAGTGAAATATTCTTCTGATTTTGGCATTGTTTTTATTCTGGGTAAGACAGATTTTGTTGTGAGTTCTTTAATTCTCTTTTTGCCTCCCTTCTTTCTTTATCATTCCCTGCTTACTCATCATCAGTTTCTAATTTAGTTTCACAATTGTCTGGTTAAATGACTTCTTTCCAAAATATTGCTAATTGACTCTTTGACTGTCATTTTTCTCTTTTAATTGAGCCCTTCTACCCAATAAAATGTAATTATTTGTTGATTGTTTTCTAGCATTGAATTACTGGGAAGTCTTTTATTTTTGGACTCATACTTTTTTAGTGATACAAAAACTAAAGATGCACAAAGTGGACTGATCAGATAATTCAGATTCTTTTGTGTTTTGTATTTAATTAATTTAGACCACTTTGTGGAGATCTGTTTTAACTTTGATACTAGTCTTTTTCTTTGGATTCGTTTCAAAAGCCAAATTAAATCTACTGTGATTCAACTGTTCTGCAACAAGAAAATGCGTAAACTTCCAAGGCGAATGCTAAAGTTTTAGGCGCAGTATATTAGTAACTAGTAAAATACCCGCGCTTCGCAGCGGAGAAGTAGTGTGTTAAAGAAGTTATGAAAAAGAAAAGGAAACATTTTAAAAATAACGTAACATGATTGTCAATGTAATTGTTTTGTCACTGTTATGAGTGTTGCTGTCATCAAGGATTTGATTATCATTATTTCTTTCAAGCAGGTTCGTATTTGGAGGATGTGTTGTGTTCAAGTTACATTCCGTGTTTGTCAACCGTTGTAAAGATAATTCATTCATCAAAGTGATCACTACCCAAATCAGAATCGTGAGTCTAAGATGTTTAACAGGCATTCCCGGTATTAAGTTGTGGATTTGCCTGCGAATATTTAGCGGCAGCGTGTCTACGAACTTAATTTAAACCTGAGCTTTACACCTTGCTTTCCTATTGATATGTCTACAAAGGCTTGTTCAGCTTCAGAGGGTTGTTCCTTTCTTACTGCATCAATAAACAGCTCGTCTTCCTCTTTATCTGAGACATCACACACTGCATGCACGGGTTTACCTTTCCCAGTCCTGCTAAATTTAACGAAGTGGTTCAATTTACCACATTTTTTACACTGTCTTCCTTTAGCTGGACATTGACTTTTTCCACCGTTTGCTTTGTTTCTGCAGTAACTGCACTTATGAATATGCTTGTATGCGTCACACGCTTCATATTCTTTTGCTGCCGTCTCAATTGTGTAATGCGTTTTTTGTTCAGCGCTCTTTGGAGCTCTTGCTTTTTGTCTGCGTACTGCGTTCACAGTCAGTTCACGTGAGCCGTTCGGAGTACATGCATCGAAGGTTCTCAGCTGGGCTTGTGCTATCTCGTCTTGCGATGTCCACGGCTTTATTTAATGTTAGCTCAGACCCAGCACTTAAAAGTTTCTCTCGCACTTTTGCTGAGTTTGTGCCAAACACTATTCTATCGCTGACCATCTCATCTTCGTTTGCATAAGCACAGTCCTTCACCAGCAA
>JANRMT010062820.1:9659262-9678511 GCA_026402145.1 Polypterus bichir lapradei
ATATATTATCTGCTGATTATTATTGTTAGGAACTGACATTACCAACATACAGCTAAATGGTGTTTGAAAGAAGCAGTAACCCTAACTGATATAAACAGAAGTGAGGTCTAAAAATGGATTGTGGTGTCAGGAGGTGGAAAGCTTCAGTGGCTTAAAGCCCTGATCTCTGGTACCCAGCCTCTGAACTTTCGGTCCCAGATATACACAAACAATTGCAGCAAGCCTCTAATCTTCTTGCCTGTCGTACACCATTCGTATTCCCATTATAAAATATATCAGTTCCTTTCAAAGTTCTTACTTATTTATATAATTTTAACTGTGTTTTAACTAATATTTATAGCTAGATGGGGAACTTATTTCAGTTCCTTTTCTTTTTTCATAGGGTGATATTGACAGTAACTTTATGCTTGTATTGGTCATTTAGTATTAACAGAAATTTTCCGATTGTTAATTATTGGATACCAGTAACGGCACACTGCACGATAACGTGCAATGAATACACTTGACTTGAGCATTCATATTTTTCATCCTATTTTTCTGTACATTTAGCATTCATTTGCTCAGAGGTTGATGCGCTTGCTTGCTGCTTCCTGAGCAGCTCTTTTTTTTCCACCCTCGTGGCCTGCTGCTTTTCTGCTTTTGTCGGTATCTTTTTACGTTAAAACTGATTAAGTTTGTGTTGCATTTACTTAGCACGTTTTTCTTAATTTTTCACTTAAGCACCACAATCTGCTTCAAGAATGATTAAAGATATGAAGAGGTAGGGGAAGTGACCGTGAAGGTGGTAGGGAATGAGAACGATGCACGTACGCATGCGCCACACGGCCGGGCGGCCGCCCTGCTGCATGCTGCCGAGAGTTGATTCTACAATAAAATAAAAATAAAAAGGATAATAAAAATCATCACCCCAAAAGCGGATAGTAGATGTCACGTAGTATATGTGTACTACATTTCAGGTCCATAGGTGAAACGGTTTGCGAGCTACAGGTGATTTAAAATCCTGGACAGACAAACGAACAGCCATGTTAGCGTATTATATAAGAATTGCTTTAATGGATATACTTTCAAAAATGGTATGTTTAAGAAAATTGAGCAACAATTAGCTACACCACTAACACACATCAGTCAAAGCCATTTTCACATCACTTGAATTGCAATTTGCTGTGTGTGAAAGCTGACGAGCCACCACAAGCCTTTTTGTGCTCCATTGTAAAGGTCTGTTTAAAAGCACATATTTAATGTAGTCAAATAACATATGACATTGCATTCTATTTTTGCTATTACTTTGAATAAGAATTATTGTCACAAAACTATTTAATAAACAAAAATGTAATACCTACCTCAGCCTTGGATGAAGTAAATAAAAATGTGAAATGCTCCAACTTTCATATCAGTTAACTTGATTGTCAAATGAACTTAAATGCTATGCCATGTGTACATTGTCTAACTTGTTTCTATTACAAGGTACTATAAATATATCAAAGTCTCATATTGTGCAGCATTGCGCAAACAAAGATATCAGGGTCATAAAGAAGTCTAAATAATAGGTCTGAGACCTTATAATTAATAAATCATTGGTCAGATGATGCCATATTCTCTGTGTGTTATGCGGAAAACATCAGAATGTACAGTCCTAGGGTCAAGAGTGAGCTGAACATGGTGTGCCACGGTGTCTGCTATTTTTCATAACAGGTGGGCGTGCCACTGGAGAATAATACTCTTAATTAAAAATAAAATATTTGCTTGATTAGGATTTTTAAACTGGTGTTAATTAACCTCTAGTCTGAAACAGCAGCTGTGACTGTGTGAAGCAGAACAGAAGGAATTGTTATTCAGCACAGTATGGTGTTGGCTGTTCACTCAAGATGTCTTCTATCAGTGTGGCCAGAGCTTTCAGTCTTTAAAGCACATATTTTGGTCATGCATTGTAATTGCTGGGTGTACTGGGTGCTCATCCAATGACCAAGTCAAGCTGTTTTCTTTTGTTTTTTATTTATTGTTGTCTACTTATTTTTTTCCTGGAAGCCTTCACAGAGTTAATTCAATCAGTGCTTAAACTAGTAAAGCATCACATGAAGACAGAGCCTATCATCAAGAAGAAAGCTGAAGCCAAACGTGAATTGGATACCAGCCATGACAAGGCACCATCTAATTCATAAACACACATCTTCTTACTGGATACTGATCTGTTTGCGTTTACATTTACATTTGTTTGATTAGCAGACACTTTTATCCAAAGCGACTTACAAAAAGGTTAACTTAATCGAGGAGTAGAAAATCACTCTGGGGGATTGTTTGGGAACTAGTGTCATAAAATTTAGAGTTTAGAGATGCCAGGTCACCTAACCTGCATGTGTCTGAAATGTGGGAAATAAATTTGAATAGCCAGAGAATGTCTACATAGGCACGGGGAGAGCTGCCAAATTAAATACAGACATTGATTGGACGGGGATATCAACCCAGGACTCTGTCAGGCTAATTTCTGTCTTCATCACCATCTAGAAGTTATGCAACACATTCTTTGAATAATTTAACGTGATGTAATCTATCATTAACTAACATTTGACAAACAACCATTTTCATAAAACTATCTAAGGATAGAACTTGCACCTCAGATTTGTTATATTTTATCTTTTCTTTCTTATTGTCTGTTACGAGATGGAAGGTCTCTGAGGATTATTGTGAATTAAAAACAAAAATTCATAATAAGAAACAGATAAAAGTTCAGAACCAGGGGGTCCAACCAGCAGGCAACAAGGACCAAAATGATCATAACATGTCGAGGAGAAAAATAAGTTCAAAGGGAAAGCAAAACCTGACGCTTCGGTCTACTTGAAGTAAAGCTAACTACCCCGAATACAGATTTACACGAAGCAAATGAGAGAAAAAAAGACTGAAGGAACTGCTGCAGTCACATTGTGCGATGCAATCAGAGTGGCTATTACAGTCACATGACAATCAGATTGCATCACGTAAATAAATGGACATTATAGAAGTAAACATTATCAAACGGTTCAAAATAACCAGAAAACTCAAAGAAAATTAAGTCTACACAGTAAAAAATGTATATATGTGTGCCAGTTAGTTAAATTTGGAAACAACATTTTTACTTCTGCATCTACAGTGCTGATATTTTAAGTAAAGAAAAAAGTGATTCACGGAAATTGAAACACCGAACATTATTTAAATCAGCTACTACTAGGTGGTTCTCACACCACTAATATGTGCAGACTGAATCAGAAAGAACCAGGAAGTAAATGACTGAGATAATGCACAAAGAAAAAAAAAGAAAAGAAGCATCTAATCAAAAAGAGCGCAATAAAAATCATAGTCGAAGAACAAACAAGATCGAAAACAAATAGGAAACGTTGAAATAACACAAAGAAAATATCTTTTAGGAATCAACCAAGTTGGAGGGTGAAACAACTACAATAGCGACTTTTTATACCATCAAGGACTAAATTGGCCTCAACGTCCGATAGCACATCCCTTAGTAGCTAAGCCATAAAAAGACGGCTAATAAGATGTGCACATTTGATAGAGGCTTCCCATGATGATAATTTGTTTCCCAGAAGGTCTATATTGGAAAACATATAGGAACAGTTTTAACTTGAATTAAAATATTTATTTCCTTCAGAAAATGTTTGTTCACAAATCATAACGCTATAATTCTCAACCATCTTTTTCTACATAATAATACCTACATAAGTACATAGATTCTCAAATTTGCTTCTTTCTAATTAGGGCCACAGGTAGTCAAAGCCTGTTTAGGTTTCAAGTGGCCAAAGTATGCGCCATTGCTGGTATTAAAAAATGGGGAAAACTTTCCTTTGGAAATTCAACATGGCTAAACACAAACCATGATGAGACAAAACAAGATACTCTTAGACAAAACCCGTAATCCAGCGAGACAATGAAATTTGTACCAAAATTAGCTGTGAAGAAAACACTGTACCTGTGGTCTTTAAGACTTTGAAGAACTCTGTGTGATATTGATGATGTCCTCCATCAACTGTAGCATACTCCTGCTACCTGATGGGAACTGTAGTCCCTGTGTAGGCCTTGGATTTTAGGTTGCCCCCCTCCTATTATAACCCCTTTCCCTGATATGACATACACCCTATATTTTAAGTAGAACCAATGGCATTTTTGCCATTTTTGTGATATTAGTCAACAAACAAGCAAATTACAATTTTATTTATATAGATTATTCAAACCTGCATGTCTTTAATGATGTTAAAGGAAAACCTGAATGCTCAGAGGAAAATTATTGCAGACATGGGAAGGCATTCAAATTCCATATACACAATTACTGGGGGTAGAATGTAAACCAAAGGACGCTGGATTTGTGAGGCTTTAAAGCAAGTCACTGAGCTACACTGCTGCTGTCTTACAACCATGCAGAAAAGTTAATAGTTCAGATTTAAAAACTAACGTAAAGCAACGGCAAGTTTTAAAATCAGAGCAGTGTCTGAAAGCCTTAGGTTACAGATGTCTGCACTGCATGATGGGGCAGTTCTTTGTTAGAGTGCATTGACATTTTGCCCAGCATCACACAATGTGTCCTTGTCTATAAATGCTTTACCGTATTGATTGCATTTTTTCCTTTTGAATGCACTGTTTGATTTCTTTTGTGCTGAAATTAAAACATTCTTAGAATAAAAGGTTAAATAACTCCTAACTACCTTGCTCTTCACAATTATCTATGACACACTAAAGTCAATCTGTATTTAAAGTTCTAACATGGAAATATTTGTGCTGTCCGATATTTGCGTGCATGTTCTGATCAGCATCATGAGTTCTTCAATTAATCAATAAGCGTTTAGGTGGTGTTTTACTCACACTTGCATTGTACAGTTGCTCCTTTGTTTCCACAACTGGAGTTCAGGCACACATGCTGCATATCTCCAAGAATTACAAGTGAATCAATATGCCAGGAAAGTAAATGCACTCATTTTTTAGAGTAAGTCCTAGTGTAATTTCTAGAACTTTGCAACCGTAAGTTCAGGTATGAAAAATGTTAAGCAGATAAAATGCAATAAAAAGTAGTGGTGCTGATGTGCATGAATCTATCATGTGAGGCTCAGGAGAAGATGCATATATGGCAAGTCTGCAATTAACCAGTGTGTTTTCACAAACCAGCATTAGAAATTATTTTGCAGGGTTCGCTATTTCATACATTTCTGGGAATCAAATGGAGAAGATAAAATAAACCCAAACTTTGAAAGTCCTTTAACACTAGAATCCCTGAAGCGTACGAAAAAACTCGTAATCCTAGCCCACCTCCAATCCTTTCGCACCTCTCCATCAGTCTTCATCAGTGTCTTTTGTTTTGTAAATGCGTCGATCAGCACAAGCAGCAAGCAGCCTGCTGTCCCATCAAAACCCCCCCCCCCCCCCCCAATGACGGAGCTCAACTCGGGCAAAAAGTTCTCCCAGCTGAAGCCAAGGCTCCTTATCTGTGTGTGAGGTGTCTGGTGTATAGGGTAAATAATCCAATATATCGTTATGTGGAATACATAAATTTATTATGTGTTCTGTGTCTACAAAGATCTGGGTAAGTGCAGGATAAAAGGAAATGTGAGGCAAGAAATACTGAGCACATACCTGAAGCAGAAACTTCTTCCATGTTATACTAATAATGACGTGAAATGTTGTACATTTAAACAACGAACTACGATATGTTTACCTGACACAGGTTCCAGCCTGTCCCACTCAATTTGTGCCACAGCTGCACTCGACTACACGTCCGTCTCGGACAAAATCCGACCTATTCTGGCCCACTTAGCGGAAGCCTCTGCAAGTTCACCAATATAGTAAAACTTCTGGGGAGTCTCATAGCATAATCAGAGAAATTTAATGCACTCAAATTGCATTAAGGGCACCTAGTGAGAATGAAACTGTTTTTGTTAACCGTAAGCAATTACATTTCATTACTGCACAAGTCATGCAAGATTTGGTTGGCAAATGTCATGTCTCGGTGGCCTGCATCATCCCATGATTCAATAATTTTGAGGAAAAGTAGCTTTGGCAGACATGATGGTGCTGTTCACAGTGGCTGGCTTGTTGGTAACGTAACTGGCTGAACCCTCAGTGTCTCATATCTGCTGTGCTATTCATTGTAACAGCAATCACATGTGCCAGGTACTAGTGGCTGCCTGCTCAGACGATGGTGCCTTACACCTTACATGGACCCCATGAGCATTAAAGCTCTAAAATACCACATATGATGTTGAACTTTCTGTTGTGGAGTGCAGCCAGATACTTACTCTTCAGTGTAGGTGGCGGCATCTCAACATGTCAAGATGAAGAGGCTACTCTACCAGCTAATGAATGTCTGCAGTATTGTGACTGCATATGCATGAGGATGATTAGCATGCTTCATATATGGAAGTTTCAGTGCGGTGTTTGAGGTGTGATCACACTCACATATTTACAAGGTAATTGTGATTTATAAATGGTAAATGGTTTAGAAATGTGCATATACCATTAGACACAAATAACAAAAGACCAGTGTGAGTATGGAGCAGTCTGTTCTGCTCATGCTCAACCACAGCCAATAGATGGTGCATGCATGCATTTTTACACGTTTTCAGTGCTTGCATACAATTCATTTCTCACTACGAAAGATGTATGTGTGTATGGAGCAGTCTGCTCTGCTCACATTCAACCACATCCATGGGAGCTGGAGCCTAAGCAGTCAAAAATTAGCTTTGTGGTACATGCGTGTTGTACGTTCACACAACGAGCTACCATATGTTTACCTGAGATAGGTTCCAGCCTGTCCTGCTCAGTTTGTGCCACAGCTGCAATTGACTTCACGTCCATCTCAGACTAAATACAAACATTCAGATCAACTAATTCCAAAGCATAGTGTTGAACACAAAATGTAGCTTTACTGAATATTCCATTTTACTAAAATGATATACTATCCCTCAATATGGTCATTTTTAATAAAAACAAAAAGAGAAGAAATTCTCAGGAAGTGTGAGTTATTGTACTAAACAGCATTTTAAAGCAGAATAAAAGTGAGATTTATTTGCATATTAAATGTCAAAAATAACTAAAAAGCATTTTACTGCCTCAATCAAACAATCATATAATCTAGCCAGCAATCTTCTGAATGATTTTAACTGTCTGGTTCACTCTTGAAATATTTTCCCCTGCAAAATCCATTGGCAACTGTTCTTACATCACGTCACAATGCTTTGAGAAGTTGTGCGTACACTGAAGTCACTTCCATCAAGACTGTTTCCTCAGTCTTTTTCACAGCTGTTCCACAACAGAGTATAATTAGAAAAAATATATAATCGAGTCAATTAGCTTCACTAATTAAAGTGATTTTCAGTGATTAAGAGTTCAGTTGAATTCAAAACCAGAAGGCAATGCAGTACATGACACCAGAGACACTTACTGGGCAAGTTTTGCAAAATGCATGTAGGCTTGGGATGAGAGAACCTCCCAGTAGCAGATGAGAGCCTTACTTGAGCAAGTGACAGTTTTGTTTCTCATTTACTGAAGTCGACAATCTGTGAGCCAGTATACTCTATGCCAGACATCTACATCGAGAGTGATGCACTATAATATGTATTTACAGTCAGGCTTTGTGTGTCAGTATTCCATGTCTTTTTAAAGATAGATATGTAGAATATCAAAATAATAATAATAATAATAATAATAATAATAATAATAATAATAATAATAGTAATAATAATAACATTCTGTAACTTACTTAATCCAATTTTGGGTCACCAGCACACAAAGCCAATACCAACAACATTTCATAACATATCAACTGCCCTGTATAGGGTTCCAGTTTATTACAAGGCTAATATGATAAATAATATAAAAAAAATTAAATACAGTGGATTCAAAGGGTATTGAGAACTCTTCACTTTCTGTATACTTTTATTGTATTGTAAATTTGTTTTTCAATGTATAAATGCACTATTTTTGCCCATCAATCCATACTGAATAGCCCATAATGACAAAGTGAAAATGTGTTTTTAGAAAAATTAACAAATTTATTGAAAATCAAAAACTAAAATCTCTCATTCCTATAAGTGTTTAGACCCACAGTACTTCATAGAAACCCCTTTGGCAGCAATACCAGTTTCGAGTTTTCTTAGGTAAGTCCCTAAAGCTTTGCTCCTTTTGAATTCTGTGATCAATTTCCCTGTCCCTGCCACTCCACCATAGCATGATACAGTCACCTCTGAGCTTCTACACAGTAGGGATGGCAATAGGCAGATGATGCTCAGTGCCTGGTCTTTGCCAGACATAGTGCTTGGAGTTCTGCCCAAAGTCATCTAAGCAATCTGCCATAAACGTCTGTCTGATTGATGGAGTTCGGCTTCGTTTTTCTGAACAGTTCTTGAAGTTCTGTTAGAGTCACCAATGGGTTCTTGGTCTCCTCCCTGACCAACGCCTTTCTTGCCCAGTTTCACAGTTTGGCTAGACAGTCAACTCTAAGAAGTGCTGTTTTCAAACTTCTTCCATTTCACAATCATTGTGGCTATGATGTTTCTGGGAACACCTAAAGCTATAGAAATAGTTTTATATTATTCTCCTGGCCTGTACCTCCCCACAATTTGATTATGGAAGTCTACAGAGAGTTTCTTGGACTTAATTGCTTGGTTTTTGTCTTGACATGCAGTGTGAATTGTGGGACCCTACATACACTGGTGTAAGACTTTCTTAATAATGTCCAATCAATTCAGTTGACTCCAGTCAAGTTCCAGACACACGTCAGCCAGCATGTCCATGTGGTGCCTATTTTGGTCGTGTATGGGCTTGAAAGTGGGACACATCTGGGCAGCCAAACTGGGCCCCACCAACTTTTGTCTGCAGGTTCCTGGTGGGCCTTACATGTGGATGCCCAAATGAGATAATGATGGATACCAGACGGGTCACAAGTGGATCCCTTGTGAGTAAACCCAGTTGCCCCACATGGGTTTTATTTGGGGTATAGTGCAACTTCAGTGTAGGGTACATATAGGTATCTGAATGGGTTGTAAGTGGACATTTCGAAGGAGCATTGTGGGCTGCATGGGCTACCTTATTTTACAGTAACCACGTCTATAAAAAGTAAGAATTAAAGCCCCTCAAAGAATACAATTAATATTGTTTATTATATAAATTAATAACAAAACAACCAAATTATTAATGAGAATAAACAGAAATTGAAATAACAATTTAATATAAATGTTCTTATTTCTGTATTAAAATTATTCAAAAATGCAACAGAAATATTGAAGAATGCAAAATAAATTATTTGAAATTACAGTAATATATACACTTAAGTATTGTTTACATAATTTATGTATTAATTAAATCTTTGAATAACAATAACTATCACAAATACAGTTAAATTACTTGTATATAATAAACAATTTGCATATACTGTTGTGCTGCTTGAACATCAGAAAACGCAGTTTTAGAAGCTTAACCTCCTAATTATAACTGCAATATAAACAATATTGATCCTATTTGATGTCTCAAATTGTACATCATCCACTTGTCAACTCTGTATATTTTCAGCAAGCTCTTCAGAACGTCTAAAAGAGACAGGAAAAAAACACTTTACTTACATAGAGTAAGTGTGCCCTTAAAAAAACACAAACATGCAATAATGTCCTTCTCTTTCTTCCAATTTAGTAATGCAGATAGCCAAAGAGGAAATCGCATGGCTGTAAATCAATACAAAAAGTCTTGCTCAAGAGTTTCAACTGTTGTTTAGGTCAAAAATCCCATTGTGTGTACATTGAAAGCTCTAATTTAGCAGTGGAAAACCAGACTGACGATAAACAAACATTTGAGATAAAATAGAAAATAAATTGATTTGGGTGTAGGCAACCCTCCTTCTGGAGTGCAGATGTCTTGCAGGAGTTTGTTCTAATCTTCAAGTGCCACTTGTGGACCCTCCTACATTAGGGGCGTAAGTAGCATGTTATAAGCAGAGCCAAGGGTGAGATAGGACAGTTGGAATAAATTCTTGCATCTCTTTGGCACTCTGTGACGAGCATTGCCTATCCTTGATGTTTGATGGAAACAATAAACAGCACAAAATATAATTTTCTTTATTTCTTTCCTGGAAATCGGGATTTCTGAGTTTATTGGGTTAAATGCCAAATTTTTCCTGGGGACAAGTAAAGTTCTATCTATCGATCTAAATGGTAGGGTTACCAGTAAGAGAAATAAATGGTCACCTTTTGAGACTTGCTGATAAAAGCATTTTTTAAAAATGCAGTTATGCTTACGGGATAAACTGGTGACAACTGAAGATGTTTATACTTGTCGCCATCATTTACCAGACTTAAGAGCAAAACTCTGTTCAGTGTAATGTCACATGGCTGTTACTGCACCCAAAGGGCTTCGAGTCACATCAGCAGCAGCAGCTCTAACAGATGCCTCAACAAGTTGGATTTGCTCTGCAGCTCTGGGCCAAATTTTCCTCTGTTTCATCTGCTCTGACCAATCATGGAACTCCATTTTTTTTTCTGGAACACAAACTTTATTTTAGAGTCTTAATGATGAAGAGTGCATGCAAGAGCATCAATGCAAGCTCAATAACGCATTGACATATTCCAAAAAATCACCTAAAATATTCAGAAACACATTAAATAAAATAATGAAAAGTCAATGTAATCAAAAGCATTTTAGACAATGTGTAACACCATAACAGCAACATTTTTTTTTTTAAATATCATGCTCTTAATATAAAAAAAATGAGGTAAGGGACACAATATGGACAAAGAACTTAGAAAAAATGGCAAGGGGCTGTGTGGCCGTTTGAGGCCGGGTTTGAGAAGCAATGAGTGCGACCGCTGCTCAGTCTGTCATCCACAGTTTCACAGCCAGAGCCCAACCATCTGACACGACTATCTGCATTTTGTAATGACAGTAAAATGAATAGTAAAATCTTGAAGTTATACATTCATGACACATTCTGTTTCAAGAAGAATATGCTACTCACCGCATTGAACTCAAACTGTGCACCTCAAGCTGGTGGGAAAATTCTTTTTCCCATGCAGAAATCATTTGATATGTTCATCTTTTTCTCAAGCACAAATGTTATGAGGAATGAGTACCAGAATAGTGTAAAAAATTTGAACTTTTTATATACCTTGTAAGTTTTATATATACATATACAGTGGGTACGGAAAGTATTCAGACCCCCTTCAATTTTTCACTCTTTGTTATATTGCAGCCATTTGCTAAAATCATTTAAATTAATTTTTTCCCTCATTAATGTACACACAGCACCCCATATTGACAGACAAAAAAAGAATTTTTGAAATTGTTGCAGATTTATTAAAAAAGAAAAACTTAAATATCACATGGTCCTAAGTATTCAGACCCTTTGCTCAGTATTCAGTAGAAGCACCCTTTTGAGCTAATACAGCCATGAGTCTTCTTGGGAAAGATGCAACAAGTTTTTCACACCTGGATTTGGGGATCCTCTGCCATTCCTCCTTGCAGATCCTCTCCAGTTCTGTCAGGTTGGATGGTAAACATTGGTGGACAGCCATTTTTAGGTCTCTCCGGAGATGCTCAATTGGGTTTAAGTCAGGGCTCTGGCTGGGCCATTCAAGAACAGTCACAGAGTTGTTGTGAAGCCACTCCATTATTTTAGCTGTGTGCTTAGGGTCATTGTCTTGTTGGAAGGTAAACCTTCGGCCCAGCCTGAGGTCCTTAGCACTCTGGAGAAGGTTTTTGTCCAGGATATCCCTGTACTTGGCCGCATTTATCTTTCCCTCGATTGCAACCAGTCGTCCTGTCCCTGCAGCTGAAAAACACCCCCACAGCATGATGCTGCCACCGCCATGCTTCACTGTGGGGACTGTATTGGACAAGTGATGAGCAGTGCCTGGTTGTCTCCACACATACTGCTTAGAATTAAGGCCAAAAAGTTCTATCTTGGTCTCATCAGTGTGTGTAATATAACAAAGAGTGAAAAATTGAAGGGGGTCTGAATACTTTCCGTACCTACTGTATATGTGTATATCTGTTGTGGCCGAGACACGAAGTGGCTGGCGTGTAGTGCAGGCTGGTGGGGCTGGTGAGCAAAGTGAGCAGGGGGCGAACCCCCTAGTATATATATATATATATATATATATATATATATATATATATATATATGTATATATATATAGTCATAAGCACAACAAGACCCACACAAAATAAAGCTTTGGGGCAGCCACCCGTATATTGTTCCTGGTTGCAATGAATAATTGTAAGGTACTGATTTGTACAGGTTCAAGTCCACAACTGAACTGATTTGCTGGCATATAGATGATGGCATTAAGGGAGAGCAGAGGAAGTGACGTCATCACTGGGGCTGGAACTAGTAGTGGTGTCATTGAAGCCAAAACCGGAAGTGACATCATCATCAAAGAATACACAGAATATTTTTAAAAAATTAATTAGCCCATCTAGTGTCCAAATACAACTCACATGATAGCCCATTTAACACTCCATGTGCTAGCCCAAGTAATACCCACCTGTGTTGCCCTCGTAGGCCCTAAGAACAAACTTTCATACAGCCCACTCACAGCCCTCTGCCCAGATAAATTCCTTCTAATCCACCTGAAACCTCTGTGGGCTCTTCATGAACATGCTGGCTGGGATGAAAGCCAATAGGATGCACCTGATCACAATTTGGAGTACCACAGCAAAGGGTCTGAGGCGACTCTCTCAATGTAAAAAGATCAGCGAAATCGTACAACGTTTTAATTTGATGTTTTCATACAATGCTTATTTTTCTTCAAAACCATATGTCATATACTGTATATCATTTTTTACATCTTCGACCATTTAATGCAAGTACGTCAAACAAAATACCTTATATACATCTGCCCTACCAAGAACAGCAGTAGTTCAGTTGTGTGTTAGCAGTTGACAAATAAAGCTGATGTAATGGCACACACTTACAAATTGTAAAACTGCATAAACATTCAATGGCCTGCAAAATCGTGACTGGTGTTCATTCAGGAGAAGTCGTGTTTCTTTTGTATATTAAGTTAGGTACTGGCGATATTTCCACAAGTAGATATCCATTCATCTTGCATAGATGACAATTTCCAATAGTCTCAGCAATTTCTATAACTATAAACAAATCTCAGGGCCGGAGTTTTGACTGTGTTGGAATATACCTGTGGACCAATAGCGAACGAAGTGGGGGGTGGTTTGGGTCTGCCATAGGTGGCCGGGGGGCACACCCCCTACTTCTTATATAAATAAGAGACTTCAGTTTTCAATTTTTGCAAACCTTTTTGTTTTCACATTATCATTATTGGTTATTGAGTGTAGATTCATGGTCAAAAATGTCAAATGTATCCATTTAAAATTAAATTAAAAACATAATAAAGTGTTCAGAAAGTGATGAGGTCTGAGTACTTTCTGAATCCACTGTATATAAAATTTGACATTACTGCCACAACACAACAAGACACAATCTGGGCACCAAGCTGTATGACCAGATGGACTTGGTAATCTTCCTTATCTAATGGTCCGTTTCATGTAATCAGTGGTTAATAGGCAGTTTGGCCCAGTGGCTAAGGTGATAAAGCTAATAACACAAGGCTGCTGGTCCAGATCCCACTGCTGGCTCACATGGCCATCCACGTACTTGTCATTCGATTGTAGGAATGCAAATCTTTATAAATGTATCTCATAGCTGACTACCCAATCTGGTTGTAAGAATGTGTAATTCGATAAGCCGTCTATTTAGAGAGCAAATGAGGCAATGGAAAGAGAGTTTTTAAAAGGACACATTCAATAAATCCCGCTGGCAAATCAGAATATAAGTGTTCAATTTATGAAATGACAGGTAAAAATGACTATTTAGTCCACCTAAGTCTTTATATTATAGGATGACGAAGAGCAATTTATAGATTATATTTTTTTAACATTTGGGTTTGTCAGTTACCATTTTTTCCTTGTAGCTCCAGGAAATTAAATCTGCATGCTTGTCTATTGTGGAGTTTACACTTCCTGTCCATTGTTTTTGGTTTTTGTTCCTCCCCCATTTTAAAGTTGTGCATGTTAGATGTATTGGTGTCTCTAAACAGCAAAGTATGAGTGTACTTATTGTGAATAGGTGTGAAAATCATATCCTAGATAAGTAATATTTGCAAAAAGGACTGAGAGATGAAGGTACAAAATTACGTCTTTAAATGGACCAAAGTGAAACCAGAAAGTCAAAAAGTCTGATCATCATAATGCAAAAATGCTAGTCAAAACCCAAGGTCCTATTTTCTGGAACAGCTTGTTTTCCACAAGGTAACTCGTGAGCTAATCACTATCCTGAACAATCCATCCACCTGTTCATCTTCAAAGTCTGCTTTATACATTATAGGGTTACAAGGAGCAATTTACAGATAATATATTTTTAACTTTTGGGTTTGTCAGTTACCACTTTTGTCTTGTAGCTCTGATTGGATCCTGCATAGTACAACATCTCATTCTCTGATTCGTCACCCTTCACAGAAGAAAAATATATTCTAACATAGTGAACATAGAAGAATGGCTTCCTGTGGCGCTTGTTCTGTTGCTGACCTGTATGACTCTGAGTTGTACTTTGTACAGTTTGAATGCTTTATGCTTTTGCAAAAGGCAAAAAATTTATCCCTCACTGCAGTGTTGCAGTAAATGCCAAGGCTGACCACATTTCCACCCCTTCAAGGATTTTTCAGTCAATGCGTACATCCCAGTGTAGGTGAACATCTATGCCATCAACAACAATAACATTTATTTCTATAGAACATTTTCATAGAAAGAATTTAGCTAAAAGTGCTTTTAAAGATACTAAAGAGAAGTTTACAAGGAAGGAATAAAAGAAACAAATAAGATGAGGTAAGAATAATAATAAATAAGTAACAAAGAAAATATAAATTAAATAAAAATAAATAAATCCATATGATCTTATAACACATATAGTGCCACAAAAAGCAGATGCAAGAGTCATAGAAAAGGTTTGGAGCAGCCACCCATATAATGTTCCCAGGTTGCAAAAGGGTAAACTGCTAGCACTGATGTGCTCAGAGCGGAGTCCAAAACAGAACTGATTCATTGGTTGTAAGATGGCGGTTTTATAGGCCAAAACAGGATATGATGTTAGCAGGGGGCCGGATCTGGAAGGATCTTCCTCCATAGGCTAGGACCTGAAAGTGACATCATTAAAAGTGCCAGAACTGGAAGAATCCTCCTCCATGGGTTCAGGACCGGAAGTGAAGTCATCCAAAGGCCCAAAACTAGAAGTGACGTCATCAGAAGGGCCTCACCGCGTAAATAAATATCAGGGGGGTTCAAAAGGGCGACCTCAATATAGAAAAAAAGTTTAAATTTCATCACAAAAATAACAGAAACTACGAGTATTAAAGTAATACCGCTCAAATGCAATATAACCAAATTAATGAGTTTGTATAAAATATCAAATTGATCTACATATTGAATTGCCTTAAGAAGTAGTCAACTTAAAAGTCAGTCGCCTTAAAAGGCGGGTCAGCCTAGTATATATATAAAAGTCAATGTATGTGTGTGTGTATGTTCCAGCATCACTTCCGAACAGCTGGAGTGATTTTCATGAAACTTGGTACACATGTTTCTCATTGTTCGACTAAAAATACTGTAGGGTGAAATCAACCCTAATCCCCATCCTCTTCTTGGTAGGGTGGAGGCTGATCTTGTTGTCTTCTATGCATGTTACACTCGGAACGACCACCAGAGGGCGAACTGGAGATGACTGCCTGTATTCTTTATGTTTGAGCAGCACTGCACGCCTGTTGCTTTTGAAATTAAATCGAGTTGGCTGGTTCTGAGCGTCAACTGGATGATAACATACATACAAGACCGTAAGACAAGCACATTAGTGAGTCTTCATTGTTTGTTAATTTATTTTTATTTTTAAAGTTATGTTTTTTTTTTATTTAATTTTTCTCAAGCAATAAAAAAAAACACTTTATTTTCCTCCCGGGCAGTGCTGGGTATTTCAGCTAGTATTAAATGAGATCAGCAAGAAAGTAAGGAAATGTCACCACAGTCAATGCTTAAGATAAGTGAAAGTATGAGGGAAGAACCAGGAATGGCATTTGAAAGTAGCAACTTACTCTAGAGAGGCATAGGATGATAATAAGCAGAAGAAAATCTTAACATTCTTTCTGCTTCTGTAGTGGAGAGAGTAAGAGTGGACAAGTGAAGCTGGGAGCAGATGAGTTAGAAGTGGAGTTCTTTTGGGGGGGGGGGGGTCGCGGTGGCGCATTGGTTGTGCTGCTGCCTCACAGTTAGGTCACCCGGGTTCTCCCTGCGTGGAGCTTGCCTGTTCTCCTCGTGTCTGCGTGGGTTTCCTCTGTTTGCTCTGGTTTCCTCCCACAGTCCAAAGACATGCAGGTTAGGTGCATTGGCGATCCTAAATTGTCCCTGGTGTGTGTGTGCCCTGTGGTGGGCTGGCACCCTGCCCAGGGTTTGTTTCCTGCCTTGCGCACTGTGTTGGCTGGGATTGGCTCCAGTAGATCCCTGTAACCCTGTAGTTAGGGGATGGAGTTCTTTTGGTTTTTGCGATCGGTGATTCAAAGCAAGAGAGTGCTGAAAGTCAAAATTAGGCAGGGAGTTGGAAAAACTGTAGAAAGTGCATTACTATTTTAATGTTGTTGTTTTTTTATATATATTAGGGTTTTTAGACTTTCAGAAAATCTGTCAAAGTGAAAGCTTGGATAATAGCTGTGCATATGCATTATACAATATGAACTATTTCTAAGTGAGCCCAAACCCTTACTTTTATAAAGTTATAAATGTCTATCAAGATGCAGCATCTAAGCGGAAACTGCTTGATCAAAAGACAACTGAGATAAAATAGGAAGATTCAGAGCCACCACCAAAATAAAAAAAAATACTGTAAAACTGTTTCATATTAACATAATGAACATGTTTAATAGTTCTTTATATAGTAATTTAAAGAAAATATATTTTAGAAATGTTCAGTCAGTTCACTCGCTGTTAATAGCCAAATGTTACTGAATCATGGCACCAGTCATTCCAGCTACTGTATATTTAAATTACAAATGGTAAGATCATTCACGTAGTTTGGATTAAGCATTATCTGTTTATTTAGCTCTAGTTATTACACCATTCATAGTCAAAGGTCATGTCAGGTTTGGGCACTCATTTATGCCAGACATTCAGTTTTGCAACCAGCTGTCTTCAAAAAATGGGGAAAAAACCTGAAACACCCATGAGAAATGTAAGAATGAGCTGGCAGACTCCTCACATAAGATGCCTCTGCTTGGATCTAAACAAGTCGTCTGTTGACCGTGTGACAGCAATACCATTATTGTCTTTGTTTTATAAATTAAATAAAGATCACTGATACCCAGACTACCCTATGAGTTAAAATATAAGCCAAATTCAATTGATGTATAACCAAAGAGGACAAACCTTCATTATTTGTTAAAATGTGCAGTGGCTGATTTCAACAGCACAAAAAGCAGAGAAGAAATAGAAATTGGGTGTAATTTATTACAAAGCAAATCCTGAGCTGTATGGCTTGGTATTGTCAGCTGTGTCACTGTGAGAGACACCTAAACTGGAAGGTGACATTCACAAGAAATAAAGTGTTATCTTGTCTGTAGTAATGTACTACTGACTGATTCATTCTTGAAAAACGTATTGAGTTCCTGTATTTAATTTATCATACGGAAAGACAACATTCAATTCAGAAAAAGAAATAGTTTAAATTACTGTAAGTCACTGGGATATTTCAGGATATCTTTATAGTAGTTCATTTTCTGGAATAGCTTGTTTTACACAGGGTAACTTGGAAGTTAAACACTATCCGGAGCAATCCGTCCTAAGCATCTTGGTAACCCTTTGGATTCAGGAATGCTAATAGTTCAGCTATTAGTTGCTTATTTCTATCTAACAGAACTTTAACAACTTATTGTTTGATTTAAATAAAACTTTCAATGCACTCTCAGGGTTGCCCTCATCTGGACAATCTTTATCTCAGAGAGAAAGTTAAGATATTATAGACTGTGCTAAATGAATATTTCCAAACAGTATACTTGAGTAGATTATTAGGAACACCTGTACACCTGCTTATCCATGCAGTTATCTAAAAAACCAATCATGTGGCAGCAGTGCAATACACAAAGTCATGCAGGTACAGTTCAGGAGGCTCAGATAATATTACCATCAAACATCAGAAAGGGGAAAAAATGTTATATCAGTGATTTTGACTGTGGCACAATTGTTGGTGCCAGACGGGTTATTTTGGGTATTTCTGTAACTGTTGCTCTCCTGCGATTTTCATGGAGAGCAGTCTCTAGAGTTTGTTCAGAATGGACCAAGAAACAAAAAAACATCCAACGAGCGGCAGTTCTGCAGACAGAAACACCTTGTTGATGAGAAACGTCAGAGGTGGATGGCCAGACTGGCTCAAGTTGACAGCCAGACAGGCTGTGGTAACTGTGCTGAGCACAAGTCATTTCCTGTTCTTAAAGATGTGTTATTTCTCTATGATTTACTTAACATTCAGTACGTTCTAAACATACGGACATACAACTGAGCGCGTTAAAGCACAGTTTGAAACCGTGTGCCCTCCTTACCTTACTCACTAACTGAGACTAATCTGTAGTCGGAGAGGCAAGAAATAGTTAGAATATTCCATTTCAGTTTGGCTTGTTGGGGTTGTAACAAAAGACACAAAAACAAAGTCAAAGGGTTGGGGGCTGTCCCCGTTTGGTAGTGCAGACAATAGGTCTTTACAGACTTGAATCCAGAATAGAACTGACTAATACAGAAATAGGTGGTATGTACTATATGTATATATATATATATATCTATACTAATAAACGGCAAAGCCCTCACTCACTCACTCACTCACTCACTCACTCACTCACTCACTCACTGACTGACTGACTGACTGACTCATCACTAATTCTCCAACTTCCCGTGTAGGTAGAAGGCTGAAATTTGGCAGGGTCATTCCTTACAGCTTCCTTACAAAAGTTGGGCAGGTTTCATTTCGAAATTCTACGCGTAATGGTCATAACTGGAAGTTGATTTTCTCCATTTACTGTAATGGAGTTGAGCTGGAGGGGCGGAGTTTCGTATGACATAATCACGCCTCTCACGTAATCACGCATTACGTAGAAAGCCAGGAAGAGCTACAAAACGCGCTTTAGAAAACATGCCTTATATAATTAAGAAGGCAGCGAAACAATTAGAAGCGAGCGACTGACATATAAAACCA
>JANRMT010062820.1:9679448-9703135 GCA_026402145.1 Polypterus bichir lapradei
ATATATATATATATATATATATATATATATATATATATATATATAATGAAATAGCAGGAAGTGATGTAAAAAGAAAGTGGCCTTCTGGGATCGGAGTGACATCATCTGGAGGTGGGACCTTGAGGGGTGGAACCGGAAGTGACATCATAAGGTGTTCTTTAGCCAGAAGTGATTATTGGACTGATTCTTCAGTCGTTCTGCGGGGAAAAGAGGAGAAAGAGTTAGAGCACAGCGCCAACCCCTGGTCTGGCAGGAACATACAATTATTTGAGCCCGTAAACTGTCTCCTAATCGCATGTGTGTAACAGTGTTATACAAACTTCCCATATACTATGCACTAATTTAAAGGCAATCATTAAACACATCTAAGAAAATACCTCCATCAACTTAACATGACCTAAATAACTGGCAAATGGCTCCTGCACACATTTTATTAAAATATAAAAGAGGTTTATAGGGTCTGTCACACATATGCGATTGGGTGGCAGCTAAAGGGTCTGAATAAGAGTAATTCCACGCCAGACCATGGGGTGGCGAGATGCACTGATTTTCTCTCTCAATCCTCTGCATACTATCCCTTCCGCTTCCGGCGCCATTGATGATGTTACTTCCGGTACATATGATGATGTCACTTCCAGTCCTGATGATGTCTATTCCAGTTCTGGGCCTATTCGTGCAGTCACTTCCGGTCCCGATGACATCACTTCTGGTTCTAGTCCCGATCACATTAATTCCTGTCTCGGCCTTTAAAGTCGTCATTTTTACATCCTTAAATCAGTTTTGTTTTGGACTTGAACCTGAACACAACTCAAACCAACTCATTTTGCATCCAGGGCACAATATACGGGTGGCTGCCCCAAACTTTTTGAAGTCTTCTGTGTATTTTTGTGACAAGTCATCATTATAAAGAGTATAATAACATTTCTACTTGCATGTGCTATTCACTGTACAAAATGGTATTAAATAGTGGAGCAAATGAAATGTCGATAGACCAGAGCACTTGGATTCCAGTTAAGTTCACGCGCTGGATGTCTATTCTGTATAAAACTTATTCACCACTGGAATGTATGCATTTTCTCTGAGGACTCTGGTTTCCTTTTACAATTAAAGAGAACCTTCTAAATCAGAAGGAAATTCTAAACTACAGTGGTATAAGAACATCCCATGATGAGAAGAGAAGAGGACCTTATTGCCTCAATGTAGTTGCTAGGAATTTTTCTTGATGTTTCATCCATAAACATAACAAATGTAAATAACAATTGACCTCACACACAATGTACGGTATGGGACACCATCCCAACATTATATTCAGTCCCAGTGAAGAGTAATACTGTATATTGCACAAAAGCACAAATATATTCAAGGGTAAGTCAATAATGATTCACACTTTTGTGGTAATTTTGTTTGATACAAATTTTTAGTTTCAAGGTCTGTGTACTTTAATTCCATCTTAAGTATTGAAATGTTTCCAGATCTGATTCAAACAGAATACAACAGCTCCCGTGACATTTGTTTTCACTTTGAAGTGTGTGTTTGTAGCTTTTTCCATCAACATCTCCTCGCTGTTAAATAGTCTTTGAGCAAATTGTAGAAAAAAATATCCAAAAAATGAGCCGCTCATGTTGTGCCTCCTTGTTATCTGAAAATATATTCATGTCTCCTCTGCAAATTCACCTCAGTCTTAGCATGGGATTTTTATTGTACATTTGTGACAGCTAATTAGAACAAGCATTTTAACTATATTTCCTTTATTCTCAAACATTCCTCAAGTTTATTAATACAAATGAAATAAAAGCTGTTATATCTCCATGAAGGTCTCTCATACTAGCAGTTTAAAAGCCTATTTGTAAGGTGGATTCGCCTCATTTGACAAGCTGTTAAGTTTTTATTTTTTCTTTTGTTTGACTGCAGTCTTACAAATTTAATTTTCAGAGCAGACACTGTTTGCCATTTTGTCTGGCATATCATTTCTCTAAAACCTTATAAAAAATGAATGAGAAGACTATTTCTTCAAGATATTGGGAGGGTCTAGGAGTTGCTTTTATTTAATCTGTACATTTTAGTGCTTTGAAATTTTTATTACTGTTTCACTTAATCCAACGGAGCCATCTTCTGAACTTGGTTTTTCATTTGACAACAGGAACATTTTACACAACGCAGGGACCAGCCTCAGATGTGAACCATTTTCAGTGGTGCCTAAACGATTACATTTTTTGATTAATGGCGATCCTAAATTGTAATAGTGTGTGCTTGGTGTGTGGTGTGTGTGTGTGCGCCCTGCGGTGGGCTGGCACCCTGCCCGGGGCTTGTTTCCTGCCTTGTGCCCTGTGTTGTCTGGGATTGGCTCCAGCAGACCCCTGTGACCCTGTAGTTAGGATATAGCGGGTTGGGTAATGGATGGATGGATGCTATATGACCTGAAGAATTAAATATAAGTCAGTCTTGGGGTTCCAACATTTCACAGATACAAACTAGCACATAAAACCCATAGTTGGTTCTTTTCAACTGAACTGCAATTCATTTTCAAATAGTGACTTCCATTTTTTGCTTATAAATAAAGCAAACTAATCTTTACCTGAATTAATAAGTACCAGCTGTCACTTATGCTAAAGCACCATTTTGTCACTTCTTTCAATTGTGCTTTTGTTTGCACACGTCACCAAACAGATATCTTCGGTCATAGGTGGGGTTCGCTTGCTACTGGCAAAGACAGAGCTGTGTGGAGTGTGACATGACTGCAGTTGACAACAGATGGCATCACTATTGTGACTATATTTAAACATGACTTTCCCAGCTTGCAGTATTCCTTGGTGAATTCACCACTTTCAATGTCTCTCTGTAGCATAATTAGTTTCTAAATTCTAGTGCTAGGTTTGTGATTTTGGTTTTGAATTTCTTTTTGTTCCTGACTTAGAATTCTCATCTTTACTGGTTTTGTTTTTGGTATGATCTCACGGCTTTGACCCTTGCCTGGTTTGACCATGTCACAGTTTAATGTTAGCCATTTCCTGGTTTTTTATTCTCATAATAATCCTCTGAGATATTCTACCAACAGTAAGTATGAAATGGGCATTAACCTTTGGTGGGGCATTATAAAATACAGTGAATCACAGAACAGGACAGTATCGAGTAGCCCTATCAATGATTGCATTTACATGCATACACAAAACCAGGATAAATAAGCTGAGAAACCCGGCTTCTTAAAAACCTACGTTTATATGTACTAGTCCACTTATGGAGATCTTTGTCAAAATGCACAGATGTCATGCCAATGCGCTATAAAAGGGATTAGACATCATTGACGGCCACCGTGAGTCCGAAAACAAGCATAGATTTGACGTCTCCCAAGCAGTGTGGGTAGCATTACTTTTAAAATTAATGTAGTTACATTACTTATTATTTCCAAAACAGTAAATAAATATATTATACTGTTACATACAATAAAATGTATTGCATTACGGTGTGCTACTTTGGCATTACTTTTTCTTCCTTTATATGAAAAACTGCACATTTCACTGGCTAGCATTTGTTTTGGAATCCTAAGCCCATATAGGAACATTCATGACTCTGACCAGAATCAGCTACATCTGATTGTTTTCATGTGTTTAGTAAATTATTTGAGTCCTTCATAGGCTGTGAAGTAAATAATCCATCTCCCCTTTTCCATTACCCAAAGTAAGCCCTCAAAATTTCGTAGTATGAGCACTGGCCACTGCAACACCCAATCACACTGTTTCTTTATATCTATAGCAAATAGCTGGATGAGAACTAAACTGGGGTGGCGCAGTGGTAGCGCTGCTGCCTCGCAGTTAGGAGATCCGGGTTTGCTTGTTCTCCCCGTGTCTGCGTGGGTTTCCTCCGGGCGCTCTGGTTTCCTCATGTAGATTAGGTGGATTGGCGATTCTAAATTGGCCCTAGTGTGTTTGTGTGTGTCCTGCAGTGGGTTGGCACCCTGCCCAGGATTGGTTCTTGCCTTGTGCCCTGGGATTGGCTCCGGCAGACCCCCGTGACCCTGTGTTCGGATTCAGCGGGTTGGAAAATGGGTGGATGGAGAACTAAACTGACAATTTATTAATGTGTTTCCGTTAACGTATTGCAAACAGCACACTATTTTCTGTTTGGCGGTGCGATTGAGTCCTGCAAAGGACTGGCATACCAGTACGTGTTCTTCTTGCCTTACACCCAATGCTGCTGGCGATAATAGCACAAGTAGTTTTACTTCAATAAAATAAGTACTGTGTTAAGTTACTTGTTACATTAAAAAGTAATTGGACTTCAAAATGTACATTACTGTTACGTGTTACCCACAACATTGCTCCCAAGCTTGTGTTGCTGAGCTTAGCACTGTATATTGAGCTCATTAACATCAATTTAGCAATTTCTGAAATGTTCAGACAGATTATTTCAAACAGGAGAATCAATAACGTGATCACCCAAACATTTGCATCAGGAGATTTATCTTGTGAATGCTTCCACCATCTTCTATCTATCGCTGTTGAAAGTGTGTCCAAAGCTAACACATGCACAGGCAATCAGAGTGCAAAGGACACGTGAAGACTACAAAATGCTGAAGTTTTACCCAGTTAAGGGTTTACATGGCCCAATAACCAGGTTGCAGTGGTGAAATCAATGTCTGCTCTCTGAGACCAATAACCCTGGATTTCTAACAGACATGGACAAACTTGTTGTTACCCCTTCGTGAAAAAGAAGAACCTACAATTATCTCTGAAACTTGAAAATGACAAATGGAATTGGCATCCATCATTGGTTAATCCGTATTTAACAAAAATCAGACTTTGCTTTAGAGTTTTTATTCAACAGAATATTTCAAATAATAACGCAAATGAAAATGGCTTGGACAAAAATGATGGGACCCTTCACCTAATATTTTGTTGCACAGACTTTAGAGGAAATTATTGCAAACAAGAGATTCCTGTAGCTCTCAATGAGACTTCTGCACCTTATTATTATTATTTACATCTATTTAGTGCTTTTCTCACTCCTCAAAGCTCTTTAGGGAGTGGGGAGCCACTTCAATCACCTGGAAAATGTGACAGCAGCCATTTTTGTGCGAGTATGCTCACCACACATTAGCTGTTAGGTAGTGAAGTGGTGAGAGAGATAGCCAATTAGAGAAAGGGAATGTTTAGAGGGCCAGAATGAGTAGACCATGGTGTACAGTTTAGCCTGGACACTGGGATACACCCTACTCTTTAGGAAGGATGCCCAGGTCTCCCATCACTGCACTGGGGCATTGTCATCCACATACAGACCATAGGTTAAATGCCCCCTGCTGGCCTAGTCAACATCTTTTCCAGGAGCAACTCCTAGATAGTCTCCTATCCAAGTACAGACTTAGCCTCAGTTGGATGACCTCTTCTGAAGTGCATGTGGTACTGGTCCACTTTCCATAAGCAGACTGCTCCAGCAGTGTCAGGTTTGAAGGGGCCTTCTTCAGACTGCATGTTTTAGTTATTTTAATAAATATATGATAGGACTTAAATCAGGGCTCATAGATGGCCACTTCAAAATAGTCTGATGTTTTGTTTTTGGCCATTCTTGGGTGGTTTTAGCTGTGCATTTTGGGTCAAAATCCTGTTGGAAGATCCGTGACCTGTGACTGAGACAGAGTTTTCTGACACTGGCCAGTACATTTCACTCCAGAATGTCTTGATAGTCTTGAGATTTCATTGCTCCCTGCACAGACTCAAGGCACCCCGTCCCAGATGCAGCAAAGCAATTCCAAAACACAACCAAACCTCCTCCATGTTTCACAGTAGCTATGGTGTTCTTTTCCTTGAAAGCTTTTCGTCTTGCCAAAAAGCTCCAGTTTTATCTCATCTGTCCAAAGAACATTCTCCCAGAAGGATTGTGGCTGATCAATATGCATTTTAGCAAATTCCTGTCTGTCTTTTCTATATTTTTCTTTCAGCACTGGAGTCCTCCTGAGCTTTTTCTCATTTAGCTTTCTGTCCCTCAAAAAGTGAAAGATGGCACAATCAGACACTGCTGGACCTTGACCTTGGAGTTCAGCTTGTATCTCTTTGGAAGTTGTTGTTGGCTTTTTGTCTACCATTCTCACTATTCTCTCCATTCTAGGCTCGATTGTCCTCTTGCAGCTGAATTCAGAGCAGTTAGCTACAGTCCCACTGACCTTAAACTGCTTAATAATATTTACAACTGTTGTCACAGGAATATCAAGCTGCTTGGAGAGGGTCTTATAGCCCCTGCATTTAACATGCTTGTCTGCAATTTTCTTTCTGATCACCTCAAACATCTCTCTCTCTTTTGCTTTTTCTTTCCATTACACCAAACAGTGTGTCACTACTTTTCCACATTTTATTAGGCTAAATGACTGATTGCAACGATTGGCGACATGTATGATATTAATTATAGAAAATGGGTAGTTTGAAAAATCTTAAGATCTATGATTTTTTCTATGGGTACCAACAAACGTGTCCAGGCCATTTTAGAATATCTTTGTAGAATAAGCAATCCTTGATCTTTTTTCACACTTGCTTTGCTTTCCTCAATGACATATCAAAGGCTAATCACTTTTCAGGAGGCATACAGCACTTTTTCAATGAGTTGTAAGGGGAGCAAAAGATTTGTCCACGTCTGTAAGAGTTTACATAGCATTTTAGAAAATGGGTTGCTGTGAACAACCAGGTTATTAAAGTGCACGTGAACACACCGAATGCAACAACATGCTTTTGAAGTACAGGACAGAATTCTTGGAAGAAACCGATACAGATCTCAGAAAAATGTTAAAACTCAATACAGAAGGCAGCTGAGTAAGTAAACAAACCTGGATCCATGCTTGTTTTGTTCTCCATGTTTAGTATGTCCTACACTAGGAAGGACTGTAACCAAGTCAAAATCTGGATTTTTAATTTTGAATCAATTTAAGGCAGCACAGAACAGATTTTCTACACTTCTGGCATCTGACTATGTGTCTGTCCTATGTGCACCCATTAATCAGTCATAATTAAACGTTGGTGGCATTGTGGCGCAGTGGTAGCGCTGCTACTTCGCAGTAGGGAGATCTAGGTTCGCTTCCTGGGTCCTCCCTGCGTGGAGTTTGCATGTTCTCCCATGTCTGTGTGGGTTTCCTCCTACAGTCCAAAGACATACAGGTTAGGTGCATTGGCGATTCTAAATTGTCCCTAGTGTGTGCTTGGTGTGTGTGTGCGTGCCCTGCGGTGGGCTGGCGCCCTGCCCGGGGTTTGTTTCCTGCCTTGCGCCCTGTGTTGGCTGGGATTGGCTCCAGCAGACCCCCGTTACCCTGTAGTTAGGATATAGCGGGTTGGATAATGGATGGATGGATAATTAAACCTAACAATAAACCCAAAGAATTTTAACCAAAATTATCTCATAAGAATACATTTTTACACTTCCTTCACCAACAGTGACTTTATAAATTTGTTTTTCAACAAAATGTTTCAAACAAAAATACATGAATCAAGCAAATTTCTTTTAAAGGGTCTTTTAATGTTCCAATAGTTTCAAGTCTGCTGATATTTTATTATGAAAAGAAGATTTTGTGCTATATGACACTATGACTTCAGAAATATAAATTGTAGGTAGGAATAAAAAAAAAATCATTCCTTGAAATATTTCCTGATATTGTCAACCATTTTTTCACAACGAGAAGAAAGATCGAATCACTGATTAGAAGATGTCTCTTTATTAAGTTTCGTATGTTCTTGTGTTCCACCTTACTCTTGTAATGAAATAAATGAAGCAGAAAGTGCAAAGGTGGATGTTATTCAGTTTACTTTTGCACATTTAATTCAACTCTAAGCAATTCATGACATCTACAAATAGAAGTTGCCAATTTGATGCATGAGCCTGATAGGCCAAAGGAGCTTGGTATGAAATGTGATTGGAGATAACCGAATATGTAATAGAAACATACATAGAGAGAGAGAACTCACATTTTTAGCATTGAACACTTTAATTTTTAATTTATGACTTCAGAAATGTAAATTGTAGGTAGGAATAAAAAGAAAAAATTTTTTTGAAATATTTCCTGATATTTTCAATCATTTTTTCACAATGAGAAGAAGGAACAAATCACCAATTAGAAGATGTCTCATATAGCATGTCTATCTTGCGTCTCCAGCCCTGGAAAGGTGTTTAAATGATATTTTGTCTTTTATGCTTTTGTTATGGATTCATTTGGATCAAGCTATGTAAATGTGCTAACGACATGAATGAATGGACCCCCAAAGTCGCATTTATTAATTGTGACGTGGTCTAGCCTAAGTATGCACACTGCATTACAACGCTCTGTCTTCACTGCAAACAAAAAAACTTTAACAGAATGTCCGAGGTGGCTTTTCCGTACATTTGAGGGTGATTTAAGTCACCAGTTAGCTCATTCTCAGTTCATCTTGTGTAAACCTTGCAAACAGTGCAACACTTCTACCACTGCAGGAGAGTTAGGGTTAGGGAAGGGTACATGATTTCATTATTTATTATTTGCAAGTGCGGGCCCCAGATCCCTGCAGTCTTCTCAGGTCAAACTGCTTAGAAAGTTATAATGAATTAAACACTTTTGGTAATCAGAACAAGGGCCGGAGGGAGCTTGGAGGCAGTGAAGAGCATTTTGATCAATGTGTTTCCAAGAGTAGAGACAAAAACAAAGCCTGCATATTTAGAATCACTGGAAAAATATGGACATAACTTCATTGTTAGCTATTTAATGATGCCTAATATTATAGGGGCAACTGTGCATTGGAAACATGCAAATGCATTCTCAATGCTTTTGGCCAGGTGAAAGAAGTATAGAGAACAACAAATGCAGCTGATGGTACTGTTAGGAAATCCATCAAAGTCGATCATCACACTGCACATTCCAAATATTGCACCAGTGTAAATTCTGCAGTAAACCTAATTAACTTGTTTTTCAGGATGTTGAAATAATGCCAAGTGCCTGTAGAAATTCCAAATGGACACAGGTTCATTCAGAAGTAGCTTTGGATGAGGTGTTAGAGTGAGCATACTCACCTATACTCATTCAGAGAAGGCTAATTTGGGCTCCCAATTCACTTAACTCACATGTATATTAAAGGTTGCTGGAAACTCACACAGACATCTGCCTGGGAATCAAGCCCAGGTCCCTGGAGACATGAGGCAAAAGTACTAATTGCTTCACCATGGTGCCACCATCTGTTGGAAAACATGTAGCTAAATCAATTAGATTAGTGTCATCAGTGAGAAATCCCTCAAGGGGCTGTCTCTTTCACATCCTAACACAAAGAAGCAGGCCATAAACTAAGAATTTCTTTTAACTCAACTGAGTTTGTGGACAACTTGTCCATGTGAGATCTTGAAATGGAGAGAGGCAAAACCATGAATAATTTCTCAGTGTTGTTAAATAGATTTTCCGCAGCACAAATGCACCATTCTGGGTTCATGCTGGGTTTATGCCGATTGCAAGAAATCTTAAAATGGCCCAATGCGTCAAATTCAAGATGACGTTGAGGAAAGACAGTACAAATTTATGGCTTCCTCAGGAAATAATATAGAACAAAATAAAAGTCAACATTTTATTAATTGGCTTCACAAACCTCTGAATGGCTGCCAAGATGCCCAAAAAAACTCCCCAGAAAAGCCATAAAAAAGAATGAAATGCACCAATCATAACAGATTCCGAGGCTAAAGAAATAGCCCTTGGCTCTCCACCAAGCTAAATAGATTTAACCTGTTTTAGTAAACGGATAGAAACACTATGTAACTTTAGCTTCATTTATAAATCTATGTTTATTTCACTTAGGGGAGCTGCACCATAATTAATTTGTTCAAACACCCTTTAGCTGCAAGATGATGGCATTGTATTTTTTACAATAATAATCTGCAGATAATATCAATTTAGTCTTATACTGTATGTTCATACATAATTATTTTCCTCTCCGATTCTTTTTTCAGATAAGTGACTTTTTTGGTACTTTTATTGTTAACTTACTGAGAAGTCAAGCAAAATGACACCTTTTATTGGCTAACTAAAAAGATTACAATATACATGCTTTGGAGGCAAATCAGGTCCGTTCTTCAGGCAAGATGTAATCATCAAGCAACAGAAGTAGGGGGCTGCTGTGTGAGTTTCTTGTACACACGTAGTACTGGGGATCTGAGCAGCTGTCAAAAGAATGAAAGAAGAATATATACAAAATATACAACCGCTCTCAAGGTAAAACTGAAACAGCAAACTAATTCTAAGTCATGCAGAACTTTTCTTTGTTTTAAGATAGACGATTCACTAATGCTTTTCAATAGGAGGTTTTGGAATTTAAAAATTTGTACTGCACAATATGTTAGATAGCACAACAAAAAATTGTCTTGAAAGAATAACTGTATAAAATTTCAACAAAATCAGTCCATGGGGGCAGAGTTGTTACATGTGGATAGACAGACATGGCTATTGCAATAGGTGCTCCTTGCAATATCTTTGAAGACACCTGAAAACTGTACTCAACATGACATTAGATACACAAAAGTGATATTGCTAATGGGTTCTTCATGTCATGTTGATTCAATTAAACAGCACAAGCTGAGGCTCCAGAAAGCAAGTGACCTGATTTTGATGATTGGTTTGATCATTCTCTTTATGGAGTTTTTGAATTCTCTGTGTGTTTCCTCTTTGATTTAATCGCATTTCTAAAAATAAATGTGCTAAGTCAGATATCAACTCCAAATTGGACTATTATGAAAAATTATGGGTGTGTGGGTATTTTCCGGCGTACCATCTGAGACAAGAGAACGTTCCATGTGGAAGCTCTCAGGGATCTGTCCTTGAACTGCTTTTTTTTAAATTTATATAATAGAAATAGATTCTAGTGTAATTAACAGATGACTAAAATTGTAGGGATAGTAGATACTGCATAAGCAAGAACAGTTCAACATGTCTTAAGAATTGGGCAAACACTTAGAAAATGCAGTTTAACTTAGAAAAGTGCTAAGTGCAACACATGGGCAAAAGGAACGTCAATTATAAATACAAGATGGGAGACACTGAGCTAAAGGAAACAACCTCTGAAAAAGAGTAAAGAGTTCACACTGACACCAAGTTCAGAAGCAATTAAAAAATCAAATAAAATGTTAGGTTATATCATTGTAGCTGCATTTGTCCAAAATTACCAAAGTTCAGCACAGCTCTAGTTTGCAAATGGAATTCAGCAAAAGCTTGATGCGTTGAAATGATTCCACAGACAAAATATCTTCGCTTTTAAAAGCTTTAGTAACAATTCAAACTGAAGCAGTTCACACAAAAAAAGAGAAAATTTATATAGCAAAAAAAGAAAAGTTCTTGCTTAAGAAAAGTTCTGTTTCAAGCTTATTTATCTTGTTTCATTCTTTAAGTTTGCCCATACAGTTAACCATTTCTAAACATTTAGAAAACTGTACATCTATCCGATTTCTATGCTGTAAATGGGTCTTTCAGCCCCTGCTAGCACCGGGACTTTTTCGAAACAACAATTAACTTAATTAACACACTCTGTCTTAGTTATAGCAAGAAAGCTCTATCTCTTATTATCTTACAGAGGGTAAAAGGCTATACCATTGTCTATGACTATGAAAGAAAAATTATATTCTATTCAAATTAAGCAAACACTAATAAGAGTTTAACTCAAAGCTTTAACTTTCTAAGATTGGATCTTACAATCATAAAAACGGTTGAACATAAATCAAGAAAGATTATGCTTATAAATGTACTATTATACTATTATAGTGCCTTATATATGTACGAGTGGGAGCGCATCTGGAGTACCGTTTGCCATTTTGGTTACCATGCTACAAGAAAGACATAGCAGCACATTGAAGCTGTGCAGAAGGGAGCAACCAAGTGAATCCCAGAACTTAAGTACACATCCTATTCTGACAGGCTCAGAGGTTTAAACCCGTTCAGACTCAAGCAGAGGAGAATTTGTGAGGACCTAATCCAGGTGTTCAAAATAATCAAAGGCGTTGGTAAAGTAGATCCAGCAGAATTCTTTTGACTAAATGGTGGATCACGCATGTGAAGACACCAGTGGAAGTTAAGTTGGAATTGTATTTAAGACTTAAGTCACAAAGCACTTCCTTACTCAAAGAGCTGTGGGAATCTCCACATAAACTACTGATTTATGTAATTGAAGCAGAAACCTTAACAAACTCTAAGAAGTATCCACATGAGATATTTCGACAGCTTAGCTATTAACTAATCAAACAAGCTTAATGGACTGAATGGTCTACTTTCTTTATTAAGTTTCATATGTTCTTGTGTTCCACCTTACCCTTGTAATAAAATAAATGAAGCAGAAAGTGCATAGATGGATGTTATTCAGTTTATTTTTGCACATTAAATTAAACTCTAAGCAATTTATGACAGATAGCAAAATACCCGCGCTTCGCAGCGGCGAAGTACTGCATTAAAATTTTTATTAAGAAGAAAATTTAACCTTTTTAAACTGAGGGAAAATATGACAATAATTATTTGTTAAGGATCTCTTTGTATACCATGTTGTCAGTTCGGCCCTCCGGTTGTAATATGACCAAGCTGTGCGCTGAGCTTACTCTTGAGCATGCAACTTGCAGTTGGCCATGTGAACAGTAATTTTGTCTAAAATCTCACAGCTTGGATTGCTGCTGTCATAATCAGTTTGAGGTTCATGGTTTGTTTCAATTACGACAGTATTTGCAGGACTTGTGTTGAAGTGACATTTGGCATCTGTCAAGTGTTGTAAGCTTACAACCGGTTTCATCGATAACTTCACATCCAGCTTTTGAGAGTTTAAACATTCATAAACATCAAAGTGTCCACTACTGAAATCGTCACCTGTGAATCTAAGATGTTTAAGAGGCATTGGCGGTTGTCCAAAAGTGTAAAATATTTGGCCATTTCGGTACACTTGAAAGCTCCAACCAAACAATTCAGCGGCAGCCATCAACTCACATGCAGAACCATAGGTGAAGGGCTTAAGCATTTCACTCTTCTAGTGCTCCTGTGTAGTATAATTATCTCCTGTACCGTCATCAGTCCACACCTTGAACCTGTCCCAGTCATTCAATACATAAGACACAATGTTCTTCCGGATATCAAGAGTGAGCCTGATATGGCCGTGCAATATGTAACACAGAGAATGGAAAAGGAAGGTGCCATCTCCAGGCATGGAAACCACTCGGTAAGTGACAGTTCTTTGATCGATGGTGATTACATCAATAGACATGGTAATGGGGGTTGGAATGATGAAGGAAATGGGTACCTGAGTAATGTAAAGTAAGTGTAAAATACCTATACAATAACTATAATAAACAATAAAACAGCGGAGAAGCCGTGGATTAAACAAAAAGGCTGTAGTTATCAGCAGGGAGACGTGAATCCCGTGGTGAAGCAAGGAAGGGAATGTAGAGACTGGAGCGACGGACGGCCTTATATAGGCAGGCAGCCAACAACGTGGGAGGCGTTGGGATGGGGGACCCAACGCAGCCTCACATGGTGACCAAGCTGCAGGCTATGGACGTATATATGTACGTAAGTAGGATTCAGTTAGCGTTGGGAACCCGTGTACCAAATTTCTTGAAGATGGGCCCATAAGTAACGAAGACTGTTGAAAAGTTCAATATGGCGGCCGACAGTGGCATCATACCACCGAAATAAGTACGTACATTGGTTTCGGTTAGTGCAGGGAAGCCGCCTACCAAATGTCGTGAAGATGGGGCCGTAAATAAGAAAGTTCAATATGGCGGACGTTGTTGATCGTTATGACCGTTACGCGTAGAATTTCAAAATGAAACCTGCCAAACTTTTGTAAGGAAGCTGTAAGGAATGAACCTGCCAAATTTCAGCCTTCTACCTACACGGGAAGTTTGAGAATTAGTGACGTTGGAAAATTCAATATGGCGGCCGACAGTGGCGTCATACCATCGAAATAAGTACGTACATCGGTTTCGGTTAGCGCAGGGAAGCCACCTACCAAATTTCGTGAAGACGGGGTCATTCTTCTACCTACACGGGAAGTTGGAAAATTGTGACGTTGGAAAGTTCAATATGGCGGCCGACAGTGGCGTCATACCATCGAAATAAGTAAGTACATCGGTTTTGGTTAGCGCAGGGAAGCCGCCTACCAAATTTCGTGAAGATGGGGCCATAAATAAGAAAGTTCAACATGGCGGACGTTGTCGACCGTTATGACCGTTACGTGTAGAATTTCGAAATGAAACCTGCTTAACTTTTGTAAGTAAGCTTTAAGGAATGAGCCTGCCAAATTTCAGCCTTCTACCTATACGGGAAGTTGGAGAATTAGTGATGAGTCAGTCAGTCAGTCAGTGAGTGAGTGAGTGAGTGAGTGAGTGAGTGAGGGCTTTGCCTTTTATTAGTATAGATACAAATACAAGTTGCCAATCTGATGCATTAGCCTGATGGGCCAAAGGGGCTTGATATTAAATGTGATTGGAGATAGCCAGATATGTAATATAAACAGAGAGAACTCACCTTTTTAGCGTTAAAACACTTTACTTTTTAATTTATTTTAACTAAAATAAAATTGTAATGCTAATCTTTAAATATTGTTATTTTTATTATATCTTTCTTAGACGTACACACAGAACCTGTGTTCTGCTCCATGTCTCCTTACTAATGAAGAGGCTGCAGAGTGAGTCTAGTATTAAAAACATAATTGGAATGAACTGAAATATTTACTTCAGTTACTTAAGAAATATTGAAGTAGTAGGATTGTTTGTGAACTTTATCAGAAAATAGTGAGGTTGATTATACGCTGCTTACTTGTGTCTTGGCCATGCCCCTCTCCTTGGGGCAGGATACTTGGATGCTGGGCAATGACTTCCAAGGAACACACATGCGGGGCTGCTCAGTTAGTCAGAATTTAAGCAAGTGACACACATTCTCTTGTTGCCTGGTCATTAAGTGCTTCCGAGTCTCACCTTGTGTCTTTTTTCTCTGTCTTTCTATCCTGGTGTTGGCTAACAGGAGATAAATACGTTTCTTCTTGTGTCAATGGCAGTAACTTTGGTGAAAGTAAAACCTCACATGTTTTTCAACTTTTGAATGTATTGCTGCCGTAAACACATTACTAAAACAGTTTTTTTTTTTTTCATGACAAACATTTGGCGGTATTTGGCATTTACCTTTAGGCTGTTTATTAAAAAAAATAAACCGTAACAGAAAGAAATATTACAAAGCAAAAAAAATAAAATAGTGGAAAATGATCCACTTTTTATGCTCTCAAAGATGTGAATTCAATATTTTTAATAAACATATTTATGAAAACAGGTCCTCCCTCCCCAGGTTTGCTTCCTGGGTCCTCCCTACGTGGAGTTTGCATGTTCTCCCCGTGTCTGCGTGGGTTTCCTCCAGGTACTCCGGTTTCCTCCCACAGTCCAAAGACATGCAGGTTAGGTGCATTGGCGATCCTAAATTGTCCCTAATGTGTGTGCTTGGTGTGTGTGTGTGTGTGTGCTCCCAGTGGTGGGCTGGCGTCCTGCCCGGGGTTTGTTTCCTGCCTTGCGCCCTGTGTTGGCTGGGATTGGCTCCAGCAGACCCCCGTGACCCTGTAGTTAGGGTATAGCGCATTGGATAATGGATGGATGGAGATCCTCCCTGCGTGGAGTTTGCATGTTCTCCCCGTGTCTGCGTGGGTTTCCTCCCACAGTCCAAAGACATGCGGATTAGGTGCATTGGCGATTCTAAATTGTCCCTAGTGTGTGCTTGGTGTGTGTGTGTGTGCACCCTGCAGTGGGCTGACTCCCTGCCAGGGGTTTGTTTCCTGCCTTGCGCCCTGTGTTGGCTTGGATTGGCTCCAGCAGACCTCCATTGTAGTTAGGATATAGCGGGTTGGATAATGGATGGATATTTCTGAAAATAAGTACTGATCAGGTTAATTCGTGAAAGCGTTCACCAGTAACTTTACCAAATATTTTCCTGTAAATTCACATGTGGCTGGCATGGGCAAAACATTTTATTCCATGGCTTTGTAATGCTATGCAAGGTCAGCACGAGTTCACAGAACTGTGGCAGCCATGAATTTTCACACAGGCCTACTCTAAGATTGCTGTCCAATTTGTTTCATTCATGCATGATGTCGGGACCTTATCCAGGCAGATCTGCACCTGCATTTGTTTAAAAAAAAAGAAGCCTTGCAGCATTTTCATTTATGGATTATTATGAGTACTGCCACCAGGTATATAACACTGATCCCTGTGTGCTGGCAGCGCAGCACTGCAAAATTAGATAATGAGCATGCATAATTAGCCATGTGCTGTCCTTACAAGTCAAAACAAGCCTCAAACAAGTCAGAATGAGACCCTGTGAAAGAATAATCATAATAACGTAAGACTTCATATCATTTACAAGGCATTTCTAACATTTTGAATGGGGTAAAAAGTTCAAAGTATCTGCACAGATAGTTCAAAAAACAAAAAAAGACATTATAGCTGGAGCTAGCCAGGCCGCGTGGTGTCCAACCTAGATGTCCAAGATTTGTGTGAGTACAATTATATATATTTACTTGCCCACATAGTAGTGAAACAGGACAGTGAGGAGGCTCCCTACTCCTGACATCACACTTCCCCCTTTCCTCGGTCCAAACCCTCTGTCTCGGATTAGCATGAATATATCGCTCCTGCAAGCTAAATATTATTCTTAGTGCTATGACAGAAGTCGTAAAATCAACTGGAATGTTCAAGCAAATTATAGGAAAAACCTGATCTAAGTCTATGAAGTAGTTCTCTTGTGAAAATCGGACAGACAGTCAGACGTTGGATTTTATATATATAGAGAAGTTACTTATTTCTAGTTTGTGGCCATTTGGTGTATTTTGTTTGTGGTTATTGTTCCGCCTGTGTTTTTTGTTATTTGGAGAATGCAATGGTTAGCACTGCTGCTTGACAGATTAGATCACATATTTGGCAATAATAATCAGTTCCTCATGGTTGGCAGCAGCTTCTCTAGCCCTCAGGGATACTTAACAGTCCATTGCTCCATTATAGTCCATTCAAAACTAGTTCAGTTCTTCCTTCTCCTTTGACTTCAAAGCATTTTGTGGAGTTCAGCGAAGTTCCAGAACTTTTCCATGATTTCTCTGAACTCACGACTCATTACGACTGAAAAACCACACTGGTGGTAATTTCTATGACTGCAGACTGAGAGCTTGTGCAAGCCATGTAGTTAATTAAGAAGTTCAATTATGAGTAGACTTTGTCTTTAATTGGCAATTAGCCACTTTGGCACTCTTGAACCTGGGACGTTAAGGACACTTGGGCCATGAGCTTAACTTTAAGACATTACCAACTTATGTAGAATGTTATTTATATAAGTGTTAAATGAAATGAAAAGAACTTTTGCTACGGTCTCAGGCTTTCTTTTCAGCTCCTTAAATATGAATTTGTAAGTGTCACACATACAGTAATGTTTATACATGTTATTTATTTGTCTTGCTTTCTGTCTTGTAGTTTTACACAAACCATTATGAGTGAAGCTGAAGTACACCCTGGCTGTTAAAACATTATTTTACTTTTATAAAAGTTTATTTTAGAGCTCTTTTATAAGAAGCAATTAACAGTCTATAAAGAAAGAGAGAGATTGGGAGTATGCACTGATTATAGCACAATGCTGCACCCACCACACTGCAAACCACCTGGATTGAGATCCCGATGAAGCCCTGCAATGGGTGACACCTCAGCACCACACTAAACACTGTAGGTTTTTTTATGGTGGCTGGAGTGCCAATCCTGCCACCAATCCCAGAGTTTTCCCTGCAAGATGGAGGGCTGGATGAGATTAACGTCATACCTAGGACAGAGCAATTACAGGTTAAGGGCCTTGCTCAAGGGCCCAATGGAGTAGAGTCACTTCTGATGGGATTTGAAACTGCAACCTTCCAATTGCCTGCACAGATCCCTAGCCTCAGAGCCACCAGTCTATAAATATTTAATAATATTTATTTAATAAAAATATATAACTTTCAATAATTTATTATTATTGAAAATGCCATGAAGAGGCAGCAGAAACAATTCAACAAGACCTGGACATTTGTCAGAACTGAGCAAACACCTGGAAAATGCTACACATGGGCAACAGGACCATCAATTATAAATACAAGATGGAAGACACTGAGCTGTAGGAAGAGACCTCTGAAAAGGATTTAGGGGATTATTTTGACATAACGTCCTCATAGTTTAAGCAATGTGCAGAAGCAATTAAAAAGTCAATAAAATGTTATATCATAAAATCATATCATATGCTTGAAACTGTGCAGAGGAGAGCAACCAAGTGCCTCCCAAGACTTAGGAACATGTCCTACTCTGTCAGAAAACTGAACCTGTCCAGTCTTGAGCTTAGCAGACTGGCATTGACAAATTAGATCTGGCCAAATTCTTTCAACTTAAGGGTAAATCACATTATGAAGGACACCAGTGGAAATTAAGGCAAATGACAGTTAAGAATTGTATCAGTTGTGGGAATCTGGAACAAACTACCGAGCCATGTAGTTTGGGCAGAAACCTTGACAACCTTTAGGAGCCTTTCCTATCTGGATGAGCTAATGGGACAGCACAGCCATTAGCTAAACAAACTGGCTCGATGAACTGAGTGGTCTCCTCTTATTTGTCAAATTTCTTATGTTAGATATATGATAACTGAATTTTTACCAATGCCTCATAGATAACATTCTGAACAGTGATGTTGCTATTTGGTATTGTAACAAAACTACAGTACACAGGACAAAAAGTCCATTCAGAAAGTCTCAAAAAGAACTGACTTAGCATTAAATGGTGATAATTTAGCATCTTTGTAATAAGTCAATGTTCAATCAGATAGCAGGCATTTAATTATTTACAACATGAACTATTTGAGAAGATAAACTGCCTCTGAACATGGGGTTTGTGAGAACAGTCTGTGTCTCTGTAGGCTCTTTAATCATAGGACACGCTTTACTTCTGCAGAAGTTGAAGTCGTTCTCTATAACTGATCGAAAGTCAGTTATGCAGATAACTATTATAAAGATCATAAGTAATTGACTGTACTACATACATTATAATACTTGCTTAAATTGATGGACTTTTCATGGCCATGTTTCAGTTTAGGTATCCAGATTAAGGTCGTTATTAAAAGCCTTTAAATACTCTATTGGAAAAAATAAATAAATTACTAATAGAAATAATAAAACCCTAGTTATACATTACTGTAATGTTGTATATCATGTTAAAATAGCTTCTGATAATGGATACCTAAACTAAGACATTTCAGATTTCTTCAGACTTGCAAATAAATAAGTCATAGCTTGAGATGAAATGCAAAAAATAAGTCTCTTCGACTTCATATAAAAATCATGCAAAGTGGCAATAACATTTTTCAGTTTTACTATTTTATTATTTCCAGTTCTAATTTGCATACATGGATACATTCACAAAACTGCTTAATCCATATCAATTTTGGAAAGGCCAGAAGCCCATCTCAGCAGCACTGGTCACAAGGTGGAAAACAATTCTGGATGACAGTAAAGAGTCACCAATATAAATAACATATAAGGCTTATGGATAATGGCAGAAAACGAACTCAAACACATGGAGTTCATGCAGATTTCCTTATGAACAATGAACGGGCAAGGGAACCTGGGTTTGTGAAGCAGTTCTAAATACATAACCATTTCCAGGCTGATTCTTAACATTTCCAGCTGTATTAAACTTTTTAATTATTGTCCTGATAGTGAAAATGACCATTTCCTACAAAGTACCTATTTTCTTATAGACTTAACTAGGGGGCTTACCCCCAGCTCGCTTCGCTCACCAGCTCCCCTTGCCTGTGCAAAAAAGAGGGGGGCTGAACGCACCCCAAGGAGATGCGGTTGCTCCTCCAAAACCCCCTCTTAAATGGTGATACAATGGGAAACAAATACAGGTTTTTTTTAACCTCCTTTTTACTCAATCAGAAGCTGTTTGCTGCTACTGCTGCTGCCGTGCCACGTGATCTGCATCTCGCACAGCGCTTTGAACATTTAAAAGCCTGTACAGCAGCTGTCTTTCTCATCTACTCTTTGTCTTTTATTTCCGGCCCTGGGTGTGGTTAAATTTGTTGGCACAAAGTCTCATTTTGTGGGACGTGAGTTCTTCATATTTTAGTTTATAATTTAAAAACATAATAAGAATCTGAAAATCTAACATCACATTAAAGTTTGATAAATTCTGAAAAGAATGATACCAAACATGTATATGCAGGTTTTAAAATAAAGCCAATTTAAAGAGTGACAAAAAACGTCACATAAAATTGTTGCACTTTTAGGCTTAGGATTTTATATATATATAGAATAGATTCTAATTTGTGTGCTTCAACATAGAGCAAAATGGGCCTAATACCAATGTTTGTGCAGGGCACTGTTTGCCCAGATCCACACTGGGCCCATTTAGAGTCACCAAATAATCTAACGTGCACATCTATGGAATAAGAGAGGAAACTGGAATATTCAGAGAGAACCCCATGCTGACATGAAGAGGTCACTCAGACTTCATGCTGAAAGTGACCAGAAGGGAGTTAATGTGGAGAATCTCCTGATTTACAAGTCAATTGGGAAATATTAAATCTATATTAATCTAATTCAAATAACAATACGTCGATACTTTTCTCTGTTGTTCTTACTGTTTCTTTCTGGTTCTTTTTAAGCCAACATGCTTCTAATTATTTAGCCATGATCATTAGTATTTCATGTGTAGGCTTTATAAAACAGGCGATACAAGGTGTCTGAATCTGAACGTTTCTTTGCTTTCACAGATTTCCCTCATCTTGAGACTCCTAATCATCTTGTAGACTGCACATCTTACCTCCTAACTGATTCTCATTTTGCTTTCCCTGTAGGAGCTATGCCAGTTCCTGATCAGCCTTCATCCTCTGAAAATACCACCATGCTGAGCCCCGTATTAAATGCATCCAATGGAGATGGATCTGAGACTGAGACAACATCAGCAATCCTGGCATCTGTCAAAGAGCAGGCAAGTCCCGCCATTCAAAAACGTTTCTGCCTATTTCCATTTGCCGTTGATGTGTTCTGCTGCCTAAAATTGATTTTTGTTCATAATGATATGGGATTGGATATTTATTAATTAATTATGAGTTGCCTACAGTAGCTTCAGGAAGGTTTTATTGAACGTGGCTGCTGGAGTTCAGTGATTTGCTCAGTCTGTTGGTTGTGTCTGTTCATTGGGAATTCTGCCCCAGTGGGCACCGTGCATTCATTTGTTATACCGTGTAAAACAGCTGCATACGTATATAGGAGTTGGCACATGAGCAAGTGAGTTGTTAATCCTTTGTGTAGACATTTCTTTGAGTCTTCCCTAGTGTGAACATGTTCTTACCCAGAGCCATGTGTGCACAACACAACATTGTAATGCAGTAGGCTCTTATATGTGTACCCAGTGAAACTAAAAATAAAATTGCTAATATTGTGACAGAATATTAAACCTAACAAGTATTATGAGCAAGTTTACTTTGTCAGACTGCCTTTCTGCCAACAGATATGTTCCCATATTAGTGCACTGGTATCTTAACAACTTTTCTTATCAGACCCTTTTCTAGCCAATCAGAATGTAACATTTGAAGCTTGAAAAGTGCCCAACAGAGCAGACATGTTTCTTTAGGAGCGATGGATGCATTCAAGGTTCTGGTGGGATTACATCAGGGATAGGCTCTGAGCCCTTTCTTATTTGCAATGGTGATGGACAGGTTGACAGACAAGATCAGACAGGATTCCCCGTGGACTATGATGTTTGCTGATGACATTGTGATCTGTAAAGATAGTAGGGAGCAGGTTGAGGAGACCCTGGAAAGGTGGAGATATGCTCTAGAGCGGAGAGGAATGAAGGTCAGTAGGAACAAGACAAAATACATGTGTGTGAATGAGAGGGAGGTCAGTGGAATGGTGAGGATGCAGGGAGTAGAGCTGGTGAAGGTGGATGAGTTTAAATACTTGGGATCAACAGTACAGAGTAATGGGGATTGTGGAAGAGAAGAGAAAAAGAGAGTGCAAGAAGGGTGGAATGGGTGAAGAAGAGTGTCAGGAGTGATTTGTGACAGACGGGTATCAGTAAGAGTGAAAGGGCAGGTCTACAGGACACTAGTGAGACGAGCTATGTTATATGGGTTGGAAACGGTGACACTGACCAGAAAGCAGGAGACGGAGCTGGAGGTGGCAGAGTTAAAGATGCTAAGATTTGCATTGGGTGTGACAAGGAAGGACAGGATTAGAAATTAGTACATTAGAGGGTCAGCTAAAGTTGGACAGTTGGGAGACAAAGTCAGAGAGGCAAGATTGCGTTGGTTTGGACATGTGCAGAGGAGAGATGCTGGGTATATTGGGAAAAGGATGCTAAGGATAGAGCTGCCAGGGAAGAGGAAAAGAGAAAGGCCAAAGCGAAGGTTTGTGGATGTGTTGAGAGAGGACATGCTGGTGGTGGGTGTAACAGAACAAGATGACGAGGACAGGAAGATATGGAACAAGATAATCCACTGTGGCAACCTCTAACGGGAGCAGCCGAAAGAAGAAGAAGAAGAAGAAGTCATTCATTGAGTTGAACTGAATATATGCGATCTGTTTATACTGTATGCTTATCTTATTATACAGGGTGGTGCAAATCTAATTATGCAGATCCAGATCGTCTGGATGACTTTGAATTATGCGGGGACGATTCCAGTTCAGCGCTAAGACGATTCTTCATGTCGTCAGTTTGCACACTTCTCGATGGTCTGGGATTTTTCGGGTGATTTTCTATGTAATAAACTTAATAAGTTATAGTGTAATGAAAATTGCATAATTAGATCTGGACCACCCTATAGAGTTAAGACATATGTGATCACATTGTCTAGTTACGTATTTGGGGCTTACAATATTTGTAGCCTCTTGGCAAGGGATTTTCAAACATTATATACTCATATAAATGTGTGGTATTTATTTTGCATTTACTGATGTAATTACTTATAACATAAATTTCTTTAAACAACTGAACAACACACATTTACAGATATAACTGTTGACGTTGCTCTTTGTGCTATGGATATCATCTCACTTTTGAATTAACAGTCCACTCCATTTTTTTATCTGCCCACCATACTATTTATAGCCAAGCGCGTAGTCATACATTTTTGATGAAATGAGGTCTTGAGACACCCTCTATACTGTATTAGTTTAATCTGAAGTCCTCAATTATATTGTGCCATGTCTGGTCTGTTAGCATTGCTAAAAGAATATTTTTTCTTGAAATGGTGTGCCCACTCTGTGCATCACATCTCAGCAGTGTAGCCTGTTGCTGTTTAATACCTATTAAAACTTGAATGGATCAATCCATATCATGACAGCTTTGCTCTTTAAACTTTTTACTTTTCTGCATTCAGGGAGAGAAGACTGCATTCATGATCTGCATATTCTCTGCCATTCTGTCAAAAATCAGAAGTTATATTTAGGAGTGGAGTTGTTATTCTTGTCAAATTGATTGAATGTCAGTTTTTGACTTGAATATTCAGACTTTAAATTCTGACTGTAATTTGCACCACACACTTCAAGGTTGCACCAAGCATTACTGGTAGCAATTCCATCTTTGGACATCACTCCTTCAGCATTGGAAAGGTGCTACAATATATAAATAAAATGTATTATTATTATTATTATTATTATTATTATTATTATTATTATTATTATTATTAT
>JANRMT010062820.1:9707325-9717713 GCA_026402145.1 Polypterus bichir lapradei
TAGATAGATAGATAGATAGATAGATAGATAGATAGATAGATAGATAGGCCACCCAGAGAAGCCCCATTTTATGGATGAAAAAAAATAAGGATAAGCAAATAAAACAAAAAAATGGTATGGGGGAGTACTGTCTCTTTCAGCCACACGTGGGGACGTGTGGCGGGTTTATAAACAGGGTTCTTTGGAAATTTAGAACAGTTAAACCACTTGAAGCTGAGCACGTTCAGGCCCTGCCAGTAATTGGATGGGAGACCAAATAGCAAAAAACTTGGGTTGCTGCTGGAAGTGGTGTTGATGAGACTAGCAGGCTGGTTCTTACTCTGTGGTATGTGTGTATGTGTGGATCCCAATGCTCAAGTACCATCCTAAAAAAAAACAAAGTCCTGACTCTCTGTAGTCATAAAAGATCCTTGGCCATTCTTTGAAAAAAGTATTGTGTATCCCAATGTCCATGCTGAATTGTCCACCTAGTCATTCTGGCCCTCTAATTATCCTCTGCCCCTAATTGGCTAACTATCTCTCTCCCCAGTACTCCCAATAGCTAATATGTGGTGAGCGTACTGGCGCAAAATGGCTGCTGTCACAGGTGGTCAGAATGGTTATAATCACTATATAAATGTAATGAATTATTATTAGTATTATTAAGAGATGGTTCTAGTCTTATTCTTCATGCTTCCAGGATGTTCTCTGGCTCCTCATGACCTCTACTTGGATTAAGTGAATATGAAAATAAATTGATAGATTAATATTATAATAATCTTGTATATAATATTGTAACGTTAATAGCTATTATTGTTAAAATACAAAATTATTCAGGACTTCTTTTCAATCCTGTCTTAATTCCTTCCTTTTGCAATGTGGTAGCTGAATAGCCTTTCTCCCTGCTGAAAATTGTATTATTATTATTATTATTGTTTTGTAGTTTCTTTATTCTTCTCAAGTGCGTAATGTCATAAATCCAGTGCAACGGCTCAAGCTGCCAAAATAGACAAATGTGATTGGTACTGTTTAGCGATGTTTTCCTCTTAGGCAGGGTGCAGTGAAATCCCATTGTGATTCAATCAAATGACAGTGCAGAACCGCCTAGCGGCATTAAGCTCATTTTATATTAATTCCTGCCTCTACTTTCTTTCTTCATTGGTGTCATTTTGAGACACATCAGATAAATTTAAAATGTAATCTCCAGTATGTTTTCATTATGGCTTTTAAATCATAATTGTATTCTCTTCCTAAGAAAGCCACATCCTAAAAAAAAAAGAAAGAAATGTGAAGCTAAACATTTTCCCTGTATGCCTGTGATTTTAACAGGCCTATTGAAAACGCCTCATACATTGCCTTACTGTAGAGCTGTGGAATAAAGAGAATCTGCCTTTGTATTGCAGGTGACAAAACAGAGTAAATGAGATTTTGAAGTCTTATATTTCTAGTGACAGCACCAGAATGAATTCTGCCGACAACATTATCATTGCTTGCACTGGGTGTTCAAATTACAGCCTCCCTGCCGCTGCCCAAAATTCTCTCTTGGAAAAGAATAATGGAACGTGCAGTCATCCTTCAGTAAAACAGTGATTTCTGTATGTCGTCATTTTGCATTATGACAAAGAGAAGAGTTAAGACCGTGCCTGATATTCATATAATGCTGGATATTGAGAATCAGCAGTGTATCATCTGACCTAGCCATTGAATATTAGTGAAATACAGAGGTATGTGTCTGGTCACAAGGAAGATGAAGGACCAAGAGTGAATTATAGTTATCTTGCTAGAGAAACTGAGTCTGTTAGCTCAGACTGAGGACACTTTACAGGTGCATGCTTAATTATGATTAGGTCAGGGAAGAATGAACCTGACATGTGACTCATGTAGACAACCAATAGATATTGTCAAACATTATCTGCACTCTCCATAGGCTATCAATTTCTTAGAGTCAACTGTTCAATAAGCCCCAGCACCAGATCAGATAGTGGTGTTGTGGGGTTTAAAGTACTAGGTGGGCTATGGTATAATAAAGTCTCAAAAAATCCAAAAAGGAACAGTGAATCCGACAGTGTGGTGTGGACGGTTTTGTTTTGGATGGGGGACGGATGGGATGGGTCTTGACGTGGTGTTTGGAGGGGCTTAGCCCAGCTAAATGATCCCCTGTAGCCGGGGCCTATTGCAAAGGCACTTCTAAGATTTGCATGTATCAGGGCCTAAGCCTACTCTTTGAGTTTGGTGTGTGTTCTTACACGTATATAAAATTAAAGGTAAGGGGTTGGGTTAGGGTCCCCCTTAGGGTTTTGCTCACATATATAAAATCAAAGATCTCCCTTTTGCGATGTCCAGCGCATTCAAACATGACAAAAGATTGATCAGGGTCTAGATCATATATAATTCACAAAAGATCAGAGGCTTAGTGTATGGTGGACAAAAAGATCAAAATAGATCAGGGGCACCAATGGCCTTTTGGAGTTGGAGATACCAGTGGGCACCATTAGAGATCTGTGTGACCCCATGCCCTAATTTATAGCTACTTGTATCACCCCCATTGTTTTAGGTGACACCATTTTGGAGCCCAGGTCTTTTTTGTGCTGTGGCTTTGAGTTCATTTCTGACTCGCTTGTCCTTTAGTTTTCATGCAACATGGACCTCCACTGGAACGACACTGTACTGTATAGAGAGGCAGGTAAACTGCTTTGTGACTATTTTAGTGTCAGTAATTGTTTCAGATAATCAGCAAATCTTGTAGCATATGGTAAAAAGAAATATGCAATAAAACATTTACATTAGACAGTTATATTTAATTGACTGTTTGCATTATCTTGAAAGTTACTGTCATTTGATGTCTAATTCCAATGTCCTTGTTTAGAAGCAGATGTTTTATGCATCCAGGTCTAGGAGGCAGCATGCATATAAATAACGAACAGTACGATCCAAGCAGACAGCTGGACACTTCTGCATTATAGCCAGGGCTACTGATCAGTAAATGCAAGGTCCCAAGTTCACATTTCTCTTCCATCTGTGCTGCTCATATGGCCATGTGTTATACAACCTGCTTGCTCAAAATCTGTGATCCCTATAGAAAATGTTCAACATTCCAAAAGATGTTACAAAACAGCATATTGTGACCAAGGTTTGGTCATTATATTGTTTTGGAATATTTCTCTTATAACTTGCATGAAAATAAAATCATGAAAAGAAAACTTTCAGACCTTTTAAATAATTTCTTTATTAAAAAGGCAAATGATATTTCTTAAAATAATATTTCTGATTACTGATTTCAAACTCATGGTCCGTAGTCCTGTTCCAACTTGGTTCCAGGCATTTAATTCTACTTGTAATTAGGCAATCACAACTTTTCTTCATATTTTTTCATATATTTTAAACCTTTTTCTTTATACGTTTAACTGTATCAAAGCCATCTGAGCTATGACCTTATAACTTCTCAGTGCCACTTGTTATGCTGGTGGTAATTTCTTTTTTGTATGAGCTTCACCAAATTAAATTCTATGCAATCGAAAATGTAGTCACCCCATGTTACAAACGTCTGGAGGAAGGAAGTTTTGGCCAAGTGAATAAAACGTGTTGTCTTTATTTATTAACATCAAAACAAGAACAGAGGAGTAAAACAACTATGCACAGCACCCCCTCCAAAGCCGTGGCCTTGAAGGATGCCATCTTCACTGCCCTGGTGTTCTTGACCAAGGACATGTCAGCCTCCCTGCCTGCCTGCACTTACTGCCAGCCTCACCTGGCTTTGCTATCAATGTCTCATTAGTCAGCTTCTTTCCTCTTGTTTGACACAGCCCTCCAACGACTTTCAAAAGTCCAAAAGAAAAGCAAAATCCCCAGACCTGCTGCAATCCTCTTTTTATCCCCATTTGCATATGTGGCCCAACTTGAAATCCACCGATTCGTCTGTCCGTTTCCAGATCCCCGACGTCTCCTAGCCTAAGGCTGCCCTGAGTTTCATGGGATGTCAGTCATTGTGCCCTTTAGTTTTTTATTACTGTTATACTATTTTTATCATTCTTATTAATTATTCCTCTAAACATTACAATATTATGGCCATAAATAAAGTAAATAAATGGTAATTCATTTTCCCTTTTAAGTTGTATTTCTCCGCAATTGTATTGTTTTCTTAGCATTTTATTATTGTTAAATGATTTGAGGAGACATGCAAGACCAGTTGAGTTGGATCCCAGTACTCCAAATTTGTCTGAAATTCCCCAGTGTTATAATCAGCAGTTTTTATTAACTGTTTGTGGGTTTCTCCCAAAAAAATTAATAAAGTATGTTTCTCTTTAGGGGTTTTGAACCCAGGGGATTCTCCATCCATCTATCCATTATCCATCCATCCATTATCCAACCCGCTATACAGTATATATATATAAAACCCCAACACAGGGTCACGGGGGGTCTGCTGGAGCCACTCCCAGCCAACACAGGGCGCAAGGCAGGAAACAAACCCTGGGCAGGACGCCAGCCCACCGCAGGGCATGCACACAAACACCGACTAGGGACAATTTAGGATCGCCAATGCACCTAACCTTCATGTCTTTGGACTGTGGGAGGAAACCGGAGTACCCGGAGGAAACCCACTCAGACACGGGGAGAACATGCAAACTCCACGCAGGGAGGACCTGGGAAGCGAACCTGTGTCTCCTAACTGCGAGGCAGCAGCACTACCCACTGCGCCACCATGCCACCTTCCCAGGGGTTTCTGAAAATGACTTTTGTTTTTGTTATGATCTGGTACTTAAGTTTTATTGTGGGAATTATTTTTGACTTTTATGCATGCATTTTGTTTATTCTTTACTGCTCCGGGAATTCCTGGGCACTTCCCAGTTTGTCCTACACAGTCTTAACTCATTAAACAACTACACCGACTTAGAGAGAGACAGTACAGAAGTGTGCTTCATGGCTTAGTTTGGATGTCTGTTGATGAGTATGCCTTGTTGTGAATGGCATCAAATCCAGTGTTACAGTTTTTCTCAAATGCTAAAACACATTTCACAAACGTTTCCTCCATGTTCCCCAATGTCTAAACACAACCACACCTTCTCACTTCAAAACTCAAACTTTCACACCAAAAGAGCAGCTCGAAGCTTTCAAAAATGTAAACACTATACACATCATTACACACTACAGCAAAACAATTGAAAACACAATTCTCAATTTGTGAGAAGGTTCTTTGTTTCATAACTGCCAATGCATATTTTTAGAAACTTTACAGTAACGGATCTTCTTAGATCTCTGCAGAGGATTAGGCATTTAGATTTGTGAGTTTCATATGAAGAGTAGTACTAGGGTGATTACATCTTGCCTGAAGAAGGGGCCTGAGTTGCCTCGAAAGCTTGCATATTGTAATCTTTTTAGTTAGCCAATAAAAGGTGTCATTTTGCTTGGCTCTTCTCTATATGAAGAGTATAAATCTATAGAAAATTCTGCATGTACACTACTGTAACACAACTCAATGCAAAAACAGAATCTATTGTACACAACAGTACTCTTGAAAACATGATCAGGGTGTGAAGTTTTTTTATTTACTTTATTCACACCACACACACACACACCACAATCACTGTGCGGCATCATGTCGCTGAGCTGCATCGGGCCACATCACCTCATCCACATCGCAGGCTATATTGTCTCTTGCCAGGCACCGCGGGAAAAATGCTCTGGAATGGCGAATCCATCCTTGGAAGGCCTCCACTGGGATGTCAACACAGGCCAGCTCCATTGCCCTTAGGAGGTTCTCTCTAGTGTATGGTTGTCTGTCATAAACCTTCCTTCTCCACGATGAGAAGAATTCCTCTATAGGGTTCAGGAAAGGGGAGTAGGGTGGCAGACAGACGTTTAAAAAGTGGTTACTGTTGGTGGTGAACCACTCTCTGATTTGGTTTGTTCTGTGGAAGCAGACATTGTCCCAAATGATCAAATAAATGTGATGTGCGGGCCCAGGATGGTGTTGTTGGTGGTCCAGGAGGATGTCTTTTAGCTCCTCTAGGAAGGTGAGGAGACGTTGGGTGTTGTAAGACCCAAGGACAGCATGCCGGTTGACAAGCCCCTCCGAACCCATGGCCACACAAAGAGTAATATTACCCCCCCGTTGGCCAGGAACCTCAGTGATGGCTCTTTGGCCAATGATGTTACGGCCTCTTTGCCTTCGTTTCTGCAGGTTGAAGCCAGCCTCATCCAGGAAGAGGTACTCATGAGGTCTGGCCATCGCATCCAACTGTAATATCCTCTGTGAAAATGTGAAAGTGCACAGGTGTTCAGAACAACAGTCAATCAGGTAGCACAGTATTGTCCAGAAGTAATGTAGGCCACTGAGCAACACAGTATGTCCACTAACTGTACTGTGAACATGGATGTATACTTACTTGCACATACTCGTAACGTAGGTCTTTGTGTCGCGCAGAGTTGCGCTCAAAGGGAACCCTATAGACCTGTTTCATCCACGTCTTTTGGCGCCGGAGAACTCGGTCTATTGTGGCCAAGCTGACATCATCAATGCTCTCAAAGTTGACATTATCGGCAATGACTTTGTCTCTGATCTCCCGGAGTCTGATGAGGTTGTTCTCACGAACCATATCCACAATGAGGGTTTCTTGTGCCGCTGTAAATATGGCAACCCTCCCACCTCTATGTGGCATTCTTTCAACTCTAAAGAAAGAAACATGTGTTGTCAATTGACACGTTTTACAATAACAACTGATTTGAAACCAATAGACTACTTTCACAGGCTTGTAAAACTGTATTGTGACAAAGAAAGCAATAGAGTACAATACCTGTTGTGTTGTCTGAATGCCCTGATAATGGTGGCCATGGTGAACCCACTCAGGTTTGGACGGACTCTTAGTCCTGCTTCAGCTATTGTCATGCCATGGTCAATGACTGTTGCTCGCATCTCGTCCATAATGATGGTGTGAGGTTGTCTTGCTCTCCCTCCTGGACCTTCTCCTCTCCCTTGTTGGCCTCCTCCTCTTCCTCGTTGGCCTGCTCCTCTTCCTCCTCTGATTTGAACTCCTCTTCCTTGTTGGCCTGCTCCTCTTCCTCCTCTGAATTGAACTCCTCTTCCTCGTTGGCCTGCTCCTCTTCTTCCATGGCCAGCTCTTCTCCCTCCTCTGACTCGAATTCCTCTTCCCCTGACTCTGCCTTCATCCATTGTGTTTGTTTGGAATCTTCAGCAAACTGTGCACTCTGTACTTACTTTTATACATGTGGTCACAGCATTAGCAACAAGTGTCTTCAATTTTGAGTCGTTGTGTGTAATGAATGACGCTAGGTGTGTTCATTGCGTTCAAATATTGTTGACTGTGGCAAGCATTTTGCATCACATGAGCTTTCATTTGAGAATATGAGCAGAGTTCTTTTGCAACTTGTGTTTTAGCAAGGAAAAATGTGTTTAGATTTATGAGAACAGAGGATTGTGTTTTGTGAATTGTGTCTTCATGTGAAATGTGTTTATGATATTGGAAAATGATGGCTAGATTTAGTAAATGTGTTTAGACAACTGGTCATTTGGTTTAGAGGATTGGCTTTTGTGTTTTAGCATTTGAGAAAAACTGTAATAATACTTTGCACCTGCAACTATCAAGAAAAGACCCAGGGGTCTTCACAAGCATGTCCTGGAAAAAGTGGGTCCTGAAAAAAAGAAATGGGTGCCTGTGTTGTTCGCTACCTTATAAACAGTTAAAGAGAACAGCAGGTACTTCGGCTCAGAATTTGATCTGATACCTTAGAGGAAAAGCAGCTTTTGGGAAAAGAAACTAAATTGAAATATGGAAACGGTGAGCAAGAAAGGAAATAAAAAATAGAAAGAATATTAATCATGCATATAAAGAGTGTCTGCAAGCCAATGATCCACTTGCACTTCTTCAGTGGAAAATAATGATAACAGCAATCATTCTAAGAGCAATAAAATGTGGCTGCTTAAAACCTCGGTTGATGGACAGTGCAATGTTCATTATAAGGCTTTAATTGCTACTTTGCATTTCCACTGTGACACATGCTAATAATCTTGAAATATTCGCCCAAAGTCTATCTTTATTAATCTAACGTCCATTGGCAGGTGATGTATACTACAGAGATACTGATGCAGTGCTTTCTTTCTGAATTTTTCTTCTGTAGCAGCTCATCATATCTCATCTTAAAACTGTCACTTAATCATTCATTGTTCTCTCGGAAAAAAAAAAAACAGAAATCCATTAACTGGGTGGCAGCAATGGGCTGCAGGCCTGACTGGTTCTGGTCAGAGGTGAAGAGCCTACAGTGTGAAGTTCACAAGGCTAAATGGAGGTACAGAGTCAGGCCATTTATGTAGAGTCTACTGATGAACTAGCATCCTTTTCAGGATGTACCCTCCTAAGTGGGGTGAACTTGAAAGTACTTCAGTCTTGCACAGCAGGAAACACTGTGTGAAAATGAAAGATGAATGCATGACTGCATGGGCTGATGCATAATGTAGAAACATCCCTCTCAGTAGCTTTATAATATAAAGGCAGGTCTGGAGTTGATATGTAAAAAGCAGAACTTTGTCTTGCATTGCCTGACTTGTGTGACCTTAGAAAACCTTTTACCTGAATCTGGTTCAGTTTTTAAAATATGCACAGTATAAGTTCAATAAGATATTAGTAGTCTTTAATTTATATTCACGTGTCAGGGAAATCTGTATGTTATGTAAAGAACAGTCAAGAGCACTGCTACAAACAGCTCCACCTACTGGGCATCCTTTATTACAACAAGCTTGAGGGTGTCTGTCATGTGACTAGCCCAGTTCAGTATGACAAGACTGGTGAATAGAATAATGCACTGATCTTAAGTAAGTCGGAGTTATTTGCACAACAGAATCAAGAAACACATCAGTTTGCACCTATCGGCATACAGATAAATGGTATAATCTTTTAATACACTATAACTTCATGTTATGTAATGGTCCCAAAAGAGTTAACTAGATTAAAAATCTATATTTAAAGAAAAAGTTCTTATGTATAAATTGTTATTGACAACCAAAAAAGTATTAATTGTCATTATCTCACCATTCCTTTGGTAGCTTTTCAGGACACGATAGGTACAGAATATCTTAATTACATACGGCAGGCATAGGTGGGAGATGCTCACTTTGAAAAACGATACATTTTGTTATTCTGCTAAACCAGTAAGGAAGTTCCATGCTGCATGGTGGTACAGTAGTTAGTACAACTGTACACCAGTTCCAGGACCTTGAAACCCTGAGCCTGGTCTACATCTCTATGTACTTTGCATTTTATTATTGTGGATTTATTCCGGACTCCACTTTTGCTCCTATATGCCAAAAACTTGAATGTTACATTTATTGGTGATTCTAAATTTGTCAGGTATGAGAGAATGTAGGACAGCATTGTGGTGCTGTTGACAGGACTACTGCTACTTTGAAGTTGCATGTTCTTCCCATGTATCTGTGGGCTTGGTTGAATATGCTCTGTCAAAGGTTACTTTGCGATGCTGCCAGCTCTCATGACCTTAAACTGATTAAGTAGATGTATATATACAGGTATGTTTATATACAGTATACATATATATAAACTGACCTTACCTTCCATATATATATTGTGAGGGATGGCTGGAGTTTCAGTCTGGCCAAGATGTCCCTCAACAGAAAGAAGGAGGAAGAGCAGCCTTTTCAGGGCACTACATCCCCCAGGACGCTAAATGGCAGCTCCCCTGGAAAGAAATGGTTCCCCAGATTCCCTCAGGGCATCATGGGACATGGAGACCGGTTCTTCAGCCCTGTTGGGTACTGTGGGCACCGCCAGGGGGAGCTCACAAGGAACCTGGGGACTCCTACAGTCATTACGACCTGGAAGTACTTTGGAGGCATGAGAACGGAAGCCCACAGTACTTCCAGGCTACTTGAGGAAGGAGGAGGTGGCGTTTGACCCGGAAAAGGAACACTTCCGGGTCAAGGACTATTTAAAGGAGTGATTGAGACCCAGCAAGTTGAGCTGGAGTTGGGTGGTAGAGTGACAGAGCTGCTGGGTGGAGAGGAGGATTATTGTGATTATTGATTATTGTTTATTATTATTGATTGAAGAATTATGGAGTGTGCGGTGCTTTGTGCACTTTATTGAAGAAATTATTAAAGAATTATTCTTGGTGCTGTTAAACTTGTGTCCAGGACGTCTGTCTGGTGGGATTAATGGGGCAACAGCGCCTCTAGTGTTCACAATATATACTAGGAGGCTTCGCCCCCTGCTCGCTTCACTTGCCAACCCCATTGTTTGGTTTTCTGGATACACACTTTTAAGATTTTTTTTTTCTTTGAATTGTTGCTATTTCATTAGTTTCACTTTTATTTCCGAACTTCGTTAAAAACAATATTTGGAATCTTTCGAGTCCTAACATGCTGAATCTTTTAAATGAGGTCC
>JANRMT010062820.1:9727713-9752818 GCA_026402145.1 Polypterus bichir lapradei
TTTATAAATTTCAAAAATCTTGTAAATGTGCCCCCCGTCAAGCTTTGACACTCGATTGATGATCTGGGGGGGTTGGAATATCCCGTGAAGCATCAAGCTTTGCGAGTAAATGACACACAATCAACAATCAAGGAGTCTGGGGAACTGGACACCCCTCTGATGCAAAGGGTTCCAACACACCACTAAGTCGATGAGCTTTGTCCCCCAGTAACACCTGCACTGCAGTTCAAAAGCAGATGCGTCACACTGTTAAAATTGCTGCGCTACTGCCATGACTGCCAGGAGAAAAGAGGTGGGCTGAGTGTAGGCAGCAGTTGTATCATCCAATTCAGTCCACCTTTGTTTCCCCACTGGCAAAAATGTCAATCAAACCTCAAAATCAGTGACGTTTCACATCAGGGCTTGTACAAAATTCAATACTACACCTTGCCAATTCTCTACGAGTTATTGCAAGGTCCAAATTCCACACATGCTCCGTCCACAGTAAGTAACCCACGAGAAAGTGCATTTCTGTAGCTCATTCACAGGTGACAATTGTGCATGCAATGCTTGATTCTTTTCATATCATAGAATAGGAGCACTAACTAATAAATGACCTACAAATGACAACCCTCGGCAAGACACTGACTGCACCACGGACAATGTACTGCACTTAATTTTGGCAAATCGCAATGTAGCCTTCATATTTGTTGCATTCCTTGAAATGCCATCTTGCACCCCCCCAACTGAAAAGGTGCAGTAAAAGGCTTTCTTCTGAGCCTTAAAGTTTTTGTAGTATAACACCAAAAAGTTGTCAAACGTTTTCCTTAAAGGTTTCAGTAAGGTCCACTTTCTAATAATGTATCAGATAATTCAGTTTAGTTAAGAAATGCTTTCCCTGCATTTCTGGGTTGGTGTGCACCGTATCTCAGAACATCCATGCAGTAGCTTCAGTCTGCCAGGGATGTCTTAGTCTGCTTTAACCAAATGCTCCAACCAGTTAAATTCAGAACAAATTGCTTTCTCATTTTGGTTGTCAACTGTCTATTAACGTCTGGGTGGTGCTGCTTTCTGGTCCTTTCTGTCCACCACCAAAATAAAAACCTAAAACGTCCACAGCATCACACATCCAAAACGGCAACCATCAAACGGCACCTCACACAGCACAACCATGTCTGAATTGTTAATGGCTGCCCACATGGTCCAGCCTTTTTCATGTAGTGGTCCTTGTATTCTTACTGACCTGTCCACTCCTTTTTCTTCAAGTGCCCTCCAGCTGGAGTTTGTGGCTACCATCCTTGTGTTGTTTCTTTGCTGATCTTTTTAACCTTCTGATTTCTCTTTCATCCACCACTGATCTGCTTTACACTTGACTAACAGAGACATACAGCACTCAATGGATACATGATTTATTTAAAATCATGTCTTGAAATGAGAGATGCCTTTAATTAGTTCAGTGTACTCTTAAATAAAAAACAAATAATTCATGATGTTTAAGGCTGAATGGGAGCTCAGTTTATCCTGTCAGCCCCATTGACAGCTGCTTTACCTGAGCACCTTGAAAAATCAATCAGCTTTTCACATGTAAACTACCCTGGAGGTCTATTATCAAGAAGCAGACATTGGCAGCATGATTAATCGAGGGAACCTCATTTGCATATAAAGAAAGCAAATGAGCCAGTGAACAGATTTTTGGAATTAAGCAAAACCAAGACATTCATATCCTAAATCAAGGAGCAATAAATAAGGTTTTTCATAAACCAGTTTACAGTTTTTTTTTTTTATCTCCTATACTATCCTTATAGTGTAAAGATGGATGGCCAGAGGTTCATGCTCACTTAAAATCTTTACCTTCTCAGCAAGACATTTTCTCAACTGGACAGACCATTCTGTTTCTTAAATTTGGTGTTCAAGCTAGTATTAGGGTGTTGTACCGTGTTAGCCATTGTGAATGTAGTGAGAAGTCAAGCAAAATGACACCTTTTATTGGCTAACTAGAAAGATTATGATATGCAAGCTTTCAAGGCAACGCAGGCCCCTTCTTCAGGTAAGATGGAATACAGAAACTGGCATTCCTTGTGTTTATATAGACACTAGGACAAATACAGCATTGGAAAACCTTTAAGTGAGACATCTTAGATGTAAAAAATGAATAGACCTCTCCAGGCTAAGATTCATTTAGCAAGAGAGGAGAACAGTGTATGGTCAAGATCTTTGGATAAGATAACTGTCCAACAAAGTCTTTTGAAGTTTCTGATAAGTTTTTCCAGATAATGTGGGTCTGTAGTCAGGTGGTCTGTGTCAGTCCGAGAGATGCAAGCAATCCTTGTATCTGGCCATAAAACTCTTGTCTCTATTTAAGCCATGTTGTAATTTGTTGTTTTAGCATGAGTTTGACTTCCCATTCTTTTCTCTCTTGCTGTGTTCTGGAGTTACCCATAAGCGCTGTGACTTTAAAGTCCCTCTCACAGTGTCCTTAGCTGTTGGAGTGGGCCGCTACAGGAACATTTGTGTTGCCATGTTTCATGTGGATCCTGTGTACGTTCATTCTTTGGTGGAGTGTTTGTCCAAATATTGAAGAAAAGATTGATATGGCATGGAAGTCACATAGAGACCTAAGTTAACTGCCACCAAGTTCAAGTAAAAAATAGCAAAACCAGCCAAGCTCCTCCAAACCCGAGCCTAAATTTTAACTGTGAGTTTACATGGCATTATTAAGACAACCACACACAGTGTCCATGGCTGTTGGCGTTGGCTGCTACAGGAACATTTGTGTTGCCATGTTTCATGTGGATCCTGTGTACGTTCATACTTTGGTGGAGTGTTTGTCCAAATAGTGAAGAAAAGATTGATATGGCATGGAAGTCACATAGAGCCTAAGTTACCTGCCACCAAGTTCAAGTAAAAAATAGCAAAACCAGCCAAGCTCCTCCAAACCCGAGCCTAAATTTTAACTGTGAGTTTACACGGCATTATTAAGACAGCCACACACAGTGTCCATGGCTGTTGGCATTGGCTGCTACAGGAACATCTGTGTTGCCATGCTTGATGTGGAACCTGTGGAGATTCATTCTCTGGTGGAGTGTTTGTCCAGTTTCTCCCACATAGAGGGCAGTGTCAGGACATTTCAAGCAGAGAATTAGGTAGACCACATTAGATGATCTGCAGGAAAATGATCCCTTTATGCGACGTTCTAGTATAAGTACACGGTCTGTATTATAAATGTAAAGACACATTTTACATCTTTTCTGTAGGCAGGGAGACGTGCCATTTTCTGTTGGTCCACTTAGGGAGTTTCAGACAATTAGTTGCTGCAGGTTTAGCGCTTGTCTGTGTGCAAGGAGGGGAGGTTCTGGAAATACATTTTTCAGCATTTCATCATAGTGTAGCAGTGGTTGAAGTTCTTTCATAATTTTTCAAAGTGCTTCAAGATGTGGGTTATAGGTGACAACAAGAGGAATGCAATTCTTGTTGTCTTTGTTTTTATATTCCAGAAGGTTGTCTCTGGGTATGACAGTAGCTCTTCTTATTTGAGTGTCTGTTGTTTTGGGGGCATAACCTTGTCTGAAGAAATCTTTTCTAAGTTCCTGCAGTTGTTCATCCCAGTCGGTGGGGTCTGAGCAAATTCGGTTGTATCATATTGCTTGGCTGAAAATAATGGAGCGCCTTATATGCTTGAGGTGGAAGCTATCACTTCTCAGGTAGGTCCTTCTGTCCGTCAGTTTGTGAAAAACAGAAGTGACAAGGGTGTTATCGTTCAGTTGAATGGCGGTGTCAAGTAAGCCGACTTCTGTTTTTGAATAATTCAGCTTCAGCTTTATGTTATAACCATCCATTCATTATCCAACCCTCTATATCCTAACACAGGGTCACGGGGGTCTGCTGAAGCCAATCCCAGCAAGCACAGGGCACAAGGCAGGAACAAATCCCGGACAGGGCACCAGCCCATGGCAGGGCACACCCACACACCAGGGACAATTTTTGGATCACCAAAGCACCTAACCTGCATGTCTTTGGACCGTGGGAGAAAACTGGAGCTCCCGGAGGAAACCCATGCAGACACGGGGAGAACATTCAAACTTCACGCAGGGAGGACCCGGGAAGAAAATCCAGGTCTCCTTACTGTGAGGCAGCAGTGCTACCACTGTGCCACCATGCTGCCCTGGAAAGAATTACATTCATTATGAAAATGGAGGAGGTCCTTCTCACTGGCAGTCCAGATTATAAAGATGTCATCTATGTAACGGAGATACAACATTGGTTTTAAGATGCACGTTGGCATAAAATCTTCCTCCAATTTTGCCATAAATAGGTTTGCATAGTGAGGTGCACACTGACAGACCATTGCAGTCCCCACTTGTTGCAAGTAGAAGTCTTGTCCAAATGAGAATAAATTATATGTCAGAGTGAATTTTATCATTTGTATAACTGACTCTGTGGGTAAATCATGTTGTGTGAGGTACGTTTCACAAGTCAATAGTGTTCAAAAGTGTTCAAGCTAGAAATGCTAACAACCCACAGTATTCTATGTTTTTTTTTAAGGCAATTGACTAATCTTTCAAATAGGCAGATTTTACAAAAGTTAAATGTTTTAGCCAGTAGTCTGATTTTTCTCAAAAGTTTGTGCTTTTTGCAAGCTCCCTGTTACAGCCATGGACGTTTTGCTGTTAAGATGCAGTATGTTTAACCACGAAAACCACATACACTACTGTATATGGACAAAAGTTTTGGGACACACCTCTTAATTACTGAATTTGGGTGTTTCAATCAGACCCATTGCCACCGGTGTATAAAATCAAGCACCTAACCATGCAGTCTCCATTTACAAACATTTGTGAAACACAATCGGTCGTTCTGAAGAGCTCAGTGACTTCAAGCATGATATTGTGATAGGATGCCACCTTTGCAATAAGAGGGTACCTGAAATTTCATCCCTGCTGGATATTCCACACTCAACTGTAAGTGGTATTATTGGAAAGCAGAAGCATTTAGGAACAATAGCAACTCAGCCACAAAGTGGAAGATCACATAAACTCATAGAGCACGCTAAGGTGCATGGTGTGTAAAAGTTGCCAATACTGTTGACTCAGTAACTGAAACTTCCACAAGACAAAAACTCTGTGATTGGAGCTTCATGGAATGGGTTTCCATGGCCAAGCAGCTGCATGGAAGCCTCACATCACCAAGTCTAGTGCTAAGCGTCTGATGGAGTGGTAGAAAGCACACCACCACTGGGCTGTAGAGCAGTGGAAACGTGTTCTATGGAGTGACAAATCACGCTTCTCTGTTTGGCAGTCAGATGGGCGAGTCTGAGTTTGGAGGATGCCAGGAGAACATTACCTGCCTGACTGCATTGTACAAACTGTGAAGTTTGGTGGAGGAATAATGGTGAGGGGCTGCTTTTCAGCATTTGGACTAGGCCTCTTACTTCCAAATTAAGGGCAATTTTAATGGTTCAGCATACCAAGACATTTTGGACAATGCTATGCTTCCAACTTTGTGGAAACAGTTTGGGGAAGGCTCTTTTCTATTCCAGCATGACAGTGCCCCCAGTGCACAAAGCAAGGTCCATAAAGACATGGTTGGATAAGTTTGGTGTGGAAGAACTTGACTAACCTGCACAGAGCCCTGACTTCAACCCTACTGAACACTTTTGGGATGAACTAGAATGGAGATTGCAAGCCAGGCCTTCTTGTCCAACATCAGTGCCTGATCTCATAAATGCTCTACAGAACGAAAGGGCACAAATTCCCACAGAAACACCCCAAAGTCTTGTGGAAAGCCTCCCAAGTAGAGTGAAAGCTGTCATAGCTGGAAAGGGGTGCGGGTGGTTTGGGGTAGTGGAAGGGGCAGCTCCACGTTAAAGTCTATGTATTTGAATTCAATGTCATTAAAGTCCCTGTTGGTGTAATGGTCAGGCGTCCCAATACTTTTGTCCATATAGTGTACATACATATCGTACTCTATCTGACAATCTAATCTAATCAGTGGATTCAGAAAGTACTGAGACCCCTTCACTTTTTACACATTGTGTTATGTTTCAGCCTTGTGCTAAAATCATTTAAATTTATTTTTCCCCACCCCAACCAACACTCAATACTTCCAGAAGGGCAAAGTGAAAACAGAATTTTATACATTTTTTGCAAATTTTCTAAAAGTAAAAATCTGAAATATCACAATGACACAAAGAACCTTTATGTAGTACTTAATTGAAACCCCTTTGGCAGTGATTACAACATCTGGTCATACATCTGGATTTCATTGTAATCTACAAATCTTCTCATGCTCTGTCAGGTTGGAGGGAGACCGCCATTGTTTCCAGAGATGTGCAATTGGATTCAAGTTTGGATGCTATTCAAGAACATGCACAGAGCTGACTCTAAGCCACACTTGTGCTGTCTTTGTTTTGTGCTTAAGGTCATTGTTCTGTTGGAAGGTGAACCTATGGCCCATTCCAATGTCCAGAGAGCACATTTTCATTAAGGGTATCTCTGTACTTTGGTTCATTCAGCTTTCCCTCAAGCCTGTCGAGTCTCCCAGTCACTGCAACTAATAAACAACTCCACGGCATGATGCTGCCATCACCATACTTCACCACTGGGTAAGCGGTGTCTTGTTTCCCCCAGACATGATGCTAATCTTGGTTTCATCAGACTCAATGATCTTGCTTGTCACAGTGTGAAAGTCCTTTAGGTGCCAGTTTCCATGTGTCTTTAATTGAGGAGAGGCCTTTGCCTGGCAATACGATTCTAAAGTTCAGATCAGTGGACTGTTGCAATGATTGTTGTCCTTTTGGAAGCTTTTCCCATCTCCACACAGGTATTTTGGAGCTAAGCTGGAGTGACCATTGAGTTCTCACCATGGCCCTTCTCCCACAATTGCCCAATTTGGCCAGTTAGCCAGCTCTAGGTAGGAAGACTTGTGGTTGTTCCAAACTTCTTCCATTAAAGAATTACAAATTGCCACTATGCTCTTGGGAACCTTCAGTGATTAAGATTTTTAATAGCCTTCCCCGGATCCGTGCCTTGACAGAATTTAGTCTTTAAGCTCCACAGGTAATTTGTTCAACCTCAAGGCTTGATTTTGCTCTGAGACACATTTTCAGCTGTGGGACCTTCTATAATCGGTGTGTACCTTTCCTAATTATGCACAATCAATTGAATTGACCCAGGTGGGCTTTAAAGAAGGTGTAGAAACATCTCAACAATAATGAATACAATGAAATGCACCAGAGCCAGATTTTAAGTGTCATTGCAGAGTCTGAATCTTTGTGCTGATGTGTTGTTTCTTATTTTTAAGGGTCTGAATACTTCTGTCAATAGGATAGTTCATTATGTTCCATTATGTATTTGTTAAAACTAGCAGCGACCCCAAAGTGACATTATTTTTAATATTACCTAATTCTGAAAAGATTTCCTGTACCCACAAGCCTTTGCTTCCTGTGTCTTAGCCAATTCTACGCACTGTGCACTGATATCCCACTGAGCTTAGTTTAGCAGAGATTTAAAGGTTTCAGGATTGTTGTTTTTAAAATTATGAAAGCAATTAGTAAAGTCGTTCCAGGCTGTTACTTTAAACTGAGTTCAACAAGAAGGCAGCAGCACAGTTGGAAGCTTGTTAATTGTAAATTTCGCACAAACTTTAGAAAGTCTTTCTTCACATAGGAAACCACAGACACATGGAATAAATTAACAATTAGTGTAGTAGAGAGCAGGACTTTAGAGACCATCACAACTTAAATTTGTTATTTTGGAGAGATAAGGATGACAGAATTGGCAAGCTTGGCTGGGCTGTGGGGTCAATAGGACTGTTATCACAGCCCAGCCAATACCCAATAGCATGTCAGAAAATGAAGACACTCGATGCTAAATCAAAAGAGAGGTTATTAGGACAACCTCATTCCATTATCACTAAAATGGAGAAAAGAGCAAGTCACCTTGTGCTTCCCTTCAGTCTACCAGCCTGGGACACAACTGCACCCCTCTACTTTCGAAGAGCATCGCGTCAAAGATTCTGCTTTTGTCAATTTCCACTGTTACTTCCTGGAAATTAGTTCCTTCTGTTATCACTCTTTGTTCAGGAGGTAAAAGGGCGTTCCCCATTCAGTCGCACCACTTTCCTATTCAAGAATGAAAAGAGTTGCCAATTAACCTAATAAACATGTCTTTACGATTTATCAAGAAAATACACCTTTTATTGGCTAACTAAAAGGATTACAATATGCAAGCTCAGGCCCCTTCTTCAGGCAAGATGTTTACATCTTTACATGTTCACATCTCACCTGAAGAAGGGGCCTGAGTTGCCTCGAAAGCTTGCATATTGTAATCCTTTCAGTTAGCCAATAAAAAGTGTCATTTTGCTCTGCTTTTCTCTACATTTATAATGGCTAACACTGTGCAACACCCTAGTACTCAAGAAAATACTGAAGATGGAAAGCAAACTCCAAACAGAGAGCCATTCTTAACTGTTCGAACTGGCTGATGAGGCAATTTAGATTCATCAAGTGTGCCATTATAGACTGCTCCTAGTTAGAATGACAGAATTCGTTAACGCTTCAATAAAAAATGTTGGCAAATACACACATGGCTGCCAAATACAGTAGTTTTTGGATGACAAAAAAAAAAATTGCATCTCTGATCCCAGGGAATTGTGTCGCTCGGCAAATGTCGTGTGCACAGCAAAATACACTCTGCAACTTTTAAAAGGTTTTGTATTTTTACAGTACTGTGAAAGCGTTTGCAGGAAGTTGGCCACAGCGACAGGGTGATTGATGGGTAAGTGTTACGCACATACTCATGAGGTACTAGTCGCTCCAGATTTTTTTTTTGCTCTGCCTGCTTGGCACCGATGAACAGTAAAGTGACAGCTTTCACGTGAATTGTGGAGACCTTCCCCTCGAGTGTAGTCACCTTGGAAATTGTAGATTATCTTGGTTAAACATTATCAATATTTGTGCATCATTTCATTTTTTTAGCATCATTTTGTAAATGATATATCTAGTTAACTAAGTGTGCCCTGCATTAGACTAGAGTTTTGTTCACCCTCTGCACTCCATGCTGCTGTGGCACCTGCTCCCTATAACCCTAACATTGAATAAAGTAGGTTCAATTAATGGAGGGATGGATGAACTAATATGTTAGGAAAACACGGTCATTCATTTATACAGTTTAGACAAGCTTTTGATTGTGATGCTTAAAAGATGTTAATTTAGACAATTCAAAGAGCCAACAAAACCCACATTAAATAAAAAAAAAACCTGAAAGAGGGAATGTAAAAGGCAGGACAAAGTGGATAGCATCGTTAAATCATGTGAGTAAGAAACATTCTATGGTGCAGAATTCCCGGTCTGCAGACACAGCACCGAAAGGTCACTGGGGATATTAAAGGGGGAGAGTGCTTTTAAGGCAGAATCTAGGAACCACTTCTTCACACAATGTTTCATGGGAATGTGGGGCCAACTACCTGGTCGCTACAGATAAGCGAAACAATTCAAGCAAAACTGAAGTCGCTACGCAGAAAAGTTGGAGAAATAAATTGCTTTTCTCCTGCAGGGAAATTAGTGTCATTCACACACGAAGAAAGGCGACTAGTTTCCTATGTAGAAGCATTTCAACACATTAATTCCACAGGTGTCTGCTAGTCATTTAATATGATAAATAAATATTTAGTTTAAATAAAGATTTCTAGTGGGGGAAAAAACAATCACCATAAGTGTGCATATCTCCAGTTGGGTAAACAGGATGTGTGGCAATGGCAGCTTTCTGTTTTCATGAGCAGAAAGTGTTCACTGATGTGTTTTGGGGTGTCTTCATGTGGAAACTATGCAGCATGTTACATTTTTAAAAAATGGACTGCACTCCACCGGTGGCGATGTGAATGAGTGGCTAATCTAATCTAATAAATTTTACTGGTGTCATAAAAATTGCACGCTTTACACAGCTGCAGAAAAGAATACAGTGAAACTCTACTAAGAAAAGAAACAGAGAAATGATAAAGGGTTGGGGACCAGCCGGGTATCCCGTTTAATTTGGAGAACACAAAATGAATGTAAAAAATGCAAAGAAATGGACGTCTAGCACTCTGTGTGTTTCGTGTCTTGCGAAATGGTCTTCTCTTTCATGGAGGTGCGTTCGCTAAGTGAGAATCACCAACTTTCACTGGAAAAAGTAGCTCTCAGGGCCATTCATGGATGGCATCATGACCCGTTACGGATTAATCCTTTGGTCTGTGGGAAAGAGAGAACGTGTCACTAGAATCCACTTTCACCCTGACATGACGTATGGCTGCCTTACCTCAACAGACCTCATCCAGATGCTCCCCAAGTGCTTGCTTGTGACAACACGGAAGTGTGAACGAGGCTTTAGGGAATTTTTGACAAGCAAGTACAGTGGAATCTCGGGTCACGAACATCTCTGAACACATACAAATCGGGTTACGACCAAAAAGTTCGCCAAACTTTTCCATCTGTTCACAACCACACACTCAGGTGATGAACAAGCCAGTTTCCCTTCTGGTTCGTACACACCGATTATTTCCAGACGTGTTCAGTCTCTCCCTGTACTGTACATTGTTCTCGGTGCATCACGCAGAGGGACTCTCCCTCAAAACTGTAACCTCCTCTCAACCCAGCTTCCTCCTGTGGTATAGCGGGTTCACAGCTCCCGTCAAAAAGGCCAGTTTTAATAAATATTTACCGCACTCGCGGCTTAGCGAGGGGGCGTGGTGGTGTGTGGCCGAAGCGGTTCCTGAGGAGTTCGTGATGTGGGCGTTTCTCACCCAGGAGCTGCTGAGTGCCACGACTACCATGTCCTCTTCATAAATAGAAGCGCGAGTCGGCTACAGGGAAAACAGAAGAGAACAGGAAAGAATGGTAGGTTGCAGGAGAAGGCAGGAAGCAGGAGGAGAAAGCCGGTGCAGGAGAGAGAGAGAGAGCGCAGGGAGCCTGGGTGTTTGTCTCAGTGTTATTCAATTTTTTACATTTAGTTTACTATTACACTGTGCATTCTATGGTATAATTAACTATTTTTGTGCTTAAAAATCTTTAAAGAAAATATATTTACATACAGTTCGTACGGTCTGGAACAGATTAATTGTACAGTATTTACATACAATCCTATGGGGGAAATTACTTCGGGTCACGACCAAATCGAGTTACGACCAGAGCTTTGGAACGAATTACGGTCATAACCCGAGGTTCCACTTGTATTCCCTTTTTGCCAGTTGAAAAAACCCTGTAAAACTCCCCCAAAGCTCTTTATTGACTTTTTAATATCACAACTGGCAAATCAAATGACAAAGCAATTTTAGTGTCCGTCTCTGAGAAGTGCATGCAAACCGGCACCTTCCTGTTTCGCTCATCACTACTGGTCACATATACAGTACCTTTACACCTTTCAAAAGTTATCGGGATGAGATAATGCAACAGTTTAACCAAATGAGCTCGACATACTGAATGGCCAGTCTTTCAAACTTCTCATCTTCACCTTGTAGCTGCTGCCATCCAGTTATATGGATTGTTGATGAATACACCTATTAAATATTCATGTAACCTCAAGCCATTAAACAAAAGTGGAGATTTGTTTACCAAATATTAATAAACTGCAGTTTGAAGCAAATGATTTGTGAGGCTGCCACTCTGAGCTCCATTGTAAGTGTGAAATCTTTATTCAGGGTTTTGGTAGAAGCAGGAGGAGTATCATCTGCAGCCTATTATGGTGGGCAATAAACATGTTAATTTAGAGGTTGGACATTTACACTTGCATAATGAGGAAGATAAGCAAGATTCATGTCATCATTATTTTAGAATTCTCTATATGACAACAAGTGTAGATTAATGTTCATCACTCAATCCGCATAATGGTCTGCTTTTTTTCCCTTTGTGTTAATTGCAGATTAGTTTATTATTATAAATTTCTTTTCTATAAAAATATAGAATGATGGGTATGAATTGCTTATCATTGTAATGACTACACACATCTGCCTCAATTTGTTTCTTTGCGTAAATACTATAAAAGAAGCAAAACTTAAAAAATGATAAACTGCTCTGGCAATAACACTCATTGACTCTAAAAGAAAAAGCGAACCTGCATTTGTTTTCATGACTTTTACGAGAAACGTAACATAACACAAGATTTAAAATTTTGCTCAGTACAAGTCAGGAGTCATTAGGTGGCAGTAATCTTTCTGGGCAATAATTAGACACAAGGCAGGGACCAAACAGGGCATCAGTCCATTCACGCACTCACCCATAGAGTGCCAGTTTTAGAATCGCCAATTAATGTAACACTCACACACATTTAGGATGTGGGGCCCTGTGGTGGACTGGCCTTTTGTCCTGAGGAGGCTGCTTCCTTGCACCCTGTGCTGCCAGAAAGACCTCTGCTCAACCCCTGCAAAGGATGAGGTGGGTTTGGGAATGTTTGTACTGTGGATTCAGAAAGTGTTCAGATGCCTTCACTTTTTTCACATTTTCATATGCTGTAGTCTTACTCAAAAATGATTTAAAATTAATTTTCACACATCAAACAACAATCAATACCCCAGAATGATGAAGTGAAAACATGATTTCAAGAATTTCAACAAACACATAAAAAAAAAAAACTGAAATATCACATTGGCACAAATTTTGAAATTGAAATTTGGCTCGGGTGCATCTAATTGTATTGATCACCGCTGAGATGTTTCTACACCTGGTTTGGTGTCCACCTATGATCAATTCAAATGATTGCCATAATTAGGAGAAGAACACGGTCTCAAACCGTGTGTTTTAAATCAAACACCAGGCCATGAGGTCAGAGGAACTGCATGCAGGGCTTAGAGACAGGATTGTGTGGAGAGGCAGATCTGAGGGAAGGCTACTAAATATTCCTTCAGTGTTGAAGACTTCCATGAGCACAGTTGCCTTCATTATTCTGAAATGGAAGAAGTTTGGAATAGCCATGATTTGTCTGGGAACCGTCCGTCTGGCCAAACTGAGCAATTATGGCAGATGAGCCTTGGTTAGAGAGGTGACGAAGTACCTCATGGTCAGTCTGGCTGAGCTTCTGACAAACTGTGTGGAAAAGGTACTCCACCAATCTACCAAGGCTTTATGACTGAGTGAAGAGAAGCCTCTGCTCAGTAAAAGACACATGGAAGTCTGCTTAGAGTATATAAAAGCCACCTAAAGAACACTCAGACTGTGAGAAACAAGATTTTCTGATTTGGTGAAACCAAGATGTCTTGTCTCGGAGAATCAAGGCACAGTTCATTATTAGTGGTAAAGTATGGCAGTGGCAGCATTATTCAGTGGTGTTGTTTTTGAGCATCAGGGACTGGGAGACCAGACAAGTTTGAGGGCAAGTTGAAGGGAGCAAAATACGGAAATATATTTAATGAAACCTTCTCCAGAGCAATCTCAGATCTCAGATTTGGCCAAAGATTCACCTTTCAACATGACAATGACTCTAAACACAAAGCCAAGACATCACGGGAGTGGCATAGGGTTAACTCTGTGAATGTCTTTGAGTGGCCCAACCAAAGAGCAGATTTCAACCCAATTGAATATAAAATACCTGATAATATCTGACCACCAACAGTCTTGATCCAACAGGGCAGAGCTTGGTGAGGATCTGCAGCAAAGAATGGCAGAATATCCCCAAATCCAAGCCTGTCACATCAAACAAAAGAAGACACCAGGCTGTGATCGCTGTCCGATGGGCTTCAGCTAAGTATTATGTAAAGATTCTGACTTGTGTCAGTGTGATATTTGTTTTTTACTTTTAACAAATTTGAAAAACTTTCTAAATGCTTTTCTTTGCTTTGTTCTATGAAATTGAGTGTTACTTAACGTGGGGAAAAATGAATTTAAATGATTTTAACACAAGCCTGTGACATAAAAAATAAAAAAAGTGAAGTCGTCTGAATACTTTCTATATCCTCAGTATGTGTGTGTGCAGATGACAAATCAAAAAATGAAATTGCGCACCAAGGTGTACTGCAGGCTACTTGACTAACAATGTCACAGTCAGTCTGAAAGTTATTAGCTAATGATGTCACCATTACCATCCATTAGGCACAAAGCTGAATATGGCACAGAATGATATAAAACAAATGGAATAGGCCAATTATTAAACATACAGCAGATTTTGACAAATAAAAAAGTTATCAAAGCAGGAGGCATTTAAGTGTCATTAAGCAAAAAAAAACACACATTGTTGAAGGGCAGTTAATTCTGGTAAGCCTGTTTTTGTTTTTCCAAGATTGATCAATACTTCTTATAGCTTCCTGTTGCTGGGCTTAGGCTGTGATACCACAAACTGGTTAGAAAAAATGGGCAAAACCTTTTCATCATTTGCACAAATGTGCTGATCCAGCAAGATATGCAGGAAAGCAACAGACGCTCTATCTGCAAAGTACAGCCGCTATTCATCGCTGTCATTGGGCGGCATGCTCTGATAATTTGCTGGCCTGGTGCCGAGACATTTTCTCCTGGAAATCTACAGTAAAATCTCAGAATAAGAATGTCTCTCTTTTTTTGTTTTGTCAACACTATCTAAATATTGCTGTGTAATTACACAGGCCAGCCCACCAACAACCTTCTTTATTGCTTTAATGTTTGTCTCACATCAAAAGAAATAAATGCACAGTGCAAGCTCAAACATGTCGATTGTCAACAAAAACTGTCTTGGTAACAATATGAAAAGATAACAAAGGTGGGTGACATTTACTTCTTTGTTTATTCTAATGTGCTAGACACTCCAAATAAAAACAAATACATCAAATTTGATTGGTCATTCTTTTTATGAAGTGTATTAGAAATAAACTTGATCCATTAGGCTTAAAACTCAAGATGGAGGTAAAGAATTTTGGGGAAATTATTGAATCTGACCTAAATTTTAAATCACATATTAATCAGATTAACAGGACAGCATTTTTTCATTCAAGAAATATAGCAAAAGTTAGATCCTTTCTAACTTTGTAAGATGCTGAAAAATGAGTTTTTAGTTTTTAGTCAACTAGATTACTGTAACGCACTCCTCTCAGGACAACACAAGAAAGACATCAATCGATTGCAATGAGTGCAGAATGCAGCTGCTAGAATCCTAACTAGAAAAAGAAAATCCGAGCACATCTCTCCAGTTTTGATGTCACTACACTGGTTACCTGTGTCATTTAGAATTGACTTTAAAATACTGCTTATGGTTTACAAAGCCTTAAATAATCTCGCTCCTTCCTATATTTCAGAATGCCTGTCACCTTACACTCCAAATCGTAAGTTTTGATTTTGGAATAAACGTCTGCTTATAATTCCAAGAGCTAAACTTTAAAGGACTGGTGAGGCAGCCTTCTGCTGTTATGCATCAAAAATCTGGACTAGCTTACCAATAGAAATTCTCCAAGCTAATACGGTAGAGCACTTTAAAAAAACTGCCAAAGCCCATTTTTTTAACATGGCTTTCTCATAGCTACATTTTAGTGTATCCCTGTTAAGTTGTATGTGCATTGAATTATCATTTTCATCAAGGCTCCACAATCCATTCTAACCCCTACTATTCTCTGCTGTTCTTTTTCCATTCTTTCTGCGCCACCACCACCCGATCAAAGCACCGTGCAGTCCCTACATTGATGGATTGAAGGCCAGGGGTCCACATGACCATCATAGTCAAATTTCTTCCACATGAAGCCTGAAAACCACAAGGACTAATTGAGATCATTTATGTTAGGTAGAATGCCCGGTGTGGGGCCTGGTGGTCTCATGACCGTGGAACCCCTGCAGATTTTGTTTTTGTTTTTCTACAGTCTGGACTTTTTTGTTTTTTTTGTTCTGTACTCCTGGACTTCAGACCTTACTTTATTCTTTGTTACTTAATATTGCCTAATCTTATATTTGTTTATTTATTTATTTATTTATTTTTCTCCAGCCCATTTGGAGCTTTTTGTTTGCTTGTTTTCTCGGCCCTCTTGGCCATCTGACCTTACTTTATTCTTTGTTACTTAGTATTGCCTAATCTTATTTTTGTTTCATATATCTAAATTGGCCCTAGTGTGTGCTTGGTGTGTGGGTGTGTTTGCGTGTGTCCTGCGGTGGGTTGGCACCCTGCCCGGGATTGGTTCCTGCCTTGTGCCCTGTGTTGGCTGGGATTGGCTCCAGCAGACCCCCGTGACCATGTGTTCGGATTCAGCGGGTTGGAAAATGGATGGATGGATGGATAAACTATTCTTTCTTCATCTTGTAAAGCACTTTGAGCTACACCATTTGTATGAAAATGTTCTATATAAATAAATGGTATTGTTGTTGAACACTGAGCACTAAAATGAATGCAGACCACAACAATATTCTCTCACTTTTTAACTTTGGTTTTACTGAGTCAGCATGAAACTTAGACATTATCCCAGAAATCAGAATGTCTTTTTAAGCAAATACTGCAAAACTACCTAAAGCCTGTTGTTTCCACCTTAAGAATAAATTTGGTACTTCTTCATGGCAAAGTTATTTCTTCACAAATGTGCTATATATGCATTTTCCATGCAAAATTATGTTTCAAAGTCCAGCGTTTTCTATAAATTTTAAAAAGTATCTGGTGCTATACAGTGGATACACTGTGACACGTAGCACCACTGGAAGATAAAAGCATAAAACTTACTGGATACATTCTCTTTGAGTTTTGATAAAAGAAAACATGCTTTCTGAGTTTGTGACAACAAAAGGGAGCTGAAAATAATTATTTTATCTCATATTCCTGATATTATTTTCCATGAGGTAAGGATATGTTATCTATTCGCTTGTGTGAGTCATTTTATAAATACAAATGTAAATCAAAACCAAACTAAACACTTGACATGAAATGTGGACTGTGATTTTAGCTTTCGAGAGGAAATCACTTGGGGAGGGAAAGATTATTGTGGAAGACTACAAGTGCTGAAGTAGCGTGTATGCTGGTTTTCTTTTAAAATGCGTGAATCTTATAATATTGCTGTTCTGTTTTGTTTTTCTGTTTAAAAATGACACATGTAGGTTATTTTAAAGAATGAACATATCCAGTAAGTTTTAAGGGGTTTGTTTTTCTGCTTTACTACCTCTTTACTTCAGATCCTTTTTAATCCATGTACCGTAAAGTGCAGTGTGTTAGTTTGTTAGTTAAAAAAGACTTAAATGACATGGTGGCAGCTGAAAAACAATGAGGTAGAGAATTCAGTTTGTGTTAATGCACAGCTGAAAAAATATGCGGTGGCACGTCCAGGTTAAGATGTCTTAGAGCCTGTGGATAGAAGTGTCTCCTGAGCCTCTCTGGCCATAATACTCCTAAACCGTTTACCTGATTTCAGCAGGTCAAACAGATAGTTACTGGGATGAAATGAGTCTCTGATGATCCTAGTGGTTCTGGTCCTGCATCTCCTAGTATAGATATCCTGCAGAGGTGGTAGATCAGATCTGGTGCAGAGTTCCGGCACCTGGATCACTCTCTGTAGTTCCTTAATATCATACACATCTTTCCCAAACCAGGAGGTGATGTTCTGAGTCAAGACACTTTCTACAGCACTAAAGTAAAAAGTCCTTAGGATTACTGCAGAAACCCAAAACTTCCTCAACTGTCATGGATGGTAAAGAAACTACCCCGTCTTTTTGGATTGGGCTTGAATGTGATCAGTCCATTTCAAATACTTTTTGATGTGCACGCCCAGATAATTGAAGCCACTCATCCTCTCCAATGTGATCCATTTGATGTTGGGGGTGTAGGACCGCTGCTGTCTCCTACTAAAGTCCACCACCAACTCCGTGGTTTTGCTGACATTCAGTTGGAGGCAGTTATTCTGACTGTTTCAGTTCTGTTTTATTGTTGTTGGAGATGAAGCCCAGCACCACTGTGTCATCAGCAAATTTGGTGATGGAGTTGGAGGCATGTGCGCCACACAGTCATGAATGTAGAAGCCATAGAGCAGTGGACTAAGTACACAGCCTTGTGGTGCTCCTGTATCGAGTATAATGATGCTGGAGGCACAACTACCAACTCTCACCAGCTGGGGTCTCCCTGTGAGAAAGTTGAAAATCCAGTCGCACAGGTGGCTATTCAGTCCCAGGTCTATGTCTATGGGGGACAATTGTATTTAAGCTGAACTGTAATCATTGAAGAGCAATCTCACATAGTTCCCCTGCATCATATCCACATGGCTGAGAATGGCATGCAAGACGTAGGAGATGGCATCCTCCATTTATCTATTAGGGCAGTAGGCAGACTGGACTGGGTCTGTGGAGCCGGATATAGATTTTGTAATTAAGACTTTAATGAGTATCTCAAAAACCTTCATGACTACTGAGGTCAGTGCAACAGGTCAGTAGTCATTCAGGCATGAGGGCTTGTTGTTCTTTGGTACCTAGTCCACAATAGTGGACCTTTTAAAGCACGTAGGGACCACAGACTGAGCCAGAGACACATTGATGATGGAGGTGAAGACTCTGCTCAGCTAGTCACCACAGCATGCACCAGAGAATCCCGTCTGTCTCCAGCTCTTTCCTGATGTTCACCCATTGCAGCGCCTTGAGCATGTCTCTCTCTGCAATAGTGATGACATCACAATGCTATGTCAGCTGGCAGCGGCTGTCACTAGTGTTAGGGTGGTTAGCCTCAAAATGGGTGTAGAATGCATTAAGTTCATTGGAAAACGCAGAATCAGCGCTCACAGCCGTGTTGAATATGCTTTTAAAATCCATAATTGTGTGCAGTCCATGTCACCCTGGTGGAAGAATGACTCCAAACGTTCCCAGTGCCGGTGTTTTCCATTATATAAAGCAGCTTTGTAAGCACTCATATCGCTGGTGGTAAGTCCTGCCTTATACACAGCAGTACGGATGTTCACTGCCTTATGGATAGTTCCATCAACCCACGGTTTTTGATTAGCAAAAGTCTTTATTGTTACCATGGAGATAATGTTGTTTTCAAGCATGCTAACAAAGCTGATGACTACTTCCATAAACTCGCTGATGTTATCTGCGCATGACCAGAACATGTCCCTGTCTACGCCATCAAGCACGTCCTGTAGCGTGGCTTCTGATTGTGCAGACCAATGATTTACTTCCCTCGTGACTGTAGCTTCTTGACGAAACTTTTGGTTATATTCTGGCATGAGGAAAACAGCGTTACAATCTGGTCTTCCAAATGCCAGTAGTGAAACAGCTTTATATCTCTGCTTGTATGGCATGTAGCAGTGGTCCAGTGTGTTAACTCCTCTGGTTGTACAAGTAACATGCTGATAAAGATTCGGCATAACTTGTTTGAGGTTCATTTTATTGAAGTCCCCCACTATGATGATCGCTGTGTCTGGGTGTTCGCATTAAGCACATCATGTAGTTCAGACAAAGCCATTCCTGTGCCCACATGAGGTGGTATGTAGACCGCCGTGGTGTTAACCGAGCAGAATATACAAAGTAGGTAAAATGGACAGTACTTGATGGTTATATTTTCCAGATGAGGTGAGCAAGAGTAAGAGAGAAGAGAAATGCTCTTTGCCTCGTACCACTTGGCGTTCACCATGAAACAGATTCCCCCACCTTTAGATTTGTTAGCTTCCACCATTCTGTCCATGCAGAAAACGGAAAGGAGTCTGATGGTGTCACCGCTTGATCTGTCACTAGAGGGGTCAGCCATATTTCAGTTGCAGTCCTTCATATCCCATTGGAAAGTCACTCTTGCTAGTTGCCCAGCGACTATACATTCGTGAGCAGAATGCTGGGCAGTGGAGGGTGATGGGGTCATTTCCTCAGTCTGTTTCGGACACTAGTGTGGGATCCTGGATATTTCTTTGTTTATTTCCATGGGGCCTCATGACCCATGAAATGAGAGTATCGACTGCAGTATGTTTGACAGCTATATGCCATGTAATAGGGTGGGATCCATTTTGCAGAGACAAATTGTCACCACTATGTAGTACAGTGCTGACCAGCAAGAACAAAATGATTTATTTTTAATGGAAGGAGCCCCTAATTGTGTGTCTGATATGTTGGGTTTTTTATTGTACAGCACTTTGGTCAGCCTTGATGTTGTTTTTAAAGTGTTTTATAAATAAATAATTGCTTCTTAAATCAATTCACACTTCAAATTAAAGTACACAGAAAGATTGATGGATTTTTGAACAAGGGAAAACATAAATTCAGTACGCACATACAGGATATGAAGCGCATCACTCTGCCTTTTAATGTGCCTGACAGTTGCAAATAACTTCCCTATGGCTGTAATTAAACAATTAGTAATTAATCTATTAGTAAGTAATTATCAACTACATGAAGGGCAGGCTTTAATCTGCCCAGGGACTTCAGGCACTTTATTCTGGGAGTCTGGGAGACATTTCACATCACATCTCCTATAGCAAACAAACAAAAATTACCTCCTGCATATAAAATGACTTTGCAGATTGCATGGCTGCTGCCGACAATTGTCTGGCAAGTTTCAGCATGCAGCAGAAGTGCAAACCATTCATTTCTTTGGTTTATTAACTTCATGGTTCATTTCAATGTATAAGGGAAGAGTACAAAAGTTAAAAATGATGGTTTTGGCATTATGTTTCTCCCATCCATTTCCTCAAGATGCTCTTTTCCAGGATAGGGTTTTGAAAAGCCAGAGTACAAGGCAGAAACAACGACCTTCCATCATAGTGTATCACAGACAGCATTCAGGCCGAGATTAAACCACAGTCTCTGGAACTGTAAGGCAGTAGTGCCAGCTGTTGTGCCATTATTGCTGCAAAACAGAGTGTAGGTTTCATTTGGTGGCATACTGTTAACAGTTGAGGTGATGGTACTTTACAGTCAATAAAGATACACACCATATGGATAAAGCATGTTGGGTACAATATCTGACATGAAACTCTGTTTGAATTATTGCTAATTATGACTACTGTGCTACTCACACATATCTGGTGTTTTTAAGCCTCCAGAACAGCCTGGCTTTTTCCAAACATGGATTAATTCTTTGTGTGAGTATCAGGTTGAATCTCAGTTCCAAACTGGCCTCATGCGGGATTAAACATAAATGGGCCCTGTGATGAACTGGCAACAAGTCCAGGGCTGGTTCTTGCCTTATTTTCATTCAACTGGAACTGGATTAACCAGATTTAAGATTGTTATAACATATCATTCTCAAACCTGCTTCGTCCAGTTTAGGCTCACTAAAGGTCCACTCTAAATGGGCACAAGACGGGAAAAAGCCCCTGATTGGACACCAGTGCATCATTGATATTCCGTGCACAGAGACCCATGCTCTCACTGGCTTGGTTTAGAATTACTAAATAACCTTATTGACACATGTGACAAAGAAATAAATATTTATGGGATTCAAACCCAGGATGCTGGATTCATGAGGTGATAACATCACATCTTGTGTCAATATGCCAGCAGGGTCCCCACTTCCTTTGGCAGCTGAGGAAGGCAAGCCTAGGCCCACTTCCTTTCTCACTACATCCTACAGGGACACCATCGAGGGTGTTCTGACCAGCTGTATTGCTGTCTGGTTTGAATGCTACAGTGTCTTTGACCATAAGGTCCTACAATGGATAATACATACAAAAGATATGATCGCTGGAACCTCCCTACCCTCCATTTAATATACATCTTTATTAAGCGTTACATCTGCAAAGCCTAAAGGATTGTGAAAGACCTTTCCCATCCTTCCTGCAGTCTGCTTGACCCTCTTCCATCTGGCAGAAGGTACTGTAATTCTGCCAGGTTCTGCAACAGCTTCTACCCCTTGACTGTCCAGACTATGAACTCTGCACTGCCCTCCTCCTCCTCCTTTCAGATCCTTTTATCTCAGGTAAGGCAGACAGAAGTTTCGAAGGTAAGGTTGTTATATTGTCAAAGAGTTGCATGTTGATTGACACATGCATGAAAAGAATTTGACTGTACTCTACATGTAAGAATATTGACCCTATGAACCTATAACGAAAGGTATGGCAAATAAAAAAATAAATATCAATCAAAATGGCTGTACTGAATAAAAATACATACAGTAAATATTTGGTATAAGCATGAAACATACATCGTAAGCAAGTATGAGTAACCAAACTATTGATGTTCAGTAATGCTGAAGTGGTAGCTTAAACTGATTGGCAGTTTACATAACATTATTTGATGAATGGTGAGGTGAACGAGTATGTAATGTCTAAGAGTTTTCAATCAATTAGTCAATCAATAAGTCAATTAAATAATTTACGTTTCTCCCACTTTATTCAACATCCATCAGCGCCAGGGCATCTAAACCTAATGAAAGGAGCCGGTTAACCATCCATCAGTTTTCTAAAACCATTCATTTTTCCATTTTGAAACCATTTTTCCAATACAGAACCCACTTATTTCAATTGTTTTCTAAAGTGAAAATAACATAGAAAGTATGCATATTCCAAAGATGCTATTGTCGCCACCAAGTGCCAACCTTCAAAAATGTAGGTGGTTAGCAGGACATTGCCCCCGTTTCTGTCTGTCTTTCATTCTTGTAGCTGTGTTGATATCCATACGACTCCAATCCCTGATATCATCTATCCACCTCCTTCTCTGTCTTCCCCTACTTGCATTCCTGAATATTGACCATCTATAAACACACGTCCTTCCTCGTCACAAGAACATAGTACTCTACCTTCAGTTTCTGCTGTATCTTAAGCAGCAGCTGTCTTCCGTTCTGTACTTGCTGTAAAATCCACTCATTGGTTTATGCTCCATTCAATCAAAATGACACCTCTTATTGGCTAACTAAAAAGATTACAATATGTAATCTGTGCTTACATATTGTAATCTTTTAAGTTAGCCAATAAAAGATTGTCATTTTCCTCAACTTCTCACTAAATCCATAATGGGTAACATAGTACAACACCCTAGTACTGCTCCATTCCAGAAACCCTAAACAAACTCCAACATCTCAAAACCTTTTAACCGTCTTTGGTCTATCTTTCACATCCATGTGTTACAAATGACCAAAGTGTTTGTAATAGTCTACCTTTCGTTGCCACTGTGATGCCCCTGCTTAACCAGAACTTTTAATCATGTGCAGTGTATTTCTAACCATAGTCAATCTCCTTCTTATATCCATGTCACATTTACCAGTCTCTTCTATCATCAAGCCAAGTAAACAAAAGACTCCATGAAAATCAATAATCAACCCCAACCCATCGTGGAGAACTGTTCGGTTAGAGAGCCCCATCTAAGATGGTTCTTTATACAGTATACAACAGCAGATGAGGTCAAAAGGTTCAGCACAGGTCTGGCATGTTAACTTTAGAATTACAGTAGTGAGTTCTTGACGGGTTCTGAAAAATATTCTGAAGGATTTGATTTTCTACCAGTTTGAGATAATACAGAACATCACTTTCCACTGAGTTACAAAAGATTATTTGGGATTCTTCTGATCACTTTTTCCAATTTTCAGTCTTTTTGAGTCAGAGCCAGTCCCCCAAAGTACTTAACCAACTCTGGATAGGGCACCGGTCCATAACCAGTGCACACATACGAGACCAGTTTCGAACAATCAGATCTTTGATACATGGAAGGCAAACCAGGATACCCAAAGAAAGTCCATGATCATGGGGAGAGTGTACAGACTCGAAGCAGGGATTAGCCTAGAATTAAAAAGCAGTGTCCCATTGCTGTATGGCCGTAGTGCTAACCAATGTGCCACCACACTGCAGTGCATTTCATGAGTTTTAATCAAATGACTATGATGAGGTCTACAGAGAATAGGGTAAGCAAAACAAATGATTAATCCCACTGCTCATTTGGATGGAATTGTCACTAGTTGACTGTATTCTGTTGCGATGCCCAGCTTGAATTCTCTTCGTTGATACGGCCTGTGTAATTATGTTCATGAATACATGCCGAATGTCACTTGACAGAATATAGAGTGGCTTGATTGTGCATTGTTTATTCAGAAATGGGCTCCCTTTCCAGACAAACATTAAAATGCAGTGCTTGACTTGTCTACTGAATATTGTTTGAGCTGTGTGTGTGTGTTTATGTACTAAGGCAATCAAAATCTGAGATGAAGGAATAATTCAAGTGGACTTGGAAAAACACGTGCAAATGGCAATACTGGCTGGATGAATATTTTATGTGTATTTAAACAAGTCATTTACATGCAGATATGCCTGTTGCATTTTGTTTTGTGGCTTAAAATAATGTGAGAAGCAGCTGAGTGATTTTAGTCCTCAGGAATGTGAAAGTGAGAAGAAGCCTTTAAATGGATTTTGTCCAACTGCAAAAAAACACAACAATTCAAGAATATCATTTCTCACCCTCGATACTTCTGTCAGCTAATTCACAGAATTAAAATAAGCCAGTGCCTAGCCTCTGATGCCGATTAAAGAATAATAATTAAAATGTTAAGAAGATACCCAGCAGCCCACCAGATTATCTGTCAGCACATAATGGCCATACTTGTATCCTGATCCATCAAAAGTCATCAAACGGATAAATGCGGCTTCCAATGAAGCCGTTTAACCTAATGAGAGTACCTGAAAAGAAAATGAAGTTAGATGTAACAGGATATTTTAAAATCAATAAACTATCAGATTGCATCTATTGACATTTCTTGATTCTTATCAAATGAATGTGTGAATTATCGTATGTGAGCACAGCAGTTAGAGCTGCCGCCTCACAGATGGAGTGTCCGGAGTTTAATTTCCAGGCTTACTCATTATCTGGAAATTTGCATGTTCTCCTTGTGTCTCTGTGAGTTTTCATCCTAAGATGTGCATTTAAGATGCATTGGAGATTTCAAAATTTGTTCAATATGAGTGAGAGAATACGCATCACTTACGTTTAGGCAGTTTTCTGAGGTAACCAGCGTTTTCACGAGTTTCCTTCTGCAACCCACCTTGTATTAAGGACAGATATCCTTGTTTGCATTTTTGTATGTTTATTTGTATTGATTCTGGTAATCAGACATTCATTTTAGGTTTTTTTGAGTCACTGAGTTTGATTCTGACATCCATGTGTGGTGATTCTCCTTTGTATTGATGTTACATATTCTTTTGGACCATTTTGTCTGCCATTATGGTTTTCTTGCTAGCTACTATTTTGGAGCTTCTGTTATTAAGGCAAAGCACCTGTCATTAGATAGATAGATAGATAGATAGATAGATAGATAGATAGATAGATAGATAGATA
>JANRMT010062820.1:9752828-9772954 GCA_026402145.1 Polypterus bichir lapradei
ATAGATAGATAGATAGATAGATAGATAGATAGATAGATAGATAGATACTTTAGCGGTAATCTACAGAGATGCTTCTAGGCATAATACAGTAAGGCTTCCAAAACATGCTAGGAAATAAGACAGAACCCAACCTGGTCTGTCTCTCCTAAACCTTAACTTCAGCCAGGCCCCAAGACAACCAGTAGGCTTCAGCTGGAACAGGCCCAAAATGAGCTGACTTAACAACCATAAAATATCACAAAAAAAGCCCCACAAGAAGAGGGGCCAGGCTTGTGCACAGATTGGCAAGAAAAGAAGCTTTATAAAAAAAATAAGTTTTATTTAAGAAAAAGCTCTGTGGCAACAAATTGTTCCACCAAACATAAAAAGATATGTCCAAATCCGAAAAGCAATGATCCAATACAGTAATCCAAAGAGAGTAGACAAAAACAGAGCGAGAAGGTTGAAATTCAGTAATCATGAAACAAAATAAATGCAAAACATCAGAGGGAACTCAGCCACATTAAGCTTTAACAATGTATCCCATTGAACTGCCTGTCCACGGCCCTTGTAGGGTTCGGGGGTGTTCTTAAATGCAGATCGACAGGTGGCTCCGCCTTTTTCAAAACCAGGAACGTAATGGAACGCACGCTTTGACATAGAAACATAATTACGCAAAAGTGAAATGTTATTAACATAAAATAAATAACTATTATAAACCAAGAAAAAGTACTTTAAACAGAAAAAAGACATAAAAAGATGCATAAACATAAAATACTAGCAGCCCGGTTCTTCTCTTCTTTCGTTGGCATCTTTTCGCGTTAAAACTGATTAAGTCAGTGTTTGTGTTGCAATTACTTAGTACGTTTTTCTTAATTTTTCACTTAAGCTGGCACTTAAGTCTTCAAACTGCCTCAAGAATGATTTAAGATATGAAGAGCTAGGGGAAGTGAAGGCGAAGATGGTAGAGATGAGAATGGCTGCCGAGAATTGATTCTACAATAAAATAAAATAAAAATAAAAAGAGGAATAAAAATCATCACCCCGAAAACGGACAGTAAATGTCAGGTAGTATGTGTGTACCAAATTTCAGGTGAGCTACAGGTGATTTAAAATCCCAGAGAGACAAATGGACAGCCACAGTAGCGTATTATATAAGAAGATGAACTAGTAGACACAGAACATGAGTCCTACTGCAATTTACTTCTTCATTCGAGAATTTTACAACCCTTTTCTTATAACTGCTTTTGCTAACAAAAATTTATTTTTTCTTTGCTCTTGTTTTTTTGTTGCCTTGATTTTCTCCCCTCATTTTGGATTTGACGCTCTTAATTTTTAACCTCCCAGTACTGACTCTTTTTTTGGCTTTCGTCTATTCCCATGGCTCACTCTCAAACCCAGTCTGTTTTCAGACATAACACCTAGCGCAGAAATTTTAACATATAGCAGGTTGCTCTTAAGCTGACTCTGAAATCAAAAATTCAGCCCACGGTCTACATTTCTTCTAATTAAACTTAAACAAACAGCTTTGCTGTTACAATGAAAGAGTTTTCAAATTGCATAAAATTGCCCAGAATTTAACAATGGCAGAACATCTAGGGCTGGATCCTACTTTGTACCCAATGGTTTCTGGGTAGACTCCAGGCATCAGAACACTGGAAACAATTCATTTAGTAATGGATGGAGTAATTGATTTTAATCACTATTTTTAAAACAGAGATTTTCTACCTTCTCTTTGATTTATTTTGTGTGTCAGTATTTAGAGAGGATGCTAGCAAAGAGTTTAGTAACTGAGGTACTGCAATAGAAGCTAAAGCACATCAGGCTCCATCCTCATCTAATCAGCTTGTGCTTATATGCCGTTCTGTACATTTAAAAGACATCGAACTGATGTTTGCCTTGAAAGGTGTTATTCATATTAGTTACAGTAGCAATACACGAGTTGCTGCTCAGTCACAGTATTGAATAATCAGATGTCTGTGCTGTTGCCTAGCAACACTGCTGCATCACATCTAAGCTCCCATACTTCGAGTACCACAGCTTAATGTCTCAGTCCTCAATCAGCAAAAATGATTTTTCTCCTGATTCTAGGACCTGTGACATCTGACTCTTCTATTATTTTAGAACTGAATGAGCATCACGATGGCTTCCTGCCACATTCTAAAAAATTTTCAGGTTAGTGTTAATTGGTGATGCTTAGGTGGGCTGATTTGAGTGAATGCGTTTTCTGCAGCATAAAGGTGCCCCATTCATCGTTAGTCTTCGTTTTGTGAACACCACTGTATGGGTACATAATGACTCTTCATAGCCCCTTAAATGTGTAAATGGGTTTGGATTCTAATGATGAATATGTAAGGGGACAGTTATACTGCATGTATAGCTCTTAATTATTTGCTTTGATTTTTTAAGTTGGCAGTATTTCCATAGCAAAATTGTCTTAGTTCCAACTTTTCTTTCCATGTCAGGTCAAATACTAGACTGGTAGAAATTTGCATCTAGGATGGCTTTGGTGTTGGATTCCTGGATATCTTCCATTGCGCAGTAAGTAATTAGGATCCTGCAATGCACCATACTCACACAGAACTTCCTCATCAGCTGGCACACCTGAACACCAGCAAGACCAAGGAACTGGTAGTGGATTTTAGGAGGCCCAGGCCACTCATGGACCCCGTGATCATCAGAGGTGACTGTGTGCAGAGGGTACAGACCTATAAATACCTGGGAGTGCAGATGGATGATAAATTGGACTGGACTGCCAATACTGATGCTCTGAGTAAGAAAGGTCAGAGCCGACTATACTTCCTTAGAAGGTTGGCGTCCTTCAACATCTGCAATAAGATGCTGCAGATGTTCTACCAGACGGTTGTGGCGAGTGCCCTCTTCTACGCGGTGGTGTGATGGGGAGGCAGCATAAAGATGAAGGACGCCTCACACCTGGACAAACTTGTTAGGAAGGCAGGTTCTATTATAGGAATGAAGCTGGACAGTTTAACATCTGTGGCAGAGCGACGGGCACTAAGCAAGCTCCTGTCAATCATGGAGAATCCACTGCATCCACTGAACAGTGTCATTTCCAGGCAGAGGAGTAGCTTCAGTGACAGACTTTTGTCACTGTCCTGCTCCACTGACAGACTGAGGAGATCGTTCCTCCCCCACACTATGCGACTCTTCATTTCCACCTGGGGAAGTAAATGCTAACATTATTCAAAGTTATTGTCTGTTTTTTACATGCATTTTTATTACTCTTTAATTTAATATTTTTTTTTTTTGTATCAGTATACTGCTGCTGGATTATGTGAATTTCCCCTTGGGATTAATAAAGTATCTAGCTATCTATCTATGAGACCCCATTTCCGCATGTGGGCCTGGCATCTTGGCATACTCACTCTAATACAATATACAGTTTTCCACAATGTGGAAAGCAGATCACTACCAGGTATCCAGTTCGTATCTAACCGGAAAATCTGGGTTGTCCAGTTTTCTCTTCCACCTGGTGATTCATTTCGCTTCCTGAGTTCCTTCCAAGACCTGTGTTCTTGAAAGAAAGCTCTTTCTGTATCTGAGCCATTGTGATGCAGGTTGGTGTCTGTACATGGTGTGAAAAGTGTCTATCTCCTGCTGCACCCGCTCCGGGCATGCAGCGATTTCTCTTCAGTTGTGAGGTGGGGCTATGCCGGTGACAATCTCATCATGATCTGCGCAATATCATTGAGTGTGATATCCACCTGCTTTGCTTGTGCAGCAGAGCTCCATGCTGGTGTACCACACTCCAAGGTACAACTAGACTGATAAGATTGTCTGTTCTTCTGGTATTCATGTAGGTTCTCTGGGGCCCCTTTCTTCTCTTACAATTCAAAAACAATGTAGCTGTTCCCCACTCGTGTCCACATCACCTAAGAGGGATCATTCTGGATTACATTATGTCACATTGTTAAATCCATTTAAACCAATACAGAGGAGGTGATCCTGAAACATCAGGTGCATGACAGGAACCAGCCTTGGACAGGGTGCTACTCAAACACATCCATATGGTGCCAATTTGAAGTCACCCATTAATCTAACACAAACATTTTTCAGAGTAGAAGAGAAAAATTGTAGTTTACAGGATGAGCAAAATCTACAATGATAATAAGTTGATGTTAGATTACTGCTAGGGTCTCATTCCTGACTTAAGTGCCCTTTCTTTTTATACATTTGCTAACCACGTTACCTGTTGAAGACAGAAAATACACTTGTGTCTGAACCTCTTTAGCCGGACGTCCCCTCTCTTAAGTACATTCCCATAAACCCTGCTTCTCAGACTCTGTAATTCAGAGGTGCCTTCCTTGCCTCCTGTCCAATTTTTGACTACCAGCAATATTAGATGGGCCCCATTAACTGCTGTTAAAAAATAACTTGTATTCTTGTGAATACTTTACGCCTTTACAAGCAGCTCTCAGAAAGACTTTTACCCTCCTCCTCATGTGTCTTAACCTCTCTTGTCCAGCACGTCCTCAATCCAATATGTCATGAAAGCCAAATTCACCAATCAGACTCCTCAGAGGGTCCGGTCACCCACATACAGACTGCAGTGTTTAATTATATAAGGTAATAGATTTTATTGTCTTTTGTTCATTCTTTGGAGAGAAAATTGAATACGCAATGAAACTCAGTGTTTTGCTTTGCAAAAAAAGAGAATAATTCATGCATTCACACAAGAAAGGTATTATGTTCCTGTTTGGAAGCATTTTCAAGTATTCATTCTGCGTGTGTCTGCTTGTCATTTTATATTTAAATAAAGTTCTGTAATGAAACAAAATTTTTTAAATCACCAGAAAGTTTCATATCATCAACAAGGACAACAACAACATTTATTTATATAGTACATTGTAATACAAATAATGTAGCTCAAAGTGCTTCACATGATGAAGAAAGAGAAAAAAAGACAAAGAATTAAAATAAGAGTACATAAATTAACATAGAATAAGAGTAAAGTCTGATGGCCAGGGAGGACAGAAGAAACCAAAAAAAAAAAAACTCCAGATGGCTGGAGAAAAAATAAAATCTGCAGGGGTTGCAGGCCATGAGACCACCCAGCCTAGGCTCTAGGTATTCTACCTAACATAAATGATCAGTCCTCATTGTATTCAGGGTTCTCATGGAAGGACTTGATGATGACAGTCACTGGACTTCTGGCCTTTAATCCATCAATGTAGGGACATCACAGTGCTTTGATTAGGTGGTGGTGCAGGTCGCCACCACGGAAAAACAAAAAAAGAACAGAAGAGAGAGTAGGGGTTATTATGGATTTTGGAGCCAGCATGAATAATAATGATAATTAATTGAATATGCAGAGCATCAGGATTAAACTAAAATGAAGTTATGAGAAAGCCATGTTAAAATAATGTGTTTTCAGCAGTGTTTTAAAGTGCTCCACCGTATCAGCCTGGCGAATTCCTATTGGCAGGCTATTCCAGATTTTAGGTGCATAACAGCAGAAGGCCGCCTCACCACTTCTTTTGAGTTTAGCTCTTGGAATTCTAAGCAGACACTCATTTAAAGATCTAAGGTTTCGATTTGGAATGTAACATGTCAGACATTCCGAAATATAAGATGAAGCGAGATTATTTAAGGCTTTGTAAACCATATGCAGTATTTTAAAGTCAATTCTGAATGACACAGGTAACCAGTGTAGTGACATCAAAACTGGAGAAATGTGCTCGGGTTTTCTTTTCCTAGTTAGGATTCTAGTAGCTGCATTCTGCTTTTGTAACTGATTTATGTCTTTCTTGGGTAGTCCTGAGAGGAGGGTGTTACAGTAATCTAGTCGACTGAAAACAAAAGCTTGAAGTAATTTCTCAGCATCTTTCAATGATATAAGAGGTCTAACTTTTGCTATATTTCTTAAGTGAAAAAATGCTGTCCTAGTGATCTGATTAATATGTGATTTAAAATTCAGGTTACAGTCAACAGTTACCCCTAAGTTCTTTACCTCCGTCTTGACTTTTAATATTAATGCATCAAGTTTATTTCTAATAACCTCATTATATCCATTATTGCCAATCACAAAAAAATCAGTTTTCTCTTTATTTAGTTTAAGAAAATTACTACTCATCCATTCAGAAACACAAGTAAGACATTGTGTCAGTGAATCAACACAATCGGGGTCATCAGGTGTTATTGATAAATACAGCTGTGTGTCATCAGCATAGCTATGGTAGCTTACGTTATACCCCGAGATAATCTGACCTAACGGAAGCATGTAAATCGAAAAGAGCAGTGGACCCAGGATAGAGCCTTGTGGAGCACCATACAGAATATCATGTGTCGTCGAAGTATAATTACCACAACTAACAAAGAATTTTCTACCTGCCAGGTAGGATTCAAACCAATTTAACACAATGCCAGAGAGGCCCACCCACTGACTAAGGTGATTTCTAAGAATATTGTGATCAATGGTATCAAATGCAGCACTCAGATCTAAGAGGATGAGAACAGATAAATGGCCTCTGTCTGCATTTACCCACAAGTCATTTACTACTTTAACGAGTGCAGTTTCTGTGCTGTGATTTGTTCTGAAACCTGACTGAAACTTATCAAGAATAGCATGTTTATTGACGTGGTCATTTAGCTGCATAATGACTGCTTTATCTTTTTTTTAAGATTACTTAAGAAAGGCAAGTTAGAAATGGGTCTAAAATTTTCAAAAGCAGAGGAGTCAAGATTATTTTTCTTGACTAGGGGTTTAACTACAGCAGTCTTAAGACAGTCTGGGAAGTCTGGGAAGACCCCCGTATCCAATGATGAGTTTACTACAATGCAATTCCTAAGTAATTGACTTAGTGCTGGCAGCAGCAACTTTCCATGTAGTGAGGTTTTCTTTGAAATAAACAGTAATGTGCACAGTGATTCGTTTGGTTGAGTTGTTTCATGTGGAAAATAGACAGTATGTTGTAATAGAAAAAAATGTGGTGATGTGAAGGAAAGACATAAATAAAATTAAATTTTACAAATGGATTACTTGCTTTATGTAATTACAATAAATAAATAACATTTAAACTCAGAAGTGTGAATGTGGCATTACAGAGAACTACCATATAGACTCACTTTTAAGTTCTCCCATGGATAAGTCGGGATTTGATTTTATCATATAATTTATTGGTATTTTATAATATCGGTCGAATAAACCGAATGCAGAAAACTCACTCAATTGGGGCAAGAGATTATGATATGCTAAGGCCCTCCTGAGAGTGTAACCACGGAGTACACAGCCTTTTTTTTATGTATTGTGCCTACGTGACCACACGGTAACACCCGAACTATTTCAAAGCGACATTTGCACTGTTGTGTGTTTTTTGTATCTCACACCCTCATACTCCTTTATCATAAGTGCATCCCTTATCTATGATGGGGTGTTTCATCAGAAGAAAATATGAAGCTGGTTTTAAATTAAAAGTCATTGAAATGGCGAAAGAAATTGGTAACTGTGCTGCTGCAACAAAATTCGATGTGTCTGAGAAACTGGTGTGAGATTGGAGGAGGCAAGAAGATGTAAAAAAAAATGTAAGCATCACAATTTTGAACGGGCGTATAAGTTGGGGTCTGATTTTATGACCGATAAAACCAGACTTATACACGAGTATATATGGTATTCTTTTCTTTCCATCCAAAAACAAAAACAACTTTGAATCCCAAAAAACTCTTTAGTTTGTTTCATGTTTCACAATTGTAAAATCACCTGCAAAACAAATTTAGATGTCAGTGTATGCAAATCAAAATGTACCTGTTTTGATTATCACTAGCCTTCTCATTTTCTGTATTTTATTGTTCTTTACTGAATACTTTGTATGTTGATTTCTGTGTATTTTTTAGGTAACAAAAGTTAGTTTACTCTGCTTTTTTTTAATCTTCCGTGTCTCATTAATTTAAAACCTAAGGGGGCTCTCCCCTCTAAAGGCCGGTCTGTACTTCATGCTCAGAAATCACATCATAGCTGCCATGCGCACCCAGCGTTCTTTTGGTGCGTCCTCTGAGCACATCCTCAGAAATTAACACGACGTGTGAGCAAGTTCCAATACCACCAAAAATATAAACGGTGTGTGTGCAAGTTTTGGTACGTGACATCAGAGTTGTTGTTTACTATGAACATGTGACAGCAGGCTTGCTGCTCCAACAGAATCAATCTGCATGCCGCGATGTATGATGAATGGTTCTCTGCGGTGAAGTAAATCATCAAACTTAAATGCTGACATGCAGATGTCTTCATGGTGGTTTTCTTCATCTATTTCTCAAATAGGCAATACAAGCGTTGCATATTCTCCATCATAAATGACGTGATCCATTTAACAGTATCATATACTGTCTCAACATTCTGTGTCACTGTTGCCGTCATTTTATTTTATTTTTTGCATCTTCGCAGCAGCATCCGAATGTAAATCATTTTGTATTTTTAACATCTTTCTTTCCTCAACTCACAACACAGCGAAACTGGATTTTGTTTTCTTCCCGTGATGATTTCTCACAGTGACACCTGATGGAATCCTTCAGATTTACTTAAAGTACACACACAATTATAGACAGTACACTGCTTGTGTAGCAGCAGCACCATCAAGCTCACACGTCGCATATCGTTAATAACATCCCTGGCCTAACATTGCAGCTCTGAGTCTGATTCATCTTCAGTTATAGCACTGAGGTATTACTGAAACATACTGTTGGCCATCTATTGAATGTTTCATTTCATCTATTGTAAGTCCTCCATTTGATCCTCTGGTTGTTGAATCTTGTCTTGTATTTAGAGATTAGGATTACTGGCTTTAGGTTGTTTGCTTTTAGGTTTGCCTCTTTTTTTAGCTGACACTGGACAAGGAGAACAAAACTTGGCCCATGATTAGTTTGGGGTCTGCAAAACCGAAAAATAGAGTATCAAACCCTTTGAAGGAACACTTAACGGATTTGTTTTGGTGGTTGTTTACTTAGTTTTGGATATTTTTTAGCATTGTTGCGGACTGCCTATTTTGTAATTTTTTGCTTTCAGTTTCAGTTTCAGGGCTCGGCATTGTTTTCTGCTAAAGTAGTTCAGAATCCCAGATGGAGAAGGGCATTTGTGGTTAAGCCTGAGGACCTAGATGCTAAGGCTTGTGTTGCATGCCCATTATTTTCCTGCTGCTATTATTCAGGCAGTAGTCTAGGGGTTTCACACATGCAGTGAAGTTAGTTGAAAGTTTGGAGTGGCAAGAGTGGAGGTCGCTGATTTACTTGGGACAAAGAGTGTGAGCAGTGCAAGGAGGCAACAGGCCATGGTGCGAGCGGTAATGGATTTGTGCACCAACTGGAGGACTTATGAGAGGAAACAGGAGTAGGAGATTTATGCCACTAGGGTGAATGAAGAGGGGCTTCTTCAGTGGTAAGTTGAGATTTGATTGTTGCCTGATGATCCTGGAGACAGACAGAATATTTCTCTGAATTGCGACAAGAACAGGTCATTCAGCTTCACAAGTTCATTCATCCTATTCACCACCACACTACTTGGTAATTTACTCCGTGTGTCTATGTTTTCTTGCAAGGAGAAAAACTTTGTAACATCTGTGTGAAATCGGACCTTATCAAGTTTCGATCCATGTTCCCATGTTCTTGTTGAAGGTTTCATTTTAAAGTAATAGCTGGTATCCACTGTACTAATTCTTTTCATAGTTTTAAAGACCATTCAATTGACTTTGTTGTTTTTTGGGGGCTGCTTAAACTTGTCATAACTCTACTGGGACTTATCTCTGGAGGTTTTACTTTGCACAGATAATTGTTTTTCTTAAGGTTGTATTAATTATTTTTTGTTAGTATATTTTCACAATGAACTGTTATTATTACACATGCACTTCCACATTCCGTATTATTACTGTTCCACTCGTCCTTATTCCACTTGAAGACCATGCACTAGCTGTAAGACCCTTCAAGGACCCAAGTCATCATGCAGTCCCATTAGATGAACACTTGCAGTATTGGGAGGCCCTGCTCCTTCATGCTCCAGACAAGGAGAGAAAGGCAAGAAGCAAAATGAAATAGAACAAATACATAACCTCATCTCATCTTATTTTCTGAAACTGCTTTTCCTTGTTAGGGTTGCAATGAACAGAACTGCAACATGATTACCATGAAGAGACATATTAATGAAAAACAAATAATAAAACAAAATTATTAATATAAAAAAATATACAAAGAAAAAGGAAAAAATAGATCAATCTAGGGCCAGCGGTGAAGCCCCAGCAAAATCATTGCCCTCCCGAGGCTTGTCAAAGGATCTGCTCCCCTTCCTTTGTGGGTAGGATGCTATAGGGAGATTCTAATGGGCGGGGCCCCAAGTTATGATGTGTCACTCACATAATAATGAAGTGAAAGAAACACAATAAATACAGTGCATACCTTGATAGACATGCAAATGATCCAATCACATTCAACTTCTTCTGACAAACACAGATCGACACGGCGTTCCATATTGGCAAAGGTAACCACAAGCATTGTAGGGGTGATGGCAGCAATTTCCTGTCCAGCAGACAGATGTCAAAGTTCTGCCATACGCTGACAGTCTTGAAAGAAAGAGCGCCATCCCTCACTTTTCATTCATTTATTCAGGAATACTGTGATCTTTATTTCATTTGGATTGTTTCATTATTGATAGTATTACATCATAACTCGAGGACATGCCCATTAGAATCACTCTGTACCACACAGCAAACAACTTAACATTACTGCAACAATACCAGAAGGTTATGCATTGGCTATCAGAACAATATTCAGGAACAATACTGCAACATTAATGTGGAAGGTTTTGTTTCTGTTCCCAGAGTATTATTTGAGAATGTCAGGAATTAACCTTTTGGGAACCTATGACGTGTTCAGCTTTAGGGACTCCTGGTTGCCGTTTTCTAGAGTTATTTCTCGTGCTTCGAGAGAGCAGAGCAGGAAAATTGTTTTTTTTTTTTTTTTAATAAAATTTTACAGATACTCAAATACTGAACACATAAATTCTTCCACACTTTAAATGACACTTCAAATGTATTCATCATCTTCTTCATCTTCATCAAAATCAGCCTGAACATCTGGCCTGGGTTTCTTTCATCTTGCCTAAAATAAAAACAACAGGAACCCTAATGAAATGCAACAATGACATTTTGCTTCTATTAAATATTCTGCAACTTTACAGAGAAATATACGTATATACTTTACCTGATTTTGTTTTTCTCTGTGTGGGGCATTTTAGAGTTTCCCATATTTTGCTTAATATTTTTGTTATTTTGTGGTTGTTTCCACAGCTTCTGTAGGACATAGTAATTTTAAACAGGTTATAGTAACACCACTGGCAAGTGCAAAAGAGATCTCTGCCAGAACATACATATACTGTAAAAGTTTAAACAATAGGTGCTGTCTGTTGTTTCTGACAATTGTTATAGCTGTCCATCCAGTAAATACTGTGGTATATTTTATGTTCTGTAACAAGGCCATTTGACTTTTGTTTAGTTTTTATGGTATATATGTCCACAAGTTGCTTAAAAATTTTCAGTTTTCCATTTTCCCCTTCACTGTGTAGGATGTCATCAGCTGGTTTGAGATGAGCTTCCTCTTAATTTTGAAGACTGCATCCAAGCACTGTGCCGTCAAGGTTCAGGATCTTAAGAAATAAAGCATTTATTAGTTTAAAAAAATATAACAAACATGAATAATTACAAGTATAAATGCAAAACAATGTGATACTTCGGGAGAATAAATGCTAAACACTAGAGTGCATTAGACTAAAAGACACAAGTCTTATGGAAAAATGTTCTTTTTGTGCTGCTGACCTTCTGTTTGCATATAGTGAGAACAACTTCATCTTGCCATATTTTTCCTAAACTCAATGCTTTCTTTAAGGAAGGTGGAGAGGTTCTCTATTTCTGGCGTGGTTTTCAAGGTTTCATCGATAACATCCAATACATCTTCATGCATGTCATTAACAATACTAGAAGCCTGTCCTCATGTTTCTCAGGATCTTAGTTACACTTTGAAGATGGAGTCTATGGAAATCTTCTGAACAAGCAAAAGTTATTTTATGGAATTTCGTATTCCACCTATGATTTCCTCAATTTTTTGACACACAAAATATTTGCCAGAGCATTTCCAAAATGGCAGGTCTAGTGGGGTGTTCCCAGTATGCAGTGGTTAGTATCTATAAAACGTGACCTAAGGATGGACAGCTGGTGTTGTCTATGTCATTTCCGGCGCCGCATCCGAGTGGCAGCCTTTTCCAGCAGCTCCGTATATGACTTTATCTTTTTACCTTTTTTTCTCTATTTTTCTCTATTTCACTGTTGTGAATTTCCCCTTGGGATTAATAAAGTATCTATCTATCTATCTATCTATCTATCTATCTATCTAATAAATTCTGCAGTTACCGCAGTCTATTGCAAAAATGTGTATGTCTTATTTTACTGTTTTACAATAGTTACATTTTGCAATACCCAACAGGAAACATCACTGTCACAAGAATGTTACCTGTAAGTTAACAAAAGCTAGTCGTACTGGATAGTATATGTTCCAAATTTTCCAAAGTAAATTACATATAATTATAGTAAATCATAACATAGAGTTTGCTTTGAACTTATAAAACTTAAAAAAAAAATCAGGATTCCAAATATAGAAATTTCATTATTTGGAACATAAAGAACAATAATGTTGGTGAAAATGTTTGCTTTATTATTAAAAAAAATTATGATTTAGCAGAATAATATTAATACTGTGTATGCTTTTAAGAGGTCTAAGCAATTAAAATGTATGTTAGGTTATCCTGTAACCAAAAGCAAAATAATAGGTAATGTTCCAGGTAAATTAACATGACACTCAAGGATGTTACCCTGATCAGAAATTAATTTTGTTGTGAATAAGTGCACACAAATTGGCAAGAAAATTTGAAAGGCCTCCAAAACGCCCCACAAACCAGGGCAAGGCCTTCACTGGCCTGCCTAGAGATAGGTCTCACCCTTGGCAGCCTGACCCCAAATTCCAAAGGCAGGCCCAAGACAGAAAATTGTTTTTTAAGTTCAAATAATATCTTAAATGTCCCAAAATGCACAAAAATGACTTTCACGGGTGAGGAAAACTCTAAATACTCCAGCTTGAGAGACACATGCAATGTGACATAATGTCTTCTTCTTCTTCTTTTGGCTGCTCCCATTAGGGGTCGCCACAGCAGATCATCTTCTTCCATGTCTTTCTGTCCTCTGTATCTTGTTCTGTTACACCCATCACCTGCATGTTCTTTCTCACCACATCCATAAACCTTCTCTTAGGCCTTCCTCTTTTTCTCTTGCCTGGCAGCTCTGTCCTTACCATCCTTCTCACAATATACTCAGCATCTCCTCTGCACATGTCCAAACTAACGCAATCTCACCTCTCTGACTTTGTCTCCAAACTGTCCAACCTGAGTTGACCCTCTAATGTACTTGTTCCTAATCATATCTCTCCTCATCACACCCAATGCAAATCTACAATGAACCACTGAAAAATCTGCTCTGCAGCCTTAAATATAAAGACTGAGGGGGCTCCTTCAGCAGTGATGTTATGTTGGCACCCCACTCCCACAGTACCTACACTAAATAATTAATAAATAAATGAATCTGTATATAATAAAAAAAACATATGAATAATAAAATATAAAACAAAAATATTAAATAAACAAGAATGACATTTAAACTATTAACACTGGCTTAACCATAACAGATTCTGAGTAATTTATAACACCACAGTTAAAATTAAGAAAGCAAAAAATGTAGGCAAGTTTAATATCTTTCATTTTCTTCCTCCTTTAAAGTGATACCTTTTAATTTTTTATTTAAATACTGCAAAAGTAATGGAACTTTTTAGTGAAGAAATGCCTGTTTGACCTTACACCTTGGAGTAAGAGGAGGTCAATCATTAATTACGTGGCTGTTCATTGCCAAAACTTAAGAGAATATAATTAAGCTGTTTAACAGATATGGAGGCGGATTGGCACAGAGGACACATTCCACTTTGCCTTTTGATTTATTCACAAAGCGCACAACGTGGAACGCATATAATATGGCTTTGCTGTCTTTCTAGCTCTGCTCTTTCTTGATGTAGTATTTAACATGCTGGGGAAAAAAATCTAAACTTCTGAGCTGGGTCATACAGCTAGCTGGCACTGACCTCTTGTGGTTTTAACCTACTTTAACAAAATGCTTCATTGAAATGAGTAATGCATCTTTCCCGGTGTCCTTAACAATCTGTTTCAGTTCTATTACTTTTGTTCATCTCTGCTATCATTGAGGATAAAAAATGTGTTGTAATTTAGTGTTCATGAACAACCAAGATAATTTAAGACTCCACAAAAATCCATCATGAGCCTTAAGGGAAATTTATAGGGAAACATTAATAATGAGAGAGAGATGACACTGAAGAAGACAAGAAACACGATGCTTAAACAAACCTAGCAAGGCAAAATGGCAAGAAAATCTTTAGCCTTAAACTAATTATGCTTTTATTGCCATTTGCCTTATGAGCTAAACAATAAGGATGCTAATTCTAGAAATTAATAATAGAAAGAATTAAAAAATCTGACCACAAAAATGTCAGAGTTAAAATGAATAATTAGGTTTATTTAAACAATAAACTTTGTACAAAGCACCAAAATTGCAAGTTACATTCTTTTTTTTTCTATCATGTCAACATTTTCAATAGAAAATAATAACAGAAAAGGAAATGCTTGTCAGTTACAGCCAAAGAGATTTAGGGTTGAGTAATGAACGACGTGATGAAGGAACACAGGGATCTCAGTTGCTGGGTTGTGTCTGTACTAGGCCACCATGCATTTTGGCAAAGGTGGTCACAAAGGAGGACCATCCCTGGGTGAGACATCTGTTACTTGTATTCTGCACTTGCACTATCTACTAGAACACCTCCAAATGATCAAGTCAGGATTTTACCTTCATCCTAACTAGCCTAATGAATGTTCCCTTAATACTTAAGCCTACGGATACATTTTTCTGTTCCTTCCCCACATTCCCCATTCTCACTTCCCCACACTTCTGCCAGTTTTAAAGACTTTGAAATGTCCCTGACTATCTTAGAATGTGTGTCTACCCCTATCTAACCAATAGTTTTTCAACAATGATCACCACCGCACGGTATATAACCTGTAGCACGAATCTATAATGGCTATTTGATGACATCTCATAAAGCCAATTCACATTACTGGGTATAACAATATAAACCCACAAAAACCAATGAAGAAGAGCTACAGGAAAAGTAACTCCAAATACCTGAGCCTGTTCTGCCTCATTTCACAAACAGGCTATACAGTACATGACCTACAAAAAAAAAGGTGTGGGAACATGAGATGTGTCTGAGAATTATTGTGGGAATAAAAAGAAGACCAGGAGATGGTCAAAATGACAGGGACAAGATCGAAACACAGCAAGGGATCAAAACTGGGAGATCAAAAACTGGAGTATAAAAAAACAAAGCAAGTCAAGTATCAGAGGTCGGGGTAAAACAAAGAGGAAACCAGGAACATAAACTTAGTACTAAGGCCTACTTGAAATTAAAGCTAACTACTGGTAAAGAGAATTGATCTCTTTGATGTGAACACAAAACAAAGAATTAAGCACAGAAATTGAGTCCTTAGGAGAGGACAACAAAAAATGTACAAAAATATGCACACTGCATAAAGTGTTATATAAACACATATGTAAATATACAGTATATATATATAGTTACACACTCACGAATAGGGAGCATTCTCAGGGTTAGTGTGTTGGTAGTAATTCCACCCGGAGTCATTCCACCTGTCATTCACATCTTCTCCTGTTTCATTTGCAGAGCAGAAGCTCTGCAAGTCAATGATTCTTGATGTTGTTTCTGTTTCTGTTCCAACTGCGCTTCATCCAGTCTGGAGACCATATAATGGACATTATTAGCACATTGTGGCAGAGAACATAAACTGACCTACCAAATATAACAGCTTCCCACATGCAACATATGTATTTCATTTCTGTTGTATCTAAGGTGCTTACATGGCCAGTACTGTGCGATACTTTCCATAGTTATTTAACTGTGAATTTTCCCTAACTGCAAATACAGGGTGAGTCAAAATTATGTTAACATAATAACAGAGGGGACTGGGCGGTCTCATGGTCTGGAATCCCTACAGATTTTATTTTTTCTCCAGCCGTCTGGAGTTTTTTTGTTTTTTCTGTCCCCCCTGGCCATTGGACCTTACTCTTATTCGATGTTAATTAATGTTGATTTATTTTGTTTTCTTATTGTGTCTTTTATTTTTCTATTCCTTACTATGTAAAGCACTTTGAGCTACTGTTTGTATGAAAATGTGCTATATAAATAAATGTTGTTGTTGTATTTGAATGGCGGAAACATTTTATTCACAAAACGTACTTCATATGTACAAGATCATTTACAGGAATGTCTCAACCTGTTCGCCATGAGCAACAGTACCATTTAAAGCCACGCATTTAACGGGGAACAGATGATACCACAGTCCGTATTCTGTCCTTCAGGTCATTGATATCACAAACTTTCCTGCTATACACGCGCTCCTTCGCCATAACCCATAACCAGAAACCACAGGGTGTCAAATCAGGGGAGTGTGGAGGCCATGGCATTGGTCCACCACAACCTATCCATCGATATGGAAAAGTGTGCTCGAGATAAAAATAATCCATTAGCAATGTAAGTTTCGACTTGTAGTTGGCAGCACCCAGTCTCCTGGGTTATGTTTCTCTGGAGCATTGTAGTGTTATCTCTCTATATTTAGTCAAAACAAGCATACTACAGTATCCAATAGGGTTTTGGTAAGTACTGTATATAATATAGTGTTCACAGAACTTACAAGTCATATAGTCTCCTATTTCACAGAATGTACATCGATGTTAAGCGTCACATACCTCGGTATAAATATACAGCATGTATATACATATATATATATATACTAGCAGAATACCCGCGCTTCGCAGCGGAGAAGTAGTGTGTTAAAGAAGTTATGAAAAAGAAAAGGAAATATTTTAAAAATAACGTAACATGATTGTTAATGTAATTGTTTTGTCATTGATATGAGTGTTGTTGTCATCTCTCTCTATCTATATATATATATATATATATATATATATATATACACATAGCAAAATACCCGCGTTTGGCAGCAGAGAAGTAAAAAGAAAAGGAAACATTTTAATAATAACGTAACATGATTGACAATATAATTGTTTTGTCATTGTCATGAGTGTTGCTGGCATATATATATACACTCACACACACACACATATATAAACATATATATACACATCATATATATATATACATATATATACATATACATATAAATATATATACATATATACACATATCTATATCTATATCTATATATATATAGCAAAATAACTGCGCTTGGCAGCAGAGAAGTAGTGTGTTAAAGAAGGAAAGAGAAACAAAAGGAAACATTTTGAAAATAACGTAACATGATTGTCAATGTAATTGTTTTGTCACTGTTATGAGTGTCGCTGTGATATATATATATATATAGCAAAATAACTGCACTTCGCAGCGATGTCGTGTGTTAAAGAAGTTATGAAAAAGAAAAGGAAACATTTGAAAAATAATGTAACATGATTGTGAAAGTAATTGTTTTGTGTATTTGGCGGCAGCGTCACAAAGTTGTTTTCGTCTAGCTGCATTAGAAAATGTACCACAACATCTGACACGCCTCCTTTTTACTGTTTTCTCACAGCTTTGATTGCTGCCGTCATAATGGTTTTGAGTCTATATATATATATATATATATCTTCATATCTTCATATCTATATAAATATATACATATGTATATACATTAGATATCTACATATACACATATATATATATATATATATATATCTATCTACATCATACATACACACACACAAATTATATATATGTGTGTGTGTGTGTGTATATATATATATATATATATATATATATATATATAAAAAATAGGTGTATATATATATATATATATACACATACATACAAACATACACACAGGTATATATATGTGTATATATATGTATGTGTCTATATGTGTGTGTATAGCTTTGGTCACTGAGTGCAAGGGAAAAATAATAAAATATAGTCTATTAGTTATTAAACAGTAAAACATTAACGTTTTAAGAAGTACAGGTACATTGAGCACTACTCGAGTGGTTGCGGGTAAACTACATTTTAAAAGACGGTATAACAGAAGAGGTAAGTTGTACTAACAGCAGCTAAAATGTATATGGATCATCTCTCGGTAGTTGATCCCTTTTGAAAGGCGCTACACGACGGCTGTGGTATAGAAATTACATTTTCTATGTGAACGTTCAAATTTCTGCCTCTGGTAATGTGACTCACCGGTATTACCAGTAATTAAAGAAAAATTGTTTTGTGTCCTCTGCAGTGTTAAGAGAGAAAGGCTTTGGTTTGGGATAAAATGAACAAAGGTGTAAAGAAAGGAAAGTTGCATTTTTCTTTTATATAGTATAGAGAGATGTGTTCGGTGACGTTATGATCGCCTTTTGGGGACAGTCGCGGTGGGCCTTGTGTAGACTGGTGAGACGTCTCTGCCATTAATCGGCTGTGATGGCACTGTCAGTCCTTCACTCGTGTGCGTGTCTTAATAATCCGAGCTGAGGACTTTATAATCGTATACGTGCAAAAGAAAGTGTGAATCGCCTTAATATTATTTTGCCGTGGTGTAGAAAAGGGGTCCCGTGTTTGCAGTTTTCTGGGCTATAGCTCAGGGGGAGGATGAAAAAAATTAAAAGTGCTCACTTTGATTTAAGGCAGAAGCGCGCCGGCTGCTCGACTTTTGCTGGGAAGGAGACCCCAGTTTTTGTACACACGTTCCACAAATGAGACACACGGATTTACCGGCAATGTCAGTAAACATATACTCGGCCTCCCATCGGTTTTTAAAGGCTCTATTTTCAGAATCAACTTTTCTCTTCGGCATCGTGTGGGCTAGCTTCGCAATAATTTACAGTATCATAAGCTAGACTTGATTAACATGTTAAGTGTTCGGCAAGGCAGCTGAAGCGCTGCATTATGGGATCTGTAGTTTATTGTGTTACCAGCGCTTCATATACCCGGGCCATTAATAACAATAATACAGTATATAAAATGATCTCGCGGGCCGGATATAATTACACGCCGGGCCGGATGTGGCCCGTGGGCCTTGAGTTTGACTCATATGGACTAAATAGAACTTGAAAAGAAATATTTTTTGGAATGTGATCGCGCAAGTCAGTACATCAAGCCCGCGTGCTATTGTGGTTTTGCTTGTGTGCTTCAGTAAGTTACCGTCCCCTCGCTCTTACTTTTTTACCGTTCATCTAATGAATACACTGAGTATGGCTTTATCAAAACAATCATTGATCGCGAATAAAGTATTCATTATTCATGAATTTTCAATAGGTGAATAGGTGATCTGTCTTTCTGCGTTAACCGCATGTGTTTTCATACGTCTCAAACTAAGGGGATGCGAGGTTAAAATAAATCGAGAAGCGCGCGTACATACTTAGTGCATCCCCTCTCGGGAATCGAACCTCGGACGTGGGCGCTACAGTCGAATGCTTTAGTATCGCGCCACGGCGTGTGGTTTATCTATTTGAGCGTAGCAGTGTAATTCAGTTTTTGTTCAGCACTGTTTGGAACTGTTACTTTTTGTCTGCGCACTGCGTCAGTTCACGTGAGCTGCTGAATGTGGTTTTATATGTCACTCGCTCGCTTCTAATTGTTTCGCTGCCTTCTTAATTATATAATGCATGTTTTCTAAAGCGCGTTTTGTAGCTCTTCCTGGCTTTCTACGTAATGCGTGATTACGTGAGAGGCCTGATGATGTCATACGAACTCCGCCCCTCCATCTGAACTCCATTACAGTAAATGGAGAAAAACAGCTTCCAGTTATGACCATTACGCGTAGAATTTCGAAATGAAACCTGCCCAACTTTTGTAAGGAAGCTGTAAGGAATAAGCCTGCCAAATTTCAGCCTTCTACCTACACGGGAAGTTGGGGAATTAGTGATGAGTCAGTCTGTCAGTCAGTGAGTGAGTGAGTGAGTGAGTGAGTGAGTGAGTGAGGGCTTTGCCGTTTATTA
>JANRMT010062820.1:9773054-9812699 GCA_026402145.1 Polypterus bichir lapradei
ATATATATATATATATATATATATATATATATATATTTATATTATAAAAGCAGGTTTAAGGGTGTTTCTGATGATTAGCTCAGTAAATGTATACATATATGTCAGGGATGACCAACTTCAATCCCAGAGAGCCATAGTGGCCACAGGCTTTTATTCTGACATTTCTCTTAATTATTGACCAGTATTTGATGCTAATTAACTTCTTTTGCCTTCATTTTAATTGACTTGCTATTCAAGACTCAGACCCATTAATTGCTTCTTTTTTCCTTGATCAGCAGCCAAACAGGTTGAAGTTAAACACTATAAATTAGGAAGCAATGACTAAAAGGAGCAGGGCAAACCAAATGTTAAGTTGCAATCTTGAATTGTGTAATACAGTACTTGTCCACATGAATGGCGGCTATGTTAGCATTATTCAATGTTCCAGGGTTTGTAACGCTCTTGTGTACAATGTTGACAGCTTTAATAAGTCCCTGTACATTGAGCGAACTGAGGAACAACAGGAGTTATAATTAATAAATCCTTGAGCTTATTCATAGGGAAAGATGTTAACAGTGTGATTTTAGACATGCACCACATGCCACACATTTAGAGCAGACATCTCCCAGGAATGTGAGCTATAGCAATAAAACATTCAAATAGAAAGAAAAAAAACAGATGGAAGCAAATTTAATTAACATATCCTTTAAGCAGCTCCTTCTAAAATAGGGAAATTGTACAGTGAAAAACTAGAGATATCTCAGGTTAACATTTAAAGTGCTTACATTTACAATTGATATTTCACAGGAGATTGTCCTGTCGAGAAAACACAGTAATTTGCACAGTGGGGAGCTTTGGTGTGTCTTCGTGTGGAAAATATGCATCATGTCACATTTTCAAAAAAACACACTGCACCTCTGTGATGATGTGAACAAGAGGCATGAATTGAATTGATCTGACAGATGTGCAACAGATTACATGCATTGCGCAGCTGCAGAAAAGAACATAGATAAACAAGAAGTATGAACAAGGATTTAGAGTAATCTTATTTGTTTTACACCGCCCCCCCCCAAATATTTAGAATCTCATAAAACTCTTTTTAGTGAATTTCAAGTTTTGCAATTACGACATTGTCTGTAAAGCAAATTTTAAGTGTCATTAACAAAAGTGTAAGCAACTGAAATCTTGCCTGTTTCATCTATTACTAGTGACAACTCAAAAATACACCGTGGATTCATCATTATCACATAAGCTCAAGGTTAACTATGCAAAACACTTTGAGTCCTGAACAATCAAAAATGAAGTCATCTTCATTTCCCCAGCATGCATACATTTTTAACATTTTGCCAGCTAACTCAGCAATTCTTGAAAATTGCACCGGTCATTTGTCACTGGGGTAGACTCTGACATTGCAAAGAAAAGGTGTGGGGTTGAAACAAAGGATCTGCAGACATCACCCAGAAGTGCACTGCTCACTGTGTTCAGAGACGAGCTAACTAATGGAGCTCCCCATTTAGCTCACAGCTTGACATTGGCAGTTTACCACAGTATAAATATGAGGTTTGTTATGGTGGGAGTCTACAAAGCAATTCACTCCAGCTTCATGTTCCAGCTTTCCAACAAAGTGCTCCAGACATCAAATGTCAACTGAAAAGGCTAACATATCTTTTCAGTTATTGACACACTTTGCTACAAATAAATATTTATTGTACTAGTGTATGAATTGATTTCAATAAAGCTTATGATTTACACTGGTGAGTTTTCCTGTCAGAATTCTCAATGTTCTTTGGGATGTTTTAGCTGACTTTAGTAAAACATTTCAGATAAAAAAATACATACAAAGCAGCTGACCAGTTCACTCTTAAATTGTGTATAAGTGGCCTGTGTTATGTTCCACGTATTTTGTGGTTGGTCCTCCTGCCAGTCACTGCCATATATTGCCCTCCACCCTATAAATCCGGAGGGTCTCCCACAGTTCTAGGTGGATTATTTCGAACGTGCCTGGGAATGGTGAGATTACTTGTATTTTGCTGTGTTTATTGAGATTACACATTTTTTTGTCTTCTTGCTCTTGTTTTGATTTCCAACTTTTGGAAAGTGTTTTCAGAGCATTGTTCGCCTTGGATTGCCTTGCTGGTGCCTCATTTATGTTCTTTGTGCTCTTTGGAGCATTTTAGTGAGGCAGAGCACTTTTTGTGATAATAAATCTTTTTCATTCATAAATACTCTGTGTTTGCCCTTATTACTATTGGGGGTTTGATTGTGATATCCCCCACTAGTGGGAATGTTTTGGATGTGCTTTAAGAACTTATTGGGACTTTTGTGCTTTGGGTCTGCTAGTCCTGGACATTTAAAATGCATTGAAATCAGTAGGAAAGGAGAGATTAGGTGAGATTAAATTACATTACATTAGATAGACTTTGTTAATCCTAAAGGGAAATATAGATACATGTAGAAACAAAAAACATAAAGAAGCAGACTCACAGAACAAACAATATAATCAATCAATAGATAAATAAATGCATATTGTGCAGAAACGGCAAATTAAAGTGTATAATATATCCAGAGTTAGCTGTCTGGCAAGTTTTTTCAGGCATGTTGAGTCATTTGTAGTCAAGTTGCTTCCCTAGGAGACCAACGTGTAGAACTATCCACTGGCTGCCACAGACTGGTAAAACATCTCCAGCAGCTTGCTGTATACATCATAAGAACTGAGTCTCCTCAGAAAGTACAATCTGCTCTGGCTCTTATTTTACAGAGCCACTGTGCGATCAGACCAATATAATGGTGGATCATAAGGCTACAATGGTCTTTTAAGCATCTCTTACGTCTAGGGTAGTGTCTGCCAACTATCCTGGACCAACTGTTGTGGCCAAAAATGTGAACAGTCCTCCTTGAGATTCAATTAATAGAATTAAATATCAGTAAAATTTCTTGCAGATAGGAATCCTAAATTCACACAGATTCAATAGCAGGTACTAAACTCACTTTTGAACCAAAAAATACAGTACAGGTAGTTGTATTTTTCTGTGACACTGACATATCTACCAAAAGTGCAACACTAAATCACAAGGATTTCTTACTTCTTTCTGTTTCCATCTACTGCATGGTGTTCTGGGTAATACTTTTAAAGGGGTAGGCTCATTTATTATACACAGGTTATATACAAGTTAATAAAAAACATCACATTTAAGACATGAATAGAACACCACATTTCCAGTATCCTTCTGAATGTGCGTTTTGTGTTTAAATGTATTTGCAAGTTTTTGGCTAATTGTTAGACCACCAGTAGGGGCAGCGTTATAAACTTGGTGGGCTGTCCCATCCAACATTGGCTACTACAGCTAAGTTCAAATAAGCTCACCACAGAGCGAAATTACAGAACAATATTTATAAAACAAGGTGTAACAAAACACAAAGATTTTGGGAAAAGGTTTGGGTCACCGTGGTGAACCCCGTATAAGTGGATGAAAGCAAAATGCAGATGAGAGCCAACAAGTAGACTTGGTCAAAACGGAGGTGGACAATAAAAGTGATGTCAGAGTTGGTGAGGACATCAGTCTTCTGTGCTGCAGAGGGAGGAAGAGAAAGGACATTTAGTAATAGCGCAAACCCCTGGGTCGGTGGGTGACTAACATCACTAGAGTCGTTAAGTCGGGGTGTCGAACTCCAGTCCTGGTGGGCCACAGTGGCTGCAGGTCTTCATTCTAACTCTTTTCCTTAACAGTGAGCAGTTTTTACTGATAATTAACTCCTTTTCCCTTCATTTTAGTAGCTTCATTTTTAAGGATTCAATCCTCTGAATTGATTCTTCATTAAATGACAGCCAAACAGAAATGAGATGCGAAACGGGCCAACAGATGACCAGCTAAATTTCACTCCAACCAGTTTCTTAATGAGAAGCCCATTCTTGCTGTTAATTAAACTCATTATTTAATTCCACACCTTGTTGCTGCTCTCATTCTGCCACAGCAGACATTTCCAAAACTGTTGATTTTCGTTTTTTCCTAGGAACGCCATCAAAATGTTTTGGTGACCTAAGAGGTCAACCTTACTGAGACCTTCACCTTTGATCATTTTCAGATATAGTTGAATGGGCACAGGTGAGCTGGTCACGTGTCGGCTTGTTTCGTGTCTCATTATTGTTTGGCTGCTAATTAAGGAAAAAGAAACAACTAAGGGGTGTGAGTCAAGTTAATTAAAACTAAGGCAAAAAAAGTTAATTAGCAGCAAAAACTGTCACTAATTAGGAAGACGGTTAGAATGAAAACCTGCAGCCACTGCGGCCCTCAAGGACTGGAGATCGACACCCGTGCTTTAAGCTGTCTTCCATGCGCATGCATGTGACAAAGGTGAACACGTTATATTTGCTGCAAAAAAATCTTTGCTAAATTTTGCCACTCAATCCTATTCAGTAGTTAAGACCTTTTTTAATGTGTGGTATAAAGTGTGCCATACATTGTACACTAGACTGGCTCTGTGTGCATAAAAGCTCCAAAGGTCATCTTTTCATTCAAATGATTAGCAATCCTCACCGGTTTCAAAAGGCTAAAGTCATGTATTCAGATTCTCTTTATTGATCACAGCTCACCTTTTAATATGATTAGGCCAGTTAGAAAGCTCACAGCATTATTGTAATGCAGTTCTAGCAGTAATTGGATCTTTTATTTTTAAAGGTTGAGAAAAATAGAGAAACACCAGTTGTGAATGTTAGTGCACTCTGGGTGTATTACAGCAAAACCAGCTGTTTACACAAGTGGGCTGATTAGGAGCAACACATTTAGATAAATGGGGGATATTAGCAATCTTGAAATGTAAATCAAATTTTAAAAAGTGTGGTTGAGCTTGAAAGAAACAACATATTCTGCTTTTCATCCTCATTGAAAAAGGTAGCAATTACAAACATTTTACATTCTTGAGAATTCACATATCTAATGACCTTCTGAGGAATTACAACAGTGAACACATTATGAAAAGGCCAGCACTTTCTGTGTCAGCAGTAGAACCTTAATATATGTAGTGAAGGCCTGTTAAATTTTTATCAGTATGTCATGGATAGCACCCACACTTGAAAACATCCCATTTTGGTCCAGCAGTTTACCACCACAATCAAACGTCCATTCAAAATATCTTTGCTGGTGATGAAAGAACCCTGAATTAACTTGGCTTCAAGATGGACAATTACATAGAAATATTTGGGAATTTTGGCCAGCTCATCAAAATGAATTGAAGCCAGTCAGGAAGAAAAAACTGAGTTAGTTTTAAGTGGATTATAATGGTGCAGTGGTCTTTTAATTGTCCTTAAGAGCTATAGTGTCTGCCATATATGCCGGATCAACTAGGCTGTGAGGTAGTAGTGCTAACCAGCGTGCCACCCTGATATAAAATTATACCCCAAGTCTACTGAGTTCTTTATCTCTGTCTGCGTCTCCCAAGCTCCTATCAATATGATAAACTAACACCCACAGAGCCAGTGATGGGATCATCGTTACATACTGGGGGACTATCCATGTCAGTACTCGAATGGTGCTAAAAAGGTGGCGCTTAATATGTTTAATCCAGCTGTGCAGACACAATGTGCAATGAATCTGTGTAGAACAGCAAAGTATTTTCATAATATTAGCATTAATGTCAACTAATGTACCACTTAAATGAAAATAAGTAAGTTATTATATAACTTACTATATAACTATATATATATATATATGTAAGTTATTTATTTTTTTAATCATATGTGCAGTGCAAATCTGGCTGGAGTATTAATCAGGTAGTGATATCACTTATGCATGTATGTGCCTTAAATTATTCATTCCTGAGTGAAGCATATCGTCTAGTGCCATAAAGTGTGAGGTAGCGTAGGCTAACAGTACGTCTGCAAAACGTCTGTACATGCGCAATGCAAATCAAAAATATAGTGCAGATCTCGTACTGACATCCCCTTCCAACTCTGTTGTAACTCTCACTAGGCTCACAAAGCATCATGGGGAGATGGGAAAAAAATGGCTACACAACAAATTTTTCCCAGAAAACCCAAAAAAGTTACTGCGTAAAGAGCTATGTCGAATTCTGACAATGAATACTAATCATCAACACAAAATAAAATTTTAAGGTTATAAATATATGCAACCTCCAAGTGGAGTATCATACAAATTCAATTGATGTTGTTCTATGAGTTACATTAACAATATTTCCTAATAATGGTGAATTGGATTAAGTGAGTTTGAGGATGTTATGAATAGAACATCCATCCATTATCCAACCCGCCATATCCTAACTACAGGGTCACGGGGGTCTGCTGGAGCCAATCCCAGCTAACACAGGGCGCCAGGCAGGAACAAATCTTGGGCAGGGCACCAGCCCACCGCAGGAATAGAACATTTTCTTTTAAAATCATTAAGTTATTCAGCCATATTTTGAATGTTTGCACAATTGACAATGAACACTTTACTAGATCTTATCACAACTTTTAATCAAACTAAAGCAGGGATATCAAACTCCAGTCCTGGAGGACCGCAGTGGCTGCAGGTTTTCATTCTAACCCTTTTCTTAATTAGTGACCTGTTTTTGCTGCTAATTAACTTCCTTTTTATTAATTTTAATTGACTTGTTTTTTAAGATTTGTTCCCCTGAATTTTTCCATCGCTCCTCTGAATTTCTTCATTTCTTTCCTTAAATGGCACCGAAACAGAAATGAAATGTGAAGTGAGTGAGCCAACAGAAGACCAACTAAGTCAGGGCCTCAGACTCCAGCCAGTTTCACTCCAACCAGTTGCTTAATTAGGCACTGATTCTTCTTGTTAATTAAACCTGTTCTTTAATTCCATGGCTTGTTGCTGCTCTCATTGTGCAATGGCATACATTTCTGAAATTGTTGATTTTCTCTTTTCTAAGAGCTCTGGTAAAATGTTTTGAGGACCTGAGCAGATCAACATTCCTGAGACCTTCACCTTTCTTTATTTTCAGATACTGTGTATGATGGTCACAGTTTGCTGGTCCCGTTTTAGCTTATTTTGTATCTCATTATTGTTTGGCTGCTAATTAAGCAAAAAGAAACAATTAAGAGGTCTGAGTCTTTAAGAGCAAGTCAATTACAATTAATTCAAAAGAAATTAACTAGCAGTAAAAACAGGTCACTAATTAAGAAAAGGGTTAGAATGAAAACCTGCAGCCACTGCGGGCCCCCAGGACTGGAGCTGGAGACCCCTGCTGTAGACGGTGGCTATGCTGCTCAATGTTCCTACCACTTAACGCCGGCTACTGTGCACTGATGCTCTGTTAGCTTCAAACTGGCTCTATGTTAAATAGTTAACCTATGGCAAAGAAACACAGCCGCCCTTCAAAAACCTCCACCTAAACAGTAATTCAGTGGGAAACAAACACTCTTAACCAGGATCAGCTGTGGCTTTGCTCTTTTACCACGTAATAAGCTTCTCGCACAATGCTTAGAACATCCGTGAACTAAAGTGCTATAAATTGACTGAAGAGCAGGTAAACTTATGGATTTGCATCAAAACTCCGAGGTGTGGATATGTCAGTCAGAAGTTTCAACCACTGCTATACAATACATTTAGGCCTAATCCTCTCAACTCTGCGTAATCGAGGGCCGTTCCTAGCACTGGTGAATTAGTAGGAAGGATTACTGGACTGAGCATCAGGCCATTGCAAAGTCCATTCACACATTTATGAGGCCGATTTAGAGTAGTCGATTAGCCTAACCCACATGGGTATACTAAGACAAGAAAAGACACGAAACGAAATGAGGAACATGCAAATGCCACACCGACAGTGACTGGATTCAAACCCAGGATGCTTGATCCATGAAGTAGCATCAGTAATCAGTGTGCCATCTGGAGCATTTAAACATCTTAAATTTTTTATCATTCCTCATTTTCATACAGTCTGAAATGAGAAGAAATTGAAAACAGTCAGTATCATGAATAATGTATTTTGTCTCTGAATTCTATGGTAATCTAGCTGTTAACACTTGGTATTGTGTTGTTGTTTGCTTTGTAAATTGCATTGTGATGGCGCTTGCTGTGAAAGGTACTGCATAAAATAAAAATTCATCAATAGAGTCATTGTGAAAATGTCACCAGGGTTCCATCAATGCACTGGTCAAATTAAAAGCTTGCATCCATACTATTAAATGCATCCAATTTTCCTTCTCACTGTGTCTTCTGCCACATGCTCAGTGCACTAAAATTAAGACAGGAAGGTAAGCTTTATAGCAATGCTGGCCATTGTCCTTTGCCCGCTTATGCCATATCTTGTAGGCATTGACACTGCTCTTTTCTCGATTAACACCTTGTTTTCCTTATTCACATAGATGACATTTCTTAAAGGCACTACACTGCAGTTCGCATAATCTTTGATCATTTGAAAAATTGTCATTCTAAATGGATTTGGTTACCATTTCCTTCTTTATAGCTCACTCATAAAGAGACAATAAAATGTGAACTTGCTAGAAGTATTGATTTTCTTGCTGCTCGTAACCTTGTTGTTCAGACAGGAGGCATATATCACTTTCTAAGTATCTCAGGTGGCATTCACCTGTTCTTATTCCATTTAAAACTTGCCAGTAAGTAGAAATGAATGCTAACAATTAATCACATGTGCTACATTTAACAGGAAGCATTCATTAAATGAGGAGAAGCTTGAAACATGTTATATATACATAACAAGAGAGTAAAGCAGGGAGTCAGATAATTAAAATAGGATCATTTTTAAAATACATATTTGATACAATTTATTATAAAAAGAAGAAAAAGGAATGAAGTAAACTATGCCAAAGATAACAAGCAGTACAGATTTGCATGAAAAATGAATTTAGAGACTAAAAAAAATAATGTGAAAAATTCAGAGTTGCAACGTGCTAGTGCTTAAACTATCTGTACTGGATACAAACCCCTGAACAGGATGCCAGTCCATTACAGGGCTCATCTGGGCATACGCCATGCTTGTACAGGGCACATTAGAAACAAAGAATATACAAAGGTAAATCAAAAGTAAAGGCAACGAGCCACAACAGATAGAAGCTGATGGGATATCTGACGTTCATGATGGCAGTTTAAACACATACGGTGCAGTGCACTGCTGTTAGTCATGTTGAAACTAAGGTCAAGTCAATAGGGATGCTGCTCCATTGCAGGATTGCACAGTTGTTGAACAGTGTGCCTTAATGAGATTTCCTTCGGCAGAGGGAGTGAAACCATAACTGGCATGAGGATGAAGGAGACAAAAATGGAGCACCAAGAGAACAATCCCACATAGGCATAGGTAGAATGTACAGATTTTTTCATGGACAATGTCTGCGTATCAACATTCCGGTTGAATTTGCAACTTCTAGTATTATAGTTCGGTTGTAACACTGATTTATTTGTGTGAATCCAAGAGAGAGGATGCGGGCCGAGGGGAGGGGGAGGCAGGACTGCAGGAGTAGGGAGCTGGGTGGATCCCTCCTCACTCACATGCCAGCCTCCGTTTGAATCGCTCTACCTCTCACCACTTGCCTCCACTTAGCTAGCGATACCTGTTTATTCAACAGACATTATCATCTAGAGATTGTTAAGGAGTAACGTTAGATGTTATTGAGAGAGAGATCAGAGCTACGTGTGTTTAGAGGGTAGCTGCTCATTGGCAGAGATATCACGGCCATGTGTTCTTCTCCCTACGTGGGGGATGCTCTCCCGTCAGAGCTGAACACGATCAGATACAGTGCCAACATTGGAGTGTACCTACATTCCCTTTGGTCAGAGATACCTTGCCAAATTTTTTACATTTTTGGCAAAGAGTTGACAGCTGCATTCTTGCCCCGATAGAAAAACCAAAAATATTGTATAGCAGGATGCCCTTGGATATGAAACCCATCAATATAAATTCTTCTCAATGCAATTAATACATTTTTGTAATTATTTTTTTATTGATTTTTAAAGTTTGTCCTGTTTCACTGCTTTGTGGGTGGAGTTGTGGGAGACAACAAGTAATTCATGAGGTGACAGCTTTCACCAGTGCACTTCCCAAATAAAACATTTTCAGAAATGTCCTCCTCACAAGTCTTTGGGTTTCCATCTATGTAATGTACACACTGTTAATTCAGGAAGTAACTATTCAAGAGTATTTTAGCAAAAATATGTGTTGGTTATGCAACATAAATAACTTTTTTCCCCCTTTTTCATTGACATGTTTCATATTGTTTGCCATTGTAGAGAACTGATGAAAACAGAGTTTGGTTATGTAATCAACGTTTATCTCTCCAATTTCCATGAAAAGATTAGATTTTCTTGCCCATAACTGCAAAGTACATAGGATAACTATCCATCAATCCATAATCCAACCCGCTATATCCTAACTACATGGTTACAGGGGTCTGCTGGAACCAATCCCAGCCAACACAGGGCATAAGGCAGGAAACAAACCCCGGGCAGGGCACCAGTCCACCACAGACATAGGTGTAAAGTATTCCTTTAAACAATTTAATTTTAATAGTTTCTGGTTTCAGCTACAGTTAAGTTACTACACTGTCCACATGCACAAATCAATGACTGCAGAAGCACCAGCAGCAAATTGCTAAACCAAGCAACATTCATATATGTCATCTTTTCTGATCCTTCTAGATCTTTCCTCTGCCTTTGGCATGGTCAACCACCACTGCCTTGGCCTTGGGAGCACTGCAACTGCCCTCAGCTGGTTTGAGTCAGTCTTACCACTTGGGCAGATCCTGCTGTGCGTCATGGCGAGGAGAGACGTCAAGGGTACACCAGGCCAGCATGGGAATGCTCCAAGAATCAGTACCTGGTCCTCTCCTCTTCTCTCTAACAACCTCTTTATTATAGGCCCTGTCATGCTACCCCATGGTCTATCATATCAATACTAAGGCGATGATAATCAGCTGTACCTGTCTTTCCTTCCAGAAGACCACTTGGTATTAGCTAATATCTCTGCATACCTCACTGATATTAGAGCCTGGATGAAGGAACACCAACCTCCAGTTCAACCTGTGAAAGACGGGCCTTTACCTGTCTGTTCTGCACTCTGCCCCTGTTTGCCTTGGCCCGTTATCACTAACACCTGTCAAGTCTGTGGTGGTGATCTATGACTAGCTGTCCTTCAGTAACCATGATGCAATGGTCTCTTGGTCTTGTAGATTCACTCTTTACGACAAGATCACACCATATCTGACAGAATAAGCAGCACAACTCCTGGTGCAGGCTTTGGTCTTGGGCCATCTGGATGGCAGCAACTCTCTGCTGGCTGGAGTACTGGAATGTGTCACCATGCTGCTGCAGATGATTCAAACATAGAATAACATCTGGTGTTCAACCAGCCAACGTAGGCTCATGTCACTCCTTTTTTCAGAACACTACATTGGCTCTGTGTAGCAGCACATATTAAGCTCAAATCCTTGATGCTTCCCTACGGAGTAGTCAATGGATCAGCACCGATGGTACGTAAATGAAGACACTTGTTAGGTCCTGTGTTCTCTGTGATTGAAGACTCTCTTCTTTGGTGAATTTCTGTCTAACTGAGATTAGCCATTAGGTTCTTGTAACCAAGGAAGTGTAACTGACTAATGCATTGTATATAGTATATTGCATTTTGTTCTGAGCTTTTCACTTGTGATGATCAGTTTTGAAAACTTGTCCTGTCATTTTTGTACACTTGCTTACAGAGGAATCGAAGCATTACGCACATCTGAATCTGTTCCTCAGAGAGTCGCAGTCAGGGCGACTGATGGAACGGTCCTTATGGATGACACTGCAGTTGTGACCCGCTGGGCTAGCTACTTTGAGGTACTGATCCTTCGGCTAGGACGTTGAATATCTCTGGGTCCACGGTCCTTGAGGCTGATCCTCCAATTGGCCGTGAGCCACCCAATCTCACTGAGATTGTATAGGTCATGAACCAGCTGAGGGGAGGAAAGGCTGCAGGGATCTGTGGTATCCAGGGTGAACTTCTCCAGGCTGATGGTAAGGCTATCATCTTGGCATTGCAAGCAATCTTTGCTTCCATTTGGGAGACTGGCATTTTCCTAACTGACTGGAAAACAGGACTTGTTGTCCGTATCAGGAAAGGGAAGGGTGATCGCTTGGATTGCAGCAACTACAGGGGAATAACACTGCTCTCGGTGCCGGGTAAGGTCCTTGCTAGGGTCGTCTTCAATAGTCTCCGTGATCACTTGCTCACCTACCAGCGACCGGAACAGTCTGGTTTTACGCTTAAGAAGTCCACCATCGACCGCATCCTGGCACTGAGGTTTCTCATGGAGCGCAAACACAGATATCGGCAGAGTTTCTCTGCAGCCTTTGTCGATTTTAGTAAAGCGTTCGACTCAATTGATCGAGCTGCCCTGTGGGACATCCTGAGTTGACGCAGAACCTTTGCGTTTTTCTTAGTTGATTCTGGGGTTCGTCAGGGGTGTGTTTTTTGCTCCTACTCTGTTCAATGCTTGTATGGACTGGGTGTTGGGCAAGGTCGTGGGATCCAGCTGCTGTGGGGCATCTGTGGGTGAAGAAAGATTCACAGATCTTGACTTTGCTGATGATGCTGTGATCTTTGCAGAGTCAATGGAGGCTCTGATCGGGGCACTCAAGAGACTGAGTGAGGAGAATGAGTGTCTGGGCTTGTGAGTGTCCTGGATAAAAAACAAGATCCAGTCCTTTAATGACCTCTTGGGCACAGCCATTAGGAGTGTGCCTGTCTGTGGAGAGAGTGTCAATGTTGCTGAGAGATTTACTTACCTTGGCAGTGACATTCATGTCTCTGGTGACTCTTCCTATGAAGTCACTAGACGGATTGGGAGAGCATGTGGGGTCATGAGGTCGCTGGAAAGGGGTGTGTGGTGCTCCAGATATCTATGCAAAAGGATGGATGGTCCAAGTCTTTAGAGTCCTGGTGCTTCCTGTCTTGCTATATGGTTGTGAGACATGGATGCTATCCAGTGACCTGAGATGAAGACTGGACTCCTTTGGTACTGTGTCTCCCCAGAAAATCCTTGGGTACCATTGGTTTGACTTTGTGTCGAATGAGCAGTTCTTCATGGAGTCCCGAATGAGGCACATTACCTGCATTGTGAGGGAGCGTCAGTTACGGCAGTACGACCATGTGGCCCATTTCCCCGAGGGTGATCCAACTCGTAAGATCCTCATTGTTGGGGACCCGAGTGACTGCACCAGGCCAAGGGGTCACCCACATAACACCTGGCTGTGGCAGATAGAGGGTCATTTCCGGAGGGTGGGACTGGACCGCATGTCTGCCTGGGGGGTTGCCAACTGGGATCCCGAGTTGTTTCGTCGTGTAGTGGGTGCAGCAATGCACTGTACCAGTACATGTTCCCCAACTTAACTTGACTTGACTTGATCACAAGCAGGATCCCAGACTGATGTTTACTCAATTATGTTGACCTCTTCTGTAAATCGCTTTGTATAATAGCATCTACTAAGCAATTAAATGTAAATATAGAGTTATTAACACCAAGTCAGAGCATTTTAAATTTGACTAACACAAACACAATGTGACAATATCAAGTTTATCTTTTTATATAATAAGCTACCATGGCTGTCCGTTTGTCTGTCCAGGATTTTAAATCACCTGTAGCTTGCAAACCGTTTGACCTATTGACCTGAAATTTGGTACACATATACTACGTGCCGTCTACTAGCCGCTTTCTGGGTGATGATTGACCTCCAATGTTATTCCTCTTTTATTTTTATTTTAATTTATTGTAGAATCAACTCTTAGCAGGGAGTCATGCAGTGCATGCGTACGGGTGCTGTTCTCATCCCTACCACCATCGCCATCACTTCCCCTACCTCTTCATATCTTAAATCATTCTTGAAGCAGATTGAAGACTTAAGTGCCAGCTTAAGTGAAAAATTAAAGAAAACATACTAAGTAATTGCAACACAATTAATCAGTGAAAAGATGGGCGACAAAAGAAGAGAAGAAGCGGCCCGCTAGGGAGGAGAAAAGAAGAGCTGCTCAGAAAGCAGCAAGCGCATCAACCTCTGAGCAAACGAATGCTAAACATACAGAGAAAGAAGATGAAAACTGTAAGTCAGGTTTATTGTGCTGTTACTGGTTAACATTATACTAGAGATATGGCCAGGTGAAAACAGAGAAAGGGAAAACAAAAACTCCAGTCAACAACATTACTAGAAAAAATAAACTAATAGGGCTGCAGAAAACTGTTTAAATAGTAGTCATACAATATACCGTAATTATTATTCAGGGAATTTTGGTGATATGGAAATAAAATAATTATCAAATGAGCAAGGGGAGGATATAAACATATTTTATTAAATGCTGTTTAACTGTTTAATTGTTGAATCAGTTTGAATGCAGGTATGTATCTTATGCAGGTCAGAAATAAAATATTATTGTGACATAAACAAGAAGCTAGCCTGGCCCTGGTAAAGTATGATAGATCTGTCATTATTACAGATGTTTTATGTACGATGGCTGAATCACGCTGAAGGGCGTATATTGTTCGTAATTTATATCTGTCCCTAGTGAATTTAGTCTTACTTGACATATAGCTCTTATAGTACCCTATCTTCATGGAAAAAATGTATTATATTAAAAAGGTCATTAAAATTAATAAAATTCAACACATTGCAGAATTTAAAATGACAAGCATGAGCTTACTACATAAAACAAAAATATGTCAGCAGCTTCAGAACAGTTGATCGACCTGGAGCTAAGCATGTTCAGGCCCGGCCAGTACTTGGATGGGAGGCCATCTACTAAAAGCTGCTGGAAGAGGTGTTGGTAAGACCAACAGGAGATGCTTACCCTGTGGTCTGTGTGTGGATATCCAATACCCCCGTGCAGTGGCAGGGACACTGTGCTATAAAATCTGGCGCCGTCCTTTGGATGAGACATAAAACCGCTGTCCTGACTCCCTGCACTCATCTTTCAAAGAGAGAGTAGGGTGTTTCCCAATGTCCTTGCTAAATTTCCCATCACGGTCTGGTCATTTTGGCCCCCTAATCACCCCCTGTCCCTTATTGACTAACTGTCTGTCTTTCCCATTCCACACATAATAACAAACGTGTGGTAAGTGTACTGGCGCTAGAATGGCTGCCGTCACATCATCCAGGTGGATGCAGCACATTGGTTGTGGCTGAAGTGAGTCCTTCTCTCTATGTAAAGTGCTTTGAGTGTTTTATAAAGTGCCATGTAAATACAATGTCTTCCTCCTTCTTCTACTGGGAAGTTAAGCAAAATGACACCTTTTATCGGCTAAGTGAACCGATTACAATATGTAATCTTTCAAGGCAGCTCAGGCCCATTCTTCAGGCAGGTTGGAAGAAGAGGCCTCGAAAGCTTGGATATTGTAATCAGCTCAGTTAGCCAATTTAAGCTGTCATTTTGCTTGACTTCTCATTGCATCCACAATGGCTAAGACGATTCAACACCCTACTCCTTCTTCTACTCTAAACTCTCACTTAACACGGTGTTTTACAAGTGAAGCGTATTTATGTGGAGACTCCACAAACCTTTCTTCATGTTTAAATCCATCTCCCCATTCTCTGAACTAATTAATCCACTGCAGAGATACGAGCAGACATTTACCTACCTGCCATGTAACGAAGCCAGTGAAGCAGTGAAGGGACCCTTTAACCTCAAATGTGAGAGTCCATTAGGACAGCGTTTCTCAACCTTTAAGTATTTGCGACCTGAGTTTTCTTGACAGTTTTATCACACCCCCCTAACGTTTTTTGAAAGGAGCCCACTAATACCAATTTGTTCTTTTTTAATTAATGATATACCATAGATGCATATTTTATTAGACCTACTTATCTTTTATCGACATTTATCTAACTCTGTATTTATTTTTCTAGTATCAGAATGTTTAAGTTAATTTGTTTTGGTTTCAATAGATGTATTTTTCATATTTTTGATTCTTGTTTTCTTTATTTCACATCTTCGCGCCCCCCTTTTTGTTACTCCGCGCCCCCCAAGGGGGGCCCGCCCCACAGGTTGAGAACCACTGCCTTAGGATAAAGATGTGCTGTGAGTTCACTTTGTCATTTTCTTCCTACGGATTCCCCTTCCTGCAGCCCCTCTGAAGTTTCTGTCTCACACTATGGCCGTGGCTGAGAGGTAGGCCAGCAGATCCGTTTAGTACTCATTGCTTTTTACTGCAATCTAAAACGACTTAAGACAGAACTAGAGTAGGGGAAGGAGAGAGGACAATCTCAAAGCCTTTTCAGAAGTGAAATATTTTCATGATATATATACGAGGACTTTGTTGTGCTATCTTTTTAAAAACAGAGCACCTGTTTTTAAAGAGTTACGCTTGTGATTCTCACTGAATTCTTAACGCCATAGTTGGGTGAGCTTAGCAGTCAGTGTTCTGATAAAACATTTCTTTATGGTCAAGGTGTGCTGTAAAGAAAACAAATTAACATGAATGAATGAATTCTCACCCATCATGCCGGTTTAACATTATTTCATTGTCAGAGCTGCCATTATCTGGAGAAACACCCAATAGCAGCCACTACATAAATTATTTTAGAAAATATGGGGGCGTTTTATGCAGACTATTGAAATACAGTAGGTTCAGAAAGTATTTGGTCCCCTTCTTTTTCTGCACACTTTATTGTGTTTTAGATTTAATTCTGAATGCATGCATTTAGCAATTTTTGCTTATCAATGTTATCAGAAAGTTTTGTAAATTGATAGAGTACTGAGTTTTCAGACCATTAGTTCAGTGCTTTTGTAGAAGCTCCTTTAGCAGCAGTTATAGCTTTGAGTCAGACATTGTTCATCCCCTGCCAAAGCGGTGGCAGTATCACAGCACTTGGGGGCTTCTCAACGTGGGGGACAGAGGGACTGGTCAGAATGGTGTGAAGGATGAATGCAGCCAAACACAGAGAGGTCCTTGAAAAAAACCTGCCCTCAGAATGAGGTGACAGGTCACCTTTTAGCATAACAAGCACAACAAAGCATACAGCCAAGATAATGGCAGAGTGGCTTTAGGAAACGTCGGTGACTGACTCTTTTTTTGTTCTTTATTCCACCTTATACAATTTCTTGTATTATCCATCCATCCATCCATCCATCCATCCTCTTCCGCTTATCCGAGGTCGGGTCGCGGGGGTAGCAGCTTAAGGAGAGAAGCCCAGACTTCCCTCTCCCCGGCCACTTCTTCCAGCTCTTCCGGGAGAATCCCAAGGCGTTCCCAGGCCAGCCGGGAGACATAGTCCCTCCAGCGTGTCCTGGGTCTTCCCCGGGGCCTCCTCCCGGTTGGACGTGCCCGGAACACCTCAGGAATTTGTTAGTTTTCACATACCCCTTGGGGTCAGAGCACAGGATCAGCCATTGTACAACACCCCTGGAGCAATTGTAGGTTAAGGACTGAGCAAAGTAGGATCTCTGTTAGCAGTGACGGGGATTCAAACCGGCAACTTTCTGGATACCAGCATGCATCCTTAGCCTCAGAGCCACCACTCCGCCTAGACTTAAAACCCCTGTGGAGAGACCTGAACATGGCAGTATGCAGAAGCTTCCCATCCAATCTAACAGAGCTTTAGGAAACCAGCCAGGAAGAATGCAATAAACTGCCCAAATCCAGGTGTGCAAAGCTTGTAGAGACGTTCCCAAGACGGCTCAGAGGTGTAATTACTGACAAAGGGGCTTCTACAAAGTACTGAATTAAGGGTCTGTGTGCTTTCATGAATAAAAGACTTCAGTTTATAATTTCTAATAAATTTGCAAACCTTTCTGAAAACATGCTTTCACTTTATCATCATGGGTTATTGAGCTTAGATTGATGGGCAGAAATGGCAAATGTATCCATATAAAATTAAATCTACAACACAATAAAGTTTGCAAAAAATGAAGGGGTCTGAATACTTTCTGAATCCACTGTATGTGCTTCCTTTTTGTTTCATATTAATATCTAACATGTAATTTATTTGTAATTTGTCCTATTAATCATCTCAGCTTGTTTAATATCTTCTTCCCTAAATATTCTTACCTACGTTTGTTATGTAATTTTACCTGTTTTTCCATTCATTTGAATAAGTTTTGGTTATTGGAAGTTGAGCAGTGGTCAGTGTTTCTAGTTATGGATCCCTTGCTCTGGATTTAAATCCCATACCTGATTGTTGCCTGTTTGAAGTCTGGACTTTCTCCTTGTGCCTGCAGGGGTTCTGTCCAATGCTGCTGTAATAGGATCTAACCCTATGGCCCTCAATTTGATTATGTGGGTTTAAGAATATTACATTATTAATAGACAGAGCTAGCATGTTAAATAATGCCGCCTGAGGCAAGGTACATTCATTTCAACCTCCTTTATTCTTTCTAGGCCTTAGATGATACACTTAATCCACATAACAACATGCATTATGATACTTGTGTCACAATAACAAGCATCCTTAACACTACAGATATATACTCAGCAAAAAAAGAAACGTCCCCTGACTTTCAACTGTTTTTACTTTCAGTAGACTTAATGTGTAAATATTTGTATGAACATTAAAAGAGTCAACACCATAAGACATAAACTAAAAATGTTTCACAATGTGTCCCTGAATGAAGGGAGGCTCAAAATCAAAAGTACCAGTTAGTATCTGGTGTGGCCACCAGCTGCTTGAAGTACTGCAGTGCATCTCCTCCTCATGGACTGGACCAGATTTGTCAGTTCTTGCTGTGAGATGTTACCCCACTCTTCCACCAAGGCACCTGCAAGTTCCTGGACATTTCTGGGGGGAATGGCCCTAGCCCTCACCCTGCCATCCAACAGGTCCCAGATGTGCTCAATGGGATTGAGATCTGGGCTCTTCGCTGGCCATGGCAGAACACTGACATTGCTGTCATGCAGAAACTCACGCACTTTTTGCCACTCCTGTCTGGTCCAGCGAAGGTGGGTTTGTGCCCATAGGCGGCGTTGTTGCTGGTGATGTCTGGTAAGGACCTGCCTTACAACAGGCCTGCAAGCCCTCAGTCCAGCCTCTCTCAGGCTATTGCGGACAGTCTGAGCACTGATGGAGGGATTGTGTGTTCCTGGTGTGACTCGGGCAGTTGTTGTGGCCATCCTGTACCTGTCACGCAGGTGTGATATTCGGATGTACCGATCCTGTGCAGGTGTTGTTACATGTGGTCTTCCACTGCGAGGATGATCAGCTGTCCTTCCTGTCTCCCTGTAGCGCTGTCTTAGGCGTCTCACAGTGTGGACATGGCAATTTATTACCTTAGCCACATCAGCAGTCCTCATGCCTCCCTGCAGCATGCCTAATGCACGTTCACACAGATGAGCAGGGACCCTGGGCATCTTTCTTTGGGTGTTTTTCACAGTCGGTAGACAAGTCTCTTTAGTGTCCTGTGTTTTTAGAACTGTGACCTTAAATGCTTACTTTCTGTAAGCTGTTAAGGTCTTAACGACCATTCCACAGGTGCATGTTAATTAATTGATTATGGTTAATTGAACATGCATGGAAAACATTGTTTAAACAATTTACAATGAAGATCTGTAAAGTTATTTGGATTTTTAAAACATTATTGTTGAAATACACAGTCCTGAAAAAGGGACGTTTCTTTTTTTGCTGAGTATATATGTGTGTGTGTGAGTGTGTGTAAAATGGTAAGATTAAATTGAAAATAAGAAAACAAACAAAATAAGCATCAAAAACAAAACAGCATGTATATATTCTGCACCAGTTATGTCTGATCCTTCTACCCAAAATATTTTTATTCATTTTTACAACTGGAAAATAAAATGTAAAACAAAATTTGGATGTTTCGCTCATTCTGCGTCCCAAAGCACATAAGTCCCAAACAGTTCCAAAAATGCCAACGAAGAGGGAAACATCATTAAAAACCATTCAGCTAGTAACACTGAAGGCCTACTGTAATCTTTATAAAATAAAAAATGTATTTTTCCAAAAACGCCCTGGAGCAAAAAGTAGTTATATGGAACACGAAAGGTAAATGAGTAATAAGGCAATCCAGTAGTCCCAATATGGAATCCAATAGGTGAGCTGAGGTTTAAGAATCCAGAAAAATCACAAAAACAGAAGAATAAACTGAAGTGAACTCACCACAACACAAGCACATTCAGAGGAACCACAAGGAACTGTGGTTTGACACATCTTTAAAGGGCAGATGGCACTGCCACCTTAGAGACCACTCACAAAACACATGGAACATAAATACATAGACAGAATCAAATACAAAGGATAATGCAAATAAAGAGAAATAAAATGAACACAAACCAAAGAATCAAAACTGGGCAAAAAAAAACATAAAGCATGGATTTGAACCTTAACTGGGGAGGATCCCTGGCTGAAGTATAACATACCTTGGCACATTCAAACACTGTCCTGCATGCTAAAAGGCACCGGTCCTTTTCGAGTAAACGCTTTGTACACTTAAGAGGCATTTGACTGACACCTTAATAACATTCCAATAATTTACAAAATCTTACAGGAATAACATGCTGCGAACATCCAAAATCAGGCAAGTGAACTGCAGACATGTAGCTTTGAATTGTGCATGCGCTGATTTGATTCTCAGACGTTTGCAGTGATGTGAAGCTGTGCAATCAGCGTCAGGTGCAATTTGAAACTTTTAAAATGAAAACATTTCTTACAAGGTAGCTTATGAATAAGGAACTGGATGTACAGTATATATCATTTTATATGTCGTTATTGCTTTATTTCTGTAGTACTAGGAAGCTGTACTGTGTTAGCCATTATGAATGTAGTGAGAAGTCAAGCAAAATGACACCTTTTATTAGCTAAATGAAAAGATTACAATATGCCAGCTTTCGAGGCAACTCAGGCCCCTTCTTCAGGCAAGATGTAATTTGCTTTATTTAGAAATGTAAAACAAAATTCTGTTGAATGAAATGCAACTCCTTCTAAAATGCAGCCCCTTCCACTGGACCTGCTAATAGGTAGCATTTCATAGAATGTGCTGTAAGCAGGCAGAGAGTGTGGCATAGTTATTAAGGCTTTGGACTTCAAACCCTGACGTTGTGGCTTCAAATCCCACAAATGACACTAGGTGACCATGAGCAGGTCACTCGGCCTGATTGGTGCTCCATTTCAAAAACCAAAAGAAATGTAACCAATTGTATCATAAATGTTGAAAGCTTTCTTGGGTAAAGACGTCATCCAAATAAGTAAATATGAGCTCACAAATAAGAGTTCAAAAAACCAATTTTAATCATTTGTCATTCCGTTGTTTAATTTGAATAAACCTTACCTTTTTCATGTCTCTCTATTATAATAAAAAAAATCCTAGGACGAGACGAGACTATTTATCCTAGGACGAGATGTGACATTTTACCCTAGGACGAGACGTTACTTTTTCAGAGAGATACTTTCATGTCCCGTGAGATGAGACTTTGTGCCAAGAGATTTAACCACAACTGGGGCCAGAAATAAAAGACAAAGAGTAGATGACAAAGTAGAATGTTGTAAAGAATTCAAAAACATAGGTATGATACACATGCAGAGCAGTTAGAGATAATAAAAGTGCTAAAATTCGAAAGTCTCAAAAAAATGATTGTAAAGATCGCATTAGCACAAACAAATGGAAATTATTACTCCGTGAAATAACGGAACAGCGAAAAGAGATCAAATATATTGTTCGGATTTAAAGTTTAAGTCGGAGACTTGTAGATCGTCTAATTCGTGTTGCCATCAGAGAAAAGTAGTGTTTCTTCCCAATGATGAGGCGTATGCGTGAGAATTGAAAAAGATTGAAAGATTTGTTGTTTGATGAAAGTGAAATCCACATACGTGAGCAGAAGAGATGTGAAGTGGCAGGCTGGCGGGGGGCAAAGCAAGCAGGGGGCGAAGTAGTGCTGAAAAACAATATATTTTTTTCCATTAAACACAAAAAGTCACTCCACCTTTGCATAATTGAGGCATCAGGCTGGGTCATTATTTCATTATTTTACCAGAAGACACAAATATATGATGACCCGAAAGGCCCATTCTAATAGATAAAAGTGCAGCCCTGACATGTCAAGTTTTCATTCTTGTCGGTAATCTTTGAACTCGGTTCTCTCTCTTCTGTTCATTTTAAAATGTACTCTGAATGTATGGAGTCAGTAAAGCAGTGGCTGCTGTGATAGGCGGCCACAGCCACTATCTGTCCGGGACTCTAACAGAATGAAAGGACCATAGGAGAGAGCATCGGTGATGTAATACCTCCACTGGGATGCTAGAGGGCAGCCCACCTGAGTGGCTGTGGCATCACAGATTCCTACAGGACACACTGGGAGCTGGTGTGGTGCAGCTCTTTTGGGTTTCATGAGGGGCTGCCAGGGGGGAGCTACAAGGACCTATAGAAGACTTCCACCACACCTGGGAGTGATTCCAGGTAATGCTGATGAAACACTACCAGGACCTGAATAAAAGGAGCCACCTCACTCCATTCGGGAAGCCAGAGCACATTTCATTTCTGTTTGGATACCATTTAAGGAAAGAAATGAAGCAAATCAGAGGAACAATGAAGAAATTCAGGGAACCACATCTTTAAAAACAAGTCAATTACCGTATATACTTGAAACCCAACAAATCGATCATAAAATCAGACCCCGATTTATACGCCTCCTCCAATCTCGCACCAGTTTCTCAGACACATCAAATTTTGTTGCAGCAGTGCAGTTATCAATTTCTTTCACTACTTCAACGACTTTTAATTTAAAACCAGCTTCCTTCTTTCTTCTGATCAAATGCTCCACCATAAATAAGGGATGCTGTTACGATAAAGGTGTATGAGGGTGTGAGACACAAAAAACACAAACAGTGCAAACGTCACTTCGGAATAGTTTGTGTATTACTGTGTGGTCACGTAGGCACAATATATAGAAAAAAAGGCAGTGTGCTCCATGGTTGCTCTCTCAGGTGGGCGCTAGCATATCATAATCTCTTGGACCAATAGCGTGAGTTTTCCCAATTTGACTTATACAACCGACATTATAAAATACCAAAAATTATATGGTAAAATCAAGCCCCGACTTAAACACGTGACAACTTAAGCATGAGTATATATGGTAAAATTAACTGAAAAGAAGTTATCTAACAGCAAAAACAGGTCACTAATTAAGAAAAGGGTTAGAATGAAAACCTGCAGCCACTGCGGTCCTCCAGAGTTGGGGACCCCTAGTCTAGAGCAATCGTCCTATGTGGCAAATCGGCCAGGAGACTGATCACAATATGTATAAATTCTATACTTCTAGGCTTAGAAGTTGTGTGCTCTCTCTCTCTCTGTCTGTCTCTCAGTTCCTATTCTGAATTAGAATAATTTTCGTGAGAACTGGCCAATCAGCTCAACAAGATCAACAGTTCCATTCACCTAGATTTTCCAAAATAACACAGAGAGGCAATTTGAAGGTCTCTAATGTCCTTCTCTCTAGGAATTCTATAAGATAATCATGGAGCAGAATATCGACATGATCTTTTGTTTCACTACCTGAGATGTTTTTATGATTCACGATCTGCCTCCTGGGGAACCACCCACAAAACACATGGAAATGACACAGACATACAGTAGAAATAAAAGTAACATTAACATACCTTAACAACTCAAAATTAAACAAAAAGGGTATAAAACAAGACTTTGAATCCCATCCAGGGAAAGAACTCATACTGAAATATAACAGATTAGGGGAAAAATGAATTTAAACAGTAACATAACAAAAAGTGAAAAAAAATGAATGGGTCTAAATTCTTTCTGAGGGTTCAGAATGACTGGGGGGGGGGGGACATACACTTCACACCCCTTAGCTCCTTATTTGACAAAAGATGCCACCTGGTGGCTATTCCTTAGCTTTCCGGGAGTGTTATGATAATTTAATTATTTATTTCCCCATAGTATTGATGTTTATCAGTAACTGAAAATGACGGCATACATGCATTAGATTACTTGCTAAACGTTTTGTTAAAAATTACAATTTAAAAATAACTCTGCCTGAAGTAATTCCCTGCTGAAACCTGCTCTGCAGACTGTTGGCAACATAATCACAGTAAGAGCTTGAGTCACCGCTAAAGATTACTCGTCCAGTGACAACAAAAGCTGCCATGTCTAGGCGAGATAAACAGGGGACGTTAGGCGTGCTGAAAGCTGGGATGAGCCTCTGGAGATTGAAATGACCTGACTGGTACAGTTACATTTTCCAGACATAAGATTAATGGTGTTATTGTATGTATGATCACTTATGTTCAGAAGGAAAGTAAAACAGACAGAAGGCTGAAAATAAAAATAAATGTTCCATTAATCTTGCTATGCAAATGGCCTTTTCAAGATATACTTTTTTAAACATGAAAATGCAGTATGGACTTCTGAGAATAAAACGGAAAGACTGTAACACATTGTCACAGTTTACATGATTTTTAGGGTGATGTAGGTATTTTCTTGCCCCTTCACAACCAGACTGCTTCATTAAAATTGTTAACTCCTTTTCATATCAGCCACTTCCTTCATCATCAAATAAATCAGGTAACCATTCATTTATTTCAGATTCAGGTTGAAATGTATTGTGACATGTACCTTGGTTATTTATTTTCATAACCCATTAATTCCAAAAAAAGGTCATATAAGTACAGACTGTAGCTGACCACATTCACGCACACTTTTACCTGTAATGACCAATTCACAGTCATCCATCAGCACAGCTTGTATGTGTTTAGGGTATTGGAGGCAGTCAAGTACCCAGAGGATCTCCTTGTGGACACTCCACCAAGTCAGTAGATGGGACAGGACTTCAACTTTACAGTGTGAGGCACTGCCATGCTGCCCATCAAGCAAATGTTATGAGTATTGTTGTTCCTAAAGGGTCAATGGTAGAGCCATTACTGTTTTTAAAATATATAAATGATCTGGATAGAGATATAAACAACAAGCTGGTTAAATTTTCAGATGATACCAAGCTAGCTGGATTGGCAGATAACCTTCGTTCATTACAGCGGGATTTCAAGAGCATACTGGTTTGAGTAAAATTGTAGATGAAACTTAGTGTAAGTAAATGTAAAGTATTACATGTTAAGAAATAAAAATATTGTATTTGAATACACAATAGGAGGTCCAAAACTTGACAGTAGCACTTATGAGAAGAATCTAGGAGTCATAGTCGACTTGTCACTATCAACTTCCAGACAATGTTCAGAAGCCAGTAGAGATGGCTACTCGTGACAAGATGTTAGGTTATATAGCACCCTTATATACAGAGTACAAGTCAGGAGTTTATAACATACTGGTGAAAAATCACATGGATTATTGTATACAGTTTTGGTTTCCATATTACAAAAAAGACAGCAGCACTAGAAAAAGTCCGAAGAAGAGGGACTAAGCTGAATTTATGATTGCAGGATATGAGTTATGAGGAAAGACGGAAGGAGCTAAATCTTTCAGTTTAAGCAAAAGGAGATTAAAAGGAGACATGAATCAGGTCAGGTCAGGTTGGGGAGCATGCACTGGTAGAGTGTGTTGCTGCACCCATCACACAACGAAACCCTTAGGCAGACACATGGTCCAATCTCACCCTCCAGAAATGACCATCTATCTGCCACAGCCAGGTGTTATGTGGGCTTGTCCAGCCGCTCAGGCCCTCAACAAAGAGGATCCTATGAGACGGATCACCCTCGGGCAATCCCACCACATGACCACAGTGCCATAACTGACGCTCCCTCACAATGCAGGTACTCCGTGGGCAACCACAAAGTCAAACCAGCGGTATTGCTGACATTAATGAAATGTTTAAAATAATGAAGGGAATTAGTCCAGTGGATCCAGGCTGTTACTTTAAAATGAGTTTAACAAGAATATGAGGACACATTTGGAAACTTGTTAAGAATGAATTTCTCATAAACATCAGGAAGTTTTTCTTTACACAGAGAACCATAAAGTTACAAAGTAGTGTGGTGGACAGTGGGGATTTAGGGACCATCAAAACTTGAGTAGAAGTTGTTTTGGAGGAACCAAGTGGATAGGATTGATGAGCTTTGTTGGACTGAATAGCCTGTTCTTGCCCAAGGTTTTGTAATATTGTTATGTTCTAATGGAGCAGCTTCTGGTTACTGAGGGCATCATTCAGAATGTTGCCACATCTAACATCATTGATGCACCAGTATGTAGAAGGGCCAAAATGTGATGGGTCAGTATGATGCCTTAACCTACACAATGAAGTCAAAAGAACACTCCAAGCACCTCAGTGAAAAAGTGATTGAAAAATACAAGCCAGGGAGTGCAGACAAGAAAATATTAAAGTCATTGAATATCCAGTTAAATCAATCATGAGGAAATGGAAAGAATGTGCTTGGAGCAGGCAAATTAACAAAAATTGAGTAATAGCTCAAGAAGAAGACTAGTGTGGGAGACCAACGAAAGACTTTTGAAACCTCTGAATGTGTTATGAGCCAAAGTGGATAAGATTGGAGGGACTGTGCAGACAACAACTGTTGTCTGGACACTTCACCAGCTGCAGCTTCATGGGATAGTGGCAATGAGAAAGACACTGTTGAAAAAACAGACATGTCAATCTTGGACAGAGTTTGGCAGAAGACACATGGGGATATGGGACTCTGAAATCAGCTGGAAGAAGGATGTATGGTCTGATGAGACCAAAATTGAGCTTTTTGGCCATCAGAATCACACCATGTTTGGGATAAGCTGCTTTGTATTGTAATGAGGAGACAAAATAACATCAATGAGTTTGGGCACCACCCTGATGACCTCATAAAATTACAAAGGTTTTTAAGCACAAAATACAGTACATGCAGACCTTTTCAGACAAGAGCTCAAAATACAACTAATTCAAAATGGCCGAACCTGCAGTCAGAAGTGTTCCAGACAGGAAAGAACAGGAGGGCGGACAGTGGAAGTGAAGTCAGTGGTGGAAAAGCCATCAATCTCCCGATCTGCAGAGGAAGGAAGAAAGAATGCATTAGAACACAATCCCAAGCCCTGGTTCGGCGGGTAATTACCATCATCAAAGCCCTTACGCTGCCTCCCATGCACACACACAATAGATAGATAGATAGAGTAGATAGATAGATAGATAATAATACATTTTATTTATATAGCGCCTTTCCCATGCTCAAGGCACTTTATATAGATAGATAGATGTGCTTTATTTGCCCCCAAGAGCAAACTGGAACTTTACAGCAGCTCGAGAGAGAGAGAGAGAGAGTATATATATCTCTCTCTCTATATATATATATATATAATCCAACGTCTGTCTGTCTGTCCACTTTTCACAAGAGAACTACTTAATGGATTTAGATCTGGTTTTTCTATAATTTGCTTGAACATTCCGGTTGATTTGGCGACTTTTCTCATTGTGCTAAGTATCATAGTTCACATGGAGGAGCAACTTATTTGTGCTAATCTGAGACTGAGGCTGCGGGCCGAGGGGAGGGGGATGCTTAACGTCAGGAGTGAGTAGCTGGACGGGTCCCTCCTCACTAACGCGCCAACCTCTGTTCGAGTCGGCCTACCTCTTGCCACGTTTTGCAGTATACCTTGCCTTTGCTTAGCTAGCGATACCTGTTTGTTTATTGATTTTTAAAGTTTGTCCTGTTTCACTACTATGTGGGATATCAGGAGTGGGAAGCCCACTCATCCCCACTCACATGCCAGCCTCCGTTCGAGTCGGTCTACCTCTCGCAACATTTTGGAGTGTACCTTGCCTCCGCTTAGCTAGCAATACCTGTTTATTGATTGATTTTTAAAGTTCGTCCTGTTTCACTACTACACAGGATGTACTCACTGGACTCACTAATACTGAAAAATTGCTTCAATCAGTAACTGGGCTACAGGTGGCTGTAAGATGGTTAGACCTGTCCAGATGTTCATTTGAAGTCATTAATATTTGAATAAAGCAGGTCCAGCTTGTTGTGTCTGAAAAAGGAACATGCCGTTAAGATGTTGGTTCAGAATTACTCATTGCCGAGTTTAAAAATAAACATCAAGAGGATGTTGAACCCACTCCGAGGCAGTAACATCGACAAATTCTGTCAGTCTTTCAAAGTCTGGATCACACTTATCGGCATTAATTGTAATGTTCTTGCATCTCCATCATGGGTCCCCAGATGCTCCCCTGCTTTTACCACTCTGATCATATCAGATGAAAAATGTCCTGCATTAAATAGCATCCAAAATACATTTAAGTTGGTTCTCCACAATTAATAAATACCACAGTGCCAAGAACAGTCTGTGACTCATAATAACACGTAAAAGTTCATCTATTTTTTTTTAAACGGTGATGAAACTTTCCACATTCATTCAGAAAGGCCAGTTCTGAATCATTTCCACCTTACTTTTTATCCTTGCTCTGTATTCTTTCCATCTTAACATGAGCTGTTTCTGTGATAAGGTGCAACAGTCAGCGGTGATCACAGAGCTTCCAGCCAAGTATGGGAACATTTAATGCTCAATGTCTCCCATATTCTCTGTGATAACATCAAATTCCCAGATCATCCAAAAAGCAGTTGATATGGGCTGACCATTCAGGTCTGCATCTGCGACATGACAGCAGCATATCTTCAATTTAAAAATTAATTTAAGATTAACAGTAACAAGCCAGAAGCCACATCCTTCTATATAAAAGCAGTCGGGATTGTCCTTCCATCCCGTGAGTGCTACGCAGGCGCAGAGTTTCACACACGCCCCGTCCATTTTGCAATGCACGATGGAAATTGTAGTTTCGTTTTTCCAGGTAAAAGATGATTTTCTACTCCAGACTGTGCGATATCTTCTTCTTCTTTCTTACTATATAAAAGCGGTCGGGATTGTCCTTCCGTCCCGTGAGTGGAAGGCGTAGCGGTATTCCGCTTATCACAGACTTACTACTTGCAGCTTGCGGTATGAAGCGACATGATGTAAGCAGAGTTCTGGTGCTCCCATCATTCCATTGCTTTTGTGCGCGATGTGCTGGAAAAATAGACAAAATGATGTCTCTGGAAATAATTAATGTTGATGGAGTACAAATGCCTCACAGCGTAGTAAATATCAGGGGGGTTCAAAAGGGCAACCTCAATATAGAAAAAAAAGTTTACATTTCATCACAAAAATAACAGAAACTACGAGTATTAAAGTAATACCGCTCAAATGCAATATAACCAAATTAATCAGTTTGTATAAAATATCAAATTGATCTACATCTTGAGTTGCCTTAAGAAGTGGTCAACTTAAAAGTCGGTCGCCTTAAAAGGCGGGTGAGCCTAGTCATTAATAACAATTGAATAGATTGGTTAATAATCTTAACAAAAGAAAGTTGTCCCAAAAAAAAAAAAGTAAAAGAAAGAGCTCCTGTAAAAGGGTTGCCGCTAGACGCAATACTGCACATTATTCCCACTGGAAAGCATGATTGTGGCTTCTCTGCAGCACACCCTGGAAGGCTTGTGAGGGTAGAGGGTACAATTAATGCAGCAAAAGACAAGGAAATTTGGAAGGAAGACCTAATGCAGTGTGCAAGAAATCTGCACCTTGAGATTTGTTTCCGGCAAGACACTGCAAGCATAAGGCCAAAGTTACAAAGGAATGAGTTAGAAACAACAATTTTAATATCCAGGAGTCCAGATTCAAATCCCATTGAGAATTTCTGGCTGGACTAGAAAAAGTTTGTCCACTCAGCAATCCCCAGAGCTTGAGCATTTCTGCAAAGAAGAGCAGGAAAAAAATATTCAGATGTGCAAAGCTGTTAGAGAGGGAGAGATGTGTGCACAGATTCAAGGCTGTCATGTCTTCCATAGGTGCATTTACTAAATACTGACTTGAAGGGGGTGAATACTTTTGTGATCAATTATTTTGTGTTTTTTATTGGTAATATTTTTACATTATTTTGCAGAGATTGTTTTCACTTTGATATTAAAAAGTCTTTCTCTGTTGATCAGTGTCAAAAAAGCCAAATTAAATCCACTGTGATTCAATGCTGTATAACAATAAAATGTGAAAACTCCCAAGGGGGTTGTTTCTGATAGGGGGCAATATAGCTCCCTAGTTGGAATAAGTTCTTTTGTAATTGTGGCGTTTTAAGTAACTAAAAACTATATAGATATGATATTAAAAGGCGATATCGCTCCCATAGTGATACAGCGGTAAAATTCACATAAGAGAAAATAACTTAGCTTTCTTTAATAAAGATTTACACGGCATAACAGACGAGGAAGCCAAATAGCAAGACAATACCGGGGTGGGATCTTGATCTATACAGTCTGCCATTTTTCGTCGCTGCGCTGAAAGGATTTTTAGGACGGTTGACGATATCACCGTCTGTCGGCTTCGAAGTATTTGGCTGCTGTCCAAGTCTTTATATATTGTCTTCTCCATGTGCATGCCCTTACTTAGGTTCCAAACAAGGAAAGGAGAGGAAATTGATTTCATCTCTAACATAAATAAATACAGTAATCCCTCGCTACTTCGCGGTTCACTTTTCGCGGATTCACGACTTTGCAGGTTTTTAAATATAGTAGTAGTATTTCCTAGTCTAAGAACAACAAAACAAGTTTGGTGACTAAGTGCATTGTAACACGGGCTGTGATTGGTACATGGGAGGGAGACAAATCACAGCTTCCCGCTTCTAATCGGGCCCGTGATTGGTGCTTTGACTAATGCCCAGATCCCACAGCATCTCCCCTTGTCTCTCTGTCGCGGCCATTTCGCTTCAAGCTTTCTCGCCGAGCGGTTTACTTTACACTGTACTGTGTGTGATTTTTTTGTGGTTTCTTTGTGTTGAACTTCGCTTCTCGTGCTCCCAAACGTGCTCCTTCTTCCAAGGCTGGTGCTGAGCTGTCTGAAGAGACGTAAAATACAGTCATCGGCTGCGCAGTAAAAGTCATCATCACCTTCATCGTCTTCATTTTTACTGCACAGCATATTTATCACCATCATCACGTCATATGTAGCTACGTGTACTTCACTATACAGTAACTGTACAGTAACTGTAAACTTATCTACCGATTTCATATTGCTTAACAGTTGTCCCACTTATTAATAGAGTAAAGGGTGGGTTGTAAACAGTACAGGGAGGGTTTAAAAACATCTAAATACACGTTAAATAATTAAATAAATATGGTGTCCCTACTTCTCGGAAGTTCAGTTATTGCGGCCGGCCTTGGAACCTATCTCCCGCGATAAACGAGGGATTACTGTAGTACAATACCCATTTTCGTAGTTTTACCTTCTCTCTTCAAATGCTTACCTAGCAGTTCTAAATGCTGAGAGCCCCTATTTGCTAACTTTGGCCTGGCCTATACATGCAAGTGGATTTATAAAATAATTTTTGTACAGAGCACAGTGACATTAAACTTACATTCTTATTACAGGGGTGAATACGACCATCTAATCAAAGTCATTCAGAGCTTGTGATTTGGCAATGGAGGACAGCAGGACAATGCTCTGGTTAACAGTAGCAACCCCAGGATGGGTTTTAAAGCCACACTCTGCCAAAGAAATTTTTTAATTCAGAGGTGTGGGAAGGTTTATGACAAACATTAACTGGCTGTAGGAAGAAAAGCCAAGATTAGGGGGAAGCGACAGGGCTTTAATTATGCTTGGATGGTGGACAACGGAGAGAAGGACCCTCACCAGCAATCAGGGCTGGAGGTGCTGTGATAGCTCGGCTCATGGGGCAGGTAAGGTTTTTGTTGTTCATTTGTGTTTTTTACTTCTCTGTGTTTAATTCATCTTGTTTGCTTTCTTTTTATAGTTACAGTCATCTATTCTGATAATTCTTTTCTGAGTGTAGAGAGAGATGTCAGGAGGGCACTCTACTTTCACTATATATGTAAAACAGAATGAAAGTATCATAATAGCAATATGAGTGAAATAATAAAGAGACAAATAATAAGAAATTGACAAGCAAGGCTTACCCGACCATAAGAGGCTCATTGTTATAGTCTCGTCCGTGTGCGAGAGAGGTCCTCTGTGACAAGACCTAATTATAAATACACATATAAAATGGATATATGCTGATTTCATCATTATCACCATCATCCTTCCTTGGCCCATGTCTGTAAAAAGGCCTCTCGAGATATGCTAAATAATTTTCCGCCTTTGACTTTTCATTTAACTCTGCAACACATATAATCGCTAAAGATTTCACATATTTTAAGCCGCTGAACGCAGCACAAATGCAGATTTACTTAAGGCTGTGATAACTTACAGTATCTTAGTGTATTTCAAAATGCATGGAATTAACAATCAATCTAGCTGTAAACCGGGCGGCACAAGCTATCGATGAGGTTATCATTCTGTTTTTCCAGAATCCGTCATAGATATGACTCATTATTCTGACTTGCAGAGGATTTTCAGCCCATAGTAACATTATATTTGATGAAAATGTTATTGACTGAAAAAAATTTTGTGTGCTGTAAGCTAAATCATGACAAAAGAAGAAATTTTTTCCAAACACTACAAACTACATGCGTAATGCAGCTGTTTATTTCCCTTCCACTTCTTTCTAACCAAATAAGCTTCATTAAATGGCCTCATCCCATCTGTGGAATGTTTTCCATTTTTATTCTCATGTTTTTTTCTACAGTCATGTACTTTATTATTTTCAGTTGTATTCTTCTTAGGTGCCTTGTTAGCTCTTAGAAGATCACCATGTGCAGTAAAGAATGATGGATTACCCCATCCAAGGCTGTTTCCTATCTTGCACCCAATAATGCACTGGCTTATTGTAACCTTAAGCTGAATAAGTAGGATGGAAATGGTTGGATAGATGGTTTTACAATTAAACACTTAAAAATACTGCAAAAACATTGTATGGGTTACAAGAAAATTGTGATGTTTCTTTAGAAATGAGGTCAGCTCCTCACTAATGTACATAATATTTAACATGTTATGGCCTAGAGCGGCATAGCAGAACCCCAAACTCCAAACACAATCGTACAGACATGCTATCTGGTACAAGTTAAGACTTTTATTAACACAATAACATTTACAAGGCTTCTTTCTTATACACTAAGTGTTGCAATAAACTTTCTCTTCAAACTCTTCTCCACCTCTCCTCCTAGCAAGCTTTGTCTTTCCTTTGCACCCAACACCATCTCTTCCGGGTGAAGCGGAGCAGTGCCCTTTATAACGGACCCCGGAGTACTTCCAATGCCACAATGGAAGCACTTACAGGTCAGGCAGAACCTCCATACACTGGTTACAGCTCCTCTGGTCAGATCCCCCTGGTGGCTCCCACACAACCCAGCAAGGCTGCTCTTTGGAACTACAACTCCCATGCAGCCCTGCGGGTGTGCACTGGGAAGACCCGCCAGAGAGTTGTTGCCATCTATTGTGCTGGTTGAACATATGGCCCCAGGAGGCAGACACTTTCCACCATTCCTTTATCAAGGCCTCCCAGCCAAGCCAGGATGCCAGCCAAATTGTGTCTTGTATGACAGAGTAAATTATGCTTCATATGGTATTAATTATACTTTCCAGATAAAACAAATGATTAAGTCGCAATTTCTAAATTATACCAGTGCTTTGAAAGAGTGAACCTTGAGATAATTGTAGACAATGAAGATTTTACTTCCTGAACATATTAGGTTATATCTTTTAGATTTTGGCCTGCTGATCACAAACAGTCAGTAAGTCAGTCATTACCCAGCCCGCTATATGCTAACGCAGGGTCACCGAGGTCCGCTGGAGCCAATCCCAGTCAACACAGGGTACAAAGCAGGAACAAATCCCCAGGCAGGGCGACAGCCCACCAAAGGACACACACACACCCACACACTAGGGACAATTTTGGGATTGCCTGATCACAAACATCACGTTTAAATTTTCCTATCATACTCTGTTTTATTGCAGTTACCTATTTTTGTGATTTCCACTCATATCGTAAGTATACGCATACAATACAACAACTACAATGTGAACATCTGTGGTGATCTATAAGTAGTGACACTGCTTCTAGGAATTCAGCTCAGATATACCAAATACTGCAAATGGGACAGATGTGCTAAAGAGTCTCATTTCATTAAAGAGAAGCATTTAGTTCCTTGACAGAAAAATGTGAAACACAAACCACATGTTGACCCAACAAAGCTATTTTGCCTTCTCTTGATATAAAACTTGGACTGATAAATAGTTTTCTAAAGCCATGAACAAGAAAGGTGAAGCATTTCAATATCTGAGAGAGATGTTTCCTCAAATAACTGATTTCAAAGTAACGGAAGGTGTTTTTGTTGGTCCAGAAGTTAGACACATTATCAATGGCAAGCAGTTCAGCTGGGAGACATCTCATGGAAGACATTCAAGGATGTTGTTCAGAATTTTCTTGGCAACTATAGAACACCAATCTATATTACATCAAACACCCTGAAGAAACAGACTAAGCTCTCCAATGTTATTATTCTTTATTCTAAGGACAGGCCTCAACGGCCTGCTCTCGATTTTGATAAGCAGTGGTTCTACTCCCATATTGCCAATTTTCTTCCATATTCATAATCTCTGCATTCTATCATGTATCACACAGGAACTTTACTTTGGCTGCTTGAATTCCTGATTGTGCACTACCCAGCGCTCATGATCATAGGTGAGGTCTGAAATGTACACTTCCTAATAAACTGAACGCTTCGTACAAAACTTAAATCTCACTACACCACCACAATCTGGCACAATGTCTGCAAAACCGGTGCTACTGCCGTCAGTCTCATAATCACCTACTCCCTTTGCGAAGAGGACCTCAAACACCTCCATCTGTGGAAGCTGCTCACTTCTTAGCCAAAGAGAACAAGTTACTTTTTTCCATGAGAGGACCATGACTCCAGATTTAGAGGTGTTCATCCTAAACTCATCAATTTCTTGCACACTGTTTCAATGAACAAAGTTTAATGAAACAAAGAGTACAATATCATCTTCAAAATGCTGAGATGAATACCTTTCCCAACTGAAAACTCTCCAGTCCGACGCAGTGTTGTCCTGTTCCTGATATCAAGCTGCATTCTTGGCAGATTCGTATAAAACAGATTTGACTTTCCTCCAAGTATGCGATTACAATTCTCACCCTGGTAATACAAGGATGAATTGCAGCCGGCGGAGTCCTTAGCACTCTGTCTTCTTGTAGCACCTTCCGCAAGAGACTATAGGGTAAGCAGTCAAAAGCTTTTTCAAAAATACATTCTAATCTAAGCTTCATCCAATACAACCACCTAGATGGAGTTAAACTCTAAAGACTGCAGAAGGATAAACAAGAACATTTTAATTCTGCAACAAAAACAATAAGGGACATCAAATTTATGAATAGTCTAATATCTGCTCCATGACATACTGAACAGTACACTGCATGTTTTTTAGATGAGATTCTTTTATAGGGAAAATGAGCAATCAGACTTACTGAGCAAATGAATTGTCTTCTGTCATTTAGTACTGCTTCTTGCAAAGAGGTTTGATTAACCTAATATTTAATCTTTTCTAATTTTCCTAAACTCGGAATGGCAAAATGAATTTGCTATGTAAAAATACATAATTACAGAAATGAGTTTCAGTATGTGAAATATTTTGTTCTTTTTATAGTGATTGTTGAAGGAAGTTCATATGGAAAGGGAGGCTGGATTGGTGGTGTGTGATGGTCTTTGGGAGAAATAAAAGGATTAAGAGAATGATATCAGTGGTCTTGCTAACAGGCTATAAGCCAGCTGTATTACTCCAGTGGGATCCTGACGGGAATGAAAAACTAAATGATAAAAAAGGTGCTGACTATGGATATGGTTTCACTCAGCGGATATACTGGATTTTAGATACTGAAGAGATAGAACACTTCATGTGAGGTTAGTTCAAGGAAGAAACACAATATCACCTCAATTAGAGGAAAAGGTTATCTCAGCTGTCAGGAAATTGCCAAGCAAATCTCTTATCATCAGTTGTATCTGATTTATTATTTTATTGGCTTCATATTTCTGATGACCATCACCAAGAACTTGTGAAATGGCATTCCAGACAGTAAAGGCGCACGCTAAAAAAATCTCCTGGATGATTTCTCATGTTATAAGTTGTTTTTTTTTTTTTGTGGGTGAAGGAAGCACTTCTGAAATTTTATCCAAGAAAGCGGAAAAAGGGAAATGTTGTGGTTAAACGATTATTGTAATTCCCGTCAGAATGGCTTATGCCTGTCCCATTTTAAAGTGTTTGTTTTGTATTTCTGTAAAAAGTTGATCACAGGAACAAAAAAAAAATATCTCTATAGTCACCAAACGGCAGTGAACAATTAGAGGAAGTGGTGGGCACTTGCATGACAGACCAATGACGGCTTAAATAGGAAAGAATCTGGTGGCTCCAAGCTTGGCAAGTGTGCCACCGTAATTGGTGTTAACTGCTGATGTCAAGGGAAATGATCTCAACAGAAGTAAACAGAACGTGACGTACAATCCTTTATGAGGAATCAGAGGCCACATAAAAAATACACATTTAAGAAATGTCTCACTAAGGGGAAACTATACCTTTTTAACCTCCTTGGCATTTACAACAAGTTTGATTTGGTCTTGGATTTCTATGCAATTACAGTTAACCACAACTCACACTCAGGGTGACGTGTAATGATCGACTTTACATTTTTAAGCCTGAGTAACACTTGGGTCAGTATTCTGGATGAAATAGCATCATGCTGGAAAAAATCATGACTATTTGTACTTATTTTTCCAGTCTAAGGTGACTCATCAATATTAATGAGTGGGATGGAGCCTCCAACTACAAAAGACAATGGCAAACAAAACGCTGTAAAGGCAGTTCTTGAGATAGTGATGGCAATGTGAATTAGTCATCAGACGTCGATATTGAAAGTGAAACTAATGCATGATACGGTATTATACAACCAACCTGCCATGATACGCCTGGTGAATTTGGTCACGTAAAGCTTCAGGGTGGTGCAACGGTAGCTGCATGACAAAATGACATTGACTGCAGTAGTTACAAGAAGGCTCACAAATAGAAAGAGATTGGTGCTAAAATTTTGACTTTGGTATTGATACTTGATTTCGGAATTCAGTGCCGGTACCAAAATGAATGTTTTCAAACCAAATAACGGAAACTCCAACTATCCTCCTCCCATCCTTACTCCAGCCTCCCTGATGTGCCACACAATTTCTTGCCTTCCTGGTGCGTCATGTGCTTACGCTACACAACACTCTGCTTACCTCTGAAAGTTGTGAAGTCCAGATCATGTTGAAGCAGTGGGCTGGGGGGTTTCCCTGTTAAGTTCCGATCACATCAAAACAATTTCCCCCATGAAGTCCCAATCATGTCAAAACAATAAGGGTTCTCATTGATGTTTCGATCATGTTGAAGCAATAAGTGCAGTTCTGATTGCGTCAAACCAGTGGTGGGAATGTTGTCATCAGTGAAGTTCTGATCCCATAGAAGCACGCAAGTCGTCGAAACGGTCATTTCTCCATAACTACAAAAGAAAGTGTCGAGGAAAGCTGATAATTACTTCAGGTTCCAAAAATCCCAAAATGCTGGTAATGTACCATTTAAAAAAATTGTGTTTTCCAGTACTGGTCTACCACACAATCCTACTCACGTCTATTGGAAGCATTGTTCTCAGATGTGGCAGGGATTTCCAGGTAGCATATCTGACATTGCCTGTGTCATCTCCCAGGCTTTCTTCCAAGGAGAGGGACAGGGTGAGGGGGAATCATAAATCTAAGGTCTTGTCTCTAGAAAAGACAGATTTGTTTTTCATCCTGGGGCTTAGATACTGAATTGTGCTTCACACTTAGAAGCAGTGCTTTCAAACTATGTGAGACACAGAGTTTCTAAAAGCAGTCTAAAGCAGTTTGTACCTCTCATTCAGAAAAAGACTGTAAAATGATAAACTGTCAGCTGGCTGCTTCCTTCCTTTAAAGACATCACTTAGACAATTGTCACAACATACACAGGAATGAAGTGAAGAGCAAAAGAACATTAACAAAGCAAACTTTATGAAGCAAAAGCGTTTTGCTCAGTCCTCGACTTGATTCATTTTCATTACTGCATGTAACTGAAGAAAATGTTAGTCTTCCATTACAACATGGTTCAGGCAGGAGAGCTTTCTGGAATACATTATAAATGACAGTATTTTAGTTAATCATTTGCAATGCGTGAGTTTTGTGTTTCTAGACAGTGTCATCAGGCAGTCAAGTCAGTGACTTTCCAGTTTAATCCTCGGAGCTGCCAGCTTCTGCAGGGTTTTATTCTAGTCTGTCTCATAATCAGTGCAGCAATCTTTATGTTTAATAGAGCACGTTGTTTAGTTATTTGGCCAGCAAGTAATTCATACACATTTGTAATTTTTGCCATAACTTTAAATGTTTGTTTCGTACACTCTTTTATTTCAATGTATCTTTTCGGTGGAGCTTGCTACATCTCAGCCGCATGATATTTTAAAACGTCAATAAAAACATTTTATGAACACTTGTAGTGCATATAATTACATTCCATTATTACAGTTATTTTTTAATATAACTTACTGTTTCTTGGTTCAAAGAGAATTGTCTGTATCTTAATATCAGCAAAACCAATGACCGTTGACTTCCTTTGCACCAAAGAGCCTCTATGTCCGGTTACTATTCAGGGAGTGGATGTCGAGGTGGTACACTGCTACAAGTATTTGGCGGTCTGCATTAATGACAGGTTGGACTGGTCATAGAACACAAAGGAACTATATAAGAAAGAGCAGAGCAGGTTCTTTTTCCTTATGAGACTGCGTTCTCTTAATGCGGGTAGTGACATCCTTCACATCTGTGGTACACACTCCGGACCCCGCGGAGATTGTACTGAAGTAGAGAATGAAATCAAAACAAAACTGAGTGACATTATGAATAATGCTGCACATCCTCTCTCTGGGAATCTAACACTGAGGACTTTCAGCCAACAAATTATTCAGCAAAACAGTGTCAAGAAAAGGTATTTAAGATCCTTATACCCTTAGCAATATGTCTGCATAATGCCTTACTGTGTATGTAACTGGCCAATCAGATGTTTTCTTTTCTTTCTTTTTAAACTTTTCTTTGCTTTTCAATCATTGGGTTGTGTGTATATTTATTTATTTTTTATTTATTTATGCATTAATTTATTTAAAGAGCTTCTGCAAAAAGCCACATTTCCTCTTGGTCGAAATGCAGTTCTATCTATCTATCTATCTATCTATCTATCTATCTATCTATCTATCTATCTATTGTGATGCCACCAGGGGGCGTACAGCCACCCTAACCCGGGCACAGACAGGCAGGACACAGGTTCAACTCAACACTTATTTACAGCAAAAGTGCACAAATTACCAGCACCGCACCGCACCACACCACACCAATACTCAGTCCCTTCTTGCCGTCCATCCGCCTCCACTCCTCCTCAGGCTTTGTCTTCTTCCTCCCGACTCTGGACTCTGAATGGTGGGACTGACCCCTGTTTATAGGGCACCTGGAATGACTCCAGGTGCCAAACGAGCTTCTTCTAGCCACACTTCCAGGTATGGCGGAAGTGTGGCCAAATAAGGGCCTGAAAAGGTCCATGTGCCCCCTGGTGGTGGCCACAAGTTCCAACAGGATTGAGCTACCATGCTCATAACCTGTAACCACTGGAAAACAAGGGGGCTGCCCTCTACCGGCCCAGAGGAGAAACTGTCCTGATAATACTTTCTCCCATGGTCCTTCCATACACTGGGAGTTCTGGCCGCCTGCCACAGTATCTATCTATCTATCTATCTATCTATCTATCTATCTATCTATCTAT
>JANRMT010062820.1:9812709-9843729 GCA_026402145.1 Polypterus bichir lapradei
TATCTATCTATCTATCTATCTATCTATCTATCTATCTATCTATCTATCTATCTATCTATGTAAAGAAATATTTGTTAGCAATGCATGATGAAGTGACTGTAAAATAGCAAAATACTCCATATTTCAAATCTGCTTAACATGTTTTTGAACGCACCTGATTGCTTTTCTTTTTTTGTCAACCATTGGATATTTCTGCATAACTTTTACCTACTGTTGTCAAATATTCTCAAGTCAACCACCAGAGGCTTTCATCTTAGTCACACATGCAAAACTGATGTGTGTTCCCTTAACCTTAGGTGCTCCCCTAAAGGGTAAGGGTGACAGGTCAAGAGGAGATGAGCAACCATCATGAAATAACATCTTATCCCAGTGAGCTCATTCAGATAAGGAATAAAAAGAAAAGAAACACATTTCCATTCTCTCTGTCACGTTTCTCTTTTATTCAACGACAAGGAGTTTCTCTTTTTTTCTTCCCTGCTGGTTAGATACACCACATCATTATCTCCATCTAATTTGAAGTAAAGTGGCTCTACTCACCAGTAGATGGTGAGCAGAAAGGAGAAACGAGATTCACAACATCTGTGTCAGGCACCCACTTCATTCAAGTGAATTTCAATTAATTTTGTTTCAGTTTATTCTTATAAAGTGCACTTCAGTGAAGACAGGTTCAGTGTACTTACACACATGCATGAGCACAACTTAAACCAAAAACAACAAACAAAAGTCCATAACCATGCAACATTTATAATCGTAATCTTACTGTATATTGTTAAATAGTAATGGGGCGTCCTCTATTTTTGTATAAACTGATACCAGAAACAATAAAATAAAATTGAATTATATTCAAATGTAGCAAAACAGAGTGGTGTATTGCACTTGATGCTATCAGTACAGGCTCCGGCCTCAGTCTGACCCTGAACTGGATGAATTAGATTTGCATATGGTAGGTTATCTAGTAAAGCAATCATACTAACTGAAGATGTTAAAACAAAAACTGTTGTTAAGATTAGATTAGAATAGAGATTAGATTAGAATAGATTATACTTTATTTGTTCTCAAAGGGAAATAAAAATGTTACAAAACGTCCCAAAAAATTAAATCAATAAATACTTTGAACTAAAGTCAAGCATACATAAAAATGTCAGGATTGGATAACAGAGCACTTCTGCTGTCGTAACGGGCTTGTAAGTGGCAGTAAGATGAGGTCAGACCCCCTTGGGTTGTGCCACAGGTTTATATTTAATGTCATTAACAATTGGATAGAGCAGGTCTAGCTTGTAGTGTCCACAAATCGAACATCACCTAATAGACACCTGTTTCCTTGTTTGAAGTCAGCAGCATTCAGAATGATTCATCATTAAGATATTGGTACAGAGTGAATCTTTTCTGTTTCTGAGTCAGCCAGGATGATGTAACTTACTTTCCTGGGCATTGACAGGGATGGATTCAGTCAGCATTTCAATGTTTTGATCACGCATTTTAGTTTTACTTATACTACATTCCCTTTATCACCATTGCACATTCACAAAACTCTCCTTCCAATCAGTCTGATGAAAGCTGTACAGCATTAAAATAGCTTCTGAAATAGGAGGTGTAAGGCAGTTCTATGCAGTTCCCAAAATATCACAATACCTGAACTTGTTGTAAGTTGCTTTGAGATATACTGTAACAGTTCAAACAACTTAAATAAAACAGTAGAACATTTCTCATTATATAAAGTCAGGTCAGGTATGAATCCTTTCCACCTTATTTTTATCCTTGTTCAATATCTTTGTCTAATTTCATCTCCAGATGACTTTATAACTTTTATCCTTGCTCCAGATATTCACCCTTTTACCCTTTTCATTTTGAGACAAGTAGCTCTTCTGAGGGGGCATAATGGAGCTCTTTATGCAGTGGTGATCACACTGCTATCACGTAAATATGGGAATATTTAATAGATTCTACCTGACATTACTCAGAGTCTGTGATATTCTCAGGAGTTATAGGCATAGGCAGCCATTAGATCTTTTACGCTGTGATGGACGTCATACAGGGGCTGGCATCCCAAATGTGATGGTGCAGGATCCCTTGCCTGCCTGGGAGAACACAGTACTGAATGGCCAAGAAGTATGGTAGGGCATTTCCTGCCTCAACCAGAAGACTGGCAGATGCCATCCTGGAATTGGAAACACAGGCATCCCAGGAGGGATTGACTGAAAATCCTTACCCAACTTGGAGGCCAGTTTAATGAAAGGATGGAGGAGATGACCTACTCAGACCACCGGCTCCCTGACATGCTAATTGGCAGGATCCCTGGGCTATGATACCCATATGGACATCCACAGAGCTTGCTAGGAGCTGTAGTCCCATAGAGAAGCCCTTTTTGCTTCTGTGGTGCTGCCAAGGTGCTGCAGGAGTTCATAATCTCTACTCTGTGAAGCTTCTGGTGACACAGAATTGCTTCCTATAGGTAATGTCCTAGCCCCAGAAACACTCCCTGGTCTAAGATAAAAGGAGCCTCTCTGCCTTACCCAGAGGAGCTGGATTCGGGTGCAGAGGATGGATGAAGCTCACCTGGGAAAAGAGGAGGAGGAGTAGAAAAGAGAGAGAGAAGAAAAAGAGAGAATTGCATTTGGCATAACTTCTGAAAACCCTTGTAGTTATTTGGTAAAATAAATTATTATCTGAACCCTTAAACTTGTGTGTTTGGAGTTGTGTCTGGGGTCTAGAGGTCTGCGGTGCCCTCTACTGGTCACAACACTCACCATGTGACATTTCCCAAGTTCTCAGCTTGTCTAAGAGACAGTTGAGGTGGGCTGGTGCATGTGTCTGCAATGACAGTATCATCTCTTTAGTTTGGTTTAAAAATTCACTCATTAAAAAAAAAACAGTAGCAAGCCAAAGGCCAAATCTTAACATTACTAATTGATAACATTAATTAATTACATGCATTAGTAATTCTTGAAAACGTGAAAAATTCTTAATGAAAAAAAGAAAGATATCTTTCATAAAGGCTGCTGCATGGCACAGTGCTTGAAAGTAGAACAACCGTCTAGGTTCTAGAAGGCAAAGAACAACAGGTCGCCTTAGGGCATTTTACACTGTCATTCAGTACAAGTTCAAAAACCTGGTGGTGTGACTTGTTTTAGTGTCAGCTGGAGGAATGGTTGGGAGCACCACACGACAGACCACCTGGATTGGGACCCGAGTGCAGCGGGTGACACCTCAGCAACCACACTGATAACAGCTTGAGGTTTTTTACAGTGGCTGGAGTGCCAATCCTGCCACCAACCCCCACGTTTTCCCTGCAAATTAGACAAGCTGCTTGCAGGCTGAATAGAAGAGATAAATAAATGCTAATAACAACCAGAAGAAGAAAATGAGTAAGGGATGCTGGCTGTACCTGTGTCTTTTACATTTAATCTCCTGTTGCTTTCCCTTCTTAATATGTGAAGCCACTATGGGACTTTTAAGTGTCAATTCACCCAAACAGTATTTCGTATGATGGTCTGAGGAAGCCATTCAAAATCAGCAGAGGTGACACACGTAAATATGAGAAGAACCTCCATACTAAGCGTCCTAATTCTATGTTAATTAGTGTTGTCTTATTCTAATTCTTACTTTGTCTTTTATTTCTCTTTTCTTCATCATGTAAAGCACTTTGAGCTACATTATTTGTATGAAAATGTGCTATATAAATAAATGTTGTTGTTGTAGTCCTGTGAGCACAAAATAAGATTATACTTCTAAGGTTTAAGTTAAACTATCTTTATGAACACAGAAACTGCTATCTAAATCAGACCTCTTTAACAATGAGACCTCTTTGTCAATAATTTGTGCTGTGTCTCATTGGCTCTGTGTAGTGCCTTCATTTATTTTAATGAGTTGTTTGTCATATTTTGATCATTTTTATTTAACATATGTTTAAAATATCTGTATAGGGAGTATTTGTTAATCTTCTTATAGGCATTTCCCAGTAATTATTTCACAGCGGGTAATGCCATCACCTCACAGATCCAGGATTCTGAGTTTGTATCTCACACCTGCCAGTTGCCCATGTGGAATCTGAATGTTCTCTGTATGAGTTTTCCTTTGAATACTCTGTTTTGTCTCCAGAATCCACAAAGGCATACAATACACCGCAGGTTCACTGATAATTCCAAACTGGCTCCTATGTTGGTTTGTTTGTGTGTGATTGTGCTCTGTAAAGGACGGTATCCTGTCCCAGGCCATTTCTTATCTTGGACCTAGTTCTGCTAGAATAGACCTGCAACACAAATTTGGATGAAATGTGTTTGAGAAGGTTATGTTATATAATTTCACATAAACTGGTATTAAATGATGCCCAGCTATAGCCGTTAATCTCACACACAGTCAGGTTACAGTACCAGTTGTTATGAAGGGCAGGAAGGGAAATCTTTGCCATTGTACCTTTTGTGGAGAGTAAGTCAAGTCAAGTCAATTCAAGTAGAGCTTTATTGTCATCCTAACAATATACTTACAGTACACAGTAGGACGAAATATCATCCTCCAGAGTCAAAAGGTGCAATACACAAGATACATATATACAGTATATAACTATGATAAGAAGAAAAAAAATATACAGTGTTATGTAGTGCTATGTAATCCAGAGAGGGTAAGGAGTAAAGAGTCCAGTGTGGAGGAGGGCATCATGGTGTTCAGGAGCCGGACTGCCTGAGAAAAGAAACTATTGCACATTTAACATACTTGTTAAATTTTATTAAAGTTAACATTTTTGAAATTCTAATTTTAGGTAAAACTGTTTATTTGAGCACAGAGTAATTTCTAAAGTTTAGTTTATAATTAGTCTGTACTGGTGATTGATTTCCATGAGGAAGCAATTGCCTTTTCAGTGTTTTCCTCATAGGACATTTGTGATTTGATAAAGAGGAGCAGCCTAATCCTTCTGCCTTCATGTTTATTATATTATATTAGGAAAAGAGCGATGCATTTCTACAATGCTGATAATTGATATACAGTATAATACCCAGCCTAGACTATGCAAATAACAGCTCTAAATGGTACTACAGATCAAAGTCAGAAGAGTAGATTTTCAAAGCACGGCTCAACGTATTCTAATGAACAAAAGCTGAATGTACTGTACATATCATTCAATGGGCTTTTAATCTTTTTAGCAAAAGAAAAATTACTTTTTACTAATTAGCTTATATGCAACAATAGCTAAACCTTTTTTGAACAGTCGATCCCTTTTTGGTTTATTTCAGCTACAATATGTTTTACTTGGTTTATTGTTGCTTCTAAGCTCCAAAGCACTGGCAGTCACAGTCGTTGTGTGTGGCGTCTGCACGTGCTCCTCCAGTCTCCGTGTGTTTTCTCCCACTAACCAAAGGTGTGCAGATTTAGTTAACTGGCTGGTATGTGTGGGCCAGTGTGTCCCGTAATGTACCGATGCCCCATGCTGGTTTGTGTTTGATGATAACCTCCTGCTCTCTGTAACCCTAAATTAGACACTGTAAGTGAGTTAAGTGAAAGGACAGATAAATGGTAGTTTCTAAATTTAGTTAAGAGCCTAGAGTTTCAGAATGCTGCTATAGCTGCTCCAGGCACCGTATTCAAGAAGCTCCTCTTCACAAACACCCTTCCATCCATCCATTTTCTTTCAGAACCCAATTTCTTCTTAAGCCTATCTTGGCAGTGTTGGTTACAATGCAGGTCCTTACTTTGAATGAGACATCAATTCATTCTAGCACATGTAACAGGGGTTTAAAATAATAAGTTTAGTTCTTTGGAGCTTCATCAAATCCTGATAACATTTATTGCATTGTATGTTTTCCTGTTATATTTCCCTACTCCGTTTATTGTGTTAATATTACATCATCAGTGTGAGCCTCTCTCAGTGTATGTTGTGTTACTGTGAGAGGAGGTAAGCACGCTGTTATTCTCTGTATAGTAAAATGAATCAAATTGATTCATTTTTGTTTTGTATGTGACAGTAATTGTACTATGATTTTTGTAAGATACAGCTGTTGTTTTGAAATGTTTTGAATGCTTTTCTATTAATTTTGCTTATGTGTTAATGTCAACATTCAACAAACAGCCTTTCCACATGTTGTGAACCACCAAGCTGGCACTGCCACCTGAACCCGACACAGACGAGCGTGGGACACAAGTTCAAGGCACACACCTTTTATTTTTTCTTTTCCCTTTTGGGAAACGTCTTCCCCGTCTCCCACAAGCACAGCAACACAGTCCAAGTACAGCACAATGCACAAACAATAACTCTTTTCCTTTTCTCTTTTCCTTCTTCATTCCACTATTCCAGTCAAGTTTCGTCCTCCTCCTCCCAACTCTGGCTCCCTGAGTAGTGGCTGCTGGTTCCTTTTATAAGGCACCCGGAAGTGCGCCAAGTGCTTGATGACTCATTTCTGGAAGCACTTCCAGGTGTGGTGGAAGAACTCCCCATACAGCACCCCCTGATGGTGCCTGCGGATCCCAACAGGGCTGCTCCAAACTCCAACTCCCATGAAGCCCTGCGGGAGTCCGAGGCACTGCTGCAACCCATGGGGGTTGCCATCTAGCATCCTGGGGCTGGGGGAGGTAATGCTCTGGCCATGCTTGATCATCTGGGGCCTCATGTATAACACCATGCGTAGAATTCACACTATAACATGACGTAAGCACGAAAGCCGAAATGTGCTTACGCACAGAAAAATTCAGATGCAGGAATCTGTGCGTACTCCAACTTCCGCGTTCTTCCGCTCCAGAAATCCCGGTCAGCGTGAAAAGTAACGCACATGCACACGCCTGCTGTCCCGCTCCAATTCCTCCCAGAATTACGCCTCTTAGAATATGCAAATCAATATAAATAGCCCTTAAGCTCAGCGTTCTGTGAGAAGACAATGGGAAAAGCACGGGGGGAAAATATAAGAATTTCAGTGAATACCAAGTAGAGGCAAAGGAAAAACGTACTATTTGTTGATTTAAACAGTGGAATAAACAACAAAAGGAAGTTGATCGAGTGACATAGTGTGTCAGAGAAACTCAAAAGTTCAAGTTCACAAAGTCACACAGTGCCAAAATAAAAAAGAAGTCACATATCAAAGTCGCTGTGAAAAGGCGAGTTGCAGCCCACCGTCTGAGCTTATTAGGGTACAGACAAAAAAAAAAAATCGGCACACAGTGGGAAAAAAGCACTAAATGTCAACTTTAATCTCGAAAATTTCCACTTTAATAATGTAGTTTATTTTGTCATTAAAGTAGAACATCATAAACTTCATCTTAAAATCATTTAATTTACTAGTTTCTCAAATCCCATCGTAACTAAAGTAGCACGTTAAATGCTTTGTTTTGTATTTGATCTTCTATGTGCTCTATGTGTGTGAATCAGTACGTGCTTCCGTTCTTTCTCTTTCTCCTACAGGACACAGAATCCATTACATTCGTGATATTACAGCTCTCTGAATAATTAAAATACTGAGATGTATACATGATATCATTTTCATGATGATTGGAATGAAAGCATGTTATTAAACATGAGAACACGATGGCGCAGTGATTGTTCATGTCTCACACAAGATGCTGCTGCGCTATGCGCAACCTTCGATAAAATAATTTATTGTAGCAGTACTGTCTCTTTCAAACGTACTAACCTCCAATTCCTGTCCTTACTTTTCTTTCCCCAAATACCCAATCGCCACACAATCAGCTCTGTAATAGACGTTAAGCCATCTGTAAGCTTACAATGACAATTCTTCAAAACTTTTAAGGAACATTGAAATATCTTCATAATAAGTGTTTAGTTATTCTATCCGTCTATCCTTCCAGTGTCGTGCCAGCCTCAGCAAATATACAGCGCGAGGCAGGAACAATATGTGAACTTGCAAGCGCTACGGCACCGTGTCCTTACATGTTTAATTATTAACAATACAGATTATTTAAATGAAGTTAAAGTTTTATCTGTATAATATAATCAACATATTTTGCAGCATTTCATCTTAATAATGATATTGTCATCATATGTAAATACGCGCTTTGTAAAGTAGTGCAGGTTGTGCAATATTATAGCTGAAGTGCAAGTTTACAGTGGGGTATAATTGTACTAATAAGTACAAACAGTTCTACAAGGAGCAATTGATGGACTGATTGACTGTTTAAAGTTCTTGGGATGAAACTGTTTCTGAACCGCGAGGTCCATACAGGAAAGGCTTTGAAACGTTTTGCCGTGGCTGAGGCAGCGTGTGCTTGATGCTGTATACCGATAATTCTCTTTCCGATCAGCTGCTGCTGTGATTCCCCACTCAGATACAGTGATATAAATACTCCGAGTGGTGCAGTGAGAATAATATGGAAAAAGATGATCCGTTGTGGCAACCCTTAACGGGAGCAGCTGAAAGAAGAAAAGAAGGTGCAGTGAGAGTAACAACGCTAAAGCAGTTATGGTATTTGGAATACTATGGCTGTTCCCTGGGCCATTATATTGTTACAGGTTAATTACAATCAGATGCATTACACTAATAAACAATATGCAGTTAGTTTCAGTGTATTTATAAACCCGCGTCAGGAATGTGGTTCTAACAAATAAAGGGTAACCACACAGGAACAGTAGCACTGTTTTGACGCTGGGTGCCGCCAGTCTGCAAAACCAAGTGGAGAACTTGCGTACGATAGGGTATGAGGTACCGTGGAAAAGTGCGTGGCTTGACGCCAAGTGTAGGTTTTATACATCGCGATTTGAACATGGAAACGTTCTTACGCAACATTTCTGGGTGTACGCACCGTGGTCCTCCCACCTTGGAGTTATCCCGACCATGCAAGGGCCCCAGTCGCACGCTGCTGTTAATAGGAAGAATCATAGAGCTTGAATAGTCATGTTTTTTTTCTCTGTTTTAATATTTCAGGTATGTTATTTTTTTTTATATTAGTATACCGAGCTGTGTATGGAAATGAATATCGTTGCAATTTAGCATTGATCGCAGTATTCATTGTGTTGCTGTGAGAGGAGGAGAAATCACAGAGCTTGAATAGTCATTTTTTTTGTTCTCTTCTTTAATAGTTCAGACCGTTAATAAAAAAAAAAAATCAAGAAATAAAGGGTGTCTGCATTACTCCTTTGTGACGGTTTGTACGGCACGTTGCATACATATCACAACACAGAAGTTTTGAGGGTTAACCGAATCCAAGGCCAGGATGTAGCCGTATAGCGCATGTGGTGGAAACCGGTTACATACACATTCACGCAAACACAACTTGTCTGGCAATGGGACAATTTAGAGTTCCCATTCAATGGAAGGTGAGCTTTTGGGACATATAGTAGGAAACCATATATCTGGAAAAACCCCTGTTGTGTCTGGAAAGCAAGGGGCGGACAGGATTAGAAATGTGGTAAACAGCAGGGTGCATTCCATGGGAAAATATCCAGAATAAGGAAAAGCCAACACTGGTGGAGTATCTCAGGGCTGGGAAGCCACGGTTGATAGATCTCGTCATTGTAGAAAATGTTCTGAAAGGAAATCAAGGAATAGCCTTCAGACTAAGAGATGATGGCAGCTTCAGAATAAACCGTCAAGAGCTACTGCTAAGGGTGTCTCACCCCTCCAACAAAGAAAGAGGAGTGAGAAACTAAAAACCAACAGACTAATAAATAGCAGCACATAGTCCATAATGCACAAATGCTGGGACCTTATTACTCCTTCAAAAGAAAAGATGGGAAAGAAATAACGTGTTATATTAAGGGCTGGCTAGTGATGAGTGAAATAATTTGGGCAAAACTGAATTCACAGCGAAGCTCAGTTTTGCAAGATAAACTGCATTTCACTTCCAGCGAAATTTGTGCATTCGCACAGGAAGACAAATATTTACTTTCTTGTCTGGAAGTGTTTCCATGAATTAATTTTACATGCCATTTAATACTTATATAAAGATCTCTAGTTTAAAAAAAAATTACTGGCGACAAAAAAAGTGGAAAAATGTGTGCAGTGATTTGTTTTTTAAAAAATCTACTGTACTTCTCTTTGGTGAGAGGCATAAATGGAAATGATTTTACCAGAATGGCATGGATTACTTGTGTTATGGAGCTACAAAAAAGAATACACGTAAACATGGTAGACAATGTTCCAGGTTTTGCATCCAAAGAAACCTCTATAAAACCCTTTTTATTACATTTGTATTATTTTTGCATTACATTACAATAATGTAAATGGCATGCATAATGAATTTTAGTGTCAGTTTCACAAAACTGTATGAGAATCAAAACTTACCTGTTTGGCTCATCACTGGTGCCAACTCTGAAATGGCCTGTTGTGAGTATGGGTTGTGCAGCAGTGGGCTCTGTAATGGACTGGCACCCACTACAAGTTTCCTTCATGATTTGCTCCCAGTGCTGCTGGGATAGACAGTCAGAAGGTAGCTTGTGGTGCCTTGGCATGAGTAGGACCAATGCGGCCACTTTAAGAAGAAAAGAAGCTGAGATTCCCAGCTTTTTAACATCTTACACGGGTGTCAGGTTGGCAGAGACATCAGTTGTCTGTTCCAGGCCCTGTAGCTCCACAGTAGTAGTAACATTGTCACTTGTACAGAGTGCAGTGAAATTCTTACTTGCACGTATAAGCAGTTTGCAACCCGTCACCACTGTCTGGAGTCATGATAAACAAGAATTTGTAGGTGAGTGTCCTTTCATTGTTGTTGATTGCTCAAGTGCTAGCCTCTTGCAACATCTTTCCATTTGCAAGTGAAATTAAAATGCCTTGATGTTTTTCTCCCATGCTGCCATTGAAAAAGACACACTACAACTGAGGCTCACATTCAAAAATCAATACACAAAATGGTAATGTCACAAGATGTATTATGATATAATAATAACAAATGGAAATAAAATTTAGTAGCATGTCAAAAGTAATTAATGATTTGCTCCTCACACAGTGAGTTCGTCAATTGATGGGACGTTTCTTTCATGGAGGCTGGGAATGGTCCATCACTATTCTGCCTTCAGATGAAATAGGAAGATTCAGAGTATAAATAGGTGGACAAGCTGAAGTATGCGGCATTGCCAGGGTATAAATAAACAGATGATAAAACTGTCTTTTGAAAATTCAGTATTGCTAAACACAACTTGAGTGGCACGGTGGTTGCGCTGCTGCCTCACAGGAAGGAGACCTGGGTTCGCTTCCCGGGTCCTTCCTGCGTGGAGTTTGCATGTTGTCCCCATGTCTGCGTGGGTTTCCTCCGGGTGTTCCTGTTTCCTTCCACAGTCCAAAGACATGCAGGTTAGGTGCATTGGCGATCCAAAATTGTCCCTGGTGTGTGTGTGTGTGCCTTGTGGTGAGCTGGCACCCTGCCCAGGGTTTGTTTCTGCCTTGTGCCCTGTGTAGGCTTGGATTGGTTCCAGCAGACCCCTGTGGCCCTTTGTTAGGATATAGCATGTTGGAGAATGACTGACTAACTAAACACAACTCACGATTGAGACTGAAAACTGTAATCCTGTCAGTCAATGATAAATTATTTGAGAAGAAAACATTGTACTTACCTGGGGTGATTCTGCTTTAGCCACTGCATAATGTTGTGCATGCTAATGATGATATCTTCGTCCCAGCACACGATGTGTCGGAGCTGTTTTCTGAGTTGCTCCCCTCCCATTATAACACCTCTTCCTGATATGAAGTATAGCCTACATTTTAAGTTGGGGCAATGTCGACAAACAGGCAAAATTTCATAAAAATCAATTCTTCTGTTTTTAAGTGATTAGCAAACAAACAAGCAGACATCCAGACGAAAAATGTTTTCGATTGATGACTTATGGATAGGTTCATAGGCTTTGAGGTTTATAGGGTCATTGTTGTACTGAGTGCAGTGAAATTCTTACTTGCATGTGCAAATCAAAATTCCACAACTCACCTCTCTGCAACTCCACAATAATCGAGCATATCTACCTTAACTTGAAAAATCTTACTTAAAGGTAATGTATCTGATAAGAGGCGAAACTGATATTCCCTTGCATCTCAGCAGTCACTAAGTCATCTGTACAATACTTGACATCTTTGAAATCTCTATGAAAATTGCTTCTGTCTTCTGAATGCACCTCCTCATTGTAGTTTTCATTTTAAAAGTGCGATTAATACAGGGTGGCCCACGAAAAAGTGTCCCACCTCCACCAAGAAGGCTGCATTACATGGTGAAGAGAAAAATGATCAAATCTGGTACTCACATTTACAGAAGACGCTGAAAGTGATCTCCTTGTGCGTTAATGCATCTCTGTGCTTGTTTCAGCATGTTCATGAACGCTTCCACTATTGCAATTCTTTCTTGCAACGGATACTGCATGTCGTTAATTTCGGCTACACTAGTATGCACTGACCACTTCAGTACGCTGCCACCACAAAAGTGGTTTCTAGGGGTTTAGACAGCAAAGAAATAAGGCAGGCAGGCGACACAACCGTAGCCGGCTAAACTGTAAAAAATAATGCGTTAAAACTACTTAAAAAAAATAAGGCAACAAATTACAAGCAATATTTTTGAGTAGATTTAATATACTGCACTATTGAGTAAACTTAATTTATTAATTTACTCAAATTTCCCTAAAATAATTGAGTTTGACTAAATATAAGTAGTGGCAAAAATGGTTTCATTTTACTCCGATTTTCATTTGAATTACAGAACTCAAAAAAAGTGAGTATGTAATGCTGGACAGTAATGACTGTATAACAAATACATGCTAAAAATCCATATATCTTTATTTATTTGAACATACACAGATAGTCACAACAACGGAGTTATATTTTCAAAGGAAAATTAAATCAAATGTCTGAGGATAATTTTTACTGAATTACTGACATTCAAATGTCAATGCAAATTTTCTTTTCTTTTTTTAAACTTTCTTCAAAAAGTATATCTCAATCAAATAATGTCCCAGGAAAGAGTGGTAAACGGGAAGGAAACAGAGAGTAAAAGAGTGAAATCCTGTGGCAGGTGCCGCTCTTCAAACACTTCCTGCATTTACGCCAACATATCCTCTTAAATAAATGGCCGCCTTTCCACTACTTTTCAGTATGCGATAGCGAAAATCCTGAAATAAAATAGGATGCAGGAAATCAAACATCGCTAAATAAATCACAGTATTAAAAATTAACCAGAAAATACATGGCCTATGTAGAACACTAATTAATTAAATAAGAGGTCAAACAATACCGTGACGGTTAGGCAAACATCTTTTTATGTTGTTTACAGGTCGTAGTTAAGGAAAAACCCCATATCGTTCTCAAACTTATCTCAAAGTGTCATTTTCTTTTTCTGTGCAAAATAAAAGTTTTAAACGATAAAAAACAATATAGATATGAACATACGTAACTATCCGAGAAATGTGCTTGCTTTTTAAAGCAAACCAATCAGGTAAGTTGTTAGAAAGATGCTACCTTGCCCGCCATGTTTCCCATATGAAGGGAAGGTTTCGTGAAAACAACAAATGCTTACGTCTGTAACTATATGAAATGAAATACTAGTTATTCATTATGGAATTAATATGCTTTATACTTACACATTTGTAGTAAAATAGCTCTTATTATAATCGGTACTCGTGAATCTAAGATGTTTAACAGGCATTCCCAGTATTAAGTTGTGGATTTGCCAGCGAATATTTAGCGGCAGTGTGTCTATGAACGTAATTTAAACTTAAGCTTTACATCTTGCTTTCCTATTGATATGTCTAAAAAGGCTTGTTCAGCTTCAGAGGGTTGTTCCTTTCTTACTGCATCAATAAACAGCTCGTCTTCCTCTTTATCTGAGACATCACACACTGCATGCATGGGTTTACCTTTCCCTGTCCTGCAAATTTTAGCGAAGTGGTTCAATTTACCACATTTTTTACACTGTCTTCCTTTATCTGGACATTGACTTTTTCCACCGTGTGGTTTGTTTCCGCAGTAGGTGAACTTATGAATATGCGTGTATGCGTCAGTCGCTTCATATTCTATTGCTGCCATTTCAATTGTGTAAAGTGCGTTTTTTGTTCAACGCTCTTTGGAGGTCTTGCTTGTTGTCTGCGTACTGCGTTCACAGTCAGTTCACGTGAGCCGCTCGGAGTACATGCATCGAAGGTTCTCAGCTGTGCTTGTGCTATCTCGTGCGATCTGGTGATGTCCATGGCTTTATTTAATGTTAGCTAAGACCCGGCACTTAAAAGTTTTTCTCGCACTTTTGCTGAGTTTCTGCCAACCACTAGTCTATCCCTGACCATTTCATCTTCGTTTGCATAAGCACAGTCCTTCACCCGCGAATATTTAGCGGCAGCGTGTCTATTGGATTGCTGCTGACAGACGGCCTTATATGGGCAGGCACTCAATTACGTGGGAGGAGTGATGATGGGGGACGCAACTCCGCCTCACACGGCAACCGAGCTGCAGGCTATGGACGTATATATGTACGTAAGTAGGTTCCAGTTATGACCGTTACACGTAGAATTTCGAAATGAAACCTGCTTAACTTTTGTAAGTAAGCTGTAAGGAATGAGCCTGCCAAATTTCAGCCTTCTACCTACACGGGAAGTTGGAGAATTAGTGATGAGTGAGTGAGTGAGTGAGTGAGTGAGTGAGTGAGTGAGGGCTTTGCCTTTTATTAGTATAGATAAGCGTTACAGCTGAATGCATTGTTGTAAAGACCAAGAAATCAATGTGAGAGGAAGTGCCCTGTCATTAAATTTAACTTAACTTAAATGTGTTCAATTCACAGTATAGTTTTTTTTACTTAGAATAAGTTATAAAAAATGTTTACATTTTAAGAAAAACAATAAGTTAACATTATATTTTTTTATTGAATTAGAATTAAATAATCAATAAAAAGGGTAAAACCCATTTTTATTAATTAAGGTAATGATTATTTTGCGTATAGTTAGCTATTTTTTATTATTATTTTTCACACATGCAAGATTTATTTTTTACAGTGTGTCCGGCGTCAGGCAAGACAGGAATCATCTCGGTAGAGGCAATACACTTTTTCGTGGGCTACCCTGGTATTTAATAGACTGCTTCCTTGTCCAAGGATTGTTCCTGCCATACGCCCCATGCTTGTGGTGATAGGCTCCAGGATAATGCAAGTTTAGAAGACAGATGGTTGGATGAAAGTTAAACCTGCAAGAAAATAAATAACAGCTTATATGTACTATCACAGTGCAACCTTAACCGCTGCTTTATTATCCATTTGAATCTGAAATGAATCTCCGTCCTCCAAGTGGTTACTCAAAGTTGCCTCTAACGGGTCTCGAGCATTACTCGAAAGTTCCACTTGATGGTAAAATGAATGGTATCTACAGAACCGTGCAGTGCTTTATGAAGGTCTCTTCTTCTTCTCAACTATAATAAATTGCTCCCACACTGGTTTCTTATTGACTAACCAGTGAGTTATCACACACCAGCCCGCACATTAGGACATGTGCAGATGTATGGTACTCCTGGGTCACTCAAGGCTCATTTTTAGTCTTCAGGGATGACCCTCGGAGTATTTCAGATTAAGTGAAAGATTTGTATCAGCCTCCTTCAGTGCTTTTTCATGACAAAGAGTGGAATGGATTAGTAAAGGTGTCAGTATGACTGGTTTAACTTATCTTTATGATTGTCCCCATTTGTCTTGATACTCAGCCTTGCTCATATATGTTTTTGGCTTGTTTGTTTGTTAGTTTGCACTACAACATTTTGGCAGGGAAAGTCACTTTTAACTGGTTATAGTCCAGTTTGTAAAAATCTTTTATTAAGGTGAACTCCCAAAGATCGTATATCAGCCAGTTATTATGACAGGTTATGGGAATTAAAACTTTTTTTTTTAGTTTTTTGGGCATACTGTATAAGGTGGTGTGTGGTACTAATCCAATTGTACATTCATCATTCTTAAAGGCATCTGTAACGTTAATCCAGCATAATTATTTCAGCTAAATTGCAAATCAGATACTGAAGGACAACAGCTGAAATCAGGAGGATGTGCATTTAAAACAGAAACATGGCAGCATCAGAAAAAAAAAAAAAAAACTGTGGAAATCTGGAACAACCTACAGAGTCACACATTAGGATGGGAAACTTTGACAACTTTTAAAAGGTAGCTGGATGACATATTAGGATAACTTAGCTGCCAGCTATTTAAACAAGCTTGTTGGATTTAACGGTCTCCTCTCCTTTGTCAAAATTATTAAGTTCCGCTATGCATATCAACACACAAAAAGAAAACTTTAAATGTTATCTCCTTAATTAAGACAATACCTGATCATAATTCTACCCAATTAATATCTGAGTGGTTAATTTACATTCTTATAATGAAACAGTTTCTTTAATGTTTTTTCTCATATCCACAGTAATGAGCCATCTCAGTTTTTACATTAAGTAATGAATAAGGAAATCAAACAAATGATAAAATGAAAACAGCAATAATACAATAATTTGTCTATTTCTCCATGCATTTTACAAAAATAATTATAAAGCATATTGAAAGTGAAATTGTTACTTATGGGATATGAAGTTTGATGAGTCCCCATTTATGAATTTACGTCTGCTACAGCATGCTTGACTTCTCTTCATAATGATATGAACAGGATGACGTTGTTGCAGTAGTCGTAGTTATGAACAGTGAAAATCACCCCAGACAAGCTCGACTGAGGTAAGCAATACCACTCCGGGGCATGACGGGGTGCTGCCAGTAGCAATGTCCTGCTTTTTCTCCAGAGCCCAGAGAAGATGCCCAATGAGAGCACTCACCGTCCACCTGTGACTTCCGGAACAAGTTTCACCCCTTCCGGCCAAACTGTCATGTAAACCAATGGCATGATTTGGTTATGTCTTTAAGCAGACTTGGACTTGAGTCCATTAAAAGGAAGAGACACATACCAGAAAGATAAAGAGCAGAGTGTGAGAAAGCCTGTAAGATTGACCTTAAGCCTGTGTCTTTATATTTGTGTGATTAAGCACTCGCTTTTCGTCTTTTTATTTTTGTACTAGGGGGGCAAGCCCCCCTGGTGCCTTTGGTGCCCAACCCCCAGTTGCAGCCAGTCTGCTGCTCGCATTTTGAAGAGGGGGGCTCAACGCACCCCAAGGAGACGCGGTCATTCCTCCGAAACCCCCTCTTAAATGGTGATACAAAGGGAAACAAATACAGTTTTTCTTTACCTCCTCTTTGCTCGATCAGCTGCTGGCTTCCTGCTGCCACCGTGCCGTGTGATCTGCATCTCGCGTGGCGCTTCGAACATTTAAAAGCATGTACAGCAGCTGTCCTACTCTTTGTCTTTTATTTCCGGCCCCGGGCCTGATTAAATCTCTTGGCACACTCGGTTAAGTAGGTTAAGTTAGGTTAAGTCGGTTCTCGTAGGACGTGAGTTCTTGATATTTTTTAGTTTAGAATTTAAAAATGGAATAAGAATCTGAAAATCTAACAACATCACATTAAAGTTGAATTAATTCTGAAAAGAATAATACCAAACATATATACTGTAAGTAGGTTTTAAAATAAGCCCAATTTAAAGTTTGGCAAAAAACGTGACTAAAATTGTTGCACAAAATTGTTGCACTTTTAGGCTTAGGATTTTATATATAGAGAGTAGATAACTAAATGGGGTTACTGGGTGGTACCCCAATATTTCATCAGGCTGCTTACTCACAACCAGTCGCAATACATAACTATATTCTATTTAATAGAAAACACAAATCCACTTACCTGATTTACTCCTAAACCTTGTTGCCACTCCACTTGCTCATTTATGCCCCCAGTTTCTGAATATTTGTGAGAAAAGTCTAGAAAATATCAGTGTATTTTGCAATCAATAAAGTTAGTGTGTGGGAAAAGTGATATCTGCCACCTTGACGTAATAAATTCAAGGTTTAGAGTGTGCGATGTGTTTCTCTGTTTTCTTGTATTTCTTCTATGTGAGACAATAACAAAATTAGCACACTGATAGGTTTAAAAAGCTAGAAATTGTACTAACAGTAGTTTCAGGATTGGTGATAGATTATTCCTTTTCATTGCAAGAGTTATATTTTGTGACACCAGCGTAGATAACATTCACAACATAAATCCAAATGTTTGCTGTATTGTACACGATATACTACCTAAGTCGTTCTGTTCCGTTGAGGCAGTAAGACCTTCATTGAATCTCAGTGCCACCAGCCACTAGTACCAATCAGTTCTACCAGTGACTATATTCAGTTAACATACACCTTTGCCCTCCTACTGTTCTGCCAGACGAAAAAGGCAGGAAACAATTCTCGAAATGCCAGTGGAATCCATAGCAGTTCAGCTGGGTCGCAGAATAGGCAAGCTCACCTGCTTTTTTAACCCCAAACTTCCCTGCTACAAAAAACTGGCAAATAATGGATCGGAACGTGAATGTAGTCAAAAGATACATGCAAAGGTCAAAACTGGGAGAGTAACACAGAAGCATCAAAACAGGAAACAAAGCTCTATATAGAAACACATTTTTATGAATTCCTGAGGAGTTATTCACAGTTGGCTAAGAAATTCCTAGTGCTTATCTTTTATCCCATCACAACAATAACATCACAGGCCTTATACTTTCAGGCTTCACATCTTTTTTGTTTGGGTGCCATTTAAGGAAAAAATGAACCAATTCAGAGGACCGAATCTTAAAAAACAAGTCAACTAAAATGAAGGGAAAAGAAGTTAATTAGTGGCACAAAGTGGTCACTGATTAAGAAAGGAGTGAGAATGAAAGCCTGCAGCCACTGAAGAGCTCCACAACCTGAGCTTGAGACACCTGATGTAGACGATTGCCTAGAGCAGCACTACAGCAAGTGTGGCCACATGTACCAACTACCCCTTACTGTGGAACCCGATGGGACTCCTATACTGCAAGCTACAGAGAGGACCCTCTCACAATTTAACCCTTTCAAATTGTATGAGACCTATTAGGAACTTGATGGCAGAGCTCATCATCCTACCAGATCTCTCTAATCTTGTGGAGTGGCTGTGCAATGTGTCAGTCCTCGCTCGAGCAGACCTCCTCCGAATCCATGGCACTAACATTAATGTTAAGGCGCACCCAGAGGGGACTGGGCGGTCTCATGGTCTGGAATCCCTACAGATTTTTTTTTTTTTTTTCCGGCCGTTTGGGGTTTTTTTTTTTTTTTTTTTCTGTCCACCCTGGCCATTGGACCTTACTCTTATTCTATGTTAATTAACGTTGACTTATTTTATTTTCTTATTGTGTCTTTTATTTTTCTATTCTTCATTATGTAAAGCACTTTGAGCTGCTTTTTGTATGAAAATGTGCTATATAAATAAATGCTGTTGTTGTTGTTCTTTGTTCTCAATTCTAATTCAATAGGCTTGAGGTCTGCATAATACTGTAATGCAATTTTAAAAATGAAATGTTAATATTTGTAATATCATTGGTTATTTTTTTTATAGCTTCTACTTTGGGAATTGATGATACATCCAATATGGAAACATTACATTTTATGAACATCATCATCATAATATTTAGTACAATTCTAGGGTTTAGCCAGTGTTCCATATGAAGCCCTGAAAAAAATGATACAGAAATTTAAAAAAGAGATATGCCAGAATGCTGCAAATTGTTCATTTTTACACATGTATATTAAATTGACTAACTAATGATGTGTTGTCACTGAATACAATATATTGGTGGGCGACTAAATTACTGTCATTGACTGCAATTAGAAAGTAATGGAATCTACATTTTTATGTTAAAGGATTTCTGTTTAAAATAATTATTGTTTTCAAAGCATTAACAAAAAAAGTAAAATACAACATTAATGAAGTGGTTTGCAGTAGCTCAGCAAGAGCTTGAGTTGATGTACCACTCTTTCAAAGACTAACTTCATTAAATATTTTTTACCCAATCTTAAACAGCGAGGTTTTCTGAAAGGCTGATGTGGGCCACCCTAGTCTTGGTTATCGATAATAAAATAGCAAGCATTTTGAGATAAATAATGTATAAGTCCTTGTAAAATGGAATAGGGTAGCATGGTGTTGCTCTCACTGAGCCAGCATCCTCAGTTAGAACCCCATGTCTCATTGATGTCTGTGTGGAGTCTGAATTCTTGCCCAGCGTTTATGGGACTTTTTCCCCATTTTCCTCTTACCTCCCAAAAATGTCTGCGTTTGGTTAATTCTAAGCTGCACTCTGTGTGTGTGGATAGGCTCTGCTCATGGTTGGTTTCTGCCTTACACCCGATAACCCTGCATTTAATAAAAGAGCTTTATGTGTTATGTGTTGCAAGGTAACAATACAAGGTGTCAGTGCCTACCCTATGCAGACCCCTATGACTCTGATTGGCCACTCTGGCAACTACATATCTCCTGAAATGCATTCCCTTCATCTTCCACTATTTTGAAGTAAACATGGAAAAAAATTGAGGAAATACTTGTCAAAGCAAAAAATATGCATATTTATATGATTCCTCATTACAACACTGTATAGGCAATATTGGCTAACATCGGTTTGGAAGTCTGCAAATGTGTGAAAAAGTGGAAAAATGTGATCAACAAATACATTCGCCTATGGATGAAAATGTGTATCAAGAAATCCTGTAGGGCAAAAATTGGCTGCATTTCATGTTTGTCTCTCTTGTTTGGTGCTAAATGTGAAGCACAGAAACATGGAACCTTCGCTTTTCTTGCATCTTAATATTGTTCAGGCATGTGACTACAGCACGACATTACACTGAAGTATAAACTACTTTCTACACATGCAGCTACAGTATGGCGTAGGCTTGATGAAGAAGTAGAAATCAGCCACTCCACTCCACTACAGTAGTTATAGTAAGCCACACCACCCGCACTTCAGAATAATTAATTCACCTGAAAATAAGCATGTTTGGCCCAGTCAGTATCTGGAGGGGAACCGCCAAGAAAAAGCTTGAGTTCTGCTAAAAGAGGTGTTGGTGAGGCCTGTGGTGAGCACTTCCTCTGGGCTCTTTGTGACAGGGACACGGAAGTTACCACCTGCAATTTCTGATCTTGTTGCCTGGACTATTTTGATTTGATTTGATATAATTTATTAATCACCAAGGAGTGTATCAGTTTAAATGACAGAATATCACAGGACATGTCATATTACACAATTGTGTGCAACCTTCAAGCACAGCCTCGCTCGCCCATTTTTTGGATTGCCAATAGCATGCTGGCTGACAGAGCCAGTGATTCTATTCTATTCTATTTTATTCTAGGGCCATTAATGAAGAGTTAACAGGTTTGGCAAGTTCAGCCACAGTCCATCCATCCATTCATTATCCAACCCGCTATATCCCGAATACAGGGTCACGGGGGTCTGCTGGAGCCAATCCCAGCCAACACAGGGCGCAAGGCAGGAGACAAATCCAGGGCAGGGCGCCAGCCCACCACAGGGCACACACACCAAGCACACACTGGGGACAATTTAGAATCGCCAATGCGCCTAACAGCCACAGTCTCTGTCCTTTTTTCCATTGTACCACTCTGTTGTAGTATGTAAAACACGAGATATCAGACAGACAAGCTTTTCTGTTTGTGAAGTCCAAATCACTTTTATTCTTTATTGCCTATCAATCCATTAGATGCTTTGTACTTCCAGATGAGCATTCATTGGTTGTCAGCTTTCATGCAGACAGAGCCCTCCCTTACGACTAAAACAAAATCTAACTTATTTAATTTTGTTGGGGTGAGTCAAGGACTAGTTGAAGTTAGTCGCTAGATGACCGATCTTCACGAGAGCGTACCACTAATTGTCTCTGTCTCGCTAATATTGTGTAGATGAAGGCTACAACTAAAAATCGCTGGAAAAACTGTGTAGTGTGACTTGGCCTTTATACTTTATATACTTTAAATATATATATACTTTATACATACTGAACACACCAAAAGTTGGACCCTCTATATACAGGTGGACTTAAACTACAATCAATTGAAACCCCAGACAGGTGCTCACCATTGAACTTTTTCTGTGAATTCTAAAACCAGTTGACTGGCCCAGTGATGTCTTAGGTGTGTCATATTAAAGGTGGTGAATATCTATGCGATCAATTATTATGTGCTTAATATTCGTAACTAATTTAAAATACATTGCAGAAATCTGTTTTCCACTACGATTGAGGGTTATACAAAAAACAAACAAAAAATTTGAAAACGTCCAAGCGGCGAATTCTTTTTATAGGCACCGTGAATATGTTAATCAACATGGAACCTGTGTTGCCATTCTCCAGCTTCATGATTAGGTAATATAAAAACCTTACCTTAAAATGTATGTCTTTCCTACTAGAAAAATCCCAAAATACATTTCCTATTATTTATTACTTGTAAATAAATAAACTACTGTATACTCCACTCTGAGTTCTTGGCATTATACCCAGTTGTAAATTCCATACCAATCTTCAATGTCAAGAATGTCAGGAGACTTTGGTTAGCACTAAGGCTTGGTTCCTTATTTTAAAATGTGGTTTGACGATTAATGTTTTAATACATTGTTGTGGTTAACTTAGGTTGATTGGTAATTTAAAATTTTGATGAGAGTGCTCAATGATCAGTTGGTATCCAGTTCATGTTTGGTTCCATACAGTACTGTCCAGGATGGGGTTACCTGTGCCCACAATGTACATGAAATGGAGAGAGAAACAAATGTTTTCTGTCTTCATATTCCTGCTGCTTTCCCTCAATCGACATTTGCAGTGCCTGCACAATTTTTAAGAAATCCTAACCCTAAAGTGGGATTGTCCAAAAAGTGAAAAAAATCAATGAAGCTAATAACTGCTCTAAGCATACTGCAGATGATGTTTACTCCCTTTTATTTTCTATGCAGAATTCAAAAAGCTTGTTATAGAATTAAATACATTTCCCACAAAAAAAAAAAAAAATGTTCTTGTTACAGTATGATGGCCTTTCCACATATAATTTAATATTAACAGAACTGAAATCAATAGTTTTGTAACAAATAAATAAAAGAAGTCTGGATTGGTGTCTAATAGAAAGATGACTAAGCTCTCTCGAAAATGACAAAGGGCAGTTTTACAGAATGGCATGGGCAAATTAGCATTTGGCTATGCAAGACACTGTACATTAAAACATAACAGACAGATCTAACCTTATTAACAAATTTCAATGGTGAAAAATAATTCTTTTGTGGCATGTAGGAATAAAATATCTTCTTCAACTGCTGGGAACTGTCTCTCAGTAGAGACATTAGCTTGAAGTAAAGAAAAAGAGACCATCTTTATATATAACAGCATTATATATTTATATATTTTCTGGGTGGAGGTCTTGGCTGAGGAAATCAGAAGTTAGGATCCTGAAGCCCCTTTTAGGTTTGTGTTGTACCTCTGCTTGACCTTATAGGTGTGGTTTAACATCTTTGCAAACTTTTGGTCCCTTCCTAGAAGGAGTAGAAGTGGCTTTGAGCTTTCCTTGTGCTCCCTGTGCATTTTCTTTCTCTGATCTGAACTAAGATAATAGTTATGGTAACATACTTAATTATATTTACCAAACTTTGTTATAATATTTACATTTTAAACAGGAGATGTATTGAACATAGAAACATTAAGCCTTGAAGTAATATTGTTTTTATTAACATTTCAAATGTACAGTATTTACAGTTCTACTGTTTTAACTGTCTTTTCATGCAGGTGTCTGATGATGACACATTCTTAATTTTAGGACCTTTTCTATGTAGATTTGAACATTCCAGACCATGGGTTATTTAACTAAGGGTCATGGTGTTGGATCATGAGTTACTCTTGCATTAAATGGTAATGGGTCATGGATGGTTTGTGAATTGGAGTTGATTAACACTAGAATCCCTGAAGCTTACGATTTTTTTCATTGTCCCTGACCTCCTGACTTTTCCTGGCATATGCTAAAAGGCTTGTAGCTCCTTATCACTGCCCACTTTTGTGAGTGGATTAGCAGAACGCAGCCTGCTAAACCCCACCATCTTCCATTCAGTCAAATGAAGGCATCACCCTGCTGCACTCCTTACAGATAAAGTCTGTGTTAAAGTGTTTATATGGTGATGCATTTCTAAGGAATTAAATAGGTAATGAAATATCGTCATTTGAAATACATACATTTCATGTATGTTCCGTGTCTACAACGATCTGTGTAAATATAGAATAACAGAGGAAATGTGAGGCAAGAAATGCTGAACACGCAACTAAATCAAAAAATGTTTTCATATATTATACTAATAATGACAGAAAATGTTTTCATATGTTATAGTAATAATAACCTGCGGTGGGTTGGCACCCTGCCCGGGATTGGATTCCTGCCTTGTGCCCTGTGTTGGCTGGGATTGGCTCCAGCAGACCCCCGTGACCCTGTGTTCGGATTCAGCGGGTTGGAAAATGGATGGATGGGTAGTAATAATAACATAATGTTGACATGAAGTTTAGGTTGTTTGAAGATTTAAGCCCAAATATCCAATAAACACTTCCAAAAAACGTGTAATTTTTCTGGTGGCTGTCTTGTGTGCCTTGAGTGTGTCACAGCTTGTTCCAATTGCAGTAGTGGGTTTAAATAGCTGCCCACTTCACCGTATCTATAAAGATAAAACAAATTTTGCTAAACCTATAGTGGATATTTCTTGCTTTGTGAATTGATCTTTTGATTCCTTAAATTTCATTTTGTTGTTTTTTTCTCAATTTTCATCTTACTCTTTTGCTTTTTTGTTTCAGCATTTATTGATATCCACCTTTTCAAATTAGAAAAATCAAGATGAGAACAAGCCATTTAGCTCAAAAAAGCTTATCAGTCCTATCGAGTTTATTCTTCTAAAATAACATCAAGTCGAGTTAAAAGTCCCTAAAGTCCTACTGTCTACCACACTACTTGGTATCTTAATCAATGTGTCTATGGTTCTCTTTGTGAAAAAAATTTCCCATTGTTACTCTTAACAAGTTTCCAACTGTGTCCCCATATTTTTGATTAACTCATTTTAAAATAACAGTCTTGGTCCACTATGCTAAGTACCTTCATAATGTTAAACACTTCAGTCATGTCTCTTCTTAATCTCCATTTGCTTAAACTGAAAAGGCTGATCTCTTTTAGTCTTTTCTCATAATCTATCCCCTGTAGCCCTGGAATCAGCCTAGGTGCTCTTGTCTGTCCTTCTTGTAGCCTAAAGACCGAAACTGTACACAGTACTCCAGGTGAGGCCTAACCAGTGCATTATAAAGCTTCAGCATAACCCCCTTCGACTTGTACTCCCCTAATTGTACTTTACTGACCCTTTTCTGCTTCACATCTCTCTCCTGGTTTGTCCTTCAAAAATCTTGTTTGTTTCCCAACACAACACAATCCTGATAATGCACGACCTATGTTCTTGAACTTTCTACCAATCAATGTTCTACTCGCAAGTTAGAACAAAATGTGTCTTTTGGTTAAGGTGTTAAAACAGATGAAGTATCATATGGATGTTCAGCCTTGAACACAGACAGACGGACACCAGATGTCCATAAACACACACGTTTAATATTTTCTTCACCCGCACAACACCACACAATGTATACATCAGCTGTATCGCTCACAGTCCCTTCTTTCCTTCATTCTCTCTCTCAGTACTTTTGCCGCCTCTACTCCTCTCCTCACGAGCCTTGTCTTCTTCCTCCTGACTCCCGCTCGACTAATGGAGTGAGGCAGCCCCTTTTATAACACCCTGGATGTGCTCCATGTGCTTCCTAATGATCTTCCAACAGCACTTCCTGGTATGGCGGAAGTGCCTCATGAGCACTTGGAAGCACTCCAGGTGTGCCTGGAATTTCTTCCAGCAGCAGTTCCGGTTGTGATGGAAGTACTGCAGTCCAGGGCTCCATAGTCCTCCTGGCACCCCATGGCGGTGGCCACAGGCTCCACCAGAGTTGAGCTTCCAAGCTCTGATCCCGTGGACCCCATGTAGAACAGGGCAGCTGCCCTCTTGTGGCCGAGGAGAGGCACTGTCCCTCTCCCGGTCCTTCCCGGTCCCTCCAAGCATCCCGGCTGGACAGGATCTCCAGCCGTGCGCCAAACACATGTTAATTGATCTCTAGCTCCTCTTGTAACCCATTCTGGTTAGTCGTGTGGTGAGCAAAGCAAACAGTTTTAGATTACCTATTAACTGAACAGTTACAGTGGAAAATATATTTAGAAAACAATAACATTTTATTAATATGTGCTTCAGTTTAAAGGTATTAAAAATATAAAATGGCACGCCGTACACTGGCTCACAGTCTGGTCCATTTTTTAGAGCAATAATGTTATATACTATCTGAAAATGGAAAAAATCAAATTCTCCCTTAAAGGATCTGTTCAAAACTTTTTAAAAAGCCGGCAGGATCTAATCAATAGTATTTTAGAATAAGCATTTAACTTGGGTAGAAAGAGTCCTTTTCTCTCTTTACTACTCCCAAAAGTTTTACTCTGGCTGTTGGCCTTCCCCTCTTTCTCATGGACGAAGGTTTAATTGAATTTAGTTTTCTTAAGTTTGACTTGATTGCATGGAAAGTTGCATGCTTTTAAGAAAGTTAATAAAAGATTTAAAAAAATTGTACAGCATAAATTCTGAGGGTACAGAAACTCTGCATGGAAGTTATTCTTGTTTGTGGATGTTTTATTTCTTTACTTACACTTATTTCCATTGTTAGTTACTGTATATGTTTCCACTACAGAATGTATTTGTGATTTCTCCTAAGTACACCACACAGAGTGGCTTCCTTGACTTGGCTATGCCCTGGTGCGTTTAATTGAATTTCGTGTTAGTACATTGCATTCGCTCGTGCAGTTTTTTTCATTTATTTTTGAATAAACACAATGGTTGCTTATTTAATGCATATGGTGCCTAATAATAGATGTCAATTACCAAGTCTTTAAAACCAGAATAAAAAAAATGAACCATTCATAGCGTAATTAGCTTAGCACTATGCTGGCTATACTAAAAACGCTTGTGATTGAAAGTACTTATTATAAGTGCTTTTAGCCAAAGAAATCAGCTATTAGAAAAAAATGTAGAAGAGGCACAAGCAAATCTAGCCTGACATAAAAAGCAGAGTATTCATTTTGAGCTCTACTTCCAAGAGGAACAGATCATTTTGGTTTTGAATATCTAAGGTGAAAATTCATTACTGCATGCATGCTTATTTTTTTCTAACACAAGTATATCATAGAACTTCTAGGAATTAAATGATTAGATAAAAACATGTTCTATATGTAATTTTGTTCTACTTAAAACAAATGAATTAATTCAATTACTTAATAGAGATGCACCTCTTTTAAAAGGGCAGTAATTAGATTGGGTATAAGTACATCTCTCTCCTAATGTGCAGCATACCTTAGACGACTGGAAAAGGACAAATGCAGCCAGCAGACAAAATGTAATTTGGCATTTTACACCATTGCCCACCTGTAATTTTATCATTTAAGTGTTTAAGTAATTTTGGAATGCCTCCATGCTGGATTGAAGAGATGATAAATGATGCACCTGAAAGTATGATACGATTTTCCTAATGCTTGCTTTCACTCATAATTACTGAAAAACATTTCGGAATGTTCAAGTACCGAATAATTTTTTACAATAATATAACATTACTGGTAAGGGACAATGTTTGAAGTGGTTTACTTTTAATCCCTTTAGATTGATAACCATGAAATTATGGATGATTCATTTAAAACCCGCTCATTTTTCAAGGCACAGCGTTCTGTATAGGGAACCTGGTTTGCATGTTGCATTGTTAAACAAATGAAACTGTTCCCCAGGTAGTGTGGCAAATTCATGCCAGAATGATGCACAGTGTATTTTGAATCCAATGTCAACAACAGAATCATTAGACAATGGGGTTAATGAGGTGTGAAATCAGTATGTACAGTGTGCACACAGTACGGCATCACTGTAGGCACTGTGTAATAAGGTGTCAGGAGTCGTACGCATTCATTTTAATCATCTGGCTTTAGCCTTGGGGCTTCAGACTCCTGGATAGTCCGATAAGTGCTGTCGTGGTGAAACACTACTTGGTCCCCCTTACAAATGTTCCAAATAGTATGCGTGAATTGATCAATCAATTCATTCTTCTTAATTTTATAGAGTTTTATCAACTGCATGCACTATTTCAAAGTGATTTACAGTGCCCCCCTGATAGCAGTACAGTATTAAATATGCAAAATGATCAATACAATGAAGTCAGAGCAACAATGGCAGACATCAGTTTACTTAGGTAAACAAAACAGTTCAATGAAAGTAAAAGCTGAAACAAAGCTAATTCATTTCTACTCAGAGTGCTAAGAGCCAACCGAGGTCTCATCCCTTGCTTCTTATTATTAACACCTAACATTTTCAAACCTGCTTAATCCGATTCATGTTTGTGGGGCCCTGAGCCTATTCCAGCATCACAAAGCACAAGGCAAGAAATACCTATGGATGGGATTCTAGTACACCATAGGGCACCCCCACACACAAACCCACCCAAACTCACACAGGATCAACTCAGAATTGCCAGTGTGGGGATGTGGGAAAAGAACTGCCATACCAAGTGGAAAACCCACACAAACACTGGCGATCATGTAATGTCCATGAGCATCATAACAGCTGGGAGTGGGATTCAGACCCAGCATGCGGAATAATCAGTGCCGTTCCGGGGCAAATGGGAGACAGACAACTCGGCGGAAAAGACAACTGGGCAACAGACAACTCGGCGAAAAGACAAGTCGGTGACAAACAACTCGGCGAAATATAATATAATATAATATAATTAAAAAATCTCTTTGAACCTAACTACTACCTAACTGGTAAAGGATGTCGCTGAGTTGTATTTCGGCAAGTTGTTTCTTCGCCGAAATGTCTTTTACCGAGTTGTCTTTTCACCGAGTTGACTGTCGCCCAGTTGCCACCGAACCACTCAGTGCACCAGTGTCCAGTATTCAGACCCCGTCACTTTTTACACATTTTGTTAACTTACAGGGTTATGATAAAATCATTTAAATTCATTTTTTCCGCCTTAAACAAAACTCAACTCCCCCAAAATAACAATGCAAAAATAAGGATTTAGAAATATTTTAAAATTATATTGTATTAAAAATAATTTTAAAAACCTGAAATATCACATTGACACAAGTATGTAGACCTTTTACTCAGTACTTAGCTGAAGCCCCTCTGACAGATTACAGGTAAAAATATTCTTGGGTATGATGCTACAAACTTTGCACACCTGCATTTGAGGATTTTCTTTTTCCTTTTTTGGATTTTTTTTTGAATTTAATAAAAGCATATGACATTCCATACAATCAAGTCAAAACTTAAGAAAACTAATTCAAATCAACCCCCACCCATGAGAAAGAGAAGAAGGCCAACAGCAAGAGTAAAACTATTGAGAGTAGTAAAGAGAGGAAGGAGTCTTTTCCCCCAATCTAAATGCTTATTCTAAAATATTATTGATTAAGTCCTGCCAGGTTTTTTTAAAATGTTTTGTACAGATCCTCTAAGTGAGAATTAGATTTTTTCCAATTTCAAATATTATATAACATCAGTTACGCACTGACTTAACAGAGGTGGGTTAGAATTCTTCCAATTGAGCATAAGTCTACGTGCTAATAGTGAAGTAAAGGCGATCACAGTTTGTTTGTCCTTCTCCACTTAGAACCCATCTGGAAGTCCACCAAACACAGCTGTTAATGGATTAGGAGGGATTGTGACACCAAGGCTGTCAGAAAGGCATTTAAAGATTTTTGTCCAGAAAGATGTTAACTTGGTACACGCCCAAAATATGATTTGAGGATTTTCTATCATTTTTCTGTGCAGATCAGGTGTCAGGTTGGATGAACACTGTCAGTGGACGGTTATTTTGAGGTCTGTCCAGAGATGTTCCATTGGGTTCAAGTCTGTGCTCTGGCTGGGCCACTTAAGGACATTTCCAGAATAGTCCCTAAGCCACTCCTGTGTTGTCTTTGCTTTGTGCTTGGGGTCATTGTCCTGTTGGCAGGTGAACCTTCAGGCCAGTCTGAGATCCAGGGTGCTCTGGAGGAGGTTCACATCAAAGATGTCTCTGAATTTTGGTCCATGCAGCTTTTAGTCAACAGTGAGCAGTCTCCAAGTCGCTGCCACTGAAAAACAACCCCACAGCATGATCTTGTCACCATGACATTGGGCAGATGATGAGTGGTGCCTGGTTTCCTCCAGGCATGTTGATTGAACTAAGGCTAAATAGATCTTTCTTGGTTTTTGCTGACCAGAGAATCTTATTTCTCATTGAGTCAGAGCCCTGGAGCAGCCTTTTTTGCAAACACCAAGATAGCTTTTTGTTTGTCATCTGGCCTCTCTTCCATAAAGTCAGATCAGTGCAGTGATGATTGTTCTTCTAGATGTTTTCCAGACTCCATACAAGTTACCTGGAGTGACCACTGACTTATTTTTCAGCTCTCTTACCAGGTCTGTTATCCCCCAATTGTTCAGTTTGGCCAGGTAACCAAGAAGGCCACTGCACTCTTAAGACCCTTCAATGCTGCAGGATTTTTTGTAACCTTCCTCAGATCTGTGCCTTGACACAATCTTTTCTCTAAGCTTTCTAGGCAGTTCCTTCTACCTCATGACTTGGTTTTTCCTGTGATACACATTGTCAAGTGTGGGGATTCTATAAGCAGGTGTGTGTCTTTCCTAATCGTGTTCAATCAGTTGAACTGACTATAGGTGGACTCTAAATAAGGTGTAGGAACATCTCAATAGAATGAAATGCCCCAAAGCCAGATATCAAGTGGTATAACCAAAAGGTTGTGGTGGCTCTGAGGCTAGGGATCTGCACTGGCAATTGGAAGGTTGCCGGTTCGAATCTCGTAAATGCTAATAGGGACTCTGATCTGTTAAGCCCTTGAGCAAGGCACTTAACCTGCAATTGCTGAGCACTTTACGTAGTGAGCAAAGCGCTATATAAATGCAAAGTATTATTATTAAGGGTCTACATACTTGTGTCAGTGCACAATTTAAATTTTTAATAAATGTGTAAAAATTCCTAAATCCTGATTTCGCTTTGTTATTCTGGACTATTAAGTGTTGTTGGAAGAGGGAAAAAAAATGTATCACATGGCTGAGACCTAAAAAATGTGAAAAAAGTAATACTTTCTGAAGGCAGTGTG
>JANRMT010062820.1:9871010-9881953 GCA_026402145.1 Polypterus bichir lapradei
GGGGTGAATGAACGCACACTAAGGAGATGTGGATGGATCAGCTGCTGACTTGCTACTGCTGCTACCAAGCTGTGTGTTCTGCTTGTCACGCTGCGTGCCGATCATTCAAAAGCCTGTACGGCAGCTGTCCTCACTTCACTCGCCCACCCCCTCTTCCGCACTACGCACTAGCCACTTCGCGTCTCTGCCGCTTGCGTTGTGAAGGGGGAGGCTAAAAGCACGCTAAGGAAATGCAGACGGATCAGCTGCTGGCTTGCTGCTGCCGAGCTGCGTGTTCTGCTTGTCGTGCTGCACGTTGATCATTTAAAAGCCTGTACAGCAGCGTTCCTTTTGTCTCGCTGCTTTGTTTCGCAGGATGTCAAAGTGTCTTCTGAGAAGATCACATCTCGACCCAAATTTTTTTTTATTATAATAGAGAGAAATATGTGTGTTTGGAGCGTTGTGGGCATGTGACTTGACAGGTAGATGTGAGTAACATGAGATTTATTTGATGTATGGATATTGTTTGCTTGTCACCATAGATCCCTATATCAGAAAATGTGTTATCTCCATTCTGCATGAAAACATGACATTAATAATTGTTCTCAGCTGTCACTACAAACTACATGGGGTAAAGAACATACCAAAAGTGACATTTTTGGGTGGAGTATTCCTTTAAGAAGTAGGATGAAGGAACATCCTTCTTAAACTAACAACAAAATTAAAAATGCTTCAGGTGGTAGAGTAAAAATATTTTGCTCAATTGGCAGAAAATTTAATTAAACACATGAATAGGTGATCTAACAAATAATGACACATACAAGCATAGAAGAAAGAGGAACGGCTTGAGAGATTAGCAATCCATGTAATTTAACAGCCAAACTGGAAAAACAATTATCATACAAACAGTAGTGTAATTAGCCAAAGCCATTAATAAAAATGACAAAGTAATTATCCCGACACCCAGGCAAACTGTGCTCATTTTCGGTGCCCCTCCAGCTGATCCCACACTTGTTTTGTGCCAGCACTTTAATGTTGTCCATAAGCGCTCACGTTATGAGACAATGAGTCAGAGACGTCACTTTAAGCACGCTTCCACATCTGCCTGACTGATGTGTTTAACAAAGATAAATTTAAAAAAATATATATACCCTAAAATGTAACGAGAATGTTGTCCTTGTGTTGATGCTTCGTCACTTCATATTTTTTGCACACATTATGTTTTCATAATGGCCCTTGGTATCAGAACAGGCATACATTTATGACTACCCTCTGTTTAATGACATACACTGTATTTCATTTAACTTACCCTTTTGTATTTTCTTGCCTTTTATAGTATGCCATAATAGGATAAAAATTATCTTGAGTATGGCATGTATTTATAGGCAGGCAGGCAGTTTGATTTAGTGGCTAAGGTGCTGGACCTCAAAGCAAAAGATTGCCAGTTAAAGCCCCACCTCTGACTGACTGTGTGACCCTCAGCAAGTCACTTAGTCTGCTTGTGCTCCAACTATAAACAGCTGTAATGTATTCTGATCTGATAAGTCTTCTTTAGAGTAGCTGCTAGCCAAACATATTATAAAAATAAAGCATTTCGTTTGCAAATATTTTATTTTGTTTCAGATTTCAGATTTAGGTCATAGACTGTGTATTACTTTACATGCAACAGCATGACTAGAGAGTACTCTAAAACTGCAGCATTGCATTGTGGGGGATAAATGGGAAAGCCTGAGCAGATTGCCTAATGCTGCTATTGATTGCTTGTAATGCTGCCTGACCTTTCAGCAGTGTGATTCAGTAAACAGGCTCCTGCTGTACTGTAAGGGAGGGAATTTGAAATTCTGCACAAGACTCCAGAGGTGCTTTCTCAAAGGCGTCAGCACAGAACTACACAGGACAGAAGACATTGTCCATAGAGGGCTACCTGTCCAAGGCCATTATCACTTCTAGTTCATTCATTTGATTCTCTGCATTATTCAGTAATTATAGACACATATACATGAGAAGTTGCAAAAGTTAAAATTAGGAGTAGTTTCAGTAAAGTATTGTAGTAGGTTTGGATTCTTTATTACAATTTTATAAACATTTTTAAAGTTTTAGATTTCAATTTTTTTAAATAATATGGTTATAATTTAATGTTCTGTATAATATCTATCTATCTATCTATCTATTTAGTGACCACTAGGGGGCGGTGTAGCATCCCAAACCCCACACTCAACCTCACAGACACAAGTCCCGGTATAAATAAAAGTTTTATTAACAAGTGTTCCTTCTACAAAGGCAAGCCAAATATAATTCTCCTCTATCTGTTTATCCTTCTTCTCCTCCACACCGCACATATTTCCCAAGTTCTGTATTTTGGGAGCAATGTAGAAATTAGAAAACAAAGTTTGGTAATATATATATATATATATATATATATATATATATATAATCCATCCATCCATTATCCAACCCGCTGAATCTGAACACAGGGTCACAGGGGTCTGCTGGAGCGAATCCCAGGGCAGGAACCAATCCCAGGCAGGGAGCCAACCCACCGCAGGACACACACAAACACACCCACACACCAAACACACACTAGGGACAATTTAGAATCACCAATCCACCTAACCTGCATGTCTTTGGACTGTGGGAGGAAACACGGGGAGAACATGCAAACTCCACGCAGGGAGGACCCGGGAAGCGAACTCGGGTCTCCTAACTGCGAGGCAGCAGCGCTACCACTGTGCCACTGTGCCACCCCTATATATATATTAAATTATATATATAGTTATATATATAATTATATATATATTAAAATGTACGAAGCAGTTATACGGGAATAATGTATTTTCTTTCTTTTTAAAAATATTTTCATCTCGATTTTCTTTCTGCTTTTCTAGGTGTTCTAACTGTTTAATTAATCCATTGTTTACTAATTAGTGGGTCTGATGCTAAAGTAGTTGCAGCCTTTGGTTATTCAGTGTTCTGCTTTGCTCATTTTTAATTGTCATTAATAAGATACCACGAAGGGGAAAAGCTACACAGAAAAAGGGCAAAATATAATGAAATCAACAAAAGAGAGTTAAGCATTTAAATCTATAGCAAAAGCAGAAATATTTCTAAATGTCTTATAATAAATGTAAAAATCATGCTGCTGTGCTTTTCTAAATGTAAAATTAAAGAAAAATAATACCAGCTAATTAAATGAGCTCTATCAGGTGTTGCCACTGATTAGGAATCTGGTTGGAACAAAAACCTGCAGCCACAGTGGGCCCCCAGGACCGAGTTTGGGAGACACTGGGCTAGAGTATTGGCAGAGAAAATATTCATGAGTGCCCATCTCTCCTGGTCCTTCTATTTCACTGGCCTCCCGGCCAGGTAAGGATCCTTGTTCAATCCTAGTTGGGATGCCAGTCCATGTGTACAGTCAGGTACAATGTATATTACAAATTAAACAAGCAGACCTGCCCCCCCCCACCCCCATTTCAGGGCACCATAATGTTTTTGACATAGCAATGGCAGGTATATTCAATAACTCATATTTTGTTGCATTTAATGACTGCTTGAAGTCTGCAGTTCGTACTGGACTTGTTTCCTGCCTTGCGACCCTGTGTTAGCTGAGATTGGCTCCAGCAGACCCCCGTGACCCTGTAGTTAGGATATAGCGGGTTGGATAATGGATGGATGGAAATTGTACTCCGCAGCTGCATGAATAAAAGGTAAAGTACCACTTCTTGTTAGTGGAAATAGCCCAAAAGTTGACAGAAATCTACGTTTTGCACCTAATAGTTGTATGCAAAATGTGGTTGACCTAAGTGAAAGCGTACTCAAGTTATTGTGTTTTAAATAGACGCACACAGACACACACAGACATAATTCCAAAAATGGTATTTTCGGACTCAGGGGGGTCTAAAATGTTGAGAATCATCCAAATCTTGAAATGGAATTTTGGGACGATTACAATACTTTCCCTAGACTTAGTATACGAGAAAGTAAAAATTCACAGCCTGTGAAAGTCTCCAAGAGCATAATGGCCTGCACACTTCTTAAACAGAAGAGGTTTGGAACAATCCAGACTCTTCTTAGAGCTGGCAACCCAGTCAAACTGAGCAGTTAATGGAGAAGGACATTGGTAAGAGAGGTGATGAAAAAACTGACTCTCACTCTGGCTGAGCTCCAGACTACCTGTGGGGAGATGTGAGAAACATCCAGAAGGATGACCATCACCACAGCACTCCATTGATTCTGGGCTTTACAGACAGAAACCTCTTCTCAATAAAAGACGCATGGAAACCCACTTAAGTGTTTGGAAAAAGGCACCTAAAGGATCCTCAGGGTGTGATAAACAAACAATTCTCTGGTTAGGTAAAACCAAGATTACCATCATGCCTGGAGGAAACTAGTTATGGCTCATCAACTTCTCAATACCAATCCAGCAGATTTAATGGTGGTGGAAGCATTATACTGTGAGGTTGTTTTTGTAATGGCAGAAACTGGTAGAGTAGATGGTTTTAAGGGAAAGCTGATTGGAGGACAGTGCAGAGATATCCTTACTGAAAACCTGCTCCAGTGTGCTCTGGACTGGGCCGAACATTCACCTTCTAACTGGACAATAACCGTAAGCACAAAGCAAAGACAACACAGGAGTGGCTTATGGACAACTCTGAATGTCTTTGAATTGCCAGCTAGAGCTCACACTTGAACCCAATCAAACATCTCCAGAGAGACCTGAAGTAGCCTGTCCACTACTGGATTCTCAGGTCCATTCAACCTGTCAGAGCTTGAGAAGACTGGCAAAGAAAAAATGACAGAAAATCCCCAAATTCAGGCGTGCAAAGGTTTGTTATGTCATACCTAAACAGGCTGCACTTTGGAATTGCTGTCAAAGGTGCTTGAAGGAAGTACTGAGTAAGGGTTTGAATACTTTCTGTCAGTGCAAGGTTTCAGTTTTTTTTATTTTAAATACATTTTCACAAAGTTCAAATGTTTTTGCTTTCTCATTCTGGGACTTTGAGTGTTGCTTGATGTTGGACAAAAACGAACTGAAATGGTTTTAGCAATATAGCAAAATGTGAAAAAAGTGAAGGGGTCAGAACACTTTCTGAATGTACTGTATACAGTCACATCACCAGTGTTAAGTCAGCACTCACTCTTTTTATAAAAACACTTGTAAGGATTACTTTAACTCTATAAGAGTTTGTTTAACGATGGTCATTTTTGCAATTTCTTCTAAAGTGGTGGCTTTGAGACTGTGGATCTGTGCCAGTAATCGGAAGGTTGCTGTTTCGAATCCTATAAATGCCAGAAGTGACTCTACTCTGTTGGGCCCCGAGCAACCCTTTAACATGCAATTGCTCCGTCCTGGGTATGACGTTAGTCTGCATCCAGCCCTGCAAGCAGGTCCTCCGACTTGTAAGAAAAACTCAGGGGTTGGTGGCAGGATTGGCATTTCAGCCACCGCAAAAAACCATCCAGTGTTCCAGTGTGGTGCTGATGTGTCACCTGCTCTACTCGGGTCCCAATCCGATTGGTTCGTCGTGTGGTGGGTGTGGCAACATGCTGTAATCAGCACATTCTCCCAACCTCCCCCTCTCTCTCTCCGTCTTATAAATATATTGGCTGGTCTCGAAAATTTCTCAGCAGTCATTTCCTTACAAATCCCAGGCCAGCCTTCATTTGAAAGGGAACTTGAACACATATATTAACTTCCTTTTTTACTTTGGACCTGAGTGCTGACTAAGTGTTCTACAAGAATAAAATATGCTCCTCTAAAGCAGATAATGGTTTAACTGTATTTCCTGTGCAGTGAGAGATGTGCAGAGTGAAGTGCCCTACAGAAGAAATCAATGTACAGATGTTGCTACAGTACTGTACAGTATGCTGTATGATGCCATAATTCCATGTAAAAGTCATGCATGGCAGTGCTTTCACTCATCTAATAAACTATTATTGAGTCGCGTCCTGAGAGTGAACTGAAGACACATCTGCTCTTTATTTCGAATTGTAGGCCTTATCTTGTTCATCTCCCATCTTTCTTAAGTAGCTTTAGGAACATGCCATTCAGAGTTAGCAATGCTTACTTGGGATTGTCAGTAATGCTGGATTTTTGTATCTGCTTTTTATTTTATTCTGTCCCTCCATAGGTCTCTTCAGAAGCACCCACTGCCCAATGACATATCTTTCAATTCATTTTTAAGTAAATCCGAATGCTGCTTGAATCTTACAAACACGTTTGGCCGTTGTGGGGTGGCCGAACGCAGGTTCAAACAAAGCCGGAACAAATCAAAAATGTTTGGGATATCAGCTGGGTAGTCCTTTTAACTCTTTCAAATTTCTCAAACTTAAACAGGTGCCGCCTTGTAACACTCAACATAAGGCAAGCGAGAACAAAACAAAAGCTACTACAGCGCTTAGTATCAGCAAACAAAAAAATGGAAAGTTTTCCCAGAGCTTTCACTCTCCAGAACTGGTCTCATCAAGCCAAGACACCTTAGTGGAGGCACCCGGTCTTTTTATAATGGGAGGACCAGAAGGGGTGGAGCTAATTTCCTTCACTGGGAGGTTTCTGGGAGCTGTGGGGAAAAAAAAGGGAACAAGTTTAGCGACAGCGCCCCCCCTCTCACCCTGGTAGGGTTACCATTTACTTCGAATGAGCCCTCAAGGAGATCCTCAGATGCACATGCGTGACACCATTCTAGAAAGCAGTTTCAGATCTCATAAAGTACATTAAGAATTTAGCATGTGAAAAGATTACACAACGCCCTGCGGTGGGCTGGCGCCCTGCCTGGGGTTTATTTCCTGCCTTGCGCCCTGTGTTGGCTGGGATTGGCTCCAGCAGACCCCCGTGACCCTGTGGTTAGGATATAGCGGGTTGGATAAGGGATGGATGGAAGATTACACAAAAAAGTTATACAATGGAATCATTTAGAAACCTGTTAATTTTTTCACAGTTCAAAGTCAAGAAAAAAGACATAAGCGAAAAGCAATTTTGTTCTTACTCTCCTTAATTTTACCCAAGGAAAATAACTTGCAGCACGGTGCAAATGTTTAGATCTGCTCATAATTTCTTTGAATGCAAGAGGCAGGGATTATCATAAGAAAATGTTAAATTGAATTGTAACTAGACAGAAGGGAGAAACGGTTTACTAAACTGCAAACCTGAATGTCTTGGTTTATGAGTATAGCTAGCACAATACTGGTAAAAACCCCAGGATCAAATTTAGAACATTTTTGACAAAGTTTTTTTTCCAAATATTTATATATATTTTTTTGATGGGTGACGATCATGGGTGGATGTCCCGATTGTGGCGATACAAGATTCTTTACCTGAATGGGATGCCAGCCCTTCGGAGGTACAAGAAGAATAATAAAGATCGCCCTGACTCAGCCAGGAGACAGTGGGTACACTGGCATCTCTGGTCAGGATTGGACCTGGAAACAATAGCCAGCCAGGAAGCTAGTGTGGTGGAAAGACAGAGGGAGACAACCTGGATGGGTTACATGTTCCCCCAACATGCTAGGTGGCAGCCTCTTTGGGCGACACTACCCATGCAGACATCCACAAGGCATGCTGGGAACTGTAGTCCCATAGGGCAGCTTTGTCAAATTCCATGATTGCCACCAGGGGGTGCTGCAGGGATCCACCTTTGCTACTTTGTGAGACTTCTTTTTGACTCAGAAGTGCTTCCATCAGGTCTAAGATAAAAGAAGCAGCTTAACCTCATCCAGGCAAGTTTAAGTCGGGTGGAAAAGGGAAAAGACTCGTCTGGAGGAGTGGAAGGAGAGGGAATAGAAGAAAGAAAAAGAATACTTGTGTTTATGTAACCTTTGAGGCCTTTTTGTAAGGCATGTGTACAAAGAAACCTTTAATTTACACCAGTACTTGTATATATTGTGGTGGACAGCTAGGACCCTTGCTCGGCTGGAATGCCTCAATGACGGAAGGACCGGAAGAGAAGAAATACCTTCCCCAGAACATGAGAGTGCAGCCCCCCTGGATTGCTTTAGGCCACCATCAGGGTGCGCCTGGACAGTCCCTGAGCCCTGGATTGCAGCACTTCCACCACACCCAGAAGTGCTGCCAGAAAAGGATCCGGGTGCACCTGGAGCACTTCCGGGTAGCTATGCAGCACTTCCACCACTCTCAGAAGGAGATCAGAGTACACCTTAGATACTTCTAGTTGCATTGTAAAAGAGGCCGCCTCACTCCATTCTGAGAGCCGGAGTCAGGAGGTGGAGAACAGAGCTAGTGTGGAGGAGTGAAGGTGGCAGGAGACACAGAGAAGAGATAAGGACTGAGTGATATTGGTTTGATGATTGTGCACTGTATTGTAGAGGCAAACATCAACTAAAAAGAGTGTATTGCTTAAGAACTTGTGGTTCTGTGTCTGTCTGTGTTTGGGATGACTTCCATTATATATATATAAATATATATATTGTGAAGGACAGCCAGGTACCATGCCCGGCAGGGACGCCCCTGCTACTTATGTTCCGGGGGAGCTGCCATGGGCAGTCCAATACCTCCCCCGGGACGCTTGGTGGCAGCCTCCCTGGCAGACAGTGACTCCCCTACCGCCCGCAGGGCTCCATGGGAGATGGAGTCCTCCACAGCTTGGTTGGGGCCCGGCGTGGCCGCCAGGGGGAGATGCCTGCTTCCCACAGCCCGGCTGGACGAGCTTTCAGCCCCACCCGGAAGTGCAATTAGGACCAGGTGGTTAATCACCTGGAACGCTTCCGGGTGGGCTATAAAAGGGCCCAGCCACCACCACTCGGAGAGCCAGAGTTGGGAGGAAGAAGGAGACGAAGCTTGTCTGGGAGGAGTGGTGGAGTAAGGTGGAGAATTGTGGTACTGTGAGTTTGTGCTTTGGGACTGTGTTTGGGGCTGTGTGGCACGGGGAAGACGTGTCACACAGCTGAAGAAAAAAATAAAGCCTGTGTGATTTTGTACATGTGCCTCTGCGTGGTCTGTGCCGGGTCGGGTGCTATATAGCGCCTTTTACAATATATATATATATATATATATATAATGTCTGTCTGTCTGATTGTCTGTCCACTTTTCATGAGAGAACTACTTAAAGGATTTAGATCAGGTTTATTTCTATAATTTGCTTGAACATTCTGGTTGATTTCGCGAATTCTTTAATCACGCTAAGTGTCAGAGTTCGCTTACAGTACCAATTTAATCACGCAAATCCGAGACAGAGGGGCTGCGGGCCGAGAGGTGGGGGAAGCAGGACTTCAGGAATGGGGAGGGAGGCGGGCCCTCCTCACTCATGTGCCAGCCTCCCCACTCACACGCCAGCCTACCTCTCATCACGAGTGTACCTTTCCTCCGCCTAGCTAGTGATACCTCTTTGTTCAGCAGACATTACCATCTAGAGATTGTTAAGGAGTAACGTTTCACATTTTTGAGAGACAGATCAGAGCTATGTGTGTTTTAGAGGGTAGCTGCTGATTGGTAGAGATATCACGGCCATGTGCTTTTCTCCCCATGTGGGGGACGGTCTCCCATCAGAGCTGAACACGATCAGATGCAGTGCCAGCGTTTAAAGTTGGCGCATACCTAGCTTCCGCTTGGCCAGAATTACCTTTTAAATTTTTTTTATTGTTTTTTAAAGTTTCACTGCTATGTGGGCAGAGCTGCGGGGGATAGCTAGTATATATAAATATTTATATAGATAGCGATATATAAATATAGACAGACAGACAGACAGACAGACAGACAGACAGATAGATAGATAGATAGATAGATAGATAGATAGATAGATAGATAGATAGATAGATAGATAGATACTTTATTAATCCCAAAGGGGAAATTCACATACTCCAGCAGCAGCATACTGATAAAAAACAATATTAAATTAAAGAGTGATAACAATGCAGGTATAACAGACAATAACTTTCTATAATATTAACGTTTACCCCCCCAGGGGGAATTTGAAGAGTCACATAGTGTGGGGTCTCCTCAGTCTGTCAGTGAAGCAGGACGGTGACAGCAGCCTGTCGCTGAAGCTGCTCCTCTGTCTGGAGATGATCCTGTTCAGTGGATGCAGTGGATTCTCCATGATTGGCAGGAGCCTGCTCAGCGCCCTTCGCTCTGCCACAGATGTCAAACTGTCCAGCTCCGTGCCTACAGTAGAGCCTGCCTTCCTCACCAGTTTGTCCAGGTGTGAGGAGAGATGACTACCTGGCCAGACTGAACAACAAGCATAAAAAGCATTTGTTTATTTTCTAAGAACGATTAGATGAGTTAGTGAAACATGTCACGATATTCACAAAACACCTGAATTCATAAGCCATTGCATTTATTTAGAAAGAGCATTACATCCTAGTAATGAACAACATCCTCAACATACAAATTTCAGCAAGAAATATTAAATAAATATGTAAAATGTTAATAAGAAAAGCATTGAAGACAAAAATGGCAAGTTCATTCAGACCAAAAATTATCGTGAAGGTGTGGGTTGACTGAGTGAATGTTTTCCATTTTTATTTTGACTTTTTGTTTGCTCCCTTTTTCTGAACTTGTTCCAGCTATGGTGCTTGTTCAATAATGACAACTCTGGGCACACTGACGATTTTGCCTCCCCCGGTTATCTATTGATCAAAAGAACCATGGGAGGGGGATGGTCACCACCAAGACTTTTCCCCCCTGATCTCATGCCCTTAACTCATGCACTGCCACACTTTAGTCACATTTTTTTGTAATTGTAATTTTTACATTCCTTTTCTGCCATGTTCATCTTTAATTTGCATTGTTAAAGAAATGCTTTCTTTGGCATGGTGAGTGACTAAAGTTTAACAGCTTGGTGTGAAGGTGTTGTCAGATATGTCATTTGTTTCTGTGTCGAGTATAAGCATTGCTAGCTGGGTTTCTTATTTATCTATCTATTAACTAGTCTCTTTCATCTATCTATCTATCTATCTATCTATCTATCTATCTATCTATCTATCTATCTATCTATCTATCTATCTATCTA
>JANRMT010062820.1:9881963-9894519 GCA_026402145.1 Polypterus bichir lapradei
CTATCTATCTATCTATCTATCTATCTATCTATCTATCTATCTATCTACCTGCCTGCCTGCCTGCCTGTTTCCTCCTTTACAGCTTCAAGCTTTCTTGAGCAAGTCACTACAAACTTTATGCACCTAGATTCATGCAGTTCATCCAATTCTTCCTGGAAGATCTCTGAAGTTCTGTGAGATTGGATGGAAAACATCCGTAAGCTGCCACCTTCAGGTCTCTCCACGCATGTCCTGTGGATTTTATGTCTGGCCACTCAAGAACACACAGTGACTTGTCCTGAAGGCACTCCAACGTTGTCTTGGCTGTATGCTTTGAGTCATTATCGTTCTGAAAGGTGAACTGTCGTCCCAGCTTTACAACAACAACAACAACATTTATTTACATAGCACATTTTCATACAAAAAGTAGCTCAAAGTGCTTTACATAATGAAGAAACAAAAAATAAAAGACAAAATAAGAAATTAAAATAAGACAACATTAGTTAACATAGAAAAGGAGTAAGGTCCGATGGCCAGGGTGCACAGAATAAACAAAAAAAAAAAACTCCAGATGGCTGGAGAAAAAAAATAAAATCTGCAGGGGTTCCAGGCCACGGGACCGCCCAGTCCCCTCTTTAGGTCACATGGAATCTTTAGCAGGTTTTCTTCAAGGGCCACTCTGTATTTGGCTGCATTCATTTATCCCTCAATTCTGAGCAGACTCTCCAAATATATTTTCAGCACTTCAGTGTCTTTCTTTCACTTCTGTGGGAGTCTTTGTCTTTCTTCAAGAAGATTTCAGTATCTTTAAACAGCATGTAGTGAAACAGTAATTTTCCATTAGCTGAGACAATAAGAACCTTGCACGTTGGTGGTTAGATGATACAATGATTGTAATATATGGCTATGTGCAGCACTCTTTTCAAGAAAGCCAGAGAGCGATTCACAAGCTCTTCTCACTGTTGTTAAGTTCCATCTCACTTACTGTTTGTAAGGATTTTGAGAAACTAGCCTGATGCTGCCAATATAGGCTTCAGAACTGAGCAACACCTGACATGGATGAAGCGTATCTGAGAATGTTGTTAGTAATAGAAGTTAAGTCAAGTCGAGTTGGGGAGCATACACTGGTACAGTGCGTTGCTGCACCCACTACATGACGAAACAACTCAGGATCCCGGTTTGCAATCCCCCAGGCAGACACGCAGTCCAGTCCCACCCTCTGGAAATGGCCCTCTATCTGCCGCAGCCAGGTGTTACGTGGGCGACCCCTTGGCCTGGTTCAGCCACTCGAGTCCCCAACAATGAGGATCTTACGAGCCGGATCACCCTCTGGGAAACACGCTACATGGCCGTAGTGTCGTTACTGACGTTCCCTCACAATGCAGGTAACGTGCCTCATTCGGGACTCCATGAGCAACCACTCATTCGACACAAAGTCAAACCAAAGGTACCCAAGGATTTTCCGGAGAGACACAGTAACAAAGGAGTCCAGTATTCATCTCAGGTCACTGGATAGCGTCCATGTCTCGCCACCATATAGCAAGATAGGAAGTAATACAATAAAATAATAATGAAAAAAATTAAGATAGCTGATGAAAAAATGATTTGGAGAAATGGTGTTGGTTGTGACATGTGCCAGATGTTGATAGGATTGGCTTCATTCCCCTGACTCGTTTCTGCTAAACAGATGAATGAATGAACAACATCACTGGATGAATGAAAAACTGAAAACAATGCACTGCGGAAAGAATTAATGAAAAGGTTTATAGGGTCATTATTGTCACATGCACAGAGTACACTGAAATTGATGCTAGATAAGCAGTGGAAGTATAGCATAGAGCCGAGTCTCTGGCTGGGTTCTAGAAAGCAAAAGCAGACTTTCCAGTTGCTGAAAAAGTTCAGTTTATTTTCTCAAAATGCAAAATCTTTTCCACAAGGAAATGAGCGTGTCACAGTTTAAAGCTTCATAGTTATATTGGCTGACGGTACCGCTGAAGTCATGCAGCCGTGTCAAGCTTCTGAAGCTGTAGATTAGTATTTTCTAGGTTTGGAAATAATTGATGAAGGTTAAGTGTAAATAATGGTTTAGCATAAACAGTGTTCATAATGCTGCAGGACTAGGAGGCTGATGTGTCTGTTGGCAGAAATTCTCTTTCAGCACGTGGGCAGTGTGCTGAGTGATGGAATTTATTGTGAAAGATCAAAGATATGCTCCTGCTGAATAAAATCTGCCAGCCTGTTTGAATATCAACTAAAGCTAAGTCAGTCCACAGCATTTTATGTAGAGTAAGGTTGCGGAGCGCTTTGTAAGTCAGCATTTCCTGCTTGTTTATGCATTTGCATCTCTCCATCCGTCCATTTTCACATCAGCATACCCACTACAGGATTCTGAAGCTCTGAAGTCTGTTGCGGGAATAAGCACACTGTAGGAATCAGCCCTCAATGGGACAGTAGTTTCCTTTTTTATTCTTTCAGTATACCACCCACCTCCTTGCACCTGCCAAAGACATGCAGTGCAGGTCAGGTGGATTGGTGAGTCTAAATTGTTCCTACAGTGGAACCTCTGTTCATGACAATAATTTGTTCCAAAACTCTGGTCGTAAACCGATTTGATCATGAACCAAAGCAATTTCCACCATAGGACTGTATGTAAATACAATTAATCCATTCCAGACCGTACGAACTGTATGTAAATATATATTTTTTTAGTTTTTAAGCACAAATATATTTAATTATACCATAGAATGCACAGCGTAATAGTAAACTAAATGTAAAAACATTGAATAACACTGAGAAAACCTTGAAGAACAGAGAAAACTAACACTGCAATAGTTTGCGCTATAGTGCTACGAACTGCTCGCTAAAAACACTTTTTTTAATGAGTTTTAAGCACAGGGAAAAAAATGAACATTTGAAAGATCCGTAATTTAATAAACCACCAAGAAAAGTAACATTGCCACAATGCACGCTATGAACCGATCGCTGTAAAACAGAACTGAAAACAAAAACAAGCCTTTCTAACCTTATGTGTCCAGCCTTCCCTCTCTCGCTTGCTCACTCTCTCTCTCTCGTGTGTGCATGTGTCTCTTTCACGAGCCTGGAGCGCCTGTGTGTGCACCTCTGTCTCGCGCGCCTGTGTGTGTGCCTCTGTCTCATGCGCCTCTGTGTGTGTGTGTCTCGTGCGCCTCTGTGTGTGTATGTGTCTTGCGCACCTCTGTGTGTGTGTCTCGCGCGCGCGCCTGTGTGTGTGTGTTGCGCTCTCTCTCTTGCTCACTCGCTCGCTGCACAGGAAATGCACAGGGAGAGACTGAACATGTACAAACCTAAAGGGAAACTGGCTTGTTCGTATACCGAGTGGGTGGTCGTGAACCGAGGCAAAAGTTTAGTGAACTTTTTGGTCGTAAACCGAGTTGTACGTGTACCGAGACGTTCATGAACCGAGGTTCCACTGTATATGCTTATATGGAGAAATGTGCCAAGCTTTGGACTGGTACCCTGTATAAAGAAGGGGGCGCTAGCTCCCTTGTTGGAATGAGTTCTTTTTAAATTGTGACATATTACATAACCCAAAACAATATAGATACGATATAAAAATACGATACCCCTCCCTTAGTGATACAGCGGTAAGAAATCACATAGAAAAAATAACTTAGCTTTCTTTAATGATGGTTTACACAGTATAACAGATGAAGGAAGCAATGACAAGACCTTGTGTACAGTCTACCATTTTTGTTGCTGTGTTGAAAAGGACTTTCCAGATCGAATGACGTTATCTCCCATCCGTCCGTCACCTTCGAAGGTGTGCCGGGTAATGTTCCAAGGCTTTATACTCTTTCTTCATGTGCAGGCCCCCACAGGTGAATCATGCCATTCCAAATAAGGATACAATTTCATGCTGAGTCTGACACACAGAAATAGTATACAATGCCCATTTCGCAGTTGTCCCTGTCTTGTCTTCTAATGCTTGCCTAGCAGTTCTAAATGATGAGCCCTTGTGCTAAATCTGGCTTTGTGTTAGCTGTGCATGTGAGCACAAAGTAGATTTATAAAATATTTTTGTACAGAGGGCAGTGACATATTAAACTTATGTTACATACCCATTTAAAGAGTCCTTCTGCCTGCTACCCAATAACTCCACACCATCCCAAGGATGCTAAAGAACGGATAGACAATCTGAGATTTAGTGGCTTTCTTAGGTCACCTGATGAGGCAGCAGTGGCGCCTGCAATTGATTTAAGTCTACCTCACAAGCTGCACTGTTAAGCACTTCCTGTTTATTTCTAAGTATACAAGAAAGATAAAAGTGAAATATTGCCAGCTTGTGAGAAAGCAAGGTTTTTGTATGGTTGGAACAAGTGCAGGACACCGAGGGGAGGAACAAACTCTCTGTTTAAATTGTGATGGAAGAAGAAAAAAATAAAAGCTCGGCCGTCACCCAAGAAGACTAACGGCTCTCCAGTCAGCCAGCTTAGGGAAAGAGAGCTTCAATTGTTCAACTGGTTCTAACATCGTTTCCCACATCTATAATTGTCAGACATTCTGGTGGAATCCAGCATAGATTGAATGATTTATTGAATTACAAGCATATTGAAAGAAAAAAAATAAACAAGTAATGGTGAAACCAAAGGCATACTTTTCTTGCATGGCTGTTGTGTCGTTAACTGTGAGTCCAGGTAGAGTAATTAATGCAACTGTTCTTTATCAGTGGAAAATTAAAAAGAAAAGGCTGGCATTGCAATAAACAGATGATACTGAGAAGGGACGTATTTGGGCTTGACTGAACCATGTTGTCTTTTGAGATCTCTGGCCTCTTTTCGGTTATGATTAACCCTAAACAGGGAAGGCTAAACACCAAACTTTTAAATAGAAAAAAAAAAAATCAAAGTTCAAAAACATTAAGAAAAATCATAATTTCAAAAAATGTAAAAAAAACAAAACTCACAATAATTCAGAATTAAAAACTGCACAAAACTGCAGCTTACTGTAAATATTTTAACATTTTCAAAAGTTATCAAAAGAGAGCAATAAACTGGAAAAATTACAAAACAGGAGTAAAACAAGACAAAGTCTAAGAAGTCTGATAGCCCAGAAAATGCAAAAACAAAACAAAGCAAACTTTTATCAGGTTAGAAGTAAGCGTGAGCCTAAGATACTCACTAATAGAGCTAATGCCATGGCACTCTGGCTGCGGCAGCAGGTGTTTTATATACAGTGGATTCAGAAAGTATTCTAACCGCTTCACTTTCTGCACATTTATTGTGTTGTAGATTTAATTTTAAATTGAAACATTTGTCATTTTTTTATATCAGTCTTTTCCCAATAACCCATAATGACAAAGAGTTTGTTTTCAGAAAGGTTTTCAAATGTATTAAAAATCAAAAACTGAAATCTCAAGTAAGTATGAGGACCCTTAATTCAGTACTTTGTAGAAGTCCCAGGTCTTCAGGTCTTCTTAGGTACGTCTCTACAAACTTTTCACATCTGGATTTAGGAAGTGTACCTCATTCTTCCTGTCAGATCTCCTCAAGCTTCTCTAGATTATATAGGAAGTGTCTGTAAACTGCCATCTTTCGGTGTCTCCACAAATGTTCTATGAGGTTTAAATCTGGGTTTGGCTGGGCCACTCAAGGACAATCCGAGACTTGTTATAAAGTCATGCCAGCGTTGTCTTAGCTCTATGTTTTAGGCCATTGTCATGCTGAATGATGAACTATCACCCTTATTCACAGCATCTCCATTTGCCTAAGGTCTTGGCTCTGACTGGGCCTCTTCTAAAAGTGTTTTTTTAAGTCATTCTATAGTAGATTTACTTTGATATTCCTGCTGCATTTCACAACTTCTACTGAGCTTCAGTTGGATGAACACCACCCTAATACCTTGATAAACCTGGGAATTCATTTCCCCCGTTGATGATGGCAAGCTGTTCAGGCCCAAAGTCAGCAAAGCAGCTTCAAGTCATGATGCTCTCTCAGCCACACTTTGTCTTTGGAGGGTTGTTTTCATGTAGGTATGCCGGGGCCTTTTTATGCCATACATACTCTTGTGTATTATTCCTGAACGATTCAACTTTAGTTTCTTTAGTCCACAAAGCATTTTCTCAATAGCTTGGGGTGTGGAGGTGGTCTTTGGCAAACATCAGGCATGGAGTATTCTTTTTAGAACGCAGAAGCTTCCTCTGTGGTTTTCTGCTATGGGCCGTGCCTGTGCAATGTGTTGCATATGGAGGACTGAGGAGTAGCGATGTTAACCTTTTGTGAAGATTCCATCAAGTCTTTAGCTGTTACTCTAAGGTTCTTTATCACTTCACTGAGCATTCTGCTTTGTGCCTTTCAAGACATCTTGACTGGGCACCTACTTCTAGGTAGAGTAGCCACAATACTAATACATAATTTGTCTGACTGTGGACTAATTCATATTAAAATTCTTTGAAACTACTTTGTAGTACTAGGGCAGTTTTGGCGAGCCTATGGCACACGTGCCAGAGGGGGCACTCAGATCCCTCTCTGTGGGTACGTGTGCCATCACCCCAGCACAGAGTTCGTTAGTAGAAAGCCAGAGGGACGCAGGGTCGGGCTACTCCCCTCCCCCTCTCCACACGCACCTGAGGACATTTCTCACATCACCCGCCCCTCTGCCCAGTAGCCCAATGGGAGCACTTCCTCCCTGTCTGGGGTATGGCGGGAAGCTCACATGCGGCACGAGGGTGCGGCGCAGACAGCAGCCTGTTGAGTCTGTGGTGAAGGTGATTCCCGTGGTGGGGTTGGAGAGGAGCTAGGTTGGAGGGGATATGGTATAGCGGGTCCACGGGTCAAAATTGAAAGGCCAGTTTTAATAGATAATCAGCGCAGTCGTGGCTTGGGTGGAGCGTGGTAGTGTGGCCAGAGCAGTTCCCGGGAGCTTCGTGATGCAGGTGGTCCTCGTTTAAGTGCAGAGGTGAGGAGTCGTCCACATCTGTAATTGTTGCCGGGAGCTGCTAATCGCCACACCTGATCCACGTCCCCGTAATATATAAAAGAAGCGCGAGGTGGATGGAAAGGGGAAAAAAGAGTGAGAGAACGGGAACGGAGGTTAATGGGGAAGACCTGCGTGAAACACTTGAGAAGACAGAAGGGATGACAAAGGACAGCACATTTAGTTCTGAAAATGAAATCGTTAAAGTGTGGAATTCTCTGCCAAATAATTTTAAGTCAATGAAAGCACTTCTGATTGCTTTCCTTACATTGTTTGGATCATCTTATGCTTGTAAGCAGCTGTTTTCAGCTTTGAATTATATCAAATCTGACACCAGAAACAGACTAACAGATGAGTGCTGCAATGTGTTGCTCTCAAACTTACAAAGTATGAGCCAAGGTTAGACAAATTATCAGCATGCATACAACAGCAAAAATCACATTAATTGTTCAAAAGCATGTCAAATACAAACTTTTACCTTTCAATAAAAAGTTGTTTGTATCATTGAAAGCTCTGTTATTGTGTTTTTCTTTTAAGACAAAAGATATTAATGTATGAGTTATTTTCTAAACTAAAACCTTAGTATTCAGGTCAAATTGCCGTGTTGGCACTTTGCGAAAAATAAGTGGGTTTTGGGTTGCAGTTTGGGCATTTGGTCTCTAAAAGGTTCGCCATCACTCTACTAGGGTGTTGTACCGTGTTAGCCATAGATGTAGTGAGAAGTAAAGGTAAAATGACACCCTTTAATGGCTAACTAGAAATATTACAATATGCAACTCAGGCTCTTCCTTTAAGCAAGCTTAAAAGGGACCTGAGTTACCTAGAAAGCTTGCATATTGCAATCTTTCTAGTAAGCCAATAAAAGGTGTAATTTTGCTTGAAATTGCTTTGAAACCCATTCCAGCTTTATGCAAATCAACAACTCCAGATCTTCTTCTTTTTATTTATTTTTTTATTTTTTGTAAGGTACACTCCACTTTAGGACGTACAACTTGTGAAGAGCAAACTCAAAATGGCTGAGTCATTTTTATAGGTGAGAGTTGCGCTAAGCCACACCTCCAGTCTCGTTTCATTGGTTGGACTCCAGTGAAGCTCCTGCCTCCCATTATCTTTTTCTGAAGTCATCAGCCCAGAGTTCACAGACTTTTTTCCAACCTATACCTGTGAATGTTTGAATGATACATTCACAATGTACAAAAGCAATACAATAATTTGTATGCAGTTAATTAAACCAGACTGTGTTTGTTGATTATTGTAAATTGGATGAAGATCAGACCATATTTTCAGCCAAATTTCTATATAAATAGAGTCATTTCCCATACTTTTTCCTTGCTACTGTAAATATGGAAACTCGATATAAACCAGACCAAGATTCAAAACCAGTCTCCATAATCTCAGCACCGCTGTGTCACTCCTCCATGTTGCCAAATTCAAAGAAGCTCTTCAAAATCAAATTTTCAGTGCCACTTATCTGCTTAATAATTTCTAATACCTTTCTCAAAATAATTCCCTCAAGGTCCCCACCTGCTGCTGTGTAGCTCAACATGTTATTCCATCAAGAGTTTCCTTTTTTTATATGACTGACAACAAAATAATCTTTAAGTACAGGGTGGCCGATCCCAGATAGTGACCTAAATCTGATGTGACTTGTAAATCGGAGAGTTGTCACGAAGAAGAAGCTCTCTTTATATGTGACCTTTTGCTGTTATTGCAAAGGAAACCTTCTTGGTTTATAATAACCTTTTAGACTGATCATTGAAAACAGCTTCCTTTACAGGTTGTCAATTAAAGTACTTATATATATATATATATATTTGGTCAGAGGAAAGTAAATGTCATTTTTAAACGGTTGTCCCTTATATTAGAACTCAGCACAATCCTATTTGTCACATGAAAGATAACCAGAACTGATTTCTTAAAACGCCAAGTTCAAAATCAATAGTAAAGTGTTACCTTGTAACTATCCTTTTTTTTTCCGTGATGGTGATCTGGCATTTTTCACAAATATTTGTACAATTCCTATCATCTGATGGATTTTCTGCCATGCTTAAACTGTTTACTTCACAACTTGACTTCATAATAGGAAAGAGGAGGGTTGCCTTAAATACTCTCTGTTGTTTCATTGATCTTTTGTGTGCTTTACCATCTGTAATAAATGATTTAATCACAGAACACGTTTTCAGTTTAATCACTTCCAATGTACTCCCACACTGATCCGTTAATGAAAAACGTCGCTCAGAGAACTTGGAATTCCACAAGTTGTTATTTGAAGGAAACTGCTGTTACACATTTCTGTACTCATATCAAGATAGACTTTATGGACTTATTCTTAAAAAGACAGCTTCTTGAATGCTTCCTGTGAAATAACTGAATACACAAATATGTTTAATCCACTTTTGGGGTCACTGGGGGCTTCAGCCTCACCCAGAAACTCTGGGCACAAGGCAAGAAACAACCCTGGACAGGTTGCCAGCCCACTCACTGGTTTCACGTATACACATACCCACGCTCACTTGGGGTTAATTCAGAGTCACAAATCTGTCCAATATACACATTTTTAAGAGGAAAAGCAGCGTATCTGGAAAAAAATAAAAACACATAGACACAGGAAGAATGGGGAAACTCCACAAAGAAAAATGCTTGGCCATGGTATTCAATCCAAAGGCACAAGACTGGTGAGAAGACAATGATTGACATTGTGCCACTGTAACCAAACTCTGAATCATTAATCGTGCTGTGAACATCCACAAAATAACTGCCGATCTAGATCAGGATTCCTTAAACTTTTTTTATTCTCAAACATGCCCTTCTTATCGTCTTCGATACCCATGATACTTGACAGAGCAGGCCACCACAAAAAATTACCACCAGTCATCATAAGTTCCCCCTTTGAGAATCATCACTGATTGTCATAGCTTTCCCATTGGAGAATCACCTTTGTTGGGGGGTATTATCACTGACAACAGTCAGTACGGAGCAATGCTGATTGCCTAAACAACTTGCGCCAACCAACAGCGACACACTCTGTAAAACTACCAGGGACACTTCCCCTGACAGCTGAAAGTATCACTTTTCAATCAGGACCCAAAATGGATTTGCTCCACAAAAGCATGGCATCATGCAATACAAACAAAGCCATCATTAATTTTTATTCTTGATGCAAGCTTCCTACTATAAGGAAAGGTAAGGCAGGACAAGACAAGACAAGATAAGGTAAGATAAGATGAGACAAGTTGAAATAGGACAAGATAAGATAAGATAGGATAGATAAGCAAAGGAAAGACAAGACAAGATAAGGCAAGATAAGATAAGATATGACACGCTACGATACGATAGGATAGGATAGGATAGGATAGGATAGGACAAGACAAGATAAAATAAGATGAGACAAGTTAAAATAGGACAAGGCAAGATAAGATAAGGTGAGACAAGTTAAAATAGGACAAGGCAAGATAAGATAAGGTAAGATATGACACGCTACGATAGGATAGGACATGACAACATAAGTCAAGATAAGATAAGATAAGATATGCTATGATATGATATGATAGGATATGATAAGGAAAGGAAAGACGTGACATGATAAGATATGATAAGATAAGATAAGGTAAGATGAGACGAGATAAGATAAGATAAAATAAGATGAGTCAAGCTATGTGGGGAAGAAGCTTTAAATTATGCTGGAAAATGTATTTCTTTCAAAAGAATTTAAATCAAACCTGAATTTGGCGCTTGCTTGATGCAAGCATCCATCTTTTACAGTATGTCATGCCTCGTGAAGTTATGGGCCACGTGTATTGCATGACGACTAACAGTGCAGCATCATAGCGGCCAGATATACAGAAACAGCAAATCCCATGGAAAGACAAATACATAAAGGGAGTGACACAAAGACAATATTGTAATAAAAATGATACAAAAGGTCTTTCTTAGCATATGCCACCCTAATTTGGGATGTTGATAATAAATGTAATTATTTATTAAATGAACTAGAAGTATAACGTTGTGGGCTTTCCTAGACAGATTAGGGGACCTTCCTAATCCATTGCTGCATGTATCCTAAACATACCCAAAAAAACACATTCCTTACACCTTCTGTACCTTTCTTCCTCCCACTCTCATATTCATCTTTCTGACTCTTTTAAGTTTTATCTTCTAACTTCTGGTCACTTCCAGTCCCCTGGGAAACACATTTACACAAGAAAGCATATAGTGGAGCTTGCTGTCTTTGCAACTCCACAACAGCTTGACTATAATACAAATCAGAACCCCAATGTAGAAAAGATCTGAATTTTTACATAACCTCTGCCACCTATGAATTAACGTAAGCTGCCCTAATTTAGGGTGTTCAGTATTCATAAGCCATTAAGAAGGCTAACAGAATGTTAGGTTATGTAGCACGGTGTGTGAAGTATAAGTCACAGGAGGTTATGCTCAGCCTTTATAACACACTGGTGAGGCCTCATCTGGAGTCCTGTGTGCAGTTTTGGTCTCCAGGCTACAAAAAGGACATAGCAGCGTTAGAAAAGGTCCAGAGAAGAGCGACTAGGCTAATTCCAGGGCTACAGGGGATGAATTATGAGGAAAGATGAAAAGAACTGACCATTTTCAGTTTAAACAAAAGAAGGTTAAGAGGAGAAACTATTTAAGTGTTTAAAATTATAAAGGGAATTAGTCCAGTGGATCAAGACTGTTATTTTAAAATGAGTTCAGCAAGAACACAGGGAGACAGTTGGAAACTTGTTGGGTAAATTTTGCACAAATATTAGGATGTTTTTCTTTACACAGAGAACCACAGACACATGAAGTAAGCTACCAAGTTGTGTGGCAGACAGTAAGACTTTAGAGACTTTCAAAAACTTGACTTGAGGTTATTTTGGAAGAATTAAAGGACTGGTGAGTTTTTTTAGGATTACTGGCCTCTTCTCGTTTAGATTGTTCTACTGTTGTAAAAATTGTAATGATTTACCTAATGAGGTAGGAGAAGAATAGTTTCTTCAAATAATTGAAATAGTAAAATGTGTCCTTTGATTTAAATGTTTAAAGTCAAAATATTCTTGATTGTAATAGATTTTTGTTTATTTTTCACCCACTGATATAAGTCCAATGATGGCTAGATCCCTAGTAAAGGATGGAAAAATCAAAAATAACATCATATTTGTAATCTTGACCTTAAAGTAGTCAAAAATGATACCCCATGTGCTAATGTTTGAAATTTGTCATTTTTGACCTTTTGAAAGTGGCTCTTAGAAAACTAGGACCACTGGTAAATATTTAAACATCAAAGATATGATCGTACTTGTGACCATCAATCTCAAAATAGCATAAAGCGACACTCCAAATGCCTCTATTACCGATGACACACATTTTTGATTTTGATTTGTAAAATCTTTGACCCCTCGTATCCAATTACAGTGTAAGCACCTACATGATGTGTTCATGTGGCATGCACAACTTCAAGCCCTTCTAGATAGATAGATAGATAGATAGATAAGGCACTATATAATAGATAGATAGATAAGGCACTATATAGTAGATAGATAGATAGATATGAAAGGCACTATATAATAGATAGATAGATAGATAGATAGATAGATAGATAGATAGATAGATAGATAGATAGATA
>JANRMT010062820.1:9902011-9945222 GCA_026402145.1 Polypterus bichir lapradei
GTGCCTCGTCCTTCTTCCACCCGACTTCAGCCCTGAATGAAGGGAGACGGCCCCTTTTATACATGTCCCGGATGAGCTCCAGGTGTTTCCGACACTCCCCCGTTGGCCACGCCCCAGCTTGGCGGAAGTGCCGACTGTTCTCCCGGCAGCTCACCGGGTGTCCTTTTAAATCTTCCCCCCAGCACTTCCGGGTGTGACGGAAGTGCTGAGGTAACAGGTCCCCAAGGCATTGGGGCGCCTCCTGGCGGTGACCACGGGCCCCTGCAGGGTGGGGCTTCCATACCCTCAACCCGTGGCCCCCAAAGCAACCATGGCAGCGGCCCCCACGTGATCCAGGGTGGGCGCAGACCCACATCCGGTCCCTCACAGCGTCCCGGCCGGGTCGTTGCCCCTGGCATCCCTGACAATATATATATATATATATATATATATATATATACAGTATATATATATGTAATGTTCGAGAAGACACGAGATTTGTGGCTTCTTACTTGGCCTGGATGCCTTAATAAAGGAAGGTCAGGGATGAATATGGCTGCTCAGCCCGGCTTCCTCATATAAGTACACAAAAATACTTGATTATAAAATCTACTGAATGTATGCTGTTCACCAGCACTTTTTTTTGTGAATTTATTCTTTGTTCCTCATCTATTTTTTGCACAATTTCTAACAGCTGCATTGTGAGCAAGGAGGCCTGCAGTGAAACTAATTAATCTCAGATTATACAATAAGCGTTTTCTTTCCAAGTATCCACTTCAGATGTATTGCACTGCTGAGTTTGTATTTTATTCATTGTAATTCTCTGCATGGACTGCAAGTCTCTCATCATTCTGTTAACTTGGATTCAACATGCCTTAAATTGTTAATTGAGTGATAGATTGATTGATTGGTTACCCAGAACACCTATGCTTTAGTATTTTTAATAAAAAATGCACACTATTTCTGATATATGCATATCTTAAAAAAATCTGTATTATGCTTTGATCTTGAATTGCTTGAGAGGGTGCTTGTATTTGCACTGTAAACTCTTTTCCCTATGCTTAAGAAATGTTGGATACAGTAAATAAGTCTTGACTACAACCATATCTGAATAATTAATGAATTGTAAAATCATTGAGCCAGAAGTTATTAATATGATAAATGAAGGCGACATTTTGAGGAAACAGCTCCCAAAATACACCACGCTCCCTGGATCGCCCCTATTTTCTTACATGCTAGTAGTCTATTTAACATGCTTTCTTCATGAAGAGATCAAAGACTCCTTTTTAGAATAGTCCGTGGAGAGATAAGCCAGAAAGACAGCCGGCAAGGAAGCCTATCAATTGACAGATCAAATACAAGGCAGAGATGTGCACTGTTGATATTTCTCAGAGCACTGAGCCAAGGTGTCCTGCAGAAATCAGTCTCTGTCAGGATGAAAGCGTTATTCTTTACCACTAACATTTCTTTTTATAAACCAGACGCTTGTTGACGGTAAAGTAGGTACGTACCGGGGATCACTATTATTCACACAGAATTTTACAAAAGAATGCTGCTATGACCCAGATTCATTCTCAAGAAATATTAGTGATCTTAGTGTTGGCTTATGGAATAGTTTGACAGAATGAAATGCAAAAAAGGAAAGAGATTTAAGTAAAAGCTAGGAATGCCCACTGCACCAATGCTTGTGGCCATTACGTAAGAATGAATAATTACACACTTTGTGCAGTATTACATGGTAAGATTAGATTTTCTAATAGAACTGTGGACTGCTTCGACTTACGCCTGTTACTGAGTGAAGTGTAAGAAATCTCCAACTTTCACAAGTCCCACTACTGATTGTGTACATCATTAACAGAGCAAGCTCCAATGAGTTTCTAGGTCCTCTATTGGCACTCATAGCTTCATCTTCTGTAACGTTTATGCAGTAGCATGTTTTCTTCTTCTAAAAGGTTCCTCACATGTTGTTTATAGGTAAAGCAGTAATTTCATGTATTTTAGTTTTAAAGGTAAATTATGAGCATTGTGCTCATTGGGGAGGCTTCTGAGTGAGAGGCTGACAGAAAAAGTCCAAACATGGAAGGCCAGCAACCATTTAGCTCTTTTCGGGCTGATGTCAACTTTTGTCGACAGCAGGGGTTGAGGTTGGATGTCTTCTTTAGTTGACTTCCAGGGGCAGAGGGTAATAATTATCAGCTGTAGATGTCGACAAAGCTCGCCATCACGTTACGGGTAGACCCTCTTAGCTAGGAGGACTGTTAGACTAATTGACTTGACATCGAATCCCTGTGTGTGTGTGTGAGGAGCGTAGAGCAAACAACATCTAGAATGGCGTCGACGTTGGTCAAAAGAGCAAAGCGAATGTGCAAAGCAAAATCCTCTGTGGACATTATTAATTTTTTTGCTTTTTGTGTATTATTGCTGAATCTGACTATGACTCATCAGACTCCAATTTTGAAGCAAGTGATCTGGAAATCAAAAAATGAAAGGCAGGTAGCTGTTTCTCTTCTAGAAAGTGTCTTTCAGAATATAAATGGTTAGACAAACAGGTATGTAATAAGTATGTAAGCAGTGCTACAGCCAATCTTAGAACGCTAATGTTTAATGTTAAATGCATATAGTGTTTGCTTTGTATGGTTTTTAGAAAACCAAGTTTTTGGGAAAAATATTCAGACCCTGGAGAAAATAAAAACAATATTAGCCCTGAAAGAGTTAAATACCTTATTAATTAATTAATCTGTTTATTAAATAGAGAATTTGAAAATATACTACTGTATATAAGAAAACAGTAAGGTCACTGTGTCCAGTCCCTCAGAGCAATCTGATTGGCCAGTTTGACTTTGGTGTGATTGGTCAGTTTTGATTTGGTGATGCGACAAAAGACATTGAGACACATGAGGTGGAGGATAGGCATATGTGGCATGCTGAGAGAGTGGCCTTCAAGGATGGAAAGTATAAAACTGGACAGGAGGTGGGAAAGGTGACTCAAAAATAATAACAGGGTCTGAGAAGCAGGCTTTACAGGAACACTCTCTCGAGAGAGAGAGGGAGCTCTGGTTAAGAGATGTTCACACAGTGCTGAAGGTGCATGTAGGGCAAGAGATAAGAAATATTTTTAATTATTCTGTTACCTGACTTTGATGGGTACTGTGGCTAGTGTAATAATAATTCAGTAATTTGGAATTCAGAAAAGAATCGGCTATTAATTAAAAGAAAAGGAAATGAATTGGAATAAAATAATGAAATTATAAACAAATTAACTTCAAGCCAGTAATCTGATAAAAAAAAAATCAAAATCCTAAATGCCAAAAGCCAGAAAACCTCAAAAAGCCAAACTGGTCAAAGACCTGAAATCCCTTTAAAACAGAGTTAGGCATCACAGAATGGACTTGAAGAACAATAGGTGAAAAATCAAGCTAATCCCATGGTAGCAGGTGTCTTCTCTAAAGATTGCTAACTGAACCTCTGAGAACCCTAAAAACAATACTGGGGGAATGTACTGAAGTGCAAGGATTCAAATCCTATTATGTGATATCATTTACTGTTGAATTCTGCTCTGTACTTGCAATATTTCTATTGCATTATTATATTGTATTGAGGATTAATTGTGTTCTGTTCTGTGTATTATATTGTAGATTTATTTACCCTTTTCTTTTTGACATCCACTGCATGCCCAACCTACCTGGAAAGGGGACTCTCCTTGAACTGCCTTTCCCCAAAAAATGAAAGGAACACTTTTTAATCCGAGTATAGCAGTCAATGAAACTTGTGGGCTATTGATCTGGTCAGTTATGTAGCAGAGAGGGTTGTTAATCAGTCTCCATTGCTTTGGTGTTAATGAAATTAACCACAGGTGCACTAGAGGGGTAACAATGAGATGATCCCCAAAACAGGAATGGTCTAACAGGCGGAGGCCACTGACATTTCTCCATCCTCATCTGTTTTTTCACTCGTTTTGCATTTGGCTATGGTCAGTGTCACTACTGGTAGCATGAAGTGATACCTGGACCCCACAGAGGTTGCACAAGCAATTCAACTTCTCCAAGATGGCACATCAATATGTGCCATTGCCAGAAGGTTTGCTGTGTCTCCCAGCACAGTTTCAAGGGCATGGAGGAGATTCCAGGAGACAGACAGTTACTCTAGGAGAGCTGGAAAGGGCCGTTGAAGGTTCTTAACCCATCAGCAGGACTGGTATCTGCTCCGTTGGCCAAGGAGGAACAGGATGAGCACTGCCAGAGCCCTACAAAATGACCTCCAGCAGGCCACTGGTGTGAATGTCTCTGACCAAACAATCAGAAACAGACTTGATGAGGGTGGCCTCAGGGCCCGATGTCCTTTAGTGGGCCCTGTGCTCACTGCCCAGCACCGTGGAGCTCTATTGGCATTTGCCATAGAATACCACAATTGGCAGGTCCACCACTGGTGCCCTGTGCTTTTCACAGATAAGAGCAGGTTCACCCTGAGCAAAGTGACAGACGTGAAAGAGTCTGGAGAAGCCATGGAGAACGTTATGCTGCATGTAACATTATTCAGCATGACCGGCTTGGTGGTGGGTCAGTGATGGTCTGGGGAGGCATATCCATGGAGTGACTCTCAGACCTCTACAGGCTAGACAACAGCACCTTGACTGCCATTAGGTATCAGGATGAAATCCTTGGACCCAATGTCAGACCCTATGCTGGTGCAGTGGGTCCTGGGTTCCTTCTGGTGCACGACAATGCCCGGCCTCATGTGATGAGAGTATGCAGGCAGTTCCTGAAGGATGAAGGAATTGATACCATTGACTGGCCCCCACACTCACTCTTCTGACCTCAATCCAATAGAATATCCTCTGGGACATTATGTTTCGGTCCATCCGACGCCACCAGGTTGCAGCTCAGATTGTCCAGGAGCTCAGTGATGCCAAGGTCCAGATCTGGGAGGAGATCCCCCAGGACACCATCCATTGTCTCATTAGGAACATGTACATGTACTGCTAGTAAACTGACCACACTTTGCCACACTGCCAGTACTCACAATTGCCATCTCTCTGCCCACATGTCTTTACAGAAATGATTCCCTCCCTCTCTCCTCATCTCTTTTGAGAGACCTGTGCCTACTACCACTCAGGTAATCAGACTGTCAGTCCTACCTGGGAGAAACTGTGGCTAGCACTAGTGTTCAATCTGTGTCATCAAATTTGAGATCACGTTTCATTGCATCCTACTGTACCTGCCAGAATCATTCCCTGTAATGTTGGTGTTGTGGTTACACTGATAAAAATATTTGTTTACATGTTGTGGGTGTATATTATGTATTTAAACAAAGTTTATATTATCAGTATTCTTTAACTTCACATTTAGAATTATGTAAATTTCACTAAGTATCCTGAAGTACCACTTTATTTTCTAAATGTTTTTCTAACTCAACTCATAGACAATCAAGGTATCTCATTAATTGTGTGGATGTTTGTGGAATGATTTGGCTGACAGATATCAGTAGTAGCATCAAACTGGTTCTTAAGAAGCACAACCTTTATGGCTTACTTCAGCTTGCCCGTGGCTGTATTCTATGGCACCTGTTTGTATTTATCTTTCGATCCACACTTTACAATACTGTATATTCTTTTCCATATATCTGTTTTTTTCATATAATCTATTTTTTTTTTTACCTCATTTCTATATGATACAACGATCGAAAAATATCATCGGTGAAGCTCTGCCTCCACTGACAGCTCAGTATGATCACTAATGAGTTTGCATTACTGCAGCACAAGTCGCCTTTGGCTCCACTTATACCTTGCTATCCGTTGACACTGAGGACTAAAGTGGCATCACATTTTTATTTGCTGTGCACCTTTTTTATTTTTAGCTCGATAAAATCTTTCAGTACCCAGTTGCTACAATATACAGTGGACAATGTGCAGGGTGAGCTAAAATGAAGTACCACATTTTTCAAGGTCATTGCGCAAGGTAGAGGCAGCCGTGTGGGTTGGGGTTGAGGGTCTTTGATAGGTGATCCCTTATAGTTTTCAGTCGGCAACATGCCTCGGTCCGGTGCGCACTGCATTTTCACTGTCAAAGCGTTCTTCAAAAACAACTAATCCATTACCACTACAGTATGCAACGCTCCTTCTGTATGTCCCAAATCGGAAAACAATTTTTCAGTAGGTGGTGTCACACATGTGCGAATAGGGACCAGCTAAAGGGCCTGAGTAATTGTAATAAAACATCCAACCAGGGGGGCGGCGGAGTGCGCTGACTGTCTTTCTCAGTTCCCTACAGACCTTTCCCGGGAAATCCTGCAAGGTTCTGGTGCCTCAGAAGACATCACTTCCGGTGCCGGCCCCTTTGCTGACATCACTTTTGGCACCGGGCCCTTTGCTGACGTTACTTCCAGTCCAGATGACATCACTTCTGATTCCGACCCTTTTGATGACGTCACTTCCTATACAGGCCTTCAAATCCTCCATCTTTGTCTCCTGCGATGAGTTCTGTTTTGGACTCTGTTCTATGCACATTGTGCTACTTATTTCAAGCCGGGAAAAACAACATATAGGTGGCTGCCCCAAATCTTTATGATGTCTTGGACTCTTTATTGTCACAGTGGCTACATTTAAACAGATTGAACGGAAAATCTCCAGACAGTCCTCGGGCTGTATGAACACCTGAAAACACTGAAGCTCTAAGGGCATCAATTTTGCAGTCTCCTAGACGTTCAGCACGCAAACCTGCTTCTGCCTTAAGCATTTCCAACACGTCTTTGAGGAGGATTTTGCATGAAGACCTTAATTTCCATCCATAGAAAATGATGGTAATGCAGGAACCTACTAAGAGAGACTGGGAGAGCCGTAGAGAGTTGTGCGTCAACATTCTGCAAAGCGTTCATCAAGTTGCCATCGTCATGTGCAGCGACGAGGCACATTTCCATTTGAATGTTTTGCGTAAATAAGCAAAACTTTCGCTATTGGCCTAAAACCAACCCTGGTGAACTTCATCAGGGACCCCTGCATAGTAAGCATTTTACAGTTTGGTGCACCATTGCAGAATTTGGCATTGTAGGCCCTTACTTTTTTGAGGAGGGGGGAGCAACGGTTACCGTAACTTCAGAAGATTACATTGAAATGCTAAATGCCAAAAGGGACTCTGCTCTGTTGGGCCCTTGAGCAAGGCCCTTAACCTGCAAATGCTGAGCGCTTTGAGTGGTGAGAAGAGTGCTATATAAAATGCAAAGAATTATAATTATTATTATTATTATTAGAGAACTTTCTTCTGCCCCAACTGGAAGAAATGAATGTGGTGGATGCCTGGTTTCAATAGGATGGGGCAACAGCTCATATGGCATGAAAATCCACCCAAGTTTGCTGGAGATTTTTCCGGGGAAGTAGATCTCCCTGTGCAGTGATGTCGGGGTGGCCTTCACGTTCACCTGATCTCGCTCTGTGCAATTTCATCGACACAAGTATTCAGACCCTTTGCAAAATCTGGCTCAGGTGCATCCCATTCTGTCATCATCATTGAGATGTTTTTGCACCTTTTTTGGAGTCCAGCTGCGGTCAATTCAAGTAATTGCACATGATTAGGAAAGACACACAACTGTCTATTGAAGGTCACCAAGGCTGACAATGCATATCAGAGCAAAAACCAAGCCATGAAGTGGAAGAGATTGCCTGCCGGGCTTAGAGACAGAATTGTGTCGAGGTGCAGAACTGTGAAAGGCTACAAAAAAATGCCTGCAGCATCGAAGGTTCCCAAGAGCACAGTGGCCTCCATAATTCTTAAATGGAAGACGTTTAGAACCACCATGCCTCATCCAAATGGCCAAAGTGAGCAATCATGGGAAAAGGGTGATGGCAAAAGAGGTGAGCAAGAACTCACTGGTCTGTTTGGTTTCAGATAACTTATGATAACTAGGGAGATAATCCCAAAAGGATAACCATCACTGCAACAGTCTATCGACATGTGTCCGTCGATAAAATACAGCATGGCTAGAAATGCACCTTTCCTCAATAAAAGACACATGGAAGCCCACTTGGAGCTTACAAAGAAGCACCTAAAGGGCTCTCATATTGTCAGAAACAAGATTCTCTGGACTGATAAAACCAAGATTAGCATCAAGTCTGAAGGAAACTAGGCACCTGTGCAATACCATTAATGTGGAGAGGCATGGTGATGGCAGCATCATGCTGTGGTGATATTTTTCAGCATGAGGAACTGGGAGACTAGACAGGGTTTAGGAAAAGCTGAACAGAGCAAAGTACAGAGATATCCTTAATGAAAACCTGCTCCAGAGCACTGAGCTGAAGGTTCACCTTCAAAAAGGACAATGACCTTAAGCACAAAGCAAAGCTAATGCAGGAGTGGCTTAGGGACAACACTGGGAATGTCCTGGTTATCCCTAGCCAGAGCCCAGACTTGAACCCAATCAATCCTCTTTGGAGTGATCTGAAAATAGCTGTCCACTGATGTTCTCCATCCAGCCTGACAGAGTTTGAGGGGCAGGAAGTCCCCAAGGTGTGAGAAGCTTGTCATGTCAAACCCACAAAGACTCTAGGCTGTGATTGCTGCCTAAGGAGCTTCAATGAAGTGCAGTGTAAAGGGCCAGAATACTTGTGCCAATGTGATATTTCAGTTTTTTATTTTAAATAAATTTGCCAGAATTCTTAAAATGCAATTTTCACTTTGCCAGTCTGTGGTACTGAGTGTGGCTTGATGAGGGAAACAACAATGAGATGATTTTAGCACAAGGCTGCAACATAACAAAATGTGAGTAAAGTGAAGGAGTCTGAACACATTCTGGATATTCTTTGTAAGTGAGAATTTACCACACTGAACTGCAGAGCGTGTTTTTTAAAAACAGGACTGTTGATCCTTGAAAGTCAGAGTGTTCTCTGCGGCATGCTACGTATTAGCTGTAAAATAAGTCACTCTGATTTTTATTTGATGGCATCCATCAAAGACAGCAAGATTTAAAACGGTGGTAAAAAAAGGGGTGATTTTTAAAATGTTTTAATTAAAGTAGTCCAAATGGAGAATGTCCCAAAAAGATGACATTCAAAGCTGTTACATGAACTGCCTACCTAATCCATCCTGTGATGCCTCTCTTGTGGACGGAGATCAGCATAAAATAAAATGTTTATAATCTACATGTCCCGCCAATCAGAGGAGGTAGATGTGACAGATAACTCCCTTTACCAACATATGATTCTTAATTCTTGCTGAATTAAAAAAAAATCCCCATTGTACTTAAATTCTTTGTATGGTTGCAGTAAATATTTTCTTAATCAGTATTTATTTTTCATACTGAACCTTTTAGAGACACCATGTAAATGAGTGGTGTGGAGTTTAAAACTGCATGACCTTGTGGTTTCAAGCCTACTCTCTTAATCACAAAACCACACAGGCTGTTTATAGGGCATTAAATAGGAAGCACAATCATGCAGCGACTTTTAAAGCAGCTGATGGAAATTTTGAGTAAATGCAAAGGATAGTGGGATTGCGTGGTGTCATAACTAAGAATTTTGGCTATAAGTAACACGGTTCATTTCTTGCCTATGACCCACTTTGTGAAAATGTCCCTATGTTGCAGTTGCATATAACTTAAGTAAGTAAGTTGTATATAACTGTAACACATGCATTAAATGCCATGACAACAACAACAATAGCAACATTTATTTCTATAGAACGTTTTGATACAAACGATGTAGCTCAACGTGCTTTACAAAATGAAATAAAAGGAAATTAATGGCTACAACAGGAATAAGTGACTTCTCACTAAAAACTGCAACCACTATAGCTCTCCAAGATTGACTTTGCAGACCACCACTCTAGACCAGGTCTTCCAAAGTTCTGTCTTGTAGAGCAGCAGGTTTTTGTTCCATCCCTATTACCGTATATACTCGCCGATAAGTTCCCCTTCGGATAAGTCGGGACTTGATTTTACTGTATAATTTCCAGTATTTTATAATGTCGGTCATATAAGTCGAATGCAGAAAACACACACTATTGGTCCAAGAGATTATGATATGATAACACCCACCTAAGAGAGTAACCTCAGAGCACAATGCCTTTCTATGTATTGTGCCTACGTGACCACACGGTACTATTCAGAAACAATGTTCTCACTGTTTTGTTTTTCTTTGTATCTCATACCCTCATACACCTTTATCGTAAGAGCATCCCTTATCTACAACAACAACAACATTTATTTATATAGCACATTTTCATACAAAAAGTAGCTCAAAGTGCTTTACATAATGAAGAATAGAAAAATAAAAGACACAGTAAGAAAATAAAATTAGTCAACATTAAATAACATAGAATAAGAGTAAGGTCCAATGGCGAGGGTGGATAGAAAAAACAAAAAAATACTCCAGACGACTCTAGAAAAAAATAAAATCTGTAGGGATTCCAGACCATGAGACTGCCCAGTCCCCTCTGGGCATTCTACCTAACATAAATGAAACAGTCCTCTTTGGATTTAGGGTTCTCGCGGAAGGACTTGATGATGATGGTCACGTAGACTTCTGGCTTTTAGTCCATCAATGTTGGAGCATCATGATGCTTTGAGTAGGTGGTGGTGGCACAGGCCGCCACCACAAAGAAACCGGAAAAAGAAACAGAAGAGAGAGTAGGGGTCAGTACGGATTTTAGAGCCACCATGAATAGTTATTATGATGAATTGAACATACAGAGTATCAGGATTAAGTTAAAGTGAAGTTATCAGAAGGCCATGTTAAAGTAATGTGTTTTCACCAGTTTTTTAAAGTGCTCTACTGTATTAGCCTGGCGAATTCCTATTGGCAGGCTATTCCAGATTTTAGGTGCATAGCAGCAGAAGGCCGCCTCACCACTTCTTTTAAGTTTTGTTCTTGGAATTCTAAGGAGACACTCATTTGAGGATCTGAGGTTACGATTTGGAATATAAGGTCTCAGACATTCCGATATATAAGATGGAGCGAGATTATTTAAGGCTTTATAAACCATAAGCAGAATTTTAAAGTCAATCCTGAATGTCACAGGTAACCAAGGTTTCTTCCATTTTTTCCCTACAAGGGTTTTTTTTGGGAGTTTTTCCTTGTCATCTCAGAGAGTCAAGGCTGGGGGGCTGTCAAGAGGCAGGGCCTGTTAAAGCCCATTGCGGCACTTCCTGTGTGATTTTGGGCTATACAAAAATAAACTGTATTGTATTGTATTGTATTGTATAACCAGTGTAGCGACTTCAAAACTGGAGAAATGTGCTCAGATTTTCTTTTCCTAGTTAGGATTCTAGCAGCTGCATTCTGCACTCGTTGCAGTCGATTTATGTCTTTTTTGGGTAGTCCTGAGAGGAGTGCGTTACAGTAATCTAGTCGACTGAAAACAAACGCGTGAACTAATTTTTCAGCATCTTTTAGTGATATAAGATGTCTAACTTTAGCTATGTTTCTTAAGTGAAAAAATGCTGTCCTAGTTATCTGATTAATATGCGATTTAAAATTCAGATTACAGTCAACAATTACCCCTAAGCTTTTTACCTCCGTCTTGACTTTTAATTCTAATGTATCCAGTTTATTTCTAATAGCCTTATTGTATCCATTATTGCCAATCACTAAGATTTCAGTTTTCTCTTTAACTTGAGAAAGTTACTATTCATCCATTCTGAGATACAAGTCAGACATTGTGTTAGTGAATCAATAGAATCGGGGTCATCAGGTGCTATTGATAAATACAGCTGTGTGGCATCAGCATAGCTGTGGTAGCTCACGTTGTGCCCTGAGATAATCTGACCTAACGGAAGCATGTAGATTGAGAATAACAGCGGACCCAGGATAGAGCCTTGTGGAACACCATATCGGATATCATGTGTCTTTGAGTTGTAATTACCACAACTCACAAAGAATTTTCTTCCTGCTAGGTAGGATTCAAACCAATTTAAGACACTGCCAGAGAGGCCCACCCATTGACTAAGGCGATTTCTAAGAATATTGTGATCAATGGTGTCAAATGCGGCACTCAGATCTAAGAGGATGAGAACAGATATATGGCCTCTGTCTGCATTCACCCGCAAATCATTTACTACTTTAACGAGTGCAGTTTCTGTGCTGTGATTTGTTCTAAAACCCAACTGAAATTTATCAAGAATGAATTTATCTACAATTGAGCGTTCAATCAGAAGAAAATATGAAGCTGGTTTTAAATTAAACGTTGTTGAAGTAGCAAAAGAAATTGGTAAGTGCGCTGCTGCAACAAAATTTGATTTGTCTGAGAAACTGGTTTGAGATTGGAGGAGGGAAGAAGATGTAAAAAAAAAAATAAATGTAAGTGTCGCATTTTTGTCTCTCACTTGGACATCTCAATTTTGTGGGTCCCGTTGCTATGATGCGTCTTCTGGTTGCTGGGTATATGTTCTCAGAGGTCATGATTCTGTTAGGTCAAGGCTTTAAAGGTTGGCTCAAGTTGGACAGATAAACCCTTGAATTGCTGTTCCAAAGACTTTTTATTTGAATATTTGATCACATTTTGATCTCTTAAAATTCCCAATCTGTTGACTTTCTCTTCGTTCTCTTTGACTTTGATTCCTGGGTTTAACTTTGGTTCTGACAAGAAGATCATTTTGACCTCCTGTAACCAAAATTGGCACAGATTTTGTCTCACTGTCATATCCTGGCCCTCTTTAATTTAAAATACTATCTCCAGTCTTTGAAATAGTACACATGGGGCATATTACAGGTCTTGAAAATTCTAAAAGGCTCACGGTAGAGGACATCAGTGGAAGGGAAAGTGCATTTTAAACAAAAGCCTAGAAGCAGTTCTTTATCTAAAGGATTGTGAGGTTCTGGGGCAACTTACTGGGTCAAATAGCCAAAATGATATCCATCCATCCCGCTATATCCTAACTACATGGTCACGGGAGCCAATCCCAGGGCGCAAGGTATGAAACAAACCCCAGGAAGGGTGCCAGCACACCGCAGGGCACACACACACCAAGCACACACTATGGACAATTTAGGATCGCCAATGCACCTAACCTGCATGTCTTTGGACTGTGGGAGGAAACCGGAGTACCCAGAGGAAACCCACGTAGACGCGGGGAGAACATGCCAACTCCACGCAGGGAGGACCCGGGAAGCAAACCCGGGTCCCCTAACTGTGAAACAGCAGCTCTACTACTGTGCCATCGTGCCGCTAGTCAAAATGACAACTCTTAAAATTTCTGCACCATCTGTTGGAACAACTTAGCAATAAGCTAACCAAAGAAGCTTGATGAACTTGATGAACCTCCCTTATGTCAGACTTTTTATGTTCTTATGCTCTTTGCAGGAGTTTAGTTCTGCTGCCTGTTGAGCTCCTTAAGTATGTTGTAAGGAATGTAACAAAATGTTTAAAATGTAGTGGTATTGGTGACTGGTAAACGTCAGAACTTCAGCAGCAATGTTTTCAGTGTGCTAATACTTTTTTTTGTAAAGACCATTTTTCTATAAAAACGTTGGGTAGACCTTGAGTTGGAGGTAGGATGACTCAGGTAATCTTTGCATGACATTTCCTTAAAAAAACTGACCTCTTGCACACTTGAAATTATTAAGTAACATAATCTGTTCCCCGTATTATTATGTAATCTCATAGCTATGCAATTTATCTTTAGAAAACGTAAATTAGAGTTAGCCTCTTGATATTTATGGATGTTGCACAAACACTGATCAACGCATAGAAGCTGTAATGGGTTCATCACTCTGTGAATGCTTAAGTGGATTCATATGGTTGTAGCACTAAGCAAATCAAATGAGTTTTTTTATTTTAGATGTGCTTATTAATTTTGCTTTTTGTAGCATTTCTGGAAATTATGTGATATGTGCTTTTGTGTGTGTATTTATTTTGAAGGTCTGTTGATTGAATTGTTTTTTTTTTTCCTATAAAATTGCTGCTTGTTTGTTTTCAGACAGCACACTTCTGTCAAATACTCCTAATGTTTGCTAATCCATCAATCCATTCTCAAGCCCCCTTCATTTAGTTTAGGGGATAGGGGTCTGGAACATATCATAGCGTGATAACTCACTAATTAGGAAGCATTTATATAAAGGAATACACCACTCAGATGATAAATGTTTATATACAGTATACCTTACCTTGTGTGGTTTGTAATGACAGCCAAGAAAAAAATGTAATCTCATTTTATCATGAGAAACGGAGATAGCAATGTTTCTAATAGAACAGAAGTATATCATAACCAATGCTGGACAGCAAATAACACACACGGAGAAACTACTTGTGTTACATAATCCACATGTCAAGTTATATGGTTGCATGCTCACAACATGCACAACTTTGGTATTTTTTGATAAAATATTGCTAAAACAGTACCTATGGGAAATGAAAGTAGTCACCAAACGGGAAGTCAGTTGAAATGGGATATTACTTTTCAGTTTACTATTGTCATCCCAGTTTTGATCTTGTCTGTCTGACTTCACTGTAGAGTTTGTACGTTCATTATCTAGTCCTTTAAAAACAGAAAATTGCATATATGTACACCCAAATGTGCACATAACAAATCCTTGGAGAAAATAAGCCTATGGGGAGGTGTCCATGTGTGTTTATAACTCATTGCAGTGTCCACACTGTAATTACAGATTTTGCTAAAATAACATTCAGAGAATGAATCCATGTTTTAGGTGTCATATAGAAGCAGGACACTACCATTAGCAATACATCGCTAAGTGAGTATGACAGTTTGGCTAGGCCACCACAACTGTTCTAAATTCACCTGCACCTTCAACTGAGAAATCTATTAATACAAAGATCGATGGTGGAAGTCTACAGTACAGACACCTTGTGCAAAGAAGTCAAAAATCCACAGCAAGGAAAAACCGCCAAAATGCTTCTGAAAAGCAAAGAATGGCTCACAAAATGGGCTATAAACATCACACATTGAAAAACAAATGAACCTAATTTTGACAGGTGTTCTTTTCATGCATCCGGCTTTCAATACCATGTGAGATTTTATAGTTTTCTTTAATTGAAAAGCAAATGTACATCTGGATTTTAATGACGAATTATACAGTTAATTATTATGTAAAGTGCAGAAAGAAAGGTGCTATAAAAGTAAAGTAAATTGATACTTCTAACAATAACTACAGTTTTCAAGACTCTGTAATATATTTTAGAGGTTATTCTGCACTATTTATCAAGTCAAAACGTAGCAAGGATAGTGAGCATCTAAAATACTCGTAAAATCACTGAACAGAATATTTCACTCCCTGTTAGTTTTCCTTATTAGCCATGTTTTGGATACAATAATAATTTACAAGTGTAGAACCACAACCACCAGAATATCACTCAACGATTAGCGTCTCATCGCTACAAAGTTCAAATAGAAAATTGGACATTCATTTGCAAAAAAATTATTAAAAAGGCCCAGCTGAGTAACCATGCAGCTGGTGTGCACAAAGAATGTTCTGTTCCATGCACCACGTCACACACTCAATGTCAGAGGATCACCTTCTGGACTCATCAGAGGCATGTAATACCACTCAGGGACTGGAGGGGGAGCTGTTGCTAACAATATCACCTCCAACTGCTCTAAGAAGATGCCCAGTGAGGGAAACTGACCCCGCCCCTTCTGGGTAGAGTCCTGTATAGCAGGGCATCCCTGGAAGGAGGTGTCTCACTTTGCTTCAAGCCGACCAGAAGACGGAGCTCCTCCAAGCCAGACCCGCTCAACTGAGTCGCACTTGCAGACCAAGAGAAGTCAACAGCCTGTGTTTCTGTTGTTTTACTCCATCACATTTTTGTTTTGTTTTCAATTTGCTTGTTGAATTACATGAGATGATCCGGCTGGTGTCCCAATGTTTCTTTTGGACCTGATCCTTACTTCCGCTTGACCACAACCAACTACAAGGTAATTCAAATTGATTTTTTTGGAGAAAATACATATTTATAGTGAGTTTTGAATTACAAACTGCTTTTAATTACTATATTAAGATAGCAACACATTTATCTGTTTTCACAGTCAAGGCATTAAATTTTAGTACAGTTGTTAGAATTTCTGGCTTTCTGACACCTTCCGTCAGTTTAGCATTCGTTTTCTACTCTTTGGATGTTGTTGTTGTTGCTTCTTGCCACTTGGTTGTTTGTATTCTTGAACGTTCTTTGGTAAGTCATTGGCTTACTTTAACCAGCTTCTTTTTGTTATCGATGTGTTATATTTACATTTTAGTTGTTTCATTAATTTTAATAAATGTAATTATATACAGAAATTATGGAATTTAGAGTTTGGAGTGTTTATGATGTTTTAGTCTTCCTGTCACTGATCGATTCACAACAGCCATAGGCTCTGCACCCCCGTGACCCCAAATTATATAGTGAGTTTGACAGTGATGCATTATATTATCCATATTTACCTTTATCTCTGTAATATTGGTTTTGTAAGGAGTGATATATTTAAAATGTAGGACATGTATTTAGCTCAATCTTATGTGAAACACCATAGCAGCACACCTCTTTCAGCTACTGTAATTATTTAAACTTTCAATTTATACAGCTGGCTGCACAGAAGCTAATTTAATGCATATCATATCAAACATTGAAAACATACGCTATGTGTCAGCTTCTGTTTTATTTATTTTTCATTTACACCAGCCTTTACATTTTTTCACTTTAACACTGTTGAAATTAATATTTTATGTTAATCAGTTTTAGAGTGCAGTGCTTTAAGATTTCATATTATAACCTTAGTGCTGGATTTATATCAATGTGTGGCCTGTGTCTGTAGGGGCTTTTCTCTGGATACTTCAGTTTTCCTACCCACATCCTTAAAGACATGCGTGTTAGGATATTTGTGATACTAAACTGGACCTGCTTCATTGTAAGTGTGTGTGTTTGAGTGTGTGCGAGTGGGCTCTGCGTTGGACTGATGGGCTCTAGCCAGTTCCTGGATTGTTTCCAGATAAGCTGTAGACCCCAGGACCCTCAGCAGGATTCATGTCACACATATTACATTATTATAACACAACGTAATATGACAAAGCCCATGAAAGATGAATAATTTTTAAAAACATGCACTTTTGTGAATTCTAGTAAATTTTCACTTTTATCATGGCTTAAGATAGACAAGACAGCAGCTTCAAAGAAAAATGGAGAGTGATTTCCGTTTTCATCAAAGCAAATATGCCAGAATTGACAAATACGTTCAAATTGAATTTAAATAGTAATCATCTAAGTATTTGGAATTTACTTTCTTATCTGCACCAGACACACTGATTTGAATATAAACATATTAGTTTTCATAGAAATAATCTTCAGAGACATAATGCAGTCATCTGCATGGCAGAACTGATAAGTCACTAATTCTGATAAAGTTACCAATCAATGAAGGAGCGAACGGCATAATGACTGCTGTAGAATAACACAAAGGGCAAAGTCTGATGAGAATATTTTTGAAAGCATACTTTTTTACATATGTTTTTATATTGCAGCAATGTGCTAAAATCATTCAAATTCATTATTTTCCCACATCAAGCAACACTCAATACCCATGAATGACAATACGAAAACAAGTTTTTGACATTTTTGCAAGTGTATTAAAAATAAAAAACTGAAACTTTACATTGACACAAGTATTCAGTCCCTTTATTCAGTTCCTCAATAAAGACCTTTTAACAGTGATTTCAGCAGCCTCGACTTTTCTTGGGTATGACACAACAAGCTTCACACTCCTGCTGGATTTGAAGATTTTCTGCCAATATTCTTCTCTGTAGATCCTTTCAAACTCAGTTAGGTTGGATGGAGACTATTAATGCACTATTATTTACATGTCTCTCTGTAGAGATGTTTGATTGGTTCAAGCATGGGTTCTAGCTGGGCCATTCCCAGAGTAGTCCCTAAGCCGGTCCTGTGTTGTCTTTACTTTGTGCTTAGGTTTATAGTCCAGGTAAACCTTCTGCCCAGTCTGAGGTCCAGAGCACACTGTTCCAGAGGTTTTCATTAAGGATATCTCTGCACTTTCCTCCAATCAGCTTTCCCTCAAAACCGTCTACTCCACCAGTCCCTGCCATTACAATACAGCTCCACAGAATGATGTTGACACCACCATGCTTCGCAGTTGGAATGGAATTGCACAAGTGATGAGCAGAGCAGTGTGTGGTTTCCTCCAGACATGATGCTAATTTTGGTTTCATCAGACCAGAGAATATTGTTTCTCATAGTCTGGGGTCCTTTAGGTACCTTTTCGCAAATTCCAAGTGGGCTTCCACTTATCATTTACTGAGGAGTGGCCTCTGTCTGGCCCCTCTGTCGTAAACCTCAAATCAGTCATGTGTTTCAATGATAGTTTGTTCTGGGCGTTTTTCCATCTCTTCACAGGTTCTCTGGAACTCGGCTTGAATGACCACAGGGTTTTAGGTTACCTCTCTTACCATAATCCTTCTCCCATGATTGCTCAGTTTGACTGGGTGGCCAGGAACATAGCAAAATGTAAAAAAACATAAAGGAGTCTGACTCCAATGTAACAGTAATGCTGGTGCCACACGTAATGTAAAGGGCAGCCCATTGTGTACAGGAATGACATGTTGGTAACAGAGGAATGGACCAGGGCCAGGAAAAGGAGACTTGATGCCTCCCTACTTAATACACTTAATGTTACTATGTATCATCACTTGTGTTTAATCTCTCGTTTTTCCTTCTGTCTGCTTTAAATCCATAAATAAGTAAAATATGATGCAGTCTGTACTGTATGTATATTTTATGATGGTTTCATGTTAAGTTTTCCCTGTAGATATACCATATCTGAAGATGATTACATAAGGTTTACTTATAAGCTATAAACATTTATAGAACTTTCCAAAATTGAAAAAGTATAACAGTTTAAAATGATTTAATTTTTACTTTTTAAATCTAGTGTACAGTTTGCCTAGCTACTGAAATGTGTGATGATACAGACTTTAAAAGCTGGAAATGCTCCATTATATTTCCTCAAGCATATGTAGGACAAGTAAACCTGCACTGATATTCCATCCTAATCACAGAGAGAGACAGTATGGGACAGAATCCAACTGTCATTATCCATGTGTTGTGTGCTGGAGACACACACATTGCAGAAGGGGTATGAGGTCTCACAAAGGACCCAAATAACCAGGCTGGGCCTTCTCTAGCCTACCCCAAATAGACCTGGACTTCTTTGGCCTACATAGACCAGAAAAAAAGTTTTGGCATTAAATGTCCCAAAACATCTCAAAGTGCCTCTCAAAGGAAAGACAAACCAAAAAAAACCCTTTGGCTTGAGAAACAATTCACAAAAGGAATCTTTATACTATAATTGAGAATGTTTATTCAAAAATAGAGACTATAACAAAAAGCTCAAAAACTTGGGATGTGAGCATCAGTAGGCTTTCCGCCCTAGGAACCAAGTTACCTGAAATATTCTTTATCATTTCAGTAATTTTTTACCGCTCTGATGTTGATCTTTCTGATTATAAAATAAGTAATTACAATAGCAATTGATGAGAAGAATTCATAATTAACTGCAGAGTTACGGTATTTGAGGGTTCCTCTAGAATGCCTCTTTCTCTTGCACGATTTGGCTCAAAAACTAATCAGCACACCGTCACATCATAACAGGCTTATGTTTCGAGTTTGGTATTTTTCTGCACACCTGTTTTAGCTCTGGACCATCCTCAAAAAACTGTGACACAAAGACACAGATACCCCCCATCGAGATTGTTATATACAGTATATGTGCACTGTGTTATTATTGAATTACAGGGTTCGATTATGCAGCCATGTGCTGTAGGTCTGCTTTTTTGTGAGATGAGCTTGATTGCTTTGGTCTGAGAAGTGTAAATAAAAAAACAATAAAAAACGAGTTTTGGGTGTTGCACTTACCAGCTGTCAGCGTCTCTCTCTTAGACATAAAATTTGGTGACGAGGATGGCTGAGTCAGAGTATGCCCTGTGTCCTCCCTTCAGTTCCTCACATTAAGCACTCTGTCACCAGACAGCAACACAAAATAAAACAAAGCTTTGATTAATCAAAATGTGTCAAGGAGGTCAAGCATAGTAGTCTCGGATTGGGTAAGAGTTCGGAAACCTCATCGCAATAACAAAATGGCCTCTTTCTGGTCCTCTCCAGTACCTGACAGCTTGGCCCAGCCACATTTGGTCTTGCTGACAGTTCTCTGTGGCATGCCACATGTCTTTGAAAGGTGTCACCACCATCATCTACTGTAGAATTTCATTCTGCTGAATAAAACAAAATTCTTTGGCCATTCCAAATGCATGGCTGGTGTAGCACAAAATAAAGCCGAGCCTGTTATTCAGCCCCAGGACCCATCTCCATGTCCTGCTCAGTTGCATTCTCACCCTGGACACTTGTAGGATTTTGTTACTACGTTTCATGTTTAACTGTTCTGTTATATACTTAAATTTCTTTGCTGTTGGTGGGAGGGGGGAGAAATGCTATATATATGTGCACTGTGTTATAAGTGTATTACAGGGTTCGATTATGCAGCCATGTGCTGTAGGTCTGCTTTTTGTGAGATGAGTTTTATTGCTTTGGTTTGAGAAGTGTAAAAAAAAAGAACAATAAAAAAGAGTTTTGGGTGTTGTACTTACCAGTTGTCAGCATTTCTCTCTTAGACATAAAATAAATATCGATGTTTTCGGTATCAGGGGACCACAAAACTTCGAGATCCTTCGAAAACTGGAGATAGAAATTTTTGATAAATCTTAAGCTTTCGCTCCTCCCCTATAGACGATAGGTTATGGTGGGGGAGGCCACAAAGCAAAAAGGGCAAAACGGAGTTGCCTAAAAGGCAAACCTAGGTAAACAAATCCCAATAGGCAATCCAAAGCCAAAATGCAATAAACAGAGCAAAATAAGATCAAAACCCAGTAAATCCAATACAAAAACAATATCTACAAAGAATGCTATAACTTAACTGGAAAGCATTTTATCACATAAATAGAAGAAATAACAAAATACTCCAAAGAACAACAAAGGATATGTCAACTAGGCACTCTGAAGGCAAACAAGTCCCAATACACAATCCAATAGCAAATATCCAAAGACAGAGCAGAAAGGAATCAGAGAAAAACCTTAAATCCAAGGAAAACAATACTTACAATAAAAGACTTTCTATTTGTAGTATTTATACATTTTCCTCAATGGTTTTGGACAATCTTGTACTATAGTTAAGGGTTCTCAGCATTGTAGATTATAAATTTGCAATTAATTTTGTGATGCTGTTATTTTATTTTTAGTGTGTTCACCGCCATCTTGGATGAGTATTCTCATCATCATTTTGCACCCCACTAACCAGGGCCCATCTACTATCTTTATGGGAGTGTCATTAACAGCTGTGAACTCTAACCATTAATTCAATGGGGGTAAAAATCACTCTGAAAGGCTGCGTCCTTCTCTGATCTGATGAATTCCTGTACAAACCTATTTGCATTGAGCAGATTCTCTGGTTTTTCATTTCTTGCCTGTTCATTGACTACAACTTTAATTCACATTCTTCATTTGGTAGCTGATTTTTAGTTTTCCACTAAACGACTAAAACGCCATGATATTTCTGGTGACTTTAGTCACATAAAGCTGTGTCTGGGTGCAATATCTACATGTGAAAAAGGAAAGATGACTGCAATCAAGAGGAAGGACAAGAAAGACATTAGTCGTCTAAGAACTGTTCACATTACAGCAACTGTCAAAGTTCATGTCAGGGAAAAAAAATATGGAAGTCATTAAGTCTTGTGCTGTGGTAGCCAACAATAACATGAGGGGCAGCATTCAGCTTAAAGATCAAGAGTGGAGATTCTACTCTAATGCAAAAGCAACAGAAAAAATATTATAAAAAAATGTTTAAAGAAATGCACTTCTACTGTCCCGATTGCGACATCTGGCTGTGTGTTGGTGACTGATTGAAAACATCTCAATGTGTAATAAATCTGCAACAGGACACCAACAGACACCAGACATACCTTTCCAATTTACGGTTATGTTTTAGTGTTTACATGTATCTATTACATGTAATGACATTTTTTTCTTGTTATAAAAATTCAACATTGTTCTGGGGTACACATAATACTAAAGAGGCTACACTAGATAGTTCACAATAAATACACACAAGTGAAAATGGAAGTAAATTAGATGGAGAACTGCTTCTTTATTCATCATTTGCACGTCATTTTCAATAAGGAGGAATTGAAAATTCATGAATGCAGTTGTTTAGGACCAAAATAAGCAATTAAGGGTGGGAATCTTAAAAAGCGAGATGACAAAAATGAAGTATAAAAATGGTGTTTGAGTACTCGTAAGTGCTACAACAGGAATAACTGACTTCTCACTAAGAACTGCAACCACTATAGCCATTCAGGACTGACTTTGCAGACCACCACTCTAGACCAGGGCTTCCAAAGTTCTGTCTTGTAGAGCAGCAGGTTTTTGTTCCATCCCAATTACCGTATATTCTCGCGGATAAGTTCTCCCGCAGATCAGTCGGGACTTGATTTTACCGTATAATTTCTGGTATTTTATAATGTTGGTCGTATAAGTCAAATGAGGAAAGCTCACGCTAATGGTCCAAGAGATTATGATATTCTAATGCCCACCTGAGAGAGTAACCATGGAACACACAGCCTTTTTTTTCTATGCATTGTGCCTACGTGAGCACACAATACTATTCCGAAACAACGTTTGCACTGATTTGTGTTTTTTGTATCTCACACCCTCAAACACCTTTATCGTAAGAGCATCTCTTATCTATGATGGAACATTTGATCAGAAGAAAATATGAAGCTGGTTTAAAATTAAATGTTGTTGAAGTAACGAAAGAAACTGGTAACTGCACTGCTGCATAAAAATTCAACGTGTCTGAGAAACTGGTGTGAGATTGAAGGAAGCAAGAAGATGCAAAAAAAAAATAAATTAAGTATCGTATTTTTGAACAGGCATATAAGTCGAGGTCTGATTTTATGATTGAATTTTTGGGTTTCAAGACCCGACTTACATGTGAGTATATAAGGTATTTAATAGAAGTCAAACCTTGCTGATAACAAAACATGCTAAGTTTATAGCTTATTATTATTATTGTTTATTCTTCCATGTCTGGTAATTCCTATGTAGTAGATTTTTCCTTTCCGAGGATATAATCTAAATCAGGGGTCCCCAACTCCAGTCCTGGAGGGCCGCAGTGGCTGCAGGTTTTCATTCTACCCTTTTCTTAATTAGTGACCTGTTTTTGCTTTTTAACTTCTTCTGAATTAGTTTTATTTGACTTGCTCTTGAAGATTCAGACCCCTTAATTATTTCTTTTTCCTTAATTAGCAGCCAAACAATAATGAGATACAAAATGAGACAAAACATGACCAGCAAACTTTGTCCATCATACAGTATCTGAAAATAAACAAAGATGAAGGTCTCAAGAATGATCTGCTCAGGTCCCCAAATCATTTTACCAGTGCTCTTAGAAAAGAGAAAATCAGCAATTTCAGAAATGTCTAATTAAAGAACGGGTTTAATTAAAAACAAGAATTAAGCAACTGGTTGGAGTGAAATTGGCTGGAGTTTGAGGCCCTGACTTAGTAGGTCTGTTCGAGTGCCATTTAAGGAAAGAAATAAAGCAGTTCATTGGAACGATAAAGAAATTCATGGGAACAAATCTTATAAGTCAATTAAAATGAAAGGTGAAGGAGTTAATTAGCAGCAAAAACTGGTCACAAATTAAGAAAAGGGTTAGAATGTAAATCTGCAGCCACTGTGGCCCTTCAGGACCGGAGTTGGGGACCCCTGATCTAAATGATTGGTGTCTCAGGATAATAATTCCTAGCCCTTCACATTTTCTTCTTCCATTTCTTTCCAAACACTTTACTCGAACAAGTACTTCATGATGAACGTGCTCAGGTGTAAATGGGGCCAGGTCAGATGGTGACCCGCTGACTCCTTTGTTATTTGCTCCTCATTGTTAATTGCCAGCTTGTTTAGAAATCAGAAAGCAATCACAAACAACGAGGGCAGGCGTTTAAGAGTAAAAGAAGCAATAAAGGGTTGGAAATCATAACAGGTGAGTAAACTAAGCCCAAAATGTTGCTTGAGGCAATGATTAGCTGCTAATAGTCAAACTGGACGGGAATAAATCCTGCAGCCACTTGTAGCCTCCCAGGAAGGAAGTTGGGACCCCCTGCTCCAAACAAATAGAAAACACAAACTAAGCTAAGCTGAGTTTTGATTTATTTAACATAGCTGTTTACGAAGGAAGGAACTGTTGGCAAAGGTATGCTCAATTAGCAATACTATTTCATCTTATTATTTAGTGTATAATGAAATGCAACTAATTAATTTCAACAGGCAGAAATGTCACACTTAAGTTAACGCATGCTTATTAAAGCAGTATATTTCGGGTTTGAATATATTAAATAGCTACGTCTTAGCAAAAATATTCGTTTAACTCTACAATTTCCAAGCTTATGCAAAAAAAATCTGTTCACATTATTGCATTTTCCATGAAAGAGAAATGTCACCTTCCAGAGTTTTAACATTTAAGCCCCAACTCCAATCACAGCTTATGGTGGTCACTGAGTTGACGCCTCAGGATTTCTTCATGTGAGGCACTTGGTGAATTGGCTGTTCAATACAATTTGTAATAATTGGTTTTATTTCTGCTTTACAGGTGTCTTCTTTTTCTCTAGTGGCTTGAGATTTTTTTCCTGTGTATACAGTATTTATTTCTTTTTCTAATAACTGTCATATCTCTACCAAGGTTTAAAAGAAAAAAGCAGGTAACAGACAGGCCTGGTATGAGAAAAAACTGCAGCTGATATTCTGCTTTCTTCACTGTGGGCTGTTTTGACAAGATGGATTCTTGCTAAAATATTCATTGTTTTACCTTCCCATAAACACAGTTTTTTTTAGCATATTTCTATGGAGCTTTGCTCATTATCACATTGCTTAACACTTTATTGGTTAATTCTGTGAAACCAATAAATAAATAAAATATGCCATGCTAATGAAAATACCCCGAAGCAATCAATCAGGCAGGCATTTTTAACATTTTTCAGAAGCATGCTAGACTTATGTGGACTCTGTCTATTTGGGATGACTGGACTATTACAAATTTGAACAAAACAAAGTCTTCTTTGAGTAGAAGAGACTGAATGTGTTTCAGTAATCAGGTTTTATCTCAAAGGTGTAAAGCTAGACAAACAAAAACTTTAAAAACAGTCAATTTGTTTTGGTATAACTGAGGCCTGTTTTTTCTAACAAGGTGCAGCCTCATCCTTGACTATAACAGCCGCCAACAGTACAAACAGGGCTGTCTTAACACATGGGCACGCTGGGCACGAGCAATCTATGTATGTTGTAACTTGCTGTCAATAAATAAATACTGTACTATACTAAACTATGCGTATGTGCTATTGTGTTACAAGTGACATTGGCATTCACCTCTGATTTAGTATCACGGTCACCTTTGCAACCTCACGCGCCTGTATGTGTACGGATCTCACGCACTACATCACGTAAAAGCATATATGTTAACGTCCTTTCAACTCAATTCTCTGCAAAGAAATTTTGCAAATGTTTGTGTTGAACACTTGATTAATAATAAATAATGCATAGTAATTTCATACTGTACCATCTCCATCTGTACGTTTTATCAATTGAGCATCATTTACAGTATATATTGAAATTTGTGTTTTTCAACTAGGAGAGAGGTTAGGAGCAGGCACTAATACAGTGCATTACCGCACCCACCACATGACAAACCAGCTCATGATCCCGATTAGGACCCGAGTGCTGCCATGTGACGGGTGCCACTACATCAGATGGAATGGAATCAGTGTCAGGTTTTTTTTTTTTTTTGGTGGCTGAAGTGCCAGTTCTGCCACCAATCCCCAGGTTTTTCCCTGCAGGTTGGAGGGCCTACTTGCAGGTCTGGATGCAGATTAACATCATACCCAGGATGGAGCAATTGCAGGTTATGGGCCTTGCTCAAGGGCCCAACGAAGAAGAGTCACTTTTGGCATTTACGAGATTCGAACCGGCAACCTTTCGATTGCCAGTGCAGATCCCTAGCCTCAGAGCCACCACTCCGCCTCTGCCTTGCTTTTCAAGGCTCATGTTATATTCTTCAAATGTTTGTGTTGATTAATCTTTGCTGTACGGCATGTTTTTTTTAATGTTTAAACACTGATTTTTTTGGAAGTACCAATACAATAAATATATGTTTAATTTTATCGACCATTTACATTTTTATTCCTGTGAGTGGTTGTGTAGGTAGGGGCCCCAGTGCACTGCTTTGCCCGGGGGCCTATAATGCTGTTAAGATGGCCCTGAGTACAAATAACACCTGCACACAGTGGAAACAATACCTATTGTCAAAAAATGAAAAAGAAAAAACATAGTAAGCTTTAATTTAGCAAAAATACAGTATATGACTTGAACAAAAATTAACTAATCTAAATAGTCTGTTTATCTGTATGTTCCTTATACAATCTTTAATCCTTTGACCAATCCGGACTAAATTCTGCATAGTTTCTCTCTAAAACCCTACAGAGAAGATTGGTTACTTTGGAACACAAAATTTTGACATGGGGGTCTCAGTGGGTTTTTTTTTTTTTTTTCTTTTTTTCTTGTGTGGTTCAGTTTGCAAACCAGTGCCACCTGCTGGCTCAGAGCAAGTGAAACATCCGAACAGACTGAACTCAGACTAGCAGACAAAATGACCAGAGCTTAACGTTATTTGCCCGGATAATGCCATGTGTTGCTTCTATCTACTGTAATATAAAAAGAAGTATTGTGCACTTTTGCAGGGCAGTGTTTGGTTAGGCCTGATCGAAGGTGGAAGTGCAGTAGAAAACAATGAACAATCAAAGGGTTGTTGTTCAACTAATCTGTTGGCTTTTCTTCATCATTTAAGCACTATGAATTGTCGACTTTGTACTAATAGGGCAAGACAGACATGGCAGCATTCATTGTTAAAACCCTGCAAGGAGTTATCCCAGTTCTGGATTCAAACCAGGGCTAAAAATGAACAAACTCTCAACTCCAGAGAGCAGAGACATTGATAGAGAGGCAATGTGGACGATGGATGGAAGAGCTAGCAATAACAAGAGGATCACTATTTAAAAAACACATAAACCTTTACTTTCTTTCCTTAAGTGACTGTACAAATATACGTGGGCAATGGCAGGTACTTTAGCTAGTAAAGTAATAAGAGCGAGCTAAAAAACATCAACATTTGGTGCAGGTATTTAATGAAATTCCACCTTTCCTGTATATCGGGGGCATTTTTAAGATTTCATTTATGGTATCAGGGTGTATAGACTCTTTATGAATGTCTAGGTAGAATCAAAGCATGAGAGGTGAATCCCCCAGGAGCTTTATATATAAATGTCTATGCATGGAAGTGTGTGTGTCTGTCTGTCTGGCCCGGAAGTGCCAAGCTACAGCATGAAGCTCAAAGAAATCGACTCTGTCGCCAAAATGAAACCACCAAGGTAAGAGAACCTCCCTTAGCCGCTAATCCACAACCGATGAGATTGGTTAATTGAAGTGCCAGAATCCATGGTTTCTAGGAGCCCGGGCTTTTTACAGCACGCACTTACACAGTTAGTTTGTATATAATGTTGCAATGGTAAGAGGGCTGGGGTTCTCCTTGGGTTTCAAGTTCATTGGATAAATAAATAAAAACTGGACTGAAAATATCACAGGCTGGACACAATATATCAGGGGCTTAAACCTCTAAAACCCACCACCACTGCTTTCGATTAATCAATAAGAAGTTCAGTTTAACTTGAAGCTACAGTTGCTGCAAGAGGGATACACAGTTACACAAGCAAAATCTGTTTGGATAAAACTGTAATACCCTCTGTCTGTCTCTCGAGTTTGTCATCTTTTTATGATTTTATTTATCTGTTTTGCACACTCATTTCAGCCCTCCGATCACATCTTGTCTGTTTGTTTGTTAACAAATCATGGAAAAAATGGTTGAGCACATTTTCACTAAATTTTGCAAATGGGTTGCTGTTGGTCCAGTCTAAAACACAGGCTATACAGCATTTCTAATATTTCACAGGAAAGAAGGTTTTGTAATGGGAGGGGGGGCAACCCAAAAACTGTGTATTACAGAACTAGAGGTGACAGAGTTAAGGATGCTAGGATTTGCATTGGGTGTGACGAGGATGGACAGGATTAGAAATGAGGACATTAGAGGGTCAGCTCAAGTTGGGCGGTTGGGAGACAAAGTCAGAGAGGCGAGATTGTGTTGATTTGGACATGTGCAGAAGAGGGAAGCTAAGTATAGTGGGAAAAGGATCCTAAGGATAGAGCTGCCAGGGGAGAGGAAAAGAGGAAGGCCTAAGAGAAGGTTTGTTGATGTGGTGAGAGAGGATATGAGTGTGACAGAGCAAGATGGAGAGGACAGGAAGATATGGAAGAAGATGATCCACTGTGGCAACCCCTAATGGGAGCAGCCGAAAGAAGAAGACGAAGAAGATTCCAAGTCAGTCTTATAGAGGTTTTTCATGCATAATAAAGCTGAACCAACATAAAATCCAGGCTATATGGCTTTTCAAGAATTTCATCAGGAAAGGTCATTATAATCAGGCGAGGCACTGGTATTGGGTTACAATGCATCCCTCCAAAATGGCCAAGTTGAAGTTCATGAAATTTTGCATGCATATGACTGTTAATTGATATATATAAAATGGTCATTTCTGTCCATATATCATTAAATGAACCTTGATCTTAGTCTCAGTTGAAAGTTTATGATCTGGTCAGTTCTGAATAGTAAAAAAAAAATGATTTAGATCATTTATTTTGGGTAGAATGCTCAGTGGGGGCTGGGCAGTCTCGTGGCCTTGGAACCCCTGCAGATTTTATTTTTTCTCCAGTCCATTTGGAGTTTTTTTTTTTTCGGTACTCCTGGCTATCGGACCTTACATTATTCTTTGTTACTTAGTATTACCTAATCTCATTTTTGTATTTTATAAACTTTTCTTTCTTCATCTTGTAAGTCACTTTGAACTACACCATTTGTATGAAAATGTGCTATAGAAATAAATGTTGTTAGTGGCCATGACTTATAGTTGTGTTTATGGTAAAGTGATAAAGGAACCGAGTGTTAACCACCATCTTGGCAAAAAGAAAAAGAAGAGCAGCAGCATCTGGTGAGCGTCAAGCAAATCACAAATGCGATCAAGTGGCAAAGAATAACAGTGTATAAGAAGAGAGAGATGCTGACACACAAGAAGAAGCAAGAAGTTATCCTCAATATAAAATTTTAGGTGTTGTCAACATGGTGGCTGTAAAGGACGGCAAGGCGACCTATGGTTATGTGTTTACGACAAAGTGACTGAAGCTGAATTTTTTTAATGTTGAAAACAAAAGAATATGTTAACAAAATAGAAAAGTTCTGGTTGCTCTAGGGCGGCACGGTGGCGCAGTGGTAGCGCTGCCGCCTCGCAGTTAGGAGACCTGGTTCGCTTCCCGGGTCCTCCCTGCGTGGAGTTTGCATGTTCTCCCCGTGTCTGCGTGGGTTTCCTCCGGGTGCTCTGGTTTCCTCCCACAGTCCAAAGACATGCAGGTTAGGTGGATTGGCGATTCTAAATTGGCCCTAGTGTGTGCTTGGTGTGTTTGTGTGTGTCCTGCGGTGGGTTGGCACCCTGCCCAGGATTGGTTCCTGCCTTGTGCCCTGTGTTGGCTGGGATTGGCTCCAGCAGACCCCCGTGACCCTGTGTTTGGATTCAGTGGGTTGGAAAATGGATGGATGGATGGATGGTTGCTCTAGATGAGCCACCCAAAGTAATGAGAATAACAAGGGAAAACTGGCAGACAAACATTTCAGGCAATGGTAAAGAATTTGGATATATTGTTTACATTTGGCCTCCATTCCATATCAATGATATAATGGAAATAATGGTGAAGGGGTTGTGGTATGATTGGAGAGCAACATAAAATATGTAAAAAAAAAAAAAAAAGATTAATGTGCACTTTTGTTTATGGTCACCTTTTGTACTTCTAAGGGCTGAGAGGTGACTCTGAGGCTTGGGATCTGCACTGGCAATTAGAAGGTTGTCCCATAAATGCCAGAAGTGACTCTACTTCATTGGGCCCTTGAGCAAGGCCCTTAACCTGCAATTTCTCTGTCCTGGGTATGATGTTAACCTGCGTCCTGGTCCTCCAACTTACAGGGAAAACTTGGGGGTTGGTGGCAGGATTGGTACTCCAGCTACCGTAAAAAAACCTCGCACTGTTCCAGTGTGGTGCTGAAGTGTCACCCACAGCACCCGGGTGCCAATACAGGAGGTTCATTGGGTAGTGGACAACTTCTTTGTCTCTCTTTTGTACTTATAAATTGGCACTGAATCATAACATAGCTTTGCCCAGTCCTCCTAGCTGGCACCTCACCTGAGTCAACTGGCATGTGTGCATTTATTTAAACAAACCTAATGCTGCACATGAGTTACACTGATTGGAGGTTCAAAACAAATACATGCCATATATGGTCTGCTAATTGTGACAAAATCCCGGACAGTTTTAAGGATTTTATAAATATCAGCCAAAAAGTGGACATCATATGTAAAAAGAGGATATGTGGTCACCCTGTATCTATTTATCAATATATCTATTTATTATTTTTGAAAATAGCAACAGATAAACTGTTATTGTATTGTGAACAAAACAGTCTTAAACAGACTTACTCACATATGCCTGATATTTTTGGGCTATATGCCCAATTCCGGGGTCTTTTAAAGGGGAAAGTGGGAATTTGTTTGTGACTGAAACAGAACTTTTTTGTGGGTTCAGGAGAAAGTTGGTGGGAGAGGTGATAGAACTTTGTCAGGCTAGTCTGTGAGTAGGAGGCCGTCAAGTGAAGGACCGAGAAGTCAGAACTATGCCGAGCTTCACTCCACATATGATTTTTACTCTTTTTATTCCTCTTTGATTTAGCTTGCACTTCGTATAACGGTGTGCTTACCCACATTAGAATGGAAATAGTGTAATTGTATGAATTTTGTACTTTGTATGGGTCCATATGTGGTTGGCACTGAGACTGATGATCTGAGTATGGAATCTTAGCTGATAATATCAGCATCAGCTTATGCAAGGGTTGTAGGCAAACACATTGTACATTAAAAATACAATTTCTGTGGAAAATGTGCATATGCGCACACACATGATATTAGCAAGTTGCACTTTTTTTTTTCTCACAAGTGTTTCGGCTTCACCCTGTCTAGACTTCATTTAGACATTGTCTGTGAGCAGCGTATATAATCCCTATCCTAGACTTAACTGCAATCTTATTTATTTATTGACTTACTTGTGATGTGGCACATTTTTAATTTTATTGAGAAGCAAGCCATATAGCAGAGGACAGAATAATAAAAAGCACCTAACAATATATTAAAGTCAAGGACTTATTAAGTGGTTTGGTCCCCCACAAGTTCTGAACTGTATCTGCTAGGATTTACACTAGTCTTGAAGAAGTAAAGCGTGCAGTTCTGTAAGTGATAAAGAAACTGCAAATCTACTTGCTCCACACATTCAAGGTCGGTCCATAAAACTTCAATGATGTTTAGGTCATAAGGCTGGTACGGAAGTGTATTAGAGCCAAGAAGAAGAAAGAAAAAAATACGGACTCAGTGAAGAAAAAAAAGTGCGTTGCTACAACTCTTGAGGTAAAATGCAAGAATAGATGATACCACTCACTATATTCAGAAATAGCACATATAATGTTGTCAGGGATGCCAGGGGCAACAACCCGGCCGGGACGCCTTGAGGGACCGGAAGAGGGTCTACGCCCACCCTGGATCACATGGGGGCCGCCATCCTGGTTGCTTTGGGGGCCACGGGTAGGGGGCTTGGAAGCCCAACCCTGTAGGGGCCCGTGGTCACCGCCAGGGGGCGCCCCAATGCCTTGGGAACCCTGGACCTCAGCACTTCTGCCACACCAGGAAGTGCTGGGGGGAAGAGAAGCAGGGACACCCGGAGAGCTTCCGGGAGAACAGCTGGCACTTCCGCCACACTGGGGCGTGTCAGCAGGAGATTGCCGGGGAGCACCTGGAGCACATCCGGGTGAGGATAAAAGGGGCTGCCTCCCTTCATTCGAGGCGGAAGTCGGGTGGAAGAAGGACGGAGCTGGAGAGAGGACTGGAGGCGGCCAGAAAGGCATTTCGACTGTGAGGCTTGGACTTTGGGGGATTTGTGCTGGAGGCACTGGGACGTGCACTGAATTGCAACTTGTGAATAGTGTAAATAAACGTGTGTTGGGTGCAACAAACGATGTCCATCTGTCTGTGTCCGGGTCCCATTCCACAATGTACAGATTAGACAAACGAGATTAGACAGGAGTCCCCGTGGACTATGATGTTTGATGATGACATTGTGATCTGTAGCAAGAGTAGGGAGCAGGTTGAGGAGACCCTGGAGAGGTGGAGATCTGCTCTAGAGAGGAGAGGAATGAAGGTCAGTAGGAACAAGACAGAATACATGTGTGTCAATGAGAGGGAGGTCAGTGGAATGGTGAGGATGCAAGGAGTAGAGTTGGTGAAGGTGGATGAGTTTAAATACTTGGGATCAACAGTAGAGAGTAATGGGGATTGTGGAAGAGAAGTGACAAAGAGAATGCTGGCAGGGTGGAATGGGTGGAGAAGAGTGCCAGGAGTAATTTGTGACAGACTGGTATCAGTAAGAGTGAAAGGGAAGGTCTACAAGACGGTAGTGAGACCAGCTTTGTTATATGGGTTGGAGACGGTGGCACTGACCAGAAAGCAGGAGACAGAGCTGGAGGTGGCAGAGTTCAAGATGCCAAGATTTGCATTGGGTGTGACGAGGATGGACAGGATTAGAAAAGAGGACAATAGAGGGTCAGCTCAAGTTGGACGTTTGGGAGACAAAGTCAGAGAGGCGAGATTGTGTTGGTTTGGACATGTGCAGAGGAGAGATGCTGGGTATTTTGGGAGAAGCATGCTAAGGATAGAGCTGCCAGGCAAGGGGAAAAGAGGAAGACCTAAGAGAAGGTTTATGGATGTGATGAGAGAGGACATGCAGGTGATGGGTGAGACAGAGCAAGAAGGAGAGGACAAGAAGATATGGAAGAAGATGATCTGCTCTGGCAACCCCTAACGGGAGCAGCTGAAAGAAGAAGAAGAAGAAGGAATTTAGCAGATTTGCTAAAATACAGCAAAGGCAAAGCAGAAGTTAATTAACACAAATGAAAAATGTCTGTCCATCATCTAATTGCAGAACCACAGTTAGATTGTAGAAAAGCTGTCACCATACAGCATGCACATATTTAGGGATGTTGGGGTAAAACAGTAATAGCAAGGGAGAGCATGTGAACTCCACCCAGGCAATAACTTGGGTGTAACTGTCAACTCAGGCTTATATTGGATCAGCAGCACTAGGCCACCTCTTAAGTATCTGGTGAGTCTTTGTGCTATTCCAGTGCATTACTATTTAAGAAGAATAGTAAATTATGATAGCATTAAACTTTGCAATATGTATTTTGTTAAATCTCCTACCTGGAAACTATTTTGGTTTTATGCAAATTAGTATTTTGATGAAACCTTTCATATATTTTTAAACCTTCATTATGATAGTTTTATTACTTTTTTAATAAAAAAGCTTTACTAGATATTGTAGTTCCAATAGTTACTTAATCCTTTTAAGAAAAAGATTTTACATTTCTGGAATTGGAACTTTGTACTAACATTAATGAATTTACAAAATGTAAGAAAATTGTATAGTATTAGTGTGTTGTAAAAATGTTATTTTTTAAAAACCTGTATTCATATTTTTCTACATTTGTATAATGATAAAAATAATAAAATGATTATTCAAAGGGCACTGTAATGCCACAGATTTTGAATAATACTTCTTTTTAATGCTGCTGTTCATGATTTTCGCATGTCCCCATGGGCTTCCTCCTACACTTCAAAAGAATGCCATTATTCTGAATGTTGGCCAAAAATTGCCCGGGTCTAAGCATAGCCATCTGCATCAGTGTCCTAATTTCTAGTTGCCAGAATAGGCTGCAGCTACCTGTCAACCTAAACCAAATAACCAACAGACTGTAGAGAACTAGTCACGCAGCATTTTAATCTTCAACACGTTCATTTTTAACACTGAACAGCACGTTGCAGAGTGACGCCGTAACCAAAGCTCGTTTCTGGATTTTGTCCAATGTTGTCCTGCAATAGATTAAGCAATAAGGAAAATAATGAATAAATAAATGGACAGTTCAGGTGATTTTCTTTTGATGTATTTTATCACGGTAGAGTCAGACTTCAGCATCACAGGATCTTGAGCAAGGTCTAAGTGGTATTGGATAGTAGACAGATGGATAATGAAGTGATAAATAAACATTACATTGTCTACTATTTGTTGCTGACAGTTGTCCTCAAACAAGGAAACACACTGATCAAAGAGGAAATGTTGGATCACCAACCGGGTCACGGTTTTCAAAAAATAAAGAAGTGCGTGATGGTATGTAGAATACCAACAAAAACTCAAAATCGTGCAAAAAAGAAACAATCGGAGTGGTTTAAGGCTCTGTAGAGTGCCCAATATTTGGGCGGGAGTCCTGTTCTCTGGTCTGATCTCTCCGGAAAGAGATGGATGGACCAGAAGAGGCGGAGTCATTTGCCCTCATTGGGAAGTTTCTCTTGGACTGTGGGAGAAAGAAGACATGCTACTGTCAGAGACAGTTCCCCCTCATGTCCTGGAGTGGTAGTGCATACCTCTGATGAGCCCAGAAGGTGAACTTTAGACGCGCATGTTTGACACAGTTTATCTTTACAATGTCCTCTGTCCCTGTGTGTTACTAGTTACTGGTTTCAACTGGTTATACAAAAGTATCAATGATGGAAGGTCAATAGAAAAAGCATTGCCTTGAATAATGTGCCTACAAAATAATAATAATAAAAACTGAAGTGGATCATTTTTGCTTCCATATAAATGTAAGTTTAGTGATTCAGTCAAAACTGTTGAAAAAAGTTGATTTTCCCATGATGTCTATATGAGTGTGTCTGTGGAAAATAAAAATTGATTTGCATACATTAAAATTACTTTTCATTACACAATTATGCATTTTCTTATGTTCTGCATACACTCCTGGATAACTACATTCTAGCAAATGCAGAAAATTTTAGAGCTATTGTTTTATGAGATATCCCCCTAAACGTGGAGACCTGTGTACCATAATTACTAAGCTATCATCTTCAAACAAGTTGCATTTTGTTTGTCTTAGTACAGGTCTCAGGCTCTGGCCTGCCGGGGGGTGCTCCAGCTCCTCAAAACCAACACAGACAGATGCAGACATAAGTTCAGCACAACACACAGGCTTTTATTCCGCTGTGGGAAACTCTTCCCAATAGTTTCTTACCTGCACTGCACAGCACAGTAGATACTCTGCCTCCACTTCTCCTGCACTAAGTGTTGCCTTCTCCATCCCGACTCTGGCTCCTGGTGAGAAGGCAGCGGGCTTCTTTTATGCTGCACCTGGGAGTACTTTTGATGGCCTATTAGCTTGGTTTGGAAGCACTTCTAGGTGAGGTGGAAGCCCAACGAAGTAGGGCTGGCCAGTTCCTTCAACACTCCCTGACAGCACCCAGGGAGCCCAACAGGACTGTGCTGAACTCCAACTCCATTGAAGCCCGGTGGGAATACGCAGTGCTGTAGCAACCCAGGCAGCCTGCCATCTAGCACTCTGGGGGTGCTAATGTCCTGTGCATGTTCTGTACCCCTGTCCTTTCATTACAAAGACCTCCTGGCCAGGAAAGGGTCCTGGCCGTCTGCCACAAGGCCTACTGTTCTTTGGTCCAGTTTGGTGCAGTACTTATCCTCATATCCTTTATAAACAGTCCAACAATAACTGCCATAGAAAATGTTTTAACTGGCATTTTTGAAGCCTGCCCTGTTTAGTCGTTGGACCAGGCCTGGTTTTTGCAAAACTTTGGCATTAGTAGTTTATGAGGTGTTTAATTTTTTTTAAATATTCATGGAGGCAAATGCAAGCACACATACTCAAATAAATCTATAACTGAAGATAACTGACAGCTTGTTTACCCTACCAGTGCACATGCTGGATGATGAACAGAAATAAATGTCTCATCGTTCACGGTGGAACTGCTTGTTCTAAATGTTTGTCTTTGATAGGATGTATTTATCCAGGAGCTCTACAACATGCAAAAGAATGCATCATTTTTCAATGCAAATTTTATAATTTTAAAACGTGTAAATCAATTTTGATTTCTCTCATGCACACCTAGATCTGTAAAGGTCAACATGCACGGAGGTATTAAGCCAACCCATGACGATGTGTGTGTCTGTGTAGCTCTTTTACCTAATGTCACTGTTTTAGGTTTCAAATTAAATATTATTTAAGATGTTCACTTCATCTGTGGTGGGCTGGCGCCCTGCCCAGGGTTTGTTTCCTGCCTTGCGCCCTGTGTTGGCTGGGATTGGCTCCAGCAGACCCCCATGACCCTGTAGTTGGGATATAGCGGGTTGGATAATGGATGGATGGATGTTCACTTCATTAAATTTCCTGTTCATTTTTACAATAAATGTATTTGTGTTCGTCTAATAGGTACTTGATTGTATATTATTGTACAGTAGAATCTTTTGTATGTAAAGTCTTGTGTTGAGTGATCACCGAACTGTAATTTACTTGGAAGTACTGGATGGGCTATTCTATACCATTTTTTTTTTACCTTAATATATACAGTGGAATCTCGGGTCACGAACGTCTCGGACCACGTACAAACCAGATTACGACCAAAAAGTTCACCAAACTTTTGCATCTGTTCACGACCACACATTCGGGTGATGAACAAGCCAGTTTCCTTTCCGGTTCATAAGTGCCGATGATTTCCGCATGTGTTCAGTCTCTCCCTATGCATTCCCTGGGCAGCGAGTGAGAGAGAGAGAGAGCGCGAGCGAGCGAGTGAAAGAGAGAAAGAAAGAGAGAGTGTGTGGGAGCGAAAGAGAGAGAGAGAGAGTGTGATGGAGCGAAAGAGAGAGAGAGCGCGAGCGAATGAAAGAGAGAGAGAGAAAGGCCGAGAAGGCAGTTAAAGAATGCACCGGACTTGTTTTTAAAGAGACTGATTTTGAGCGTTGTATTTAATGAAGACTTTTTTCTATTGGATTTTAACCTCCACTTCACTTCTGTTTACAGCGGTTGGTTCGTAGCGTGCATTGTTGCAATGTTACTTTTCTTGATTGTTTATTAAATTATGGATTTTTCAAATGTTCATGTTTTTCCCTGTGCTTAAAACTCATTAAAAAAAGTGTTAACAGCAAGCGGTTCGTAGCGCTATAGCGTGAATTCTTGCAATGTTACTTTTCTCTGTTCAAGGTTTTCTCAGTGTTATTCAATGTTTTTACATTTAGTTTACTGTTACGCTGTGCATTCTATGGTATAATTAACTATTTTTGTGCTTTAAAAAAATGTATTTACATACAGTGTGTACGGTCTGGAACGGATTAATTGTATTTACATACAATCCTATGGGGGAAATCACTTCGGGTCACAACCAGAGTTTTGGAACGAATTACGGTTGTGACCCAAGGTTCCACTGTACACAAGATGTAGATGTAGATCCATCATTCATTTAATCCAGTCATGTTTAATATCAATTATGGTGACTTGATTTACTTTTATAGCATTTACAAAAATTTATGGAAATTGAGGTTTTCTGGTATAGATGGGCTAACATTTTCTTTCTGAAAATTACTTACTGTAGGAAATTTGATCTCTGCCTTGGTGTTGCAGTCATGCTGTGGTTAATGTTGCTGCTTTATGGATTCTGTGATTTTTAGGTCAAATCCGGTGCCTGGTCATTTCCATTGTGGAGTTTGACTGTTCTCCGTGTGTGTGTGTGTTTGTGTGCTTTGTTCCAAGTTCATTGTTTTCTGTCCCACGTTACATTAGTTTAATTACCGACTCTAAATGATCCTAGTGAGGTTGGGCTGCCGTCCTGTCCAGTGTCCTGCCTTGTGTCCAATGTCTTGAACCTGATTGAGCAGGCTTTAACATGGTATGGTGTAATTACTGGATAATTTTAAAAGATTTATTTTTAAAACAATATTTTCCAGTTGACTTCTGTACTCTGAATGTTGTTTGTATTGCTGTGAGCTATTCATTAAGGTACACAAGTAGAATTGTCATAAAATTCAGTTTCTGTAAGGCCAAAGGGTGATTTACAATACAGATATATTATTAAATTATTCATAAGTGGTTGACTCACAATTTCATTTTATATCTTAATCAAATATTTTGAATTATTGTTGTGCCAAATGTATAATTATGTTTTCTAATGTGTTCAACAGTATATATACTGAGGTCATTTTTCGTTTACTTACCATCTGTCAGACACAACTCCTGTTTTTTTTTGTGAACTCTTTATTATTTGAGGTAATGCTTATTTAGCCAAACCAAAGATACAAGATTGAAAATCCACAAAACAGAGTAAAATTCCTGGCAGAGTGTTTACACTCTTCTTTAAACAAACTCACGCCTAAGCTGTATGTGACAAAGCAAGTGCACACTAACTAAAGAGTAACTGCTGCTAGTGTCAACTCGTCCATCCATCTACTTATTAAGCTTGCTTTCTCTGATTTCAGAAAAGTGTTTTAAATAAAATGTAAAATAGCATGGCTTAAATAAGAAAAAACAAAAAAGATATTGTTTTATTCAAATTAGAATGTCCTTGTCATCTCTTGCTGAGTACAGTTAGTAAAGGATTGCTTGGTTAAGCTGTATCTTCTTAAGCTTTATATTAATTTTTAGGTCTGACAGAGTTATTGTTGTTTATATTGACCTAAAATGTCCGTGGGCAGCTAGAACAGATAAAACTAAGCAATTCATTTCACAATTCAAATCTATATATGAACAATATTACTAAGAAATGCTTGATTGACAATTTTGTAATGTGTAGTTCCAGTTGTCATTTCAGGCTAACTTCTACAGGTCCACAATAGAGTGTAATGTCCACCTCAGGGTGGTAAAGGCAGCACAGAATATTACTAATGCAAAGTGGCTTACTTTTCAGAACATGTACAAAATTCATTACCGCAGAAAGGCTATTAGATGTACTAAAGACCATTCCCTGAATCTACTAGTGCAAGTGTCAATGGTCCTGTGCTATCCTGCACAGTCACCATTCCCACTCTTCCATCTTGCAAACAGCACAGGACCATTGGAACTTGCACCAGTAGATTCAAAGAATGCTTATATCCACAGATTAAATGGTAATGAAACAAATATTGTACATGTTCTTATATTATGGCAAGCGGCTGGGGGTGGTACCCAGCCGGGACACCCGGAGGACTGAAGGAGGGATTACGCCTCCTCCGGACCATGAATGGGCGACCGCCCTGGTGGCTATGGGGACCACGGGAAAGGAGCATGGAAGCTCAACCCTATAGGGGTCACCGCCAGGGGGCACCCAGATGTCTGGAGAGCCCTGGTCCTCAGCACTTCCGCCACACCTGGAAGTGCTGGGGGTACGAAGACCAGGGACACCCGGAGTGCTTCCAGGTGCACAGCTTGCACTTCCGCCACACCAGGGAGTGCTGGCAGGAGCTCATTGGAAGGCACCAGGAGCACGTCCAGGTGGATATAAAAGGGGGTTGCCTCCGTCCATTCGATGGCTGGAGTCAGGAGGAAGAAAGACAGAGCTCAGGAGGAGAGGAGTGGAGGCGGACCTGAAGAGAGGCATTATTGAGAGGCCTGGACTTTAAGGGTGAGAGTACGGAAGTACAGGGTTGTGTGCTGTTTCACTTGTAAATATGAATAAATGTGTGTTGGGCGTTAAACCTATAGTGTCCTCCTGTCCGCCTGTCTGTGTCCGGGCTGGCTTCCACAATATATACATATATATATTTATATATTGCATGTGTTGTATATAATTATATATGCAGTATGGTGCAGATGAATGAAAATAAGAAGTTGTAATTAACAACTGATCTAAAGATTTGCGTCTCAGGCAATAACATAATTACAATGACTTACTAAGGAGAGTTTTTAGTGGGTTTTATTTTTTTATTTATTTATTATATATCTTTTTTTAAAGTTTATTTATTAAATTTATTAAAAGCATATAACATTCCATACAATGAAGTCAAACTTAACAAAACTAAAATAAAATCAACCCCCACTCATGAGAAAGAGAGGAAGGCCAACAACCAGAGCAAAATTGTTAAAATTGTAGTAAAGAGGCAAAGGAGCCTCTTTCCCCAATTTAAATGCTTATCCTAAAATATTATTGATTAAGTCCTGCCAGGTTTCAAAAAAAGTTTTGAACATATCCTATAAGTGAGTTTCATATAGTATATAGCATCAGTTACCCACTGACTTAACAGAGGTGGGTTACGATTCTTTCAGTTGAGCAAAACAAGTCTCCATGCCAATAGTGTAGTAAAGGCAATCACAGTTTGTTTGTTCTTCTCCACTTTAAGTCCTCTGGGAGTCCACCAAACACACAGAGCTGTTAGTGGATTAGGAGGGATTGTGACACCGAAGCTGTCTGAAAGGCATTTAAAGATTTTCATCCAGAATGATGTTAGTTTGGTGCAAGCCCAAAACATATGGCCAAGTGAGGCTGGAGCTCGATTGCAACATTTACAGGTTGGATTTTGCCCTCGAAACATCTTGGACAATTGCAAACGAGACAGATGTGCTCAATAAAAGATTTTAAGTTGAATAATTGAATATTTTGCACATATAGAGCTCAAGTGAATTCTGTGCGTGGCTGCCTTCCACTTCATTTCTGAAATGTTGAGTAAGAGAACTTTTTCCTTTTAGTGTGTTTTAAAGGTGGTGACTCACAACCTACCTTTGCTTAGCGCAAAAAAGAAAACATCAAGCTTATAAGAGCTTATAAGAGAAAAATGGCAGTGGATATTTCTGCAAGGCTGGGATGGAGTCCTATTACAAGAGGAACTTTGGAATTCTAGAAAGGTGGCATAAATGTAATAATTGGGATGGTGTAGAAAACAAGGAATACCCACTTCTAAAAAACTCACACATTTCTATGTTTAGCTGAATTTTCCTCAGCTGCATAATGCCCGTAATCGCCTGAACACCAGTAAAAAGTACTTTATCTTATTATGCTAAAGAAGTAGCGGTAAAGAAAAAATGGGCCAGGAGAAGAGATAGTAGCAGGGTCAGAAACATGACATCAAAACTTTCTTTTGTCAAAACAACAGCTGGAAGAGAACAAAAATTCAAAGTTGAGAAATGCGTGAGTCAAAAAACAAAGACAAATTACAGATGTAATTAGCAAAAGCTTTGCAATGTTGGATGGAAAAAACGTGTTAAATGGTCAAACTTTAAGACAATTTTTTGCAGGAAGTGAAACTTCATTTGTTTGGCAATTTTATTACACTGCATACATTAAAATTATTACACTGCAAATTCAATTTTGCGTAAATTGTTGAGTGAAACAATTTACGCAAAATTAAATAATTTTCTGTCTGTGCTTCTTTTCATGTCTTTTGTGTTTGAATTAAAATATTTTCATATGTTTATTATATTTATACTTTGTGTAAAATTTCATGATAATAAGTATTGTCAGATCCCTTGTGCTTTATGGGGGTTCCCTAAGTGGCGGGACCACCTGTCTGTCTCTGAACCAGCCTCAGATCTGTAAAGGCAGGGAGGACTGGTCAGGAGTGATGTATTCTTTTTCTTGGTGTTGGTGAGTTCTCTTGTTCTTTGTAATTATTTTTATTAGTGATTCTCTGGGTTTCTGACTACTGCACTCCCTTTGGATTTCTGTAGTCGGACACTGTTTGCTTTTCGCATTGTCCATTGGGCATATCCTTTATGCCTTTTGCATTCTACAGAGCAGTTCTTTGTTGTAAAGCATTTGAGAAAGTAAATGTTTTTACTTTGGACAAATTCTATGCCTGCTCCTTATATACAGCCAAAACGTAATGGTTACACTTTCCCTGTTGGGGGATTTTGCTAAGAATTTTTGTGAACTTATAGCTTAGTGTCAGTTTTCCCAGTCAGAGGGCATGCACCCTCTAAAGGCAGCTGCATGGGAATTGGCTAACTTGAAATGTGTCTCTGCTGGGTGCATCAGAGAAGTGCCTGGTCTGCTTTACAACCATTGTTAAGGCTTGGGAAGAACTTGTGTACCATAACAGCACACTACAGTATGTATTCTTTCTTTGCTAGTTATTAACTCATTATTTAATTTCACTATATGAGTAAATGTGTATTTCAGTTGATGTTGTAACACTGTCACTATTCTGAAGTGATATGCAAATATGAGTTTAATTTTATTATGTAGATATGATGATAAAATAGATCTTGAATTTGACAAATGTGCCCACCAGCCTCAGTTACAGTATGTATTCATAGATCAGGGAAAGAAAGTTACAGATGAGAGCATGTACTTTCAACAACACGTGAGAGACAGATTTCTTATGTCCTGAGCTTAATGTTCACATAACTGATTTAGATACCTGGATATGTGCTAGCAGAGTCAGATGATGGGGAAAGCACTACAGGACCTCAGGACACTAGAGAATTAGCCCCATGGTGGTGACCCACGAACTACCACTGTCGCAAAAAATAAAAATAATGACGAGCTTACAAGAGTCATTTGATGTGTGACAATCAGAGAAATAGCAACAGAGACTGGAATAAGGAACTGTAAGGTCCAGGAAATAATCAGTATTTATAAAAGGCTGAGATGAAGTTCTATTACTTCAGACTTCTAGAACAGTGGTGAAAATGAATTAATTTGGCTGAAGATTTTGTAGAGAAGTATGCAAAGTATGTAGATTTCAACAAAATACAGTAACCACTGCATTTAACATATGTGTTACATCATAAACTTTATTCACTGATTTCTTTAGGTTTGACTTTGTGGGCATTTCTTCAGATGAACCTGAAACCTATGTAATCTTATCTTACTTAGAAAAATATCCTTTGAGCAGATAGTACCAACCATGACAAAAATAAATAACTGTTTTCAAACATAGCAAATGTGTCAGAAATGAGCACATTTTAGGTTACCGGTTGTGCAAGTAACAAATTAACATATCCATCGTTATTAGTAGTGAGCATACAGAACAATAGCTTGAAAATCTGATTACAGGCAAAGCAGTAGTAACCTCTAGAATCCCGAGTTTGTTGTCCAGCCAGGTCACTACCTGTGTGGGGTTGACACGATCTTTCTCTCACATTTGCAAGAAATTTTTACCATATAGTGCCTTTTCTATCTATCTATCTATCTATCTATCTATCTATCTATCTATCTATCT